>CM070558.1:17201774-17841109 GCA_036346405.1 Phyllostachys edulis
TGGGCGTGAGGTTGGTCTCGATCCCAGAGGGAGAGGATGGCGGGGCGCGGCAAAGGACGGCGCAGACGGAAGGGTCGGGGAGCCCTGCTAAGGCCGCAGAGAATAGGAGCTTGGGGAGGAGGGTGCGACGACGGAGAAGGCGAGGAGCATGGCAACAAGCAGAGGGAGGGGTCTCCGCTGAAGGGAGACGCCACAAGCGGAGGAAGTGCAACTGGGGTTGAGGGTGTCTGAACGAGGCCACGAGGAGGTGCGGGGACCGACGACTGCAACATGGGAGGAGGGGGGCGGAGCGGCGGGCGGAGGAGAGGAAGCCGAGCGGCTTGCCGGGAGGGGAGGTGAGCAGGACGGAAGGGCGAGAAGATGCGCGGCGCTCGGGCGGAGAGGCCGTGGGAGAGGAGGAGGTGGAGGAGGAATGGAGAAGCGGCAAGGGCGTGAGCGGAGCAGTGGAGGGCGAGGAGCGGACTGGTCAAGGTGGAGGAGCAGGGAGGTGTTAGCACGATGAGATTTGAGTTGAGGGATAAGGCTAAGTGGCTAATTGCTGAGTTGAGTGGGGTTGGTGTTTGCTAAATGGGTTGAACTCTAAATGTTAGGACGTATTCTAAACGCTCTCAAAAACGCCTTTTATGTAATTGCCGATTTCGGGTATAGAGATGCAATAAAAGCGTCTAAATAAAAACGTCTCTAGTAGACTATTTTGTTGTAGTGCCTCGGTGCTTCTTCTTCTTCTTCTTCTAACTCTTCATCTGCCATCGGACTTTCGCCACCTCGGTAGCTAGGTAGTTCTCCCACCAAGTAGCGGCGGATCCTTTTAGTTGATGGGTGGCAAAGTCCACCTTGTCTTCTTCTCGAGCAATGGGTGAGACAAAGCTTCTTCTCAAGATCTCTCGAGCCAATCTTCACCTCGGGGTTCATTGGTCCGCAAAGGTGAGAATTCTTGTTCGAGGAAGTCCAAGCTTGGAGTTGCGATCGGGTCGTCTTGGCCTGTTGATTGGTTAGTAAAGCTCAAGAATCAGATCTCCGGAACATGACTTGTGCCATTGTTGGGTTTGTTGGTGGCGAGGGAGGTAGATCTTGTCTACGGCCACGACCACGGCTACGGCCTCTTCCTCGACCTGCTGCAAAAGCACCTCGACTTGGAGCGGCGGCTCTCTTGGGTGCCATCTAAAGCGAGCAACAGAGGATTTAAGAAGATATACATATAGGAGGGTTCACTAGCCTCTAAAGTACAATACAAATCCTAGAATTGTTGTATTATGTTAGGGAATAGGTAACAAGATATACATATAGGAGGGTTCACTAGCCCTCTAAAGTACAATACAAATCCTAGAATTGTCTGTATTATGTTAGGGGATTAGGTGTTACATGACTCCTAAAACACAAGATATAGGCCATGCTAAGCCATGACACAGATACAAACACAACGCTCTACAAAAGAAGAAAAAGAAGTGCTTGAAATCAAAAGATCGCTTAGCAAGCAATCGCTAGCTAACCTAGACTAGCCTAACTACTCCAACGGGGTGACCACTACAAGCGGTGCAATTGCCTGTGGAGCGGAGGGAGAACAATGCTACAAAGATGGGTGAGCGGAACCGGAGCGAGAACGATCGAGGCTGCGCTCACGGCCGACTCTCCAAGGTCGATGAAGGGTGGGTTAGGGCGCTGCACGCTTGCGCAAATCATCCTAGTGCGCTCCTCTAGGTTGGAGTGGTCGATCAAGCGCACGATCGCTGGAGGCGATGGTGGCAGAGGAGGATCTTGAGGCGATGGTCTGGCGGAGGAGGAGTAGAGATCACAATGGCGGTTGTGAGGCATGCCAACTCTACAACGGCGGCATCCCTCTCCTGTACTGCAGCAAAGTGGGCTTCATCACTCCTGATCATGTTGTTGCGAGGGTGTCGAGTGGGTGTAGCTGCCAGGAGAAGCGCTCAAGTCGCTAATCTCGCCCATGGTGGTGTTGATGGTAGATGTCATCGCTGCGTGAGCTGCACTGTGGGTCAGCAGGATCATCGCCTCGACATCAAAGACCTCTGAACATGCTCTCCATCGGGGAGATATGGGTAGAAGGTAAGGGTGATCTCAGAGGAGATCTTGTGCATCCAAAGAAAAGCGGATGGAGGCGGGCGGCTGCGCTCTGAATCGATCAAAACAAGTTGCCGGTGCCTCACCTTGAAGGTGTAAGAAACAAACTCGCCAACCTCGGCATAGAGGTAAACCTCCATGGTCCAAGATCTTCGCCATCCGCCCTCAAGATAGGTGGGCAAGATTAACCTGTGCATCGATCAACGGTGGAGGATGTCCGTGAACCTCGCCTCCGTGAGAGCAAAGGTCCCACAGTGCCATCGACGACGGTGTGGCCATCTACAATTTTGAGACAAGATAAAAAGTCAAGAAAACTTAATGAAAGTAGAGATAAGTACAGAAATAAGAGTGGTGAGTAGAAGCAATAAGCACGCTATATCTCCGCCAAGGATTTTCTTAATTTTTGAAAATATGACCCAAGTTCTAAGGCAACGACCAATCTAACTAAGGATTCTACAATCGATGCTCGATATCAAATTGGTTTGACCCAGATTCATAAATCCAAATCCTCTGTGAAAATATCGTGCTATTCCCTAGATCAAGAGATAGCACTCATAGACATATGGCTGAATCATTTAATACATGGCGTGAACTAAACCATTTAATATATTACAAACATCAAAATGACATAGACCATGTTAGGTCGAAGTTTACAATAAGGGCTTAACAGCCAAACCGACACATTACATAAAAGCAACGAAAACTACATCAAGAAAAAGGGTAGAGCACATCTCTCCACAGGCAAGCGATTGGGGTAACCTATGTACGACTGATATTAACCAAGGGCTTGGATAATAGCGGTTGTACGCAAGTACCGAACGAGCCAGCTAGACTGAGGCGAGACCTAGACTAATAGAACTAGACTACTCTTTATCGTTGCCTTGTCCATTGACTTCTGGATCCTCATAGTATGCATAATCTCCATGATCCGCATGATCTGAAGGGTTTGGGAGAAAGAGCGAGAATGAGCACAACTTCCGTATCATGAGTCAACACACAAGATGCAATAATACACATGCAAGACTTAACAAGGGTGGCTCGGGTTCTTTTATTTGATAAAGCAATCTTTTCAATTATCAATATTTGAAAAATCCTATCACTAGCAATTTAACCAAATTGCATTTTATTAAAGAGAATAATTGTGCAATATTAAATACAGAGAAGGTTAGCTCCACGTTATGCTTATTTTTATTGTGGCTACATCCACCATTTAACATCACTGAGCACGACGACTCAGGCAAAATTCAAAATCAGGATTACATCAGCCCGACAAGTTTTTATCGCATCCACAAAGGTTTTTGAAATAGAACTAACTCTAGTAAGTTCCCATGTCCGCTTTTTAACCGAGAGGCACTACTGTTTAAATAGTTTATACTCGCAGAGGTTGTACACTGCACCCACAAGAGATAATCAACTCGCCCCTACATGATTCTTTGGTCATGTAGTTGAGGATCATCACAAGAACTTTTCAAATTATCTCGCCTCCCATCATTTCACCCATATGGGTTGTTCCCACTGCATGTGGGCCCTATAAGTTGTGTGGGATGTTCACCTCAATGACTAGCATAGCTAGACTACACCAAAGCGCCGGCAACTTCACCTTGCATTGGTGTCCCATTTAAGCCGGACGTATCCAAAGGCTTGCACTACCTTATTACTCCTCCAATGAGGTGACTTTTAGGGTTTAATAAATTTCATCAATAAATTTACTAAGCCAAGTTGTACTTACTGATTTGTGATTGTACTTGTTTTATAATGGGAGGTCATGCCAAGATTAAGTCCTTAATCCATCTAGACAGTTCATACCACATTCCACACATTCTCGCCCCACGCCAAGCACCCACCATCATACCATCCGCCTGATGTGGTAATAGCAATTTAATAGGGTTTTTAGGAGTAAAACCAAATTATCTCAAATACTTCAGTCATGTACCTCCTATGACTGCCCAAAACTATTTCATGCTTTAAGAGACGATGATTAGGGCATTTAATGCGCCGGTACTTAGGCAAGACTAGCATGTCGCTTAAGTACAACCTATAACTAGTAATTTACCATATAATTACTAGGTATTGCCAAAGGATGGTATAATAATTAATTAATTATCAAATGGGTATTTAACTACTTTAAGAGTTAACATGCATTTGTTTAAAGAATTAAAGCATGCACATTTTAGTAATTTAAAGGAATATAATTGGCATAAAATGTAGGCTCAAAATGATCAAAGTATTAACTCATCTCGAGTTAAAGGCAACAGAGTCTTGGTAGTCTTGTGCTTGATCAAACAGATATCTCCCGCTCTCCGAATTCTACTCGATTAACGCATTGTAAAAAGGAACAAATATGCAAAGGAAACAAATAAAATGCACAAGAAATATTAAATGAACTCCAAATTAAATGAGACCACTTCTATTAGCAAGGTCTTGAATTTAAAAAATTTGAGAAACAAATTTCATAATTTTTTTGGAGTTGTAATGGAGGAGAACGGAGCTTTTGAAGCTTTGCTTTTGAATTAAATCAAGAAAATAAAGAGGGAGAGAGAAATAGCCCACTAACATTAGGGGCCCACTGAACAGTGGCATGGTCCATGTGTACAGTGTATGGATCAGAGGTCAACATGCACTGTGCACCGGTCCACGGGTTTATACTACGCACTAGGCCTGCTGTCATTCGCTGAGAGGCAAATAAGGAGTTAATGCGCAGTGATCACTACGCTAAGGGTCCCACTAGGCAGTGATTCAAGGCAGCATTAAAACGTCACTTAACCGGCCACTAATTAAAGCAAATGATTACTCATCCTTTAATGACCGATAGTGATCCAGGGGGGATAAATGCGCACAGTGCTTGTCCAAAACTCGGACACAAAGAGGAGCTCCCGGGCGCTGCGGCTAGGGCTTGCCGCCGGTGATGGCGATGGTGGTGGGGACTGACAAGGACAAAATGGGGTTGCTCTAGGAGAGGTGAAGCTACTGACGGAGGTGGCACGACTGGAGGTTTGCTGGAGCAGCGACACGGCGGTGAGAAAGTGGCGGCAGCGCACAGCTCCAAAGCCAAATGGCGCACCAGCGGCTCCTAGCAAAAAAAATGGTAAGAACATGAGCAAGAGTAGGGCTAGGGGAACTCACCAAGCCAAGGAGGAGGACCGGGGATGGACGGTGGAGGGAGATTGGTGGTGGAGAAGAATGTAGCCGGAGGCGGAGAAGAACACGAATTGTGGCGGCTTTGGTGGCCTAAAGTCCAATCGGCTTGGGGGATGAACTCCTTGGCACCGAGGGCACTCGGTGACGGAGGTGGCATGGCGGTGGCATCGCTGGAGCGGCTAAACGCCGACGAGGGTGACTCGGCCGAAAAGGAATGTGGTGTTTCTTCAGGCGCTCTCTTTGGAGGACTTGCCAAGAGAGGAGGGAGTGAAGTGGGGAGTCAAGGGAGTGCTCGGGACCTCTTTGTAGTAGAACGGGAGGAGGAGCTGTTGGAGCTCGTGTGGCGCGGTGTCCGAGAAGGCTCCCGGCAGTGGGAGCAAAGATGGGAGCTCTACGGCTTGCAGCAACGACTTATGCGGCTCGGGCGACGGGACGGTCTAACATCCCAATTTTCTAGTCTTAAAAATCTTTTGATTAGTTAGTAGTTGGAAAATTCACCCTTCTCGATTTTATTCAAATTTAATTAAAAGCTTAACTTGGACTTTCAAGATCAAAACCACTTAATATGAATAATGTCAACATCAATTATTATCAAAACTATTTTATTTGGGTTCTATATGCTTGGATATAACTTCTAGATTTTTCTAGAATTTTCCGAGTTCATTTGCTATTTTCTATTTGCCATTTGCATTTATGGTATTTTCTAAAAGGAAAATGTATTTAAAATATCAGAAAAAGGATTGGGCCGAAACCCAACCCTATTCCGCCCTGACCCAACACTGTTTGGCCCATTGCACCCACACTGCTGCCGCTTCACCGACAGTAGTCCCCACTGCCGGGCTCTCCATCTCTCTCTCACGCCTGCTACCGAAGTCGGTCCCACTGCCAAAGATCACGCACCCTTTGCCACACGTGCTCGTCTGAAGTCTCGACGAGTGGGTCCCACACCGCTACAGTTCATCGTCTCCGAAACGGACTCCGTTCCAAATTTGTCGTGTGCTCCGCCACCATCCCCGATTTGGACTCCGCCTCTCCGATCCTATTTAAAGCCCCACACCCGCGCCCCAGCCTTCGCCGCCTTTTCCCCAAAGCCAGAAACCCTAGATCCAAACGTAGCCACTAGAATTGAAGTTGGAACCCTAGCGTCACCACCTCGGTTCTTCGGCGATTCCACCGCCGTCGGTGAGCCCCTGCCCTCATCGAGTACATCGTCAACATCGTCGTGCCATGGCCTACATGATGGGCGCTCTATCTTCACCGAGAGTCCCTAGAACATCATCGTCGCATTGAGTCGCCCGCTTCGCCGCAGCACCGCCGCCGCCGATATGATCATCACGGCGAGTCTCGACCGTGTCATCTTGTTTGCCGTGTCGAGCTCATCTAGATGCGCACTTCCACCGCCGCTAGATCGCCAATCGCCGAACCCTGGAGTCGTCGGAGCCTCGCCGACGTTTTGTCGACGTGGCGGTCTCGGCTGACTTCCACCTCATCTCCGTGAGTGCATGTCGCCTACGTGGCGCACACGTGTCCGCCGCGGCCGATGCAGTGTCCACCAAGTGCCACCTCACGCCAAACCCTAGATCCAATCCTTGTGAACCCGATCTATGGTGCACCGAGCCACGACCACTTGGACCCCACTAGTTAGAGCACTATTGCGTAAACCCATGAGCCCGTAGACCCATGAGCCAATCCCGCGGACTCGGTCTATAGACTGTGGGTCCCACATGTCAGCCACTGTAGCCTTTTCTCCAGATTTATTTTAATTCAGAAATTCCTGTGGCCGACGACAAGATGGCCATAATCTGGTTTTTCAATAGAAATATAATTCGGATATTCCAGAAATTCCAATTTTGAGTATTTTCTTTAGATTAGATCTTCCAAAGGCCATATCTTCTTCATCCGAACTCCGATTGAGCCCATTCAAATTTCTAAATCTGTCTAAATTTAAGCTCTAGTTATCTAAAATTTTATTTAATTTTTAGAGTTTGTTTTCTCTCTATTATTTATTTATTTTGTTTATTTTCTTCGTTTGCAAGTAGACGTTGATTCTTCAGGGAATTTTGAAGAAGGAATACATCAAGATCAGGACCAGTACCAGGATATATACTAAGGCAAGTTGTACCTTTGATCATATTGAACCCAGTTTTTAAAATACTTTGATTCAAACTATTGCATTTACTTTAAGTATTTATTTAAATGCTTTTGGATTTAGATATTATCCAATTTGTTTATATCCACCTTGTCTATTCTTATGTCATAATCTTTTGTCACCCTAGATTGGTTCCTTATTTAGTTGGTATTATTATAGCACCAACGTGGATTGGTTAGATACGAGTAGATTGCTTAGCCATGCCACGAGTCATCATTTCGTGTGAGTTGCAAATATGAATTTAACTAAGTGATTATAGAACTTTGTGTTAAAACTGTGTGCCATGTGTCATTACTCGTTGGTGGCATGCGTTGCACATAATCAACAGGGTGGGAAAGGATTTAGACTGAGGCAAGTAGTGGATACTTTGTAATATGGTGGAACTTTTTGAATAGGAACGATAATCTTTGTGGTATAGTTAGAAATTGGAAGTCTTGCCTTGGTCAATTAAGGACTTAACTTTGTGTGCCATTGAACTGAGTCTTACTGTACGACCACATGTCTGGTATGGGACGGGCCTAACTTAGTAGGTTACGGAGTCTTGACATTGACTACTCAGGTTGTAGGTTAAGTGCTCTGTGATCGGCGGAGGTGTGGACTACTATGTAGAACACATTTATGAGCGGTTCGCCGTCTTCAGGTCCAACACTGTGTGTCGTGCCAAAGCATTGTATTAGGGTTGGTACGATGGTAAAGCACATCGGGAGTGTCAATGTTTGAGATAAAGTTTTTGAAAAGTTTTGTTATAATTAGTGCTTGCAACACTAGTTATATCATGTGGGTAAAGTGTACAACCTCTGCAGAGTGTTAAATTAATCTATTTGAATAGCCGCGTCCACGGTCATGGACATGCTCAGGGATTTCACACGAGGATTAGATTTTCATAAAACATTTGGGACGGGAGTTGTGTGATCTAAGTCATATGGTTGTGTGAATAATTTGATTAGACTTTGTGTTCTTTCTGAAAATAATTGTTTAAATTAATATTGTTTATTTGTTTTGAATCATGTTTTAATCTATTATTCATATTCAATTACAAATGTTGCTTTTATGCAAAAGAACCACGAAGCCATTCCTTTAGAATAAGCCATCATGTATACATTGCATTTTGTGGTATGACTTGCGAGTACGGTTGTGTACTCATGCTTACTATAATCAATCAACAGAAGTGGAGGAGTCATCGCCCGCCTTTGAGGAGGAGTTCTATGAAGGTGCTGATCATTAGGTCTTGATCCCAGTCGGTTGCCTCTGGCGAATCGATGGGTTTCCGCTGAAGTTAATTCCGCTGCTTATTTAATTATTGTCAGCCCTGCGATGCTTAATAAATGTAAAACTTGACCATAAGGTCACAACAGGTATTTGTTATTCAAATTACTCGTTTATTATATTATTTCATCTTGTGTGGATCGATATTCATCTATGTTGACATTGTGTGCACTAGCGTGATCCTGGGCTAGTGCATTATACACAGAGGGTCCAGAATTGTATTTTTGAGTCCCGACAACGGGGCGGAGGCGTTGGCGTCACGGCGACGAGACAAGGCGGAGGCAGGTGGAGCTGCAGGCGCGGTGACGTGGGCGCACGTGCGCAACGCAGCACACGGAGCAAGGCGCGGTTTGGGCACGGGAGTGCGCGCATGGGCGTAGCACGGTGCTGATGCCGCAAGGGTTGAGCTAGCGACTAGACCGGGTGAGATAGGGGCGCCGAAGTCCATGGGCAGGTAGGGGAGCTAACGGGGGCGGCGTGCATGGCGCAGGGCAGACCGAGCGCACGGAGCACCCTAGTTGCTGCGCCGGCTCGAGTTGGCACGGGGAGAAGACAAAGGCGGAGCCGGGCCTAAGAGGAGGGAAAGACGGCTTGGGCCGGGCAGAGGAAGGGGGAGGCGGGTCGCGCCAAGGAAGAAGGGGAGGAATTTTGAATTTGAGATTTAAATTTGAGTTTGAAAATGAAATTTGAAACAAGGCTGAGGTTAGAGATTTTTAAAATACTCTATAATTTGAATTAGTTTTGAACTCCAAAAAGGCAACGGAGAGTTACTATTCACCGTCTGAAAACGGGATGTTACAGTAATTTTCTTTCAAATTGGCTAGAGCGGGATACAAGAGGGACACAAAATTAAGGATCAGATTTGTCGATTTGTGATATGGATTCTGATGGTGAAGATGGAAGGATGGTCTGTCACGATCACATGATCTAATAAGCCACATAATGGCCCTGTTTATTTGGGTTTTTTCTTCGGCTTAAAAGCAAAAAAGCCAAAGCTCAAACAAACAGGTGACTTTTTCAACTAGTGTATGAAAAGCCTAAACCACTTTAAGCCTATAAGCCACAAGCTAGTTGAGGGATTTTTTTTTTTTGCTTTTGCGGGTTAGAAATAGCCATTTACCATTCAACTTCGTTGAAATTACCTACCAATGACATCCGTATATAAAAGAAAACTCTTCAATTTTTCTTTCATTCTTCCTCCCTCTCCAACCCGCTTGCCTCTCTTAGCGTCCGTCGTCCTTCTCCCCACGACCCACCTCCTTCCTCCGTTGTTGTCCTTCTCCCGTGTCGACGTCCTTCTCCCCCGCCCGATGTCCTCCCGCGCCTACACGCAACCGCCCTCCTCACTCGCCCTCCCCTCCACGCCCCACGCGGTGAGGCCGACGACAACCCAAAGGCAAGGGCAGCCCACCGATGAGGGTATTTCTACAATTTAACAATAAACTATAGTTCAAAAGCCATAAAAGTCAGTTGCTAAACACTCGCTTGGCTTAAAAGCTATGTGCTTATAAGTGCTTAAGCCAAAAATAAAAATAAAACTGGCTTTAAGCTAAAAGCCAAAAAGCCTAAACCTAAACAAACGACGCCTAAAACTATTAGTCCATATTATCTTATTTTAAAACAAGTCCCCATTTGATAAATTTATGTTCCTTACCCCAGCCCCATTTGATATATTTATGTTCCTTGCCCCACCCTTTGGCTAATAAGCAGAGGTTCAGATTTGTAACATACTAACATTAGGAAACACAAAAGGTCCAGAATTTCAGATCACATCCCCAAAAACAAGTCAAGAAATGGTCACAACTGTGATTATTAAATAAAAAAAAGCCCAGTGATCAGAAAACAAACATAGCCTGATAGACATCACGTTATTCCAGCAGTCTAGCACATCAAAGCAGCTAGTGTAGCGCTTCTTTCTAGTTTCTATGTCTCCGAAATAGCAAATTCACCCCCAACTTATACGAGCTGAGGGAGCATGCATCACGGTGACTCTCCCTCCGGTGTGCTCTCCTCGACGTACACCGTGTACACCACCACCGGGCTCCTCACCTCGTGCTGGCCGTCGGTCCACACGACGGCCGCCGAGACCACCTCGTCCGACGCCGGCACCACGCCGGAGACCGACACGGTGAACGAGATCATCTGATTTGACGCACTGAACTCAAGCCTGCTCGGTGCAACGGTAACGGTGAGGTTGCCGGCGGACGAGCTAACGACCACCTTTGCGTCGTACACGGCGCCCGGGGCACCGACGTTGGTGACGGTCCGCGGGAAGCCCAGGCTGAACCTCTCGCCGGTCGCGACGTGGGCTGCCATGGTCGGGTAGTTGAGGTCCCCGACAGAGCCAGCAGCCGCAGAGCCATCGCCGCAGACCGTGGTGTTGGAGCCGGTGATGAGCCCGAGCTGCGTGGCGTTGTAACCCTGCGCGCACAGCATGGCAACGTAGTCGCCCTCCGACGCGTCGTACACGAGCCCCGGGTCGCGCGCCTTTGCCGGGTTGAGCTGGCCGGCGCCGTACTTGAGTTCGCTGCTGCCGGAGTTGCTCGGCATGTTCATCGGAGAAGCTGCATTGTTGCAATCTTGTGACTTGTGAGCTACATGATGTAGGATTAAGGATGGTTAATCACTTACCGGTGGTGATGGGGGCCGACATGATCATCGCCGGAGACCAGTCGCGGTGGAAGGACTTGACGTAAGCCGCGGCGCCGCTGACGTGCGGGCACGCCATGGACGTGCCGGACTCGATGTTGTACATGACCCTCCTCTTGTCGTTGGGGTTGTCTGTCGGTGGTGCTAGGGCCGTCCAGGCGGCTATGATGTCGATCCCCGGTGCAGATAGATCAGGCTGCGGTTAATTTCAGGCCAACCATCAGTAAATTCCGCAGAATTAATCAGTAGTATTATCCTTTGCAGAACACTAGGGATCAACATCGATCAGATCCATTTGACACTTGTTGCACTAGTTCATATGGAGTGTTGCAGTAGTTGAATGCGTGTAAATTTCGGTCAATTTCCGGCCGAAATTTTCAACAAAAAAAACTCAAATTTTCTGATTTTAAATTTAAAAAATCAAATTCGACCAAAATTCAAGCAAATTCAATTTTTTTTGGACAAAATTCATCAAAACTGAAAATTTCGGGGATGGTTTGAATTTTACCGCCCCCGTTCTTCACTGGGAAGGCCACGAATAAGCGCTCAACAACCCAAGCACACCAAAATCCAGGTCTGCAGAACTTGCCTGGTGCTGTTGACATAGGCCATGATTTCATCGAACTGGTCCTGAGTTACCACGAGCGCAGGGAGAGGCACGGTGAAGGCGACGTCGGGGTAATGGCTGACGAGGACGGTGCCAGCCGCGCCGACCAGGAGCGGGCCTGTGCCGTCGCTTGGAACGGCGGCGCCCTGGCTGGGGCAGAGGACGATCTTCCCTTTGTACGAGCCTCCGGACAGCTCGTCGGGATCACAAGAACTGCAATGCAAAAGACACTGTTAGCCTAGACGTAATTAAGATAAAAACATTGCAGGTGACCGAAAATTAGCGAAACCGTTAATCATTATACACAAAATGTACACGTATATTTCAGGGTCTTCCTATTACCCATGAATGGGAAACACGAGCGACACGTTCTCTAGCGTTGGGAAGGTGTTAATGGAGGCCCCCTGTGTCAAAACAAGAACATTACAACATTAGTTGGAACATCTCATTTCAAGTTAGTTTCATGGGGGAAAAATGGAGAGAGGTTTTGTTTGAGCACCACTATGGTCTTGCCGTTTCCAAGAACGATCTTGTCGACGAGCCGGCGATCGATGCTGCTTGCGGCGACGGACAGCAGCCACGGCGCGACGTTGCAAACGTGGCCGGAGATGAGACCGGAGTTCCCGGCCGCGGTGGACGTCACCACCCCGGGCTTCATGGCGTGGAAGGATCCTATGGCGCCCGTGCTCTGGAAGTACGGCGACGGCAGCCTCGACCCGATGGAGAAGGAGATCACGTCAACGCCGTCGGCGATGGCATCGTCGAAGGCCGCGAGGATGTCGGCGCCAAAGCAGACCCCGGCACCGCACACCTTGTAGATGGCCAGCCTGGCGCCCGGCACCGCACCCTGGGCCGTGCCGGCGGCCAGGCCGCCGAGGCTGATGTTGCCGACCGCACGACTGGCCACGGTGGACGCCGTGTGGGTCCCATGCCCGTCCTGGTCCAGCTGCGACAGGCCGGCGCCACCGTTCGATCCGAGGTTGTAGGCGCGAGCACCGATGATTTTACTGCAAAATCTCGACGTACTGTCTCAACATGCAAGACTGTGTTGTGTGTGCATTACACGCAAAAGAAAAGATATTTCGTACTTGTTGCACGTGAAGTTCTCGCATGCGCCCTTCCATCTGCTCGGCGGCGGGCCGAAGCCCTCGTCGGAGAAGGACGGGAGTCGGGCCACACGCCGGAGTCGAGCATGCCAACGATGACGTCTCCCTCCAACGGCAGGCTGATGTTTTGCGCTGCCTGAGGGAAGCCCAAGAAGTCCCATGATCTTGTGGTCAGAAGCTCGTGTGTTCTGCTTGGGAAGATTGACACGATGCCCTCCATGCCTGGCAAGTAAAGCTAACGATTCAACAAGTGAACAGACTCTTGTTTCTTAGCTTTGTTGTCAAATGCCAGTTGATGTTTTTTCTGATGCATGTGTGCGTTTTGGGACATACTAGAGAGCCTTTGTGCCTCTTGTGCAGTTAGCCTGGCAGCAAAGCCGTTTAGGCTTCTTTTGTAACTGTGGAGGATCCTGTCCGAAGCAGAGCTGCAAAAGGGCACAAGCATTGGTTTAGCCGCTAATTCCGGGCTTGTTTAGAACGCAGTAGTTTCAGAAGAAACAGTTTGATTCGCGTACAAATTTAAGAATGTTGCCGTGTTTGAAAGAGGGACCAACCAAATGTCCAATTTGGTTGTTTAGAACGCAGTAGTTTCACAAGAATCAGTTTGATTCGCGTACAAATTTAAGAATGTTGCCGCGTTCGAAAGAGGGATCAACCAAATGTCCAATTTGGTTGAGGATATATGGAGTGTAGAGTCGTATGTTTGGTAGGTCAAGCAATGTAAGTTCAATCACACGGGTGATTTGAGCTTGTAATCAAAAGTTCAATCGGGTTTACTAAATTTCAGTTACCTGAAATTTTCTTATCTCTCATCATCTACAATTGCACAATACTAAACCTAAAATTACAATACCAAGTTTCACTTAGATTTACTTTTCTTATCCCTCACCACCTACAATTGCTTTTATTTCTATTTGTTTTTGTATTTTTATGGTTCACCTAGATTTATTTTTATCTAGTTTAGAATTTTTTTTGTTTTAGGAAACTTTACTTTAACTTTTAGTTCTTTTTGTTTTTTTTCATTTGTAAGGTTCACCTAGATTTAATTTTGTACCTAGTTTAGTTTTTTTTTGTCTTTGTATTTTGTAGAGCAACACGGCACAACACGAAACTTATGGTATCTATTGGATCAAATCTTACATCTTGTATGAAAATTTCAATCGCCTATTCAATAGACCGTCCCAAAGTTCAAAGCCATCTATCTATCTATCTATCTATCTATCTATCTATACATACATACGCTAATTGGAGGCTCTTCTAGAAGCCCCCATATTAATCTTAGAAAGGTAAAACATGGTTGAAATTCCCACATTAATCAAAGAAAAAGAAAAAAGCTAGAAATTCCCACATTAATCAGAGAAATCTAACTATCCAATTCAAAGAATAGGAAACGATCCTGGTCATCCAATTTATGTAACGGATGTAACCTACGTCTTAGATATATCTAATACTCGTGTCATGCATGGATAAGATAATAAGAAGAGTTCTATTCAAACTGTAGATGCTGATATCGAGCAGGCTGCTGCCTCGCCTCAAGTTCCTCTCCCTACAAGGATGCTCAAACATCACCCGTCTGCCGAGTTCATTGGGTGGCCTGAGGCAGCTCCAAACTCTGGATGTCAGGCACACCTCCGTAGCCACGCTGCCGACGACCATCGTCAAGCTGCAGAAGCTGCAGTACATTCGTTCTGGTGCGTTACTGGCGTACCATTGGATGATTCTGCTGGCACGGTCGCAAGCGCTCTGCCATCCCGGTGGTCCGAGTTCGCCAGACGCCGCCGCCGCAGACTCACCGGCGCTAATCACGCCGGTGGTGTCGACGTGCCTAGAGGGATTGGCGGGCTGAAGGCCTTGCACACGCTGGGAGTCGTGGACGTCAGCACCGCAGCAGGGGGGAGTCCATCCTGGAAGAGCTCGAGAACCTCACGCGGTTGCGCAAGCTCGGAGTGTCCGGTGTCGACCGGAGGAACAGCCAGCTGCTGTGTCCTGCCATCTCGGGCCACGGCCATCTGCGATCCTTGTATATGTAATTGGAGGTAATAGCAATTAGGTAACTTTTTTCTACTAGGCCTGATCGCGTAGATATTCTTATGTTTCCAATTATAATGGGTTTCCTTAGATTTACCATAAGAATTCTATACAATCTATCTATCTATCTATCTATCTATATCTATATTAATTGGAGGCTCTCCTAGCAGCACCCACCTTAATTCTAACATGTAAAAAGACTAAAAATTCTCACATCAATCAAAGAAAAAGTAAAATGCTAGAAACTCCTACATTAATAAGAGAGAAAAAAAGAGAAAAGATCTCCATCATCCAATATATCTTAAGGATGCAACATACAACTTAGATTCATCTACTAGATATCATACCATGGAAATAAAGAGCCCAATTGGAACTACAAAACATGCCAATGCGCTATGTCTTATCTTGGGCATCCAGTTTCCGTGTTGTACACACATCGGTGTTGGTGTCCAAGCTTGAAGACCAAGAAACAACTACTAGCAAAGTCCAGGCTACATATATACGTAATTCTGATGGTGTTCTGATGGCGAGGAGATCTCGTACCAGAACAATGCATACAACACTATGGGGTGCATGTGGGCTCAGATAAATGAGCTTACGGCCAGCTTGATCAAGTGATTATAGACAATCAACTTGGAAGTTAGAACACCCGTATGCGAGAACATGCATACAACACTTATATGGGGTGCATGTGGGCTTCGATAAATGTGTTTATGGCCAGCTTGATCCGGTGATTATAGATAATCAACTTGGAAGTTAGAACACACCATGCAAAGGAGCAATTTGAAAAGGAGTCCAAGTAGACTTTACCGAGAAACCGAGGGACATTGCACGCACATGCAACAAACAAATTGTTCGGGCGCCTTACAACTATCAACTACGAATAGACAATAAGACGGCGTTGCTGATTAGAACGACGTCTTAGCAAGCAATAAAAGGCCAGTTGATTAATTGAGCATCGGAGGCATAGCAGTATAGAAGAAAAAAAATACACTCATAAGCATTAGGATGCCATAGAAGAAGAAACGGTAGGAGTTCTCTCACCACTACTAGAAAAGGGTTTTCCCTACGGTTGAAAACCGTCAGAAAATAGAAAAACCGTCGGTTTTATTTTCCGACAGTTAACCGTCGAGAAAATCCTCAGTCCGGGTGGTCGGAAAATTAAATTTGTCGACGGTTAACCGTCAAGAAAATATTTGCCGACGGGTGATAACCGCTAAGAAACATTAACTCGACGGTTTTCCCATTACCGTCAACAAAAATCATTTTCTTGACGGTTTTTCCCATAACCGTCAACAAAAATCATTTTCTTGACGGTTTTTTGCCCCTCAGGTATCTAGTTTACATGACAGGGCAGCCGTTACCGTCAAGTATATTAAACCTGACGGTTTTTGCCATTACCGTCAACAAAAATCATTTTCTTGACGGTTTTTGCCCCTCAGGTATCTACTTTACATGACGGGGCAATCGTACCGTCAAGTATATTAAACCTAACGGTTTTTTCCATTACCGTCAATAAAACTCATTTTCTTGACGGTTTTGCCCCATCAGGAAAATTGTTTTCGCGGTGTCAAAACCAACGCCAAAATGACTCCATTCCTGTCAACAAAATTAATATTCGCAAACCCACTAGCGTAAATTGTCAATTCACATATTCATACACATTCACGCATCATATAATTCACAATACACATCCATACATCATATAATTCACAATACACGTTACTCCATACACAAAAAAGAAGTTCAAGCTTATCATTTCAAGCCCAATACCATCCATAAGGTTCAAAGCAATCCGCACAAAAGACATGTAAAAGTCCAGTACTACCACAATACACCTAAAGACTAATATCACATATAAGTTATGTAAGTACATCTAAAAGTGCAGCAATACCATGTTCAACTATTCAAAAGAGCTAGCAAGACATCATCAAAGTTCATGTAGACAATTAGTTGCATCCGTCACGGTCGATGTTGTTGGTATCATGGTTGTTGCCGCCATTGATGTCAGCATTGCAGTTGTTGCCATCAGTGTTAGCATCGTTGCCATCAATGGCATTGTCATCCGGTGCTGAGCCCACATGGGAGGATCCAGTCCCAGTCCTGGTCCCTTCCTGTAAGATGAATAGAGTAGACCAACATTATGAGTCTGCCTTAGCACAATTAAAACCATTAGAAGTGCTAACAGAAGAGCTAAAACAACCCACTGAACACTAGCATTATAAGTCTGCCTAAGCACAATTAGAACCATTATAATTGGTAAAAGAAGAGCAGGATCCTGACATATGAATCAGCAGCCTCATGTGACTATGCAGACAACAGACAACATGGTGAGAAGAAACGCTGTAGAGAAGACAGGCAACCAATAAAAAAAGTAGCACGGGCATGATGCTCATGGAAATTATTTGTCACAATAATAAATCTGACAAATCAAAATATTCAAAATTGACAGTTCAATATGTGTTCACACATGCTTGTCATTATAAAGATGTCTAGGATGTCACATAAATAAATGTAACGCCACCATGCATACGACATTTGCATCATGGATGGAGGCTAATCCAACATATATTTTTCTAAATCATGAATACATATATCAGATTTCTCTTAGTTTAGACTTTTGGATTTAATAGTCAATTGTCTACAGATTATGGGCAAACACACTACACAGACCCTTCTTTGTTATTGAAGTGCATAGTACATGATGATTTACATGACACAACACCAATTAATGCTAATTAAATTAGTAGAGGTAGGCATCGACACAAAGAAAGGGATTTGAAATAAATTGGCATTGTGGAGTGCCCCTCTCTCACCCTATATATGTAGGAGATCTTGTGATTAGGTTAATTCGACAAAGATGATCATATTGCCATTAGCTCTAATAACTAATAGATTACTGTCTTGCGCTTTGGCGCAAGATAGGAACTTTGGTAGCGTAAAAAAGGAAAAGAAGATAAATAGGTGTGAAGGTGGTTGTAAACCGGTGCGTTTTTGGTGGATACCCTCAGGAGAAAATTCTACTCGAGACTTCACAAGAATCGTGGTTCATTAACTACGTAAACATGCGACGCAGTATGTAGTAGAAGAGTTGTAGGTTTGATCTAATGTATGTGAAGATAATATAGGCAAAACAACAGCAAAGCCATAGAAAAGTAGCGAAAAAAAAGAGGTACCTTGAATCGAGCAAAAGCGCAACTGTTGGAGCTCAGTAAAAGGATAGAATGTGGATCCCAGTGTAAGCTAAACAAGACAACACATATTTTTTGAGGAAGTTACAACCACACAAATAATATATATATATATATATATACACACACACACACACACACACACACAAAAGCACTACCATAGACCAAACACGCTGGATGACCACGATAGATAGAGACTAACATAGATGTCTGGGTTAATTCTACAACAAAAGATGCGCATTTGCATCATGCTGGGCAAGAGGTGCTGAAAAAAAGCAAAACATATATGTATTAGATGTGTTAAAATGTGACTAAGAAGTTGTTCTGGTAAAGAAACAAACATGGATGATCAAATAGGATAGTGTAATCGATGAACCTGAATTCAGGTGGCTTTTTTTGACTTGGCATCCCTTTTTTTAGATGGAGCATTAGCGATATTTGGAGGCGATGTACATTGAGAGGCAATGTATATTGAGAGCTGAGACAAAGCATGTAATCTATAAGAACGGTATATATCTAGCGTTAAATAGAGCGGAGTTAACTTAAAGCAATATTATGTACATGGCTGTCAACAAGAGCATAATGATATAACAATGTGGGTCTATACCTGTTTGGTTTTGAAGCAGATCTATATATGTTCAGCTGGTACCTCTTGAACAATATGATTGTACCTATGTGATAACACCATATAGATAGCAGGAATATATATCGTGGTACAATGATGCTATCACATAGGTATAGCCATATCAAGAGGCTGAAAAATAAATAATGCGATGGGTAGATAGCGACTAGTCAGCACAAATCGAGTGGTACAACCAAAGAATACCTAACGCGATGGGTAGATAGTAGCACCTAATCTATATATACTGTATAGCAGAACAGCTCTAGAAACAGCAGGTAAACGCACAAATCCAGCTAGCAAGATTGTGTTCGGCTAGGACAGTTAAGAGAAATGCAACAGGATTAGCCTAACCTTAGCATCCTCATACTTGATGGACTGAAGGCGGAAGCGACACTTGGTGTCATATAAAAGCCTGTAATTCTAACCAGTCTTAGGAATGGAAATGACATCTGCCAAAGAAAGCAAGGAACACATTAGTGGTGAAATGATGTTAACGATAAAGCACCGGTATTTTTTACAGAAAACCAATTATCTTGCTCTCGTAAGAGAGATCTGTGCATACCCATGAAACCACCGGTAGGTCTTGTCGATTCGACCATGCCATCCACCAAGTTTTCTTGACATTTCAGAGAAGAATTCTATCTTGTATAACTCATTATCTAATATGAAAGTGAGCTTGAAGCATTGAGAACAAAGCTTAAAGATTCAAGAAACTCGCCAGCTTGAGGAGGTGAAGAGTGAGTACCCTTCCTCTCGAGCTACCAAGGAAGAGACCTTGGAAGTTGGAATCAATAAGTTTGGAGATGTCAACAAAGATCAGAGAGCTTATACTGCTCACTAGGCAATATGTATGCTCTCAAGAGCCTACAAAGAAAAGCTAGTTTCAACAGTTAACTTCATAGATGGTCACAATTCACAAACTTGGTGTGACCATGTATGGTTTGGTTGCATAGTAAAAACTGCACAGAAATGTGAACATAAACTGCAATTGATAGCCTTAATGTTAAGAAACATCGAACATTTTGATGATAAGGGTTCTCAGATGCTATAGACAGAATACTTGTAAGATTTTCATTTCACAAAAAAAGCGGATAGTAAAATATGAGTAATATATATGTTAGACACCAATTTCAATATGTTTCTTAGTCGCCTTGTTGTGGCAATCAAGATCTTCTAGCTTTGGTCATTGAAGATTTCAAGACCTCTCAATCTATTTAATCAGGCCCTAATATTATTATTAGTACTGTAGTGGCACATGCCAAAGATTTGATTTTGGTGACCCACAGTGATAGGACTTATGGTAGCACTCAACCATATCCCTAACTACTACAAATAATTCCATGTCGACATTTCAAAGGAAAATTATTTTGGAGGCAAATAGATAGCCATGTTAGAACAGCCCAAATACCATCCTCATGGTATTTTAAAAACCGAGAAACAGAACCCTGATATCTAGTGTTGTTCCGGTCCTCATGGTGATCACCAATAAGTGCTCCAACAAAATAGATGAAAATCATAAAATGATCTCTCTAACTATTATCTAAGTACGAAAGGTACCACGTAGTAGCTAAGTGCAAAATTAAACTTGCACAAAATATTTAATGGAATTAAAGGTTCCCAATCCTCATGGTGACCACCACCATCTTGTTGGTAATTGGTAAGTGAAAATCCCAGACTTGACTAGTCACAAATGACCATTTTAACTTTTAAGCAATATGTACCGATGCATTTTTCAATCTAAGTTACTACAAATTATGGACAATTTGCATCTTCAATGGATGAGTGTTGCATTATTTTTGCATGTTAGCACCTTATCGTAATGAAAGAAGAGAATATCTAGGCGCCTCCTTTGGCTTCCACCAATTAATTCACCAACCTCTGAAACATGATAGCCGTAAAATAAGTGATCACAACTAAAGGATTAAGGCGTAAATCATAATCAATTTAATAGAGGTAGAACCTAGTGGGCACAATTCTCACTTTCTTGCTTAAGGAACAATACAAGAGCAGATAAAAACATGAAGTATGGAATAAATATCACCCAGGACAATGGCTTTGTAAATAGTCTAAAACGATCGATACCATGATTTAGATTATGCACCTTGGAAACAAGAACATCCATAGCAGCCCATCGTTTTACGGTCATCATTGAGCCCAATATAAAATGCCTTTATTCCTTTTGGGTAGTTATAAACAATAAGCGGCTTCTTAAATATCACCTCGATCGAGATACCTTCATATTGCAAGGAAGAATTACAAATCTAAACAAGGTAAAATAGATGATACTAGAATAGAAATATCAATTCTAATCTCCATACCTTTCATGCTCGGATGCTAAATCAATTCCCCATACTACTAACTAGCAAGTAGCAAGGTTTGTGATTACGATATTAATTTGTGAACAAAAAAACAAGCTAACAAGGCATGAAGTATATAATAGTTGTTACATAGAGTTCAACATCAAAATGGTAACCATCTTGATAGTTAGATTTTTGTTCAAATGAGCTTCTCAATGACCACTAGGTGCTCTAGAGCTTGCGATGCTAGAATTAGCTGCATTTAACAAGGAAATATTACATCGAACTTGCATTGAAGCCGAGTTGCAACAAAAATTAAGAAGGAAGTTGTATGCCACAAACCATTTTTGACGCTTTGAGCCACCACCTTTGATTGAGCAAGCACCTTTTCTTCTTGAAAGAACTGAAACTCATAATATTTGTAATCTGGACAGTTCTTCTCAAATAGAAACCTGCAAATAAATGAATATTTGTATTAGCAATTTATTGCAACAGCTAGTTCTGGAAGTTGAAAATCGAAAGTCAAAGATATGGCAATCCAAATATTTTTTTTTCTAAAACAAATTCAACCATATAGATAGAGAATGTGTTGATCAGAAAAGGGAGGCGGCGGGGGCGTGGAGGTGGCGGCGAAATGGGGAGGCGGCGGGCGTGGAGGCGGCGGCGAAATGGGAGGCGGCGAGGTGCGTGGCGAAATGGGGAGGCGGCGGGGGGCGTGGAGGCGGCGGTGAAGTGCGGAGGCGGCGAAATGGGGAGGCGGGGTCGGCGTGGAGGCGCGCGGCAGGAAATGGGGAGGCGGCGGTCGGCGTGGAGGCGCGCGACAGGAAATGGGGAGGCGGCGGGGCATGGAGGCGGCGCGGGCGTCGCGTGTGGCGAAATGGGAGGCGGGATCGGCGTGAGGCGCTGTAGGAAATGGGAGGTGGCGGGAAAGTTGGAGCTCGCTAGGGATTTTGGGAGCGAGAGAGGACGTCCAGAAAACACGCGGTGCGGAATTTTTTTCGTGGCGGGATGCCAAATTTTTTGCCTTGAAGAACCTTTCTCATGTCGAAGCCAAAGGAATTAACTCGACGGTTCTAACCGTCGGGAAAATAGTTTTATTGAGAGTTATATAAAACCGTCAAAGAAAATTTGTATTTTGTGAAGGGTACTATTCCGTGAACAAAATAAAGAATCCTTGACGGCCGGTCTGAGTCCGTCAAAAAAATTAGTGGTCACGAGTTTTCTTAGCTTTCTAGTAGTGCACGCATATGCTATAAATTAGTTAGAGAGAGCCAAGAGAAAAGGCTAGAAATTACCAAATTAATCATAGAAAAGAAAAAAATAGTTACATATTCCCATCTTAATTGGAGAAAAAATAAACCGATGTCATCTATGACTTATATTTAATAGTTGTGATGTATGTAAATGCATGTAAAAAATAAGGAAGTAGGATGGATACACATGGTAATATAACCCATCAAGATTATTCAATTGGACATATTCCACAAAGTCAAGCTAGAGTAAGTGGGGTAAGATATGATAGATGTTCACATTCATTAAGGAATGTATTTGAAATTCCTATATGTAGAGTCAAGAGCTAGAGAGAGTACATTATTAACCTGTTTTCATATATTCTAGAAGTAGGGTTCCCCACTAATTTTCTCTAATAAAGTAAATGAGAGTTCAAAGGGTGAAGCAATAGGAAACTAATAGAAAAAGATTACACTGCATGCATGCACACAAGCGGATAGAATTACAACTCTAGGCAAGTCTGAAAGCATAGACCTCTTGATGTGGCTCTCTCATTGTGCATTGCATTAGGAAAGTAATACATTACCACCTCTCTCCCTCTCACCTACACGTCGTTTCCCTCTCCTTTTTCTCAAGACGATTTTTGTCAAAGTTGTAAGTATTGAAAATCTCAACAAATTATTGTCTAAAATAGGCATGATCATGCTAATTAAATAGAAAAAAACTTGATCAAGGTGATTGTTGTTGAGACTTCATCCATTATACTATAGATATGTTATATATATATCTACATACAACAAAAAAATCTGGTGGAGACAACTCCAAACCTAACATGTAGACAATATTTTTATATAATAACTAGCAGTGCAAAGACGGAGTTGATTGACTAGTATAAAAAAAAAAGGTGTAGCATGTTAACCAACCATTTGGTTCATAGCCGAGGTGTCTTGGTGTGCATGCCATGAAAGTCTTTTTTAAAAGGCTAACAGTTCAATTTTGAGAAGAAAAAAATGTGTTATGAGCGGGGTTTTGATTACGGTAGATTTTCAAGAATTTCGGTTCTATTGGTACCTCTAGTAAAAGTCCAAACCGGTCAGAACTGGTTCAAAAAAATCAAATTTGCTTGAATTTTATCCTTTTTTAATTTTAACTTCGAAAATTTCATTTTTTGATTTGAAAATTTTGGCGTTTCGGTCAATATTTGGTTGAAAATTTCCGATTTTTGGTCATTTGGGTTCTACCGGTGAACCCGGTAAAAAATTTAAACCGGTTATCAAAACCCGCGTCCTAAGACGCTAGTACAGTAGTATGCATGATTTGTTCTAGAAGATCGTGGACTACTCGGATGAAAAATGAGACTGTCATCCAGACTGCTCCAAGAGTCGTGATGAGCAGCTTCTATAGCGGAGAAACCATCGAAGTTCGACGACTCGAGTTCGCAGTGCCCCATGTAGATGATGTAGATCTGCAAATGTATAAAAACTGAAGCCATATTCACTACTATAGGAAGCCACATCATAGACAGTTCGGAACCGTCATCACAGACGGTTTCCGAACCGTCTATGTTTTGTTGGTCTGTGATAACAGGCCGTTATCACAGACGGTAAAAAACCGTCTATGATACGCAATATCACAGACGGTTTTAATAAAAAACTGTCTGTGAAGTGTAGTATCACAGACGGTTTCGCCTAAAAACCGTCTGTGATCCAAGAATATCATAGACGGTTTGTTAGGATAACCGTCTGTGTTATTTGCCGATCACAGATGGTTTGTTTTGATAACCGTCTGTGATATTCGCATATCAAATATGGTTTTTACTCGAAACCGTCTGTGATACTTGCCTTCACAGACGGTTTTAACAAAAAACTGTCTGTGATAGCTCATACCCCTGACCATACTTTTGCTGTTTTTCTGGCTAGCCTCAGGAATTGCTAGCCATGCCCTCTGAAAACAAGCATGCACAAAAATAGATTCAAGCATGCACAAAAACAGATTCATCAGAGATAATCAATTGTTGACAACTCAAAGTGATCATTACTCAAAATAAATTACAAAAAATTGCATTTGTTCAAGTATTGTCGCTATAGCCATACAATCGGATTACAATTGTTTATGTTGAGAGGTGTCGGCGGGGTGATGCTCTGGGTTGGCGACGGAATGAAACTCTCCGTTGTCGTTAATGATTTCTGAGTAGATAAAGGTGTGGAGCTTCCCTCGAATGTCCTTGATCTCTTCCGCAACGAGTCCATCACATTGTAAATCCAAGGCCCTGCCGCTAGCAAGAGTAAAGTGGTAAGCTATATATATTTAAATTTATAATTAGGAAATAATTATTTGAGATTGACAAACCTCGTGATCCTTCTTCCTAGCTCTAAGGATTAGTCGCATATGATAGCGAGCGTAGATTGCACATAACTCATCATCTTTTTCTCATGCGGCACCGCAAAAATAGAATTACATATATAGGTATAGTCGATTCGAGACGCGTTATTATGAAGTATGATATAGGATTATCGTGTTGTAGCGCGTCTCGAAAATCCATCCCGTGTGTTAGTTAGGCGCTTTTCCATTGTATATTCCTTTGTTGGCAACATAATTGATGAACCGACCTACATGATTCAAAAAGTTATCTCGCCATTTCAAACGAATGAAGACTACAATAGAGTTATGTAAGGAGAAAATGAGCATACCTCTCGAGTATTCCTCTTAGAACGCTGAAGTCGTGCTTGTTGCGGTTTAGGAAATCAAGGTATATCACATGGTTCCTCTTGGGTATAATAACTAAAAGGATCCAGTGGTACCTACTCATGTATGTCGCTATAGTCATTAAACCTAAGTTCGTGTCTTTGCGATAAAGTACAAATGAAATTTGAATAGCAAGTAGTGACACTTACCCCTGGTTGTAGGGCACCACTATGTACTTCATGTTCGTCTGACGAAGCAATGACCTCGTTATGTATTTCTCAACGAAGGACGAGTCTTCTTGGATGGTTTGCAACGATACCACATGTGGGTCGAGGAAACCCACCGGTTCTTTCCATTCTCAAACATTTTTCAACATGTATCTATACATAAGCAATAAGTTGTGATATTTATCGGTATTACATGAATGTAGAACTTGATTGTACGCACTTACAGTGTCCAACATCGTAGAAGTGAGACGTCGAGGCCAACGAGGTTGAATAGTTCATATAAGTCGTTGAAGCCCACGACAAAGTACCTCGTCCCGTTGAAGAAAAGCTTCTTCTCGTATCTGACGGTGATTCCAGTATCGCACCCCTTCTTTTGGGTCTTCTCCAAGTACCAGGCATGCAAAGCCTGACAAGCATATCCAGCGTGCATTAATACTGCGTCGGAGCACAACGGTTTTCCGATGATGTAGTTCCCGGGTATCGCGGACTTCCCGAACTTGGGAGGCGCCTTAACGTTCCTCGATTTCGATTTGGCCTTAGCGATTGGTAGCGTCTTCTTGTGAGACGACTCGGGAATCGATACGGCGGCACGCTTTTGCTGTTCCTTCGGCGTCTTCTCCACGAGAATCGAAGAGGTGGCCTTCTGAGGTGAAACATGAGGTGGAGTCATCGAGGGTCCCGTTGGAGAGGAATGGTCGTGTCCAGATCGCGGCACTGCTGGGTCCAGGGTGATGTCCTTCTTGGGCCACTGGATAAAAGAGTGGACGGTATCCCCTAGTGTTATGATCTCTTCGTTCGGGCGAATCTTCAGCGGGACGGCTCGGAAATTGACATGTACCATATCCAGGTGGACCCTGGCGTAACCTCGCGCGGTGGGCACCGTCTCGCATTGCCCTTCCTCGTATGGATACACCATCCTCGCAAGCACTCAATACAAAGGGACCCATCCATCCTCACTTGGAGCTTGCGTAGGCGTCGGCTCCTACAAAACGATATGCAATTAGCTAAGGCGTCCTATAGGTCTATCTTTGGTGCATTCCATAGATGTACGTTACCTTGATGTCGTCTATCGGTAATCGGACGTCGTCATGTTCAGAATTATGCGCGGATGCGACGCTACTCCGATGTCGAGGAGGACTGCCTCCCGAATTAACGGGGGCGGCTTGCGACCGCTGGCTCAGGAGTATCTCCATTTGACCCTGCAATGCTGCTATCTTTTCTTCAAATTTGTTAGTAATCATCTGTACCAACCGGTCGTCGTGCTCGGCCTTGGATCTCTTCCTACTCCTATACGTGTCGTCCGCGAATCCATGACTCCAAGGTACGTTAACCCCAAGGCCTCGCGTGCGACCCGGGTGCTCCTTGTTTCCCAAGGCCGTAGATAGTATATCCTTCTCCCTGTCTGCATGGAAGGAGCTTTGGGAAGCTTGGGTAGTCAAGTCACGCTGCAAGAGGTCATCATGTTATTATAGACACTATAAAGTTATTGACTTATTAACTAGGTAGTTCGACATATTTACCACACGTTGGGACACTTCCTGGTCTGCCGAGTTTGTGAAAGAGATGCTGCCCGAAGACGAGACTTTTGCCCTCGCTTTTAACCAGCTTAGGGAACGCGGGTCTGTGATATCAGGAAATGGCCCGGTTGAGTTCTCCTCCTCCACTGCCCATGCCTTGTATTTACCTGCGAACCCAGCGGTGCCGAGTCTGTGCAGGTGAGTGTTTCATGTCTGGAGAGCTTTGTGCGCCGCACTTTGCTCCTTAAATTGGGCCATCGTTTTCATAGCCACAAAGGTGTTCCATGCTTCCCGCGTTAAGAATCTATACTGCGCGAAGGGCGTCTGACCCGTGTTCACGTACTTCGTGACAAGAATGCTCTTGAAGGTCCGCCACGATTTATCCATCGTGAGCATCGCCGTCCGTCGCACGCGTGCCACGTCTGCTTCTGGAATAGTGAACTTCTCTGAAAGTTCTGTCCACAGCGCACCTTTCGCTTCTTTCGTCAGGTCCTTCCACCTTGGTGTGGTGATGGGGACCCGTTCCCTTCCATGTCATTATCGTCGACAGTGACAGCGGCCTCGTCGGCGCCTCTTCCATCTGCGGCGTCGGTAACGGCGGCGAAGACGGGTCCTCTACCATCTCGCTTCCGTGTCATTATCGTCGACAGTGACAGCGGCCTCGTCGGCGCCTCTTCCATCTGCGGCGTCGGTAACGGCGTCGAAGACGGTGCCTCTGCCATCTCGCTTACTTGCTATCTATATAAGTTACATATGCAATAAAATGGATTTTAGGTGTCCCAAATTAACATATACATTTAAACTTAATAATATGCTCAACATGTGCAATATTAGCAAATAATCATAATTAATTCCAGCATAAATATGAAACAATTAAGCATTACTTCATCGAGCCCGACACACTAGCCTTTAATGAAGACATAGAAACAAAATAGAATCAAGTAAAACGATCGATGAAGGAAATGCTAAGCAAAGGTTTAATCCTCTAGGGCTCACCGCCTCCCTGCTCCTATTCTAACACTCCTTAATCCACCAGCTTCTCTTGTGATCTTTGTATAGATAGAAACTAGTGATACAAATCTTTTGCCCGAGCCTACTTCATCGAGCCCGACACACTGGAGTATACCATTTGCTTCATGCTGTGGAGGATTGGCATGAAGCAAAGGTACACTCAAGTGTGTCAAAATCGATTTAAGAAAATGCTAAGCAAAGGTTTAATACTTCATGTACGTAAGACTAGCCTTTAATGAAGACATAGAAACAAAATAGAATCAAGTAAAACTTTCTTTTTTGATTGTTGTAAAAAATGCAGTTTTAGCAAAATTTCAGAATTAATCCCAACAAAATTAATTAGCATTAAAGCATAATTCCTAAAGAATTTAACACTCCTTAATCCACTAGCTTCTCTTGTGATCTTTGTATAGGTAGAAACTAGTGATACAAATCTTTTGCCCAAGCCTATCTTTGCCCGAGCCTACTTCATCGAGCCCGACACACTGGAGTGTACCATTTGCTTCGTGCCGTGGAGGATTGGCATGAAGCAAAGGTACACTCAAGTGTGTCAGGATCGACGAAGAAAATGCTAAGCAAAGGTTTAATGCTTCATGTACAGAAGACTAGCCTTTAATGAAGACATAGAAACAAAATAGAATCAAGTAAAACGATCGACGAAGGAAATGCTAAGCAAAGGTTTAATCCTCTAGGGCTCGCCGCCTCCCTGCTCCTATTCTAACACTCCTTAATCCACCAGCTTCTCTTGTGATCTTTGTATAGATAGAAACTAGTGATACAAATCTTTTGCTCGAAGCCTACTTCATCGAAGCAGACGACATCGGAGTGTACCATTTGTTTCATGCCGTGGAGGATTGGCATGAAGCAAAGGTACACTCAAGTGTGTCAGATCGACGAAGAAAATGCTAAGCAAAGGTTTAATGCTTCATGTACGTAAGAATAGCCTTTAATGAAGACATAGAAACAACATAGAATCAAGTAAAACTTTCTTTTTGGATTGTTGTAAAAAATACAGCTTTTAGCAAAATTTCAGAATTAATCCCAACAAAATTAATTAGCATTAAAGCATAATTCCTAAAGAATTTAACACTCCTTAATCCACCAAATTTCTCTAAGGAAATGCAAAGGAATCACGAGCAGTTCTTAATAAGAACCGCTCGGATTAAACTCTCAACCAATAAAAGGTCTAGAGATTAACAAAGCACAAACACTATTCCAACATATTGATTGATGATATTATGTGCTCTCGTAAGGAGAGTAGCTAAAGAACAAGTCTTTGCCATCTCAATCCTATTGTCTATACTATTCATTAAATGAATATGATAATATAAATTCAAACTATGAGCTCTAAACAATACTTTGCTTAACTGTCAAATGATCTCAACTGTTAACGAAAACAGATTAAACTTCCAGTCAAACAGAGGTTGACTATAGAGATCAGGATGGCAAATGAAAAGTTGAATGAGCTCATAGACTACTAGAAGAATCACAAACTAGTCAATAGAACTGATCAATTTGCAATAGAACTATGAGCTCAACCGAAAGTAACCAATTAACAGTACATCATTTTGACAGTAGCAAGTAATATAATAGAGCTCAAGTATGAACTAACTATCACATTCAATCTCAGTATAAGACAGAGTTCATCACAGAGCATGTCAACAAATCCCACTGATCAATTTGCCACAAAGGAGCAATACTCACAGAGAGGATGCCGCACAAGAACTCACAGTGCAAGGAGGAGGCCGGTGCAGGGGAGGAGGCCAACGCGGGGAGGAGGGAGGTGCAGGGGAGGAGGCCGACACGGGGAGGAGGATGGCGCGGGGAGTAGGCCGATGCAGAGGGAGGAGGATGACACGGGGAGGAGGACAGCGCGGGGAGAAGGCCGGTGCAGAGGGAGGAGGCCGACACGGGGAGGAGGACGGCGGCATCGAGGTTGGAGGCGGCGACGTCGGGGCTTACGACCAGGGAAGTGAACGGGGGCGTCGAGGTCGGGGGCGCCGAGGTCGGGGGCGGCAGCACCGAGGTCGAGGGCGCCAAGGTTGGGGGCGGTGGCGCCGAGGTCGTAGTCGGCGGTGAACGGGCGAGCCCTAAACCCTAGAGGAGGCGAATAAGCGCGCGAGAGCCTAAGGGGCGCGGGAGAGGAAGTGACAAGTGAGAGCAAAACCCTAGCGATTCCCGCCTTATAAAAAGTATATCACAGACGGTTCTATTAAAGAACCGTCTGTGATAAGGATATCACAGACGGTTCCCTAATAGAACCGTCTGTGATATTTCCATATCACAGATAGTTGTATTATAAAACCGTCTGTGATAGCCTAACAAAACCTGATGACAACGTGTGATATCCTGACAAAACCTGATGACAATGTGTGATATCCTGACAAAACCTAGTGAACCTGGTGACAAGTATGATGACAATCATGACAAGTCCATATGAATTCGAACCTGGTGACAAGGATGATGACAAGTTCATAACACATTTGACTTCAAAATTTCATATCTAATTCAACTCAACTCCAAATCAAGTGAAACCAATTTTGATACTCCACATTACAATGAACGTCCACATTGACATCAATATCAAATATGACAAGTCCATAACACATCAACACATGACAATTTCACGTTGACATCAAAATATATGACAGATTACAAGTCCATAACACATGATGTTATGGAATAAATTAATTACATTGGAGTAAATTCTTAATTAAAATATAGGCCTTCCTGATGATCAACGCGCATATAGCTAGCTTCCTCACTGGGTTCTTCCTCGAGCCTAATGCCGTTTCCGAAAGGAGGCAACTTGTCAAATTGATTGTATTCTTCCTCGTCCACTACATTCTCAACTCCGACAATCCTCCTTTTTCCATGAAGAACTACGTGGCGCTTCTTATTTGCCGGGTCGGTTACATAGAAGACTTGAATAACTTGGTTAGCCAGTACGAATGGTTCATCTTTGTATTCGACACGTTCGAGGTCCACGGTAGTGATGCTGTACTTATCGACCTTCACCTGTGGAAGATGGACCCAACGGCACCGAAATAGGGGGATCTTGAAAAGCACGTAGTCGAGCTCCCATATCTCCTCTATTTGCCCATAGTAGGAGCTCCTCATCCCATCGGCATCAATGCATCTATGCGCACATCGCTGCTTCGATCAGGCTCTTCCTATCCCGAAATAGCCAGATAAAATATGTACCCATTTATGTTGTATCCTTGCCATGCGATAATTGTAAATTGTGGCCCTCGTACAACCATAGCGCAGATCATCACTTGATGACCTTCCAAAGATTCGCACCTTTAACCATTCGTTGAACCGACGGTTGTGCTCTCTCGTGATCCAAACCTCTAACCGGTCTGGATTCTGTTGGCGCACCATGTCTTTGTGCTCGTCGATGTACAGGGACACTTGGGTCATGTGTTGCTAGACCATGAAATGGGCTTGAGCGTACGTATCCAGATCGGGAGTGATTGATTTCCTTCCGATGGTCCCGATACCATTCAGTCTCCCCTCATGGCGAGATAGAGGCACACCTATCGGTTCCACCTGAGCCATGTAGTCGATGCAGAACTCAATGACCTCTTCGGTTGCATAACCTTCGATGATGCTGCCCTCCGGTCGAGATCGATTCCGTACGTAGGACTTGAGAATTCCCATGTACCTCTCGAATGGGTACATATGACGCAAGAACACAGGGTCGCATATCTTTATCTCTTTCACAAGGTGAACAATGAGATGGACCATGATATTGAAAAATGACGGAGGGAAATACATCTCAAGATGACATAGAGTCGTCACCACCGTCGTCACCACCTCGGCCTGCAGAGCATCTAGTCCTTGGGGATCAATGATCTTCTGAGCAATTGAGTTGAAAAAATAACACAACCTCAAGATTGCCACTCGGAACTTGTTCGGCAAGATACTTCTAATTGCAACAGGAAGCATTTGTGTCATCAGCACATGACAATCATGAGACTTCATACCAATTAATTTCAAATCTTGCATAGAAACAAGGTTCTTAATGTTAGCGGAGTAACCAGATGGGACTTTCACACCATGCAAGCTCAGCACAGATTCATTTCTCTCGGCCTTGGACAGAGTGTAGCAAGTCGGGGAAGGTACGTTTGTCTGTGACGGTCTCTTCCTGCTAACTCGTCCTTATGTTCATATCAACCAAGTCACGCCGTGCGTTAACACCATCCTTTGTTTTGCCACTAATCTTCAGCAAGAGACCAATCAAGCTATCACATACATTTTTCTCTACGTGCATGATGTCGATGCAGTGGCGAACTTCTAAGTGCTCCCAATAAGGCAAGTCCCAAAAAATTGATCGCTTCTTCCAGATGTTCTTCTCACGGGTTCTTAATTTACGTCCGTTCCCAAGCACAACATCAATATCCTTAACCATATCATAAACCTCTTTCCCTCTGAAAGCCCTTAGAGCTGAATCGTTCTCCTTATTTCCGTCGAATTGTTTTTTCATCTTGCGGTATGGGTGACTCCTGGGAAGAAACCTACGGTGACGCATATACACAATTTTGCGCGAGTTGTTCGCCATACACTCTCCGTAGCATCTAAGCGGTCTTGATGGGCTTTGGCTCCTTTTGTATTGGGCTTGACAGTTACCAAGGGCGGGAAAATCATTGATGGTGCGTAACAACATGGCGCAGAAAGTGAAGTTCTCTCGTTTGTACGCATCCCATACATGCACCCTTCGCTCCACAGTGTCACAAGATCTTCCAAAGAATGGTGCTAGGTACACATCAATATCATTCCCGGGTTGCTTGGCCCTTGGATAAGTAGTGACATCAAAAGTACTTCCGCTTCATACACGCCAAGGAGGAAGATTGTACATACATAGATTCACGGGCGGGTGCTATGTCGCCGCTCATGTTACCGAAAGGATTTATTCCATCTGTACTCAACCCTAACCTTATGTTCCTCGGTTCCGCACCGAACTCTTCGAAGCTCCGATCGAAGTTTCTCCACTGGGTAGAATCAGCAGGGTGTCTTAGCTTTCCATCTCTCTTACGCTTCTCTGAGTGCCAACGCAGCAATCTTACCTCCTTTGGGTTCGCAAATAAACGCTTCAAACGTGGGATCATAGGCAGATACCACAACATCTTAGCAGGAGGTCCTTGCTTCACCTTAGCAGTATTCTGACGCTTGTATCGGGATGCTTTGCACACGGGACATACATGCATGTCTGCATACTCTTTACGGTAGAGGATACAATCGTTCGGACATGCATGTATTCTTTCTACTTCCATTCCCAATGGACAAATAACCTTCTTTGCTTGATAGGTGGTCTTTGGGCAACACGCTTCCCTCCTAAGGATGTCCGCTAGGAGACCTAACAACGCCGTGAAACTCTTATCGGACCAACCATTGCTTGCCTTCAATTTCAGCGGTTCAAGCACGGTTGACAACCTTGTATATTCCGACTTGCAACCAGGAACAAAGGTCTCATTGAGTCCTCCCTTAAGCCCTTGAATTTACCAAACTCTCTCTCAGTAGTTCTCTTACGCATCGCAGCATCCGATCCAGATTATCATCGTGCCACCTATCCTCATCAAAAGCACACCACATCCGGAAATCGTTGACTTCCTCGGCGATGTCGTCATTATTAACTTCTGGTATAATCTGCTCTTCACCGTGACTAGTCCAACATGTATACCCTTTTTTGAAACCCCTTCGAATCAAGTGCGCTTTGATCTGCGCCGCGTTGTTAAATATTTTCAGATTACCGCAATCGATGCATAGACAGTACATAAAATTTATCTCCTTCTTTAACATATCCTGCTCAGCGGCTCTTCTAAAAGCAACCACGCCATTAATGTACTCTTGACTCACACGGTTCACACCGTACATCCAGTTTCGATCCATCTAACACTACGCATGTAACAAATTAGTGTCAAATTGATTAGTGATTAATTTATAGCAAACATAAAGGGTTATAGATCATTACCCTCGGAGCTCACGAAGAAAATACGATTCCTCTCCTTTCCTTCTCCTCTCTAAGGTGGCGCAATGGGGGAGGAGGCGGCGGGTGTTGGAGGCGCTAGGGGCAGGGGTCCAACCTTCTCCTCTCTAAGCTGGCGCAACAGATAATTATTTATTATCTGCATGATTGTTGATTAGATACGAGACAAAAGGCAAGAGGAAGATCCTAATAACTAGCAAGTTGGTCCGCGCGATTGCACGGGTATCCGTTTTGATATAATTGAAATAATAAACCACTGTGATGACGTTTCTTCATGGATAAATGGAGGAAATATAAAATAGATCATTGCACATGTGACTTATCTTGGTGTGTCATAAATTCTTCTTTTTAATCTGTTCTAGAAAACTACTCATGAAATTAGTTCTGAGTAAGACTTTCACCTCTTTGTACGTACTTACTCATTTTGTCTCATCGTTGCACAACGGAATTACACCAGATTAAAGGCTACATGTTTTGCTTTTCATTTTCTGGAATTTATATCATAATTTTGGTTCAATAACATCCAATGGCTACTATAGTTTAGGTTTAATTAGGGTCCATCAAATTGAGAGCTAAATGTTTTGCCTTTTTCTAAGAATTTATAGCTTTTGTGAGAAGTATTAATTGAAACTTAAACCCTATGCTTTCGATTAAGGAATACAACAAAGAAAACAAAACATTAGGGTCCATGTACAGAGTAGCAAAATAAGGAAAAATCATTAATCAATAGAGTGGATAAAGGATAATAAGTATTACTCCATCTGTTTAATTAGGGGAGGAGCCGCAGATTGGAGGAGAGCTAGGGCAGGGAAGTGGCGCCTGGGGGAGGAGCAACAGATCTAAGTGGAGCCAGCGGCAGGGGGTTGCTCCAAAGCGGTAGAGGCAAAGATGGCGAGCCAGCTGTAGTGCGGCAAGGATACAGCGGCAGTGCGGCAGAGGGATGTGTCGGGCTCAATTTATATGAAGCCAGGATATCACAGACGGTTCTCATTCAGAACCGTCTGTGTACTATCACAGACGGTTCTCAATAAGAACCGTCTGTGATAATCCGGCCAATCACAAACGGTTTGTTAATAGAACTGCTCAGGATAGTACACGAGCGGTTCTAAACTAAAACCATCTCGTGATTGGCGGATTATCACGCACGGTTTGTTAATAGAAGCGTCAGTGATAATTCATGACGGCTCTATTATAAAACCGTCTGTGATAGATGACTATCACAGACGGTTCTAGAAAATACCGTCTGTGATAGGCTGCCCGCGCCACCCGCAGGTCTGGATAAACCCAACACAGACGGTTCCAAAGGAACCGTCTGTGATGAGGCGTCTACTATAGCCTGTTTTGTAGTAGTGGTTCATGCACGACGAATGCATATAAGGAGATCCTCCTACCAAGGTACTACATATAAGTAATATATAGATGAAATCGGACTGGATGAAATTGGAGTGGATGCGATCGGATATCGCACAGGACATGGATAGTGCTCCATTTTTTTCCTTTCGTATTCGCCGCAAAAGACTTTGGTTGGTCGGTCGGACGGATATTATCAGTTTCTTTCGCACCCCTAAACAAGACATTGGATAGTACGAGTGCAATCAGGGTAGATACGGACGGATATTGTCTATCCGTATCCTATTCTATATTTTTTTTCTCGGAGTCGGACACAAATATAGCTGAATATCCATTTCTTCTTCTGTATTCGCTCAAAAAGCCTTCGTTCAGTCGGTCCGACGAAAATTATCCGCTCTATTTGCACACATACATATAAACATACGAGATCTCTACGAAGAAGAAACACTACTAAACATGCATGCATGGAATCAAGCAGATGGATGATCTGACCTGTCCCCCATCGCCGTCACTGATTTCAGAGGCATTTAGGCTCACGGTGAAGAGTACAAGAAGGAGAAGAAGCGCTTTGAATCGACGCATCGTGCTCTAATTAAGCCCGGGCCTAATGATCAGCCCGTGAACACTGACGATGGCTATATATGATCGATGAATGGATAAAGGTGCATGCATATATTGATTTATGCAAGGCAAATTAATTAGCAATGCATAGGAATACTCATCGATGCGTGCTACATAGGCGGCAGCCACCAGCTTGCAATGCTACATTGGTGCCTCCGTAACGTCGTTGTGATCCTTCTCTACGCAAGGGCGTGGGATCCGGCGTCCGGCAGTACGTACATACATACATGTACTTGCTACGAAACATGCCTGCCGGTTTTCACTTGTCGGAATATCCAGCGTCATATTGGTGAAACATATGTCATACCTAAGTTAGTCAAGTTTTGACACAAAAAAATCAGCACTATATTAAAAAATACAGCAAACCAATGTCACGCAAAAGTCTTAATTTGGACCCGTTTCAGAACATTGCTGTAACATAATACTGACATGCCGGAGGAAGCACAGTAGACAAGTCATCGTACCCCGGGTGACATACATGCTACAATTGGAAGACAAAAGGGTCGTGTTTTGGTTTGCAAATATATGTGTGTGTGTTTTGGTTTTCGAGAAAACATTTCCGCCCAATGCTCCTATCAATTACTCATCTTCCCTTTTACTAAATGCGGTGAGAATGCCGCTCCTAGAGCTGCCGTACAGTGCTGCTAGCGTTCTTGCGCACACACGCGTCCACTTCGCAGCTAGCCGGTTTGGCGTGGACGTGGTCCATCTGCGCTGCTAGCCGGTTTCCCAGTCGCACGACGCCTTCATTTGGTGCCGCGGGCCTTGTTATCGCCGCTGCTGAGAGAGCCAACGACGCCCATCGCTTCTGTCTTTGCCCGTTTAATAGGTGCACTATTTATAGCTGCCACAAAGCTTTGTCGCACGAACCTTCCTGGTTCCTTCCTCCAAACATCCCTCACATTCGCCCACGCCGCCCCAACCGCCTCCCTCCTCTCATTCACCACCCCGTCCTCCCTTCCAGCCGTGCCGGAACCACCGTTCATTTCCTTCCCTTAGCACGCGCTGCTACCCTTCCCCCTCAACCATGGCGCCCCTCCCCCCATAGCCGCCTGCGCCTCCTTCCCTTCGCCCACGCCGCACCCATCCTCCCCTTCACTTGCACCGCCTCCTCCCCTTTGCCCACACTGCACTCATCCTCCCCTTAAGCTTGCCCCCCTCCACTTCACGCCCCCTCCTCTCCCCCCTTGCCTCGCCCCCCATCCTCCACTTCGCCTGCGCCCCCCTCCTCCCCTAGCTGCATCATGAGGACTCTTCGGTCTACAATACTCGGCCATGTCGTTGCCTCCTCACCTCCTCCGCTCATTTGCCCTGACTTGCTCTGCCACTGTCGGACCGTTGGTCTCCTCGCCCGCAAGAACCTACCTCCCCGCGATGGCCGATCTGGTCTATTATGCCATACCACCAGTGGTCTGCCACGAGGGTCGTTGTGCCCACTGCCTTGGCCGTTTCTTGGTGCCCAAAGAACTCGAGCCCTCTTTCCTGAATGCTGCTTTTGTTGCTCCTCTCTATTGGTTTCCTTTGTTATGTTCACCGGGAGGAAATATCATCCAACCAACGAAGGTTTTGTTCTTCCGTTCGTATATGAATGAGGTACGTTTAGTTGTGAATGGATTATATGGAAGCAAACACTTCTCTGAATTTCTATTCTTGTTGTTGTATACAGGGCCGTTAGGACGATGCTCACGTAGCTACCTGCGACATTGAGACTAGCCATGTCAGACCCCCGGGCATGGAATACTCGAAGATCTTATGTGTATACAGTGCTAGTCCCAGGATTAAAGGCTAGCACACACATTCACATCGTTTGGCAAAATATCCATACAATCACATTCTAAAGTAAAGCAAAAGAGATATTCTACTTAAGCTATTACAACAGTTACTACAACAACAACCGATCGGCCAAATAAAAACAGTCATGAGATAAAGTAAATAGCAGCGGAAGACATAGCAATAGTAGCAAAAGTCCAGCAGCATGTCCATCCGATCCCGCAGTAACCGACAAGGAAACAAGGCCAAAGTAGACTGTCACCAAACCCTCGGTGCAGTGCAAAGAACTCATCGTCTGGTGTTGGCTCATCTGCAAATTCTAAACCAACAACAATAGCAAGATTGAGTACTTGTTGTAAGATCGAGGAGGCCGACTAGAGGGGGGTGAATAGGAGGTTTTAAAATTCTTTTGGCTAAAACCGATTTCTAATGCGGAAGCTAATACAAATACGGTTTTGCACAATTAAAGCTTAGAACAACTAGGTTCAACTAAGTATGCCAATAATACAAGTCTATTGATGAATATAGCAATTAAACATATGACTTGAGCAATTCAATTCTAGCAATGGTGAATAGCACAATGAACTAATGCAATCATACACAATGAATAAGCAATTTACTACAAGGTATATAAATTGCACAATGTAAAGCAAGCATTCATACACAATGAATATAAATACAATAGTGAGACACAAGAGATCAAACCACAATAGACACGGCGATGTTTTACCGTGGTGATCGGAGACTTGCTGGTCTCCCCTAATCCACGTTGAGGGAAACCCAAACCAATTGGACCGGCTCCACAAATTAAGCCTTCCTCTGAGGTAAGTCCAAACCAATTGGACCGGCTCCAAACCAAGCCAACACCTCGCTCGACTAAGATTGCTCCTTCCTCCACTCTAGAGATGGCGAGCACCAAGCCACTCACAAACGCCCGGGTCTTCTCACAACCTTCTTTGAGAAGATCACCGAACCACGACGCCTCCACGCCGTTTAGGTGTCGGCAAACACCAAGAGTAACAAGCCAAGCCCCTTGCTTGACTCTCACCACGTGCAACGAATGTACAAGCTCAAGTGGATACAAAATCCACCTCTAGATGCAACACATGCAACTAGAGACCTCTCTCCTTGTTCACAAGGTGCAACACATGCACAATTAAGAGGAGAAGCTCACACTAGCTCAAGAGAGTGAAATGGGATGCCAAAGGTTGCCTCTCAATTGGCCAAGGGGGTATTTATAACCCCTACACCAAAAACTAGCCGTTGGGAGTCGAAACAGCCCAAAACTAGCCGTTACAGACTTGGAGCGATCGTACCGCACTCACAAGGGCCAAGATAACCGTTCTGGCAACAGACGCTCTTTTCATGGCGGTCGTACCGCAACCCAAAATCAACACGCATTTACACTCGGTAAAAGGTCATAACTTTTGACTCCAATGTCGGAATTGAGTGATCTTGGACTCTACGGAAAGCTTATTCAGAGGGCTACACAACCCACCTATTTGATTTGATCTCAAACACATTTTATCAAATCAAAAAGCACAACTCCAAAGAGCCATTACCATGGTCTAAGTCCAAAGTATTAGCAACAAGCAATCTTAGACCATGCCAAGGGAAAATGCATGAATCCCAACAATTTGCAAAACACATTTGCAAACTTAGATCATGCCACAAGGAGTAGGTACATGGACTTCAACCATTTGCAAAACACATTTGCAAAGTATAGTCACATGCTACAAGGATTAAATGCATGAGCCTCGACTATTTACAAAACACATTTGCAAATAATAGCATCATGCCACGGAGAGCTAGAGCAAGTGAGATTGAGCTATCAACACATGATAAGACTCAAGCTACTAGAAAAGACCCCTCTTAATAGTACAGCAACCTGTACTAGCAATCCGGTCTTCCAACCAAACACCAAGACCGGTAAAATACTAGGAACACATCCTTAGCCCTAACTAGTCATACCTTTGCCTTGAGCATCTTCTTGAAGGTTGATGACGCATATCTTCACTTCAAGTCCGGGTCATCGTCTTGACATGCATCAACCCATGATGCATCCTTTACTTGACCTCAATCAACACATGATGAGTCTTCTCTTGACTTGATGATCAACTCATGATCATCTCTTCTTCGAGATCTTGATATGCATCAACACATGATGCATCCTCTTCTCGAACCTTGACTTGATGACGATCAACTCACGATGCCATCCGAAGTCTCCATTACCCTGGAACATAACCTATTCATCCAACTCATGGAAAATATTAGTCCCATATTGATAAACATCAATTACCAAGATATAACTGCAATAAATGCTTCTAAACAAGCTGTTGAAAATCCTGGACCGGTACTACCGACAACCAAGTTGTGGTACTACCGCTTGGTCTGGTCGTACCGCACGAAGGAGTGGTACTACCAATTGCAGGGTTTCCAAACTTACCGAAAAGACACGCTTTCTGGAAAAACAGTACCGGCATATAAAAATCGGTACAACCGCTGAGCGGTACAACCGTTTCTAAGGTGCGGTACAACCGATTGCCAAGGAGAGCTCCGAGCCAAAATACACCTGTTCTGGTTTTATCAAACCGCCAACTAGAAATCGGAACGACCGCATTGCGGTAGTACCGCTCAAAGAGCCGGTCGTACCGCATTAGCGCTCAGTTGGTTGAACTAGTCAAAATCCGGTAGTACCGCAAAGTAAAGTGCGGTCATACCGCTTAAATCGGTACAACCGCCAGTATAACTCCAGTACGACCGATTTCTAACAGATGCACTTAAATCTTTCAAATTCAAATTCAAATTCAAATGCATGCATGATCCTTCTATTGTCATGCACTTCCATCACCATGTCGCCATCCATAAACTGGGACTAAGCCTTTAAACATCTTAGCACACATGTTAGTCCCACAACACAATTTCAAATAATTGAATATAAAGTAATATGAGTATATATGAACTACACAAGTTTTATATACTCAAAGGATATGTTTCAAAGTAGAGATCCCCAATATATGTGGATAAAGAAATATGGATCAATACTAATGAAACCACAAAACATAGAGTGAACTCCCCCTAAATGTGTGCATACACGAATGTGTAATAAAAACATATGCACATATTCAAGTTAAACTTTTGGTGGAGTTCAACCTATATTTTGGATCCGAGGAATGCAACAATATATAAGAATATGATGCCGAGTGCATACCTCTTTGATTTTCACCTTTTTATCCAATTGAGACTGAGCAATATGTATATCAATAAACTTGTTAGTCTCACAAATATATTTGTCATTAATCACCAAAATACTCCATTAATATATAATGGCGGGTCTAGATTCTTCACTTGTGTACTCAGCAAGACTTGTAGTGTATCACAAAATCATATTAGATGCAAAGCTGTCAATTGTATGGCTCTACTCTACAAGTTCCTTTGCTCAAAGCCAAGTTTATTTGCAATAATCATAAGTAATAATTTGCAACGGAATTTGAAAGAGCAGTTTATGAAAAAGTAAATACAAGACAGTAAGTAAAGTAACTAAACAAGTAACAACAACACCTACAACCCTAATCGGTTGTAGCAAAAATATAATCAGGTTTTGCCATAGAAATGGCACTGACAAATTCATGTTCAACCATAGAAATGGTAGTCCTGCTATGGAAATAGCAAATTAGTCACAAAAATGACAGTTCTGCTATAGACATAACAACAAAGCCATAGAAATGACAGTTAACTCAACAAATGAAAAACCCCATGTCATTACCCCAATCTTTTGTGACAAAAATGGTTTGGAAAATAAAAGCCACCGCCATACCAGCCGCACTAAGCATGCTCATGACCACGAGCGCGGCTATTCGAATAGTTTATCACTCTGCAGAGGTGTACAACTTTACCCATAGTACGCGGTATTCCAGTTGCTTGAAATATCTCTATATCGCTGCTCACTACCGAAGGTAAGTAGCCTAGAGTTCATGACGCAGCCTTTATATTATCTAGTCCTACCCTTGCACTAGCCCTGCGAATAATTATCTTCATCTGTCGGGATAATAGTAACAATAATGAAGATAATAATTAAAGTACACACCGAATGAGGAGCCTCACTCACCCAGATGAAAACCCGTTGAGCAAGTCCCTCACTTCGCCTGGATAGAAACCCGTCAAAGTGAGGCATCCGCAGTTGTGTCGGCATGCCAATCTTTTGGCAATGCGCGCACTACTACGCCTCTTTATGCGTGCAAGGCTAAGATTTCGATAACTTAGTTAGCTACGGCTACCCCACCCTACACATACTCTGATTTATGCGATTAGGTCTTAGTCCCGGATTTGTCTTTGGTTTCAGTCCTTAATCGACTACTGACGAGAACTCCACCCTATCTACTAGTGAGTTACAATCATCACTCTTCGAATACAATATAACTCGCCCGCGCCTAAAGACTAAAGTTTTCAAGTCATTTTTATATAAAATAACAGAGGTAACTCCTCTGGACATTTTTCAAAATAATCCCAAACTCACAATTTAACATATTATCCTTTAATCAATTTTCAGAAATTATATTGCTCTAGTTGCATTTGTGCGATATTCGCACTCAAAAATTCCCAAATGACATGACATATTGTCTAACCCATATTCTAAAGGTTACAACAGTAAGGGGTCAATATTTTAAGGAGACATATGCAGCAAGTAGGATTTACAACTACTAGTTTCCCAATAATAGCATTTTCATACAAGAAATACACGCATGTATAATAGGATTTGCAAAACAAAATACAATAATTAAAATACTGGGATCAACATGATCAAAGGGGTGCTTGCCTTGCTCTTGGTGTTCTGGAGATAAGGTAGATTGATCGTCACAAAAATAACCCAAATAATCAATGTCTAAAAAGAGCTAAAAAAAGAATTAAATAATAACCAACAAAATAAAAAGTAACCAAAAACAAATATTTTTACAAAAATAGGTAGATTAAGATTTTATATGAAATTAGAGACAAATTTCATTCAATTTGGAGTTTCCTAGCAAAAGTTATTGAGGTTTTAATTTGGTTCGGTTTGATAAATCCAGCTTTCGAGTACTGTTCACAGTTTCAAGTGCACGTGGTCGGAAGGAGTTTACGAATATGTGGTCGGATGAAGTTTGGACTACATGTGGTCGTAGAGTGGTTCGACTAAATGTGGTTGTAGTGAGCTTCGACTACATGTGGTCGTAGTGAGCTTCGACTACATGTGATCGTAGGGAGCTTCGACTACATGTGATCGTAGGAGGTTTCAACCGGATGGTCGTAGGAGGTTTCGACCGGATGGTCGTAGTATGTTTCGACCAGGTGCGCACAGTGTGCGGTCTGTGGGGCGGTGAGCTTTGTGCTTAAGTGATTGTGGGTCCCGTATGTCAGCGATTCAAAAGAACTAATCTGCCAACTAAATATTGATTAGCCTTTAATGAAGGTGATTAGACACACTGATGATGAGCTACAGTGCTTGTCACCATTGTGCCGCGTGGTGGCACGAGCGCCTGCGCCCGAGCGGATGAGAGGAGGAGTGAATGGGCGCATAAACTTGGAAAAGATGAGATGCAGCTCGGGGTGGCCTTTATATAGGCGGAGGGGCGGAGATGGACGAGGTGGAGCTCGGGCAAGGGCAGCGGAGCTCTCGGAGATCTCGGTGGCGTACGGGCAGGGATGGGCTTCAGCCGGGCAGGAGTCGGTGCGGAGGCGACCAGGGAGGTGACGTGAAGTTAATGGAGGTGGTTGACAGTCAAAAACCGGTGGCAGTGAGATGAAACCATGGGCGGTGGCGAAGCTCTCACGCGCAGTCGTGCGCTGGCGCAGTCAAATGTGAGGTGGACGATAATCCCTGCACGCAGGCCCACCGATTAGTGAAACAACAAGAGTGGCTCGAGTTGGAGTATTTCAATGGTCCGATCAGGAACGGACGGTCCTGATGGAGAGCATCGTTCGAACGGTCCGAATGGTCCGATCAATCTGGACGGTTGATTTCAAATCCAACGGCCCAAAAACACTTTGCCTGGTCCACTCGTGAAGATGGTCGGGTTTGATCGGGAGGTTTGGGATCGGGCCGAGGCGATTGCATCTTGGTTTTAGAAAACAAAAGGTAAGTCTTTGAGGAATTTTTTTTGATAGAGTTGTACAACTCCAAAAATACTGAAATTTTATAGGAGATTCCTATCTCTAGGATTAACCTTGTATAAAATTTCCAGAGATTTTCATACATTGCATTTTCTCTAAAATTTCTCAAGATTCTGCTCTAGGGTTTGACTAGCCCTTTTAACCTTGCAAATAAAGTCTAAAAATTATGATTTTTTTCAGAGGAGTTACTAAGATGATCTAGATCCTAGGAAAAAAATATTTCTAGAGGATTATCACAAAATTTGTTTTTAAAAGTTTTAAAGGATTATGCTTCTAGTCAATTGAAGCAATAGGTTTTCAAAGTCAACAAAACTTTCGAAAGAAAATCCAGAAAATTCAAATAACAACATGATGCATAAAAAGTTTTAAATTCTACTCATTTTTATACATTTGAAATATAAACCCAAGTTTGGGCTGTTACAGACCTACCCCCCTTACAAAGAATCTCGTCCCCGAGATTCGGTCGGCTCGGGAAAGAAAGAGAGAAATTCGGCTCTAAGGCGGTCTTCTTGTTCCCAGGTAGCTTCATCTTCAGTGTGGTTACTCCACTAGACTTTCAGCATCTTGATAGCACGGCTTCGCGTATGTCGCATGGCTTCTTCTAAAACTCGAATTGGGTGCTCCTGGTAAGATAGATCAGGTTGGATATCAAGGCTTTCCAAAGGAATAGATTCGGTGGGAGTTCGAAGACATTTCTTGAGTTAAGATATGTGGAAGACATCATGTACGTTTGAAAGTTGAGGAGGTAGCTCCAGCTGATAGGCTACCTTGCCTCTCCTTCCGAGAATTCAGTAGGGACCGATATATCTTGGTGCTAGTTTCCCACGAACATGGAAATGGCAGATACCTCGCATTGGTGAGTCCTTGAGATAGACAAAATCATCTACTTCAAAGCTCAGCTCACGGTGACGGTGATCAGCGTAGCTCTTTTGTCGCGAATGTGCTTCCTTTAAGCGTCTCCTTATCGCATCCACCCGCTCTTGAGCTTCCTGGATGACAGTTGGTCCAAAGAATTGTCGTTCTCTGACTTCAAACCAAAACAAGGGTGTTCTGCATTTCCTTCCATATAGTGCTTCAAACGGAGACATTTGAAGGCTGGACTGGAAGCTGTTGTTGTAAGAAAACTAAGCATGTTTGTAGAACCTTGCACACGAAGTTGCAGTGACTTCGTCAAGGTTCCTTGTCTGTGAATGACTACTACAAGGAGATGGAGATTCTCATGATTCGTACAGGTGTGAACGAACCTGAGGAGGCGACCATGGCTTGCTTCTTTGAGGGTTTGAATGATGTTGTGCAAAAGAAGACGGAGTCATCGGACTACAATAATCTACAAGACCTTGTGCATCATGCGATGCGGTCTGAACAACGTCTCTTGCAATGCCAAGTACGAGGCAGTCGCACTACCCACAACAGTATGTGGAGGCGTCCACAACAGCAAGGAGATGATTTTGGCGCAAGCTCCAAGGTGGCATCATCACACCGGACAGCCGGGGCTATGTCCACGGAGGCGTCAAAGGCTGCGAGTAATGGAGGTAAAGAAGCCTCTAAAGCTGATTCTAGTGCATTTTTTTCTGCTCATACTAGTAAGATTGAGTGCTTCAAGTGCAAAGGAAGAGGACACATGATGCGTGACTGTCCAAATCAGCAAAAGTTGTTGCTCACTGGGGAAAGTTATGTCACGGAGAGCTCTAGTAGCGAGTCTGAACAAGACAAATCAGAACAGTGGGAGACCGTTGTTTGTTCTTATGAAACAGGGATATCCATTGATGATTTGCCCTATCCAAGTGGTTTGAACATGTTAGTTCGAAAGGTGCAAAGTGCTGAAATGGAAGCTAAAGGGCAACGGTGGAGTGTTTTCCAAACAGAGTGCAAAATCAAGGAGAAAGCGTGCAAACTGATCATTAACGGTGGGAGTTTTACCAATGTGATTAGCAAAGATTTGGTGTACGCTTTGGGGCTGTCCACATGGAGGCATCCGCAACCGCACTACGTGGAGTGGTTGTATAACTCCGAGAGGTTGAAAATAATTCATAAGGTGCGTGTTTCGTTCGTCGTTGGTGATTATGTTGACAAGGTGGATTGTGATGTCGTACTAATGGATGCATGTGGGTTGCTATTGGGTAGGCCGTGGCAATACGATCATAATGCTACTCATAATGGACGGTCTAACACATATTCTTTTATGTATCATGGGAAGCGACATGTGCTTAAACCAATGATGAAGAGTGCAATCAAAGTGGCGAAAATTTCAGCAAAGAAGAAGAAGGCTTTGAGGATTACCCCAAAGCCAAGGATGGCTTTGCTTCAAGGGGGAGGAGATGATACGACGCCAAGTACTACTACAACTTCAGTTTGTGATTCTAAATTGAATTCTCAATTTGAAGTGTCAATGCATGCCTTCGGACGAGATCAAGGTGGGCGTGACCGTGAACCGTGTGAGGTGTGCACACGTAGGAACTGTGTATGGTGTGCATATGGGCTAGTGGGCGAGGCGCACAATAATCGTGTCCTGGAATGCGTGCAACAGAGGAAAGCCAGAGAGGAAGCACGCATGAAGAACAAGGAAGGCACTCGGAGATAAAGGAAACACAACAAAAAATATCTTGGATACTGATTGGCATGATTCTGATCCAGATATCTAGTTAGTTCTCTTTCTGAATTACTAGTTAATTTCTTTGTTTAGTTAGAGTCCTGTTCGCATGTGTTGAGTTGGCTTCAGCCTAGTTCGAGTCCAGTACGTACCTATACGCGTGTGTTGGTTTGGGTCTTTTGGTCTGGTTGGTTGCGTGGGAGATAAAGACCCATGGCCGCACCCTTGTAAGGATCGGAATATTATTCATGAGTTGGAGGATAGAGTAAAATACCCAGAAAATTGCCATGTTTGGCAGCCATATGGTGTTCACGTTCTTATGAATTCATCTGGGCGTGTGGAATCTGATTGTGGAGTTGGATTTTATTCGCTGGATCCTTGATCCATCTCTCGTTTGCGCATTGAGGTGTGTGCAGGTGGGAAGAAATATATCTAGGTTTCTATTTGCTGCGCACAAGTTGGGGCTGCCGTCATCAATTTTTGTTGGAACCCAGGCGGCTCAATCTTATAATTCAATTGATCTGATTGGTTTGTAAGCCTTTGATCTCTTTATTGTTCTTGCGCATCTATTGTTGATCAAGTTCGGTTGGGAAATCGAATTATCCATCTATAGAAATCCTTTTGGAGCTTGGTTCCTGTTGGGCGTTGAGAAGTATTGGAGGCACAGGAATCAAGTTGGCTGCTGCTGTTGGAGGTGCATAGTGCTTGGGTCACAGTCTTCTATTCGTGTTTGAGCGGAGCAGCTGAAAATTGGCATCAAGCATCACGTTCTACTACTGCTTGCCGGCTGAAAGCCACGTTGGTGATTCAATATCAATTTCTAAGTTGTTTATTGCATCTAAACCATGTACATCATTAGTTGGTGCTGTTGTCTTGTGGTTTAAATAATTTGATCCATGTGTTTTGGTGTTTCTCACGTGAGAGATATTACTTGCTGCTGGTTTTAGTGTCGTGAAAGATCGGGCATCATTCACGTTCTAACTAAATTACTAGTTGGGTCGTATCGGTCTATAATTAGAAACAACTGATTAGCCGATTCTGACCACTCCTGATCAGACCGAATTGATCTTTTAAAGTGGTTGAATTGAACCTGATTTCCCCAAAAAGAAGAAAGCAGAAGATATGTAATCCGGTAGGCACTTTGTTCCGTATCATTTGTAACTTCACTGTCTTGACGTGTAACTTCCGATCAACAGAAGAATGCAGAAGTACTTCACGTGATCAATCAATCGGAAGTTACACATCATAGACAGTGAAGTGCTCACCTGATCGTAGGGATATGATCATCTACCAATTTCTTGAAGACTTCAAATCCATAGACCAAATTGACTTTCCGACCACCTAAATTGAAGTAGTCGGTCGATCATCCATGGATTTTGTTCTTTCCATGCACGGTGGTTGAAAAGACAATTTGTTTTGTGAATGTTGTCTTACTAGAAGGGTATGGAGATAAGAAATTTAAGAAGAAATGGAAGTAAGAAAAGATGGGAAGTTTGTGAGTGATTTCTTCTTAGTTCTACCCTTCTGATGGTTATTTATAGGCTTAACTACAACATGTGGCAAGATTAAATTAACGAATAAAGACGGAAGTTCGACAGATAGGATTTATTAGAATCTGCTCCTAATAAATCATTGGTAACCAAAGCATCATCGTCTTTTTGGGAATTGTTTTTCATAAATACAGTTGGCACTCATTTTCCTATGTTTACAACTGAAGTTGGAGGGCTCATCACAGACGGTTTTTAATAAGAACTGTCTGTGATTACAGACGTCACAGACGATTTCTAAATATAACCATCTCTGATAATTCAATCTTTCGGCTCCCACGCGATGTGTCTCTTCGTCTCGCGCGTCGACGTTACAATGCATCTCTTCGATGTTTTATAAGAATTATCATCGTACGCTATGGTGAGCACGGATGGTATTGAATACGTACACCATAGTGAGCACACGAAACATGACGGCGAGGACCAAGGCAAGGAGGTCGGCGATCACCGTCACTTTTCCTCATGATGTCGTCGACCACATCGTCAGCCTCGTGACCGAGAGCTCTCCTCAGCCCACAGCCTACGACCCACGTACGTATTTTGTTCTTTTGTTTTTGGTAGGTCTGAAGGAGTCAGTATTCTGTTCAGTTTTTGTTCAGAGTCAGTTTCTCAAGATGACTGTAGTGTATCATATCCAAGTTAATTGTCGAAAAGCTTCAGGTATTCGTTTTGGTTTCAGGTTTCGATAGAGAACCTAATTGTAATTCCTCTGAAAATCTATAAAAAGGAGAAAAACCGAAAAGTCGTATAAGTTGATACGGCGCAAAATAATCTCGTGTTGATTTCGTTTTGTGTCCAATATCTAGTTCTGAACTGAATTTGACCAGCAACAACAACCTTAATTTGGCCTTTTAATTTTCTCTTATGGAGTAATTCTTGTATTAAGATTCCGTCGTCTTAAATTTTAGTGACAAGGCCATGTACAAAGCGTCCAAGGAGCGCACCGTGGGGAGGCACATGGCGCTAGAGTGGGAGTAGGCGATGAAGTGGTAGGACAACGAGCGCTACCTCGCCATCGTCAACCACCTGGCTGGCGCCGGCAACCCAAAGGCCTGCTTCATCGTTGGCCTCGCGCTTGTTTTCGCACCCCAAGACATGCAGCGTGGCCTCGTGTTCCTTGAACAGGCAGCCGTCGCCGGCCACAAGGCCACGGCCTATGTGCTCGGCCTCCTCCTTTACATGGCCGGCAAGACGCGCGACATTGGGAAGCATTACATTAGCTAGGTTGAGGGAGAGCCGGGCAACGTCGGGTGTGAGACGACCAAGAGGACCAACTGGGAGTGCAGGCGGTGCTAGAGGCTCGCTATGGACATGGTCCAGGAGGCGGCGTGGAAGAAGATTGTCAGGCTGCTGGGCTAGGTGTGGGCGTTGTTGGAGGACTGCCACCTGTAACACCCCGATTTTCAGAATCGGGATGTTAATATTTGATTTGGAGATCTATTAAATTTTTCACTATGTTTTAAAATTTTTCCAGTGTTTAATCAAAATGTTGCATTTTATTAAAACAAATTGTTTGAAAGACTATGTTTAAAATATATATATTATTAAAAACTAAAAATAATTGTATTGATATCTTATTTTCACATGCATTTCAAAAATCATACCATGATGCATGCATTAGTATCGCTGTTTTATTTTCCGACTCGACCGATCGAAGCTAAACGCCTGCGTGTTCCATCTTTTCCGGTCATCTCCCTTTTTCCTTCCCTGCTAACTCCTTTCGCTTCTTTCCTTCAAATCTCATCCAAAAACTCAAAACCAAGCCATGCATGTCATACCATCGCGATCGTTATCGCACAACCAACCCAATTCCGCAATTCGATTTCGCATGCATGGTAGTTTGAGCGAATTCACAAAAGGAGAAAAAGAAATAGCAGATAAAACACCTGCGTGTTTATTCTTTTCCCTAACTTCTCTCTTCGCAATCACCACCTAAAATCAAGAATCCGATGACGCATGTTGTACCGTTGCGATCGTTGTTTCGAGGGCTTTCCATTTTAGCGTTTAGTTTGCGCATGCAAGATCGCTGGAGCGAGCCGAAGAAAAGAGGAAGAGCTGTACTGCTATTCATCATCATGCAAACTGGAACTTCAAAGATTTTTAGGGAGCATCAAACTTTGGATAAATTCCTGAAAATTTTACCTAAGCATCATCATTATGTCAGGAACCTTCCATAAAAATTTCATGATTTTTAGAGCTAGGCAACTATGTCTAAAAATTCTTTCCCCAAAACTGAACACTATTCATTCGAAAATTTTACTACCAACCGAACCACATGGCCATTTCTTTAGTTCTGAACCGAGAGCTTCCCCTTCTCACTGCCATTTCTTTGTCTCTATCTCCCACTGCCAATTGACCAGCCTATTTTATCAACCAAACAGCCCTCTTTCTCTCTCTCTGTTATTTTCTCCTAGCAGGGCACACCTATGCTGCCACCTTTCTTTGTTCTTTGATTCATCCCCACTACACTGCCACCTTTCCTTATTTTCTTTATTCACCTCCACTACTAGCTCTTTTACTGTCCATTCTTTATGTCTAGCCAAGAGGACAGTGCCCCACTGCCATTCATTTCTTTAAACCTCCCAGCCGAATCATCTCTTTCCCCACTGCCATCACGTGCAGAACCAAACACTTCATCCTCCTGCACACCTTTCTTCCTCCCTCAGCAAACAGCCATTCTTCTCTCCAACACAAGCTCATTTCTTCTCTTCTCTCCTCACACTTCCTATCAAAAACACAAAACCGATCCTTGCATGTCACACCATTGTATTCCTCATCCCACAAGCTTTCCACTGATATAATCGGATTTCACATGCATTGGCATTTAAGCAATCTTGAGGAGAGGAGAAGAGAGGAGTGGTAGGAGCTGTTCATGGCAGCATGCTGCACATGCATACATGCAGTGCATGGCGTGAAGCGGCTTGGGCAGCATGCAGCTGGGCGCAGAGGCGGCTTGTGGCCTGGCGTGGGAGCGCCAAGAGCAGCGGCAACCGGGCTCGAGACGGCTTGGCGGCGTGGCCGCTGGCGCATGGCACCCAGCAGCGACGCGGTGTCGGCCCGGCGGTGGTCGAAGCCCAGGGCGCTAGCTTAGCCTTCTCTCCATTGTGGTTATGCATGCACGGTGTGTGCACGGTATACAGGTAAAGAAATACGGCAGAAGGCCATGATGGGTTGATAAGATAATGAAACATGTAGTTGGTAGTTACGTGAGAGCAATAGATTAATGCCAAGCTGATAGTGAAATGCTTTGCTCTAGGGACTAAGACTCTAGTTGCCGACAGGAGGAAGGAGAAGAGGAGCACGGTGGCGCTGTGGCTCGCTGCGGTATGACAGTCCGGTGGCGGCCAGTAGTGCGAAGACGGCGGCGAGAGGAGCGGCCGAGAGCGCGACGCTTGCATGCGATGGCCGTGCATGCAGTAGCGTGGCGGCCCGAACGAGGCGACGGCACCAATGCGGAGCGAGACAAGGACGTGGAGCCGAAAGGCATCACCGGTGACGATTCGCACACCTAGTGCCGTGGTAAAATCCTTAGCGTTAAATTATGTTACCACGCTTCTGAAATTAGTTGTGCATATTGCATATAAGTCATGAGCATGACATCTGTTTATGCATGTTTTAATTATAAAAATAATGTGGTAGCTTAAGACTGGTATAATTCTTCAGTTAGGTTGTATTTGTGCATAGGCGTGATTATGTATCGATACGTCGGTAAATGCGAATAATTAGATTTTGTGGCAAAATGTGTGTGTTGTTGGTCGGTGGATGCTAGATTAAATATATGAGTTGATTACTTGATCGGATGATATTATTTTGAAGTTGCATGGATGTTAGTGGTAATCTTTGGATAATACATTAATTGTAGATTTTTCCTCATGTTGGATTAGTAATTTTAGGAGATATGGTGCATAAGGATTTTTCTGATTTATTGCTTGATGAATAGCTTATGTGATGATATTTAATGAGAAATGGATGTTGAATCGAGTGATTTATTTAATCATGAGTAAATTGATGGAGTGCCTTAAGTAATAGTCATGTGAGTCATTTGTGCTTGAATATGGAGAAGGTAGCAATTGATCATTTGGTTGCAAATAAGTAATTGGATTTGCCATGTACTTACTAGGTAAGTCCCATGTGCCGAGTCGGTAGAATTGTAGTATCTATTGGATTAGTAGATAAATGATTATTAGTCGAGCATAGAGGCACATATGTGATTGGATTAGTAGTTGTCATACACGACTAGTCCGGTGAAATGGATGTAATTTGATTTATTAGTAAGCTATTAAATGTTGGATGTGCTATTAAATTGTAAAGCTCATTAGGTATCGGTAAGTCAAATAAATCTCGATTGGTGGAAATTTTGGTGTATACTGAATGTGAATTTCCAAAGAAATACTAGTAGAGCTAGATAGTTAGTATTAGCTTAAATGATATATCGAAAATGATTGATGGATTTAGTCATGGTAATATGCTTATCACTTGGTGGATTTCATATAACTACTAGATGGATTGTGTAGATGGAAGTCTATGAGTCCGGAATTATTTGTTGGATTGACTACCTTGATTATGCCTTAGTGAAGGTTAGTATGGGATTTAGATCAAGATATGAGAATTTGATCAGCGAGTGTTATGCATGTGATGGGATTCAACACCAAGAATTGGTTATGTAAATGATATTGAGAATGTTAGATTTGTCCGTAGATGTTTTACTTTAGGAATTAAATGGAAAATGAAAGGAAATACTGAGGCCTCATTTGTGGTGACAGATGCTAGGATAGCCTGTATGCAAAAAGTATTAAATGATTTGGAGAAATCCAGAATACAATTATTTATGCACTGCATATTCATTTAATTTCAAAAATTCATAACTAGTGCAAGCCAACTCCAAATCAAGTGAAACCAAGTTTGATAATTTTATTTTTAAATGTATTTTAATTTGAAATAGCTTTGAAATATGTCTCTGCCACAGAGAATATAGTTTTGGAAAGTGATCCAAAGTTGTTTTACTTTTGAATTAGAAAATGCTTTTAACTTTAAAAATTCATAACTAATTCATAAAAACTCCAAATGAGGTGAACCAAGTTATTTTGGTCTTATATTAATATTCCTATCCATCCATATAATCCTCATCCTCACCACTGCTCTGCAAATTTTGGCCAAATAATTATTTTCGGGTGAACAGTAACAGATTACAATTAAATTGGGATTTTTCTGAAAACTGATATTCAAACTGCTATAACTCTCACATACTAAATCCAAATAGAATAATTCTTTCACCTAAATTCATCTAAAATCATCATCTAGCTACTGTATAAAATTCATACATTTTTGAGCACTTTGATTTTTGGCTTTTCTCGATGTTTATTCGATATCGTCTTTCTATAGATTCCGAGTTGCGAAAGTAAGTGAGTATGTAACCGAGAGTGAGCAAGTGAACTCCCTGAAAGGCAAGCATCATTTGAACTTTCTTTTGCATCATATTTGATCCCAGGTTTATTAAGTTAGTGCAATGGTAATTGCTTGCATGCTATTTTTGATAATGTCGCTATTTTTGTGATGAATAGTTAGATACATCCTATTACTTTGTCATTGTGGTTATCCATGAATTACTCCAGTACTGAAATGCTTAAGATAAGATTGTGTGAAGTATATATTGTTCGGGTTTGCTTAGCCATGCAAGTCTAGAACGGTAGCCGATTGTCGGGAATAACCGACAATTATGGGATAAACACAACTGTCATTATATACTTTTGTTTCAGATCTTCGTATCTGTTTTGTGAGTCAAAATTTTATCATTTTAAATAAGCTTTTGGTCTGGACAAGTGATGGTTAGTGATGGTGCCATTGTGCACGAGACTTGGGTAAGTGGTTGACTTGTCTGGACAATTAAGGACCGAACTTTGGTAACATCTTTGATTCAAGTAAAATTCGTGCTATCACACGCGGTGTATGGGCGCCGTATGGTTAAGTAGGGGGAAGCTTTTGTTGTGTTAGGTCCCTCGGTTGTGGAAATTATAAAGGCATGGGACCGTGAAATCCCATGTTTTCCTTATGGGCCGATAGGGCATATAGACCGTGACGTCTTATGTTGCCTAGGAGCCTAGGGTTTTGCGGGACTTAGCCCAATAGGATCTTCTTGCTAAAAATGACCATATCTTGATTTACCCGGCCGGCATACCATAGGAAGTATGCTATATTCGGAGGCATCTGGAGGCTTACGGGCTAATCAAGTCGTGTGGGTAAAGTAGTACACCCTGCAGGTATAAATCTATTCAATAGCCGTGTCCACGGTTATGGACAACACTTGAGTTACATGGTTGCTATTGTTAGACTTGGAATTAAAATTGTGATATAACTTGGTATTGTCATGAATGGGATGTTCATGTTTGTTGTAGTGTCAAAGTGGACAGCCACTTTGTCATTTGTATGGTTCATTTGTCATTCAATTTACTACTTATTCACATGCTTTACTTCTATTTCAAATCTGATTTCTAAATGGCACTTGAAAAACTAGTATGTGTAGGTTGTAAATTGTTGCGTCTCTTTTGCAAAACTAAGCCAATATGAGCCATCCTTTGGAACAACCTCTAGCATGACTAATTTTTATTTGTGTAAGACTTGCGAGTACCTTTGTACTCAACCCGGTTGCTACAATTTCAGGTGAGGAAGACTTTGAGCCCGTTGAGCTTGTTAGTGTCGATTTAGGCGACATTGACGAGTAGTGCTATCATTTAACTCCCAGTCGGTTGCCGACGGGTTATGGGGCATATCATGCTGGATATTTTGGTTTATTTACTTGCTTCCGCTATTACTTTATGATCTTATTTGAATTTGGCCGGTCGGCCACTTGTAATAGTTGTAGACTTGAACTATTATGTTGTATGTCTTTTGACCTATGAATGTATGAATGTTGTATGGATATGATCAATGCTATATGTGAGTTTGGGGCATGTTGGTCGCTGATCTTGGGAGCCAACATGACCTCATGCTCGCTGTTTGTGGCTTCCCATTTAACTCACTAAGTGTAGTGCTTGACTTGTTAGAGAACCGACAATCATGTAGTGCTCGCAGAGGAGCAACAAGACATGATCGTCGGGGCTTTAGTTTGTAGTTAAGCCTTTCACCGAGATTGAGTTAAGTTGGAATCCATTTACTTGAGGCCCTAGAGTTATGTCCTTAAGACCATGCTTAGTCTCGGTCTTACGGAGATAACCCGGGTCCTCACAAATACAGGTATCGAGCCATACCGATCAGAGGTTAGAGATAGCATGGGTGTTAAGTTTAGCCACCCATTGGTCTAAAACTATTTTTCAAAATATCAAACTAATTTGAGGAAAACTAAGTTAGAATATCTTTTATTCCTCATCCATCTTAGTATTATTTCTCACCTTATTCTTATTTTGATTTACAAAATTAACTCATCTTGCCATTCTGTCCTTGGATGAGTCGTCAGTACCTTGTCAAGGAGACCCAAGCAGAAGATGTGGACGGGTACCCGGCACTAGTTAGAGATATAATGTGAAGAGCGAACTTCACTTATCAACCCTAATACTCCATCTACCATCGGGACCAAGGACCAGGTATGGAGGAGTATTTGGCAGTGATCAATATCGTTGCCAGACGTGTGACAGGGAGTATCCCATACGGATTCCAGGCACGTGGCACCTCTGAGGCCACGGCGTTGCAGGAGGTGGCTCGTGTGGCCCTAAGCCATCTTCGTCATGACTTGACGGAGTTAGCTCAGTCGCCATACTACCACTTTCCCATGCAAGCACGTGGCGCAGAAGTGAACACTTTTGCTAGGATTCAGTCTGGGGAAGACCCTCAAATGCGACAGCTGGCAAGATTGATTCACACCATGGATCAGATCCATCATTGCACTATGCATGAGTTATGGGAGACGCGGCGTCGTCTCACTGTGGCTCAAGAGCGTCTGCAACCCATATGTAACATGGGACTTGTGGACCGGCATGTGCTTTTATGGCAAGAATGAGGTCTCTCCATATGCGTCTGCACCACCGGAGTACCATCTTCCTGAAGTAAGAGGGCAAGTACTCAATCTTGGACTAAGATGTCAAGCTCGTATATTCGTAGATTTCTCTCGTGTCCAAAGCATCAGCGAAAAGACAAGAAGACGATGCCTTGCTGCGATTTTAGGAATAAAACTAGGGTTTATTCTTAGATTATATGCTTGTTTAATGATATTATTAGTTAGCTTGTAGACGCTGGATTTTGTAGTGATCATTTGCTCTCTTTTGTTCCAAGTAGTTGTGCATCGCCTACGGGCGGGTTGTACGCAACTATGTCGGAAAACTAACCGTGTTTCATTTGTATCTTGTGCTGTCCCTACTACCTTCTTTTTCGTTTGTTTCGAGTTGGTTCTTGTGTTTTGGAGCTTCAAATCTCTAAATTGAACTAAGGACCTTACCCTTGATTGTTTCCCCTACCTTGTGCTTTTCCCTCTCGTCTCTTTAATGGAAGTCGCATGTTGATTAAGAGATTGATGGCGGAATCGGTAAAGAGAGTGATATGATTGAATAACTGCTATTTTATCTTTAATTAGATCTTTCATGTTTGGTTGATGTCGGTGGTTTTGCATTGTCAAAGTGATAGATGATAATTGAGGTTGAATTACTACTCATGGTCCCCGAATATGGTCTTAGAAGAGTTAATTAGATTTTTGAATCATGAGACATTAACCTTTGTGAGATCAATTGTGGATTATGGTAGGCGTTACCATCAGAGGTTACGATATGAGTATAAATGGAACTATTATAGTGAGGTGTAAGCTTACCTGCAGGTAATGTTGGATTTATATCGGAGGAATATGCAGGTAGAACTTATAGAACAGATGTAGTAAGCTTGAATAATTAATTTATGGGTTCACTTGGAGATTTAGATTAAAGATATGTCTTAGTCAATATGGCAATAAGATTGTTAGTCATATTTTGGCTTAGTGTAATAAAGTTAGAATTTGAAACTGTGATGATATTATAAATTTTGATGGATGCTTATGATGATCAATTGAGATTTGTGAAGTTGTATTTGAGTATATGACCAGATCATAGCACTTCTAGAGATGGAGAATGACTACGTGATTGAATGGTCATATAGTGGATGGCAATGAGGATTGAATATGGGTTTTGTCTTTGAGGGAATAGTTGTCCCAAGGATGATATAATTGGATTAATTATGAATGATTAATTGTAGCCGTTGGATTTAGAAAATGCTTGAGGATAAAAAGACTATGGAAGACATCGAGTTAATATTGTCGAATTGAACTAAGATAATTATTGTGGATAACTTGATTTGTACAAAGTTAGTGATTCAAACTATTTGGATTCTGGATGGATTACAAACTTGTCTTGGATAGATGATTTTGATAATTTGATTTCCCTAGGTCGGAGTTGACTTTGGATAAAGGAGGTATATCTTTAACCTTGGGTAATTGTGTTGATTTTGATGATTGATTAGATCCTAGGTAGGGATGAGTGGATTAGACCTTAAAAGGTTGATTGGAAGTATTTGGTGGATTGGATATTGCGATAGATTGATTATGCTAATAGAAATATTGAGAAGTAGAAATATAGAGGCATTGCTTGAAGATGTAATTTGATCTTGCAAGGACACACCCTCTTTTTGAAATTTAAATTGTTGGAAACCAACAAATAATTTATGAATGGATTATAGGCATGGAAATACGGTTCTTTAGTGCTCATGATTTAGGAGTAGTATTGGAGATACCCTATGGAAGAAATTTATAAAGCCAGTATAATGGAATATGTGAGCAATATGGTGGTTTCACTTAGGATTACTAGTGTTCCCGAAAATGTAATCGAGATTGAAGTTAAACCACGATATATACTGTGAGAATGGATTAATAGATGTTGTGCTCACTTATGCATTGTTAAATTTTAGAAGTCGATGTCCTTATTAGTGATCAGTTCAAACCTATGAATTTATAGTGGTTTGGAGGATTACATCAAAGCAAGCAATTTTGGAGGTTAAAATATAAATTGTGGAACGATCGATTGGAGTGTGCCGACTATAGACTAAATATGATCGGTGGATTTTTATTGGATGAACAACAATTAGAGGTTGCAGAACCGATAGTGTTGGGATTGTAGTGGTATTGGTTGAAGATTGAGTCATTCAATCTTTGAAAAGAAGATCGGATTTTAACAAAGCGACTAAGTCTTTCTGCCCCTATCCTTTTTCCGTCCAAATCTCGGGGACGAGATTTTTTCTAAGGGGGGGAGGTTTGTAACACCCCGATTTTCAGAATCGGGATGTTAATATTTGATTTGGAGATCTATTAAATTTTTCACTATGTTTTAAAATTTTTCCAGTGTTTAATCAAAATGTTGCATTTTATTAAAACAAATTGTTTGAAAGACTATGTTTAAAATATATATATTATTAAAAACTAAAAATAATTGTATTGATATCTTATTTTCACATGCATTTCAAAAATCATACCATGATGCATGCATTAGTATCGCTGCTTTTATTTTCCGACTTCGACCGACCGCAAGCTAAACGCTGCGTGTTCCATCTTTTCCGGTCATCTCCCTTTTTCCTTCCCTGCTAACTCCTTTCGCTTCTTTCCTTCAAATCTCATCCAAAAACTCAAAACCAAGCCATGCATGTCATACCATCGCGATCGTTATCGCACAACCAACCCAATTCCGCAATTCGATTTCGCATGCATGGTAGTTTGAGCGAATTCACAAAAGGAGAAAAAGAAATAGCAGATAAAACACCTGCGTGTTTATTCTTTTCCCTAACTTCTCTCTTCGCAATCACCACCTAAAATCAAGAATCCGATGACGCATGTTGTACCGTTGCGATCGTTGTTTCGAGGGCTTTCCATTTTAGCGTTTAGTTTGCGCATGCAAGATCGCTGGAGCGAGCCGAAGAAAAGAGGAAGAGCTGTACTGCTATTCATCTGTCATGCAAACTGGAACTTCAAAGATTTTTAGGGAGCATCAAACTTTGGATAAATTCCTGAAAATTTTACCTAAGCATCATCATTATGTCAGGAACCTTCCATAAAAATTTCATGATTTTTAGAGCTAGGCAACTATGTCTAAAAATTCTTTCCCCAAAACTGAACACTATTCATTCGAAAATTTTACTACCAACCGAACCACATGGCCATTTCTTTAGTTCTGAACCGAGAGCTTCCCCTTCTCACTGCCATTTCTTTGTCTCTATCTCCCACTGCCAATTGACCAGCCTATTTTATCAACCAAACAGCCCTCTTTCTCTCTCTCTGTTATTTTCTCCTAGCAGGGCACACCTATGCTGCCACCTTTCTTTGTTCTTTGATTCATCCCCACTACACTGCCACCTTTCCTTATTTTCTTTATTCACCTCCACTACTAGCTCTTTTACTGTCCATTCTTTATGTCTAGCCAAGAGGACAGTGCCCCACTGCCATTCATTTCTTTAAACCTCCCAGCCGAATCATCTCTTTCCCCACTGCCATCACGTGCAGAACCAAACACTTCATCCTCCTGCACACCTTTCTTCCTCCCTCAGCAAACAGCCATTCTTCTCTCCAACACAAGCTCATTTCTTCTCTTCTCTCCTCACACTTCCTATCAAAAACACAAAACCGATCCTTGCATGTCACACCATTGTATTCCTCATCCCACAAGCTTTCCACTGATATAATCGGATTTCACATGCATTGGCATTTAAGCAATCTTGAGGAGAGGAGAAGAGAGGGAGTGGTAGGAGCTGTTCATGGCAGCATGCTGCACATGCATACATGCAGTGCATGGCGTGAAGCGGCTTGGGCAGCATGCAGCTGGGCGCAGAGGCGGCTTGTGGCCTGGCGTGGGAGCGCCAAGAGCAGCGGCAACCGGGCTCGAGACGGCTTGGCGGCGTGGCCGCTGGCGCATGGCACCCAGCAGCGACGCGGTGTCGGCCCGGCGGTGGTCGAAGCCCAGGGCGCTAGCTTAGCCTTCTCTCCATTGTGGTTATGCATGCACGGTGTGTGCACGGTATACAGGTAAAGAAATACGGCAGAAGGCCATGATGGGTTGATAAGATAATGAAACATGTAGTTGGTAGTTACGTGAGAGCAATAGATTAATGCCAAGCTGATAGTGAAATGCTTTGCTCTAGGGACTAAGACTCTAGTTGCCGACAGGAGGAAGGAGAAGAGGAGCACGGTGGCGCTGTGGCTCGCTGCGGTATGACAGTCCGGTGGCGGCCAGTAGTGCGAAGACGGCGGCGTAGAGGAGCCGGCCGAGAGCGCGACGCTTGCATGCGACGGCCGTGCATGCAGTAGCGTGGCGGCCCGAACGAGGCGGCGGCACCAATGCGGAGCGAGACAAGGACGTGGAGCGAGAAGGCATCACCGGTGACGATTCGCACACCTAGTGCCGTGGTAAAATCCTTAGCGTTAAATTATGTTACCACGTTACGAAATTAGTTGTGCATATTGCATATAAGTCATGAGCATGACATCTGTTTATGCATGTTTTAATTATAAAAATAATGTGGTAGCTTAAGACTGGTATAATTCTTCAGTTAGGTTGTATTTGTGCATAGGCGTGATTATGTATCGATCGTCGGTAAATGCGAATAATTAGATTTTGTGGCAAAATGTGTGTGTTGTTGGTCGGTGGATGCTAGATTAAATATATGAGTTGATTACTTGATCGGATGATATTATTTTGAAGTTGCATGGATGTTAGTGGTAATCTTTGGATAATACATTAATTGTAGATTTTTCCTCATGTTGGATTAGTAATTTTAGGAGATATGGTGCATAAGGATTTTTCTGATTTATTGCTTGATGAATAGCTTATGTGATGATATTTAATGAGAAATGGATGTTGAATCGAGTGATTTATTTAATCATGAGTAAATTGATGGAGTGCCTTAAGTAATAGTCATGTGAGTCATTTGTGCTTGAATATGGAGAAGGTAGCAATTGATCATTTGGTTGCAAATAAGTAATTGGATTTGCCATGTACTTACTAGGTAAGTCCCATGTGCCGAGTCGGTAGAATTGTAGTATCTATTGGATTAGTAGATAAATGATTATTAGTCGAGCATAGAGGCACATATGTGATTGGATTAGTAGTTGTCATACACGACTAGTCCGGTGAAATGGATGTAATTTGATTTATTAGTAAGCTATTAAATGTTGGATGTGCTATTAAATTGTAAAGCTCATTAGGTATCGGTAAGTCAAATAAATCTCGATTGGTGGAAATTTTGGTGTATACGAATGTGAATTTCCAAAGAAATACTAGTAGAGCTAGATAGTTAGTATTAGCTTAAATGATATATCAGAAAATGATTGATGGATTTAGTCATGGTAATATGCTTATCACTTGGTGGATTTCATATAACTACTAGATGGATTGTGTAGATGGAAGTCTATGAGTCCGGGAATTATTTGTTGGATTGACTACCTTGATTATGCCTTAGTGAAGGTTAGTATGGGATTTAGATCAAGATATGAGAATTTGATCAGCGAGTGTTATGCATGTGATGGGATTCAACACCAAGAATTGGTTATGTAAATGATATTGAGAATGTTAGATTTGTCCGTAGATGTTTTACTTTAGGAATTAAATGGAAAATGAAAGGAAATACTGAGGCCTCATTTGTGGTGACAGATGCTAGGATAGCCTGTATGCAAAAAGTATTAAATGATTTGGAGAAATCCAGAATACAATTATTTATGCCTTTGCATATTCATTTAATTTCAAAAATTCATAACTAGTGCAAGCCAACTCCAAATCAAGTGAAACCAAGTTTGATAATTTTATTTTTAAATGTATTTTAATTTGAAATAGCTTTGAAATATGTCTCTGCCACAGAGAATATAGTTTTTGGAAAGTGATCCAAAGTTGTTTTACTTTTGAATTAGAAAATGCTTTTAACTTTAAAAATTCATAACTAATTCATAAAAACTCCAAATGAGGTGAACCAAGTTATTTTGGTCTTATATTAATATTCCTATCCATCCATATAATCCTCATCCTCACCACTGCTCTGCAAATTTTGGCCAAATAATTATTTTCGGGTGAACAGTAACAGATTACAATTAAATTGGGATTTTTCTGAAAACTGATATTCAAACTGCTATAACTCTCACATACTAAATCCAAATAGAATAATTCTTTCACCTAAATTCATCTAAAATCATCATCTAGCTACTGTATAAAATTCATACATTTTTGAGCACTTTGATTTTTCGGCTTTTCTCGATGTTTATTCGATATCGTCTTTCTATAGATTCGAGTTGCGAAAGTAAGTGAGTATGTAACCGAGAGTGAGCAAGTGAACTCCCTGAAAGGCAAGCATCATTTGAACTTTCTTTTGCATCATATTTGATCCCAGGTTTATTAAGTTAGTGCAATGGTAATTGCTTGCATGCTATTTTTGATAATGTCGCTATTTTTGTGATGAATAGTTAGATACATCCTATTACTTTGTCATTGTGGTTATCCATGAATTACTCCAGTACTGAAATGCTTAAGATAAGATTGTGTGAAGTATATATTGTTCGGGTTTGCTTAGCCATGCAAGTCTAGAACGGTAGCCGATTGTCGGGAATAACCCGACAATTATGGGATAAACACAACTGTCATTATATACTTTTGTTTCAGATCTTCGTATCTGTTTTGTGAGTCAAAATTTTATCATTTTAAATAAGCTTTTGGTCTGGACAAGTGATGGTTAGTGATGGTGCCATTGTGCACGAGACTTGGGTAAGTGGTTGACTTGTCTGGACAATTAAGGACCGAACTTTGGTAACATCTTTGATTCAAGTAAAATTCGTGCTATCACACGCGGTGTATGGGCGCCGTATGGTTAAGTAGGGGGAAGCTTTTGTTGTGTTAGGTCCCTCGGTTGTGGAAATTATAAAGGCATGGGACCGTGAAATCCCATGTTTTCCTTATGGGCGATAGGGCATATAGACCGTGACGTCTTATGTTGCCTAGGAGCCTGTGGTTTTGCGGACTTAGCCCAATAGGATCTTCTTGCTAAAAATGACCATATCTTGATTTACCGGCGGCATACCATAGGAAGTATGCTATATTCGGAGGTATCTGGAGGCTTACGGGCTAATCAAGTCGTGTGGGTAAAGTAGTACACCCCTGCAGAGTATAAATCTATTCGAATAGCCGTGTCCACGGTTATGGACAACACTTGAGTTACATGGTTGCTATTGTTAGACTTGGAATTAAAATTGTGATATAACTTGGTATTGTCATGAATGGGATGTTCATGTTTGTTGTAGTGTCAAAGTGGACAGCCACTTTGTCATTTGTATGGTTCATTTGTCATTCAATTTACTACTTATTCACATGCTTTACTTCTATTTCAAATCTGATTTCTAAATGGCACTTGAAAAACTAGTATGTGTAGGTTGTAAATTGTTGCGTCTCTTTTGCAAAACTAAGCCAATATGAGCCATCCTTTGGAACAACCTCTAGCATGACTAATTTTTATTTGTGTAAGACTTGCGAGTACCTTTGTACTCAACCCGGTTGCTACAATTTCAGGTGAGGAAGACTTTGAGCCCGTTGAGCTTGTTAGTGTCGATTTAGGCGACATTGACGAGTAGTGCTATCATTTAACTCCCATCGGTTGCCGATGGGTTATGGGGCATACCATGCTGGATATTTTGGTTTATTTACTTGCTTCGCTATTACTTTATGATCTTATTTGAATTTGGCGATCGGCCACTTGTAATAGTTGTAGACTTGAACTATTATGTTGTATGTCTTTTGACCTATGAATGTATGAATGTTGTATGGATATGATCAATGCTATATGTGAGTTTGGGGCATGTTGGTCGCTGATCTTGGGAGCCAACATGACCTCATGCTCGCTGTTTGTGGCTTCCCATTTAACTCACTAAGTGTAGTGCTTGACTTGTTAGAGAACCGACAATCATGTAGTGCTCGCAGAGGAGCAGCGCACATGATCGTCGGGGCTTTAGTTTGTAGTTAAGCCTTTCACTGAGATTGAGTTAAGTTGGAATCCATTTACTTGAGGCCCTAGAGTTATGTCCTTAAGACCATGCTTAGTCTCGGTCTTACGGAGATAACCCGGGGGTCCTCACACCACCCGTGCATGAGCACCAGCTGCGGCATGTTGGAAGGGTGGGATAACTATGTCATCTTCTACAGCGATGACTATAGGATTAGACATGAGTATACCAAGTTCTTTGGAGAGGTGTTGAACTACTTCCCGTAAAATTATCGGTTTTAGCATAGTCTTAGTAAATATTCGTATATAATTCTTTACTAATATGTGAATGTGTCATATGTACTTCTGAATTTTCATTTATGTATGAATATTATCACAGATGGTTCTATTATGAAACCGTCTGTGATGTGAGACCATATCACGGACGATTCTATTATGGAACCGTCTGTCATGTGAGACCATATCACGGACGGTTCTATTATGGAACCGTCTGTGGTAAGTATTACTGACGGTTCCATAATAGAATCGTCTGTGATATCCCTTAATTAATAGGAGCCCGCTAGGGTTTGCGCGCTAACTCATCACTCCCTAGCGCCCTTACTCTCGTCCGTTCCCATCCCCACCTGAGTGCCCCTGACCTCGACTCCACCGCCTGAAGCCTCCTCCCCGATGACCACCCCCATGTCGCACCTTCTCCCCGACCCCGTCGCCGACGCTGCCCTTCTTCCTGTCGCCACCAGTTGTGACACCACGGTTCACTGCACAAGACACTCTTATCGTAAGACTTGTGCAGTGTCATCGTCGTGACACAACTACGGTGACGCCGCCACCACCACCGGTCCAATCGACCTCCCTCTGGCCAAATCCATCTCCCCGCCGCCAGATCTTCCTTTCCTCTTCGACCTCTCCACCGACCTCCCCCGGCTACCTCTCTATTATCTGTTGCTTCAGTTTTTGGGTTTGAGTTTGACTTGTTTACTGATGTGGGTTGTTGCTGCTTATGCATACATGGAGGAGATGGATGTGGTGAGCTACTACCGGTGGTCGATTTGCCGGTTGCACTAGGGTAACTACTCCCCTTTACTCTCTATCCCTTTCCCTCCCCTTGCTCTGTGATGTGGGTGATGAATGATGTGGGCTATGATGCGTGTTCTGTGATGGTTGGATCATATGGGTGGGTTCTCTGTGTATGATGTTGGTTCATGAGATGTGGTTCGGATGGGGCAAAACATCCGTCTTTACACATACAAATTTTTCCATTCACTGTTGGTTCAATTTTTGGGTTTGAGTTTGACTTGTTTACTAATGTGGGTTGTTGTTGCTTATGCATACATGATGGAGATGGATGTGGTGAGCTACTGCCCGTGGTCGATTTGCTGGTTGCACTGGGGTAACTACTCCCTTTACTCTCTATCCATTTCCCTCCCCTTGCTCTGTGATGTGGGTGATGAATGATGTGGGCTATGGTGGGTGTTCTGTGACTGTTGGATGATATGGGTGGGTTCTCTGTGTATGATGTTGGTTCATGAGATGTGGTTCGGATGGGGCAAAACATCAGTCTTTACACATACAAATTTTTGTACATGTAACTAATCTTATGGTATGTTCCTATATGGTATTTTGCTTTTGAAAGCTGCAATTAACTTTTCAGATTTGTAAAGGTGATGGTAATTTGTAAAGTTGTAATTAACATACAAATTTATGGAATTTTTACCTAGCTTGTGCCTCTGATCATCAAATATTTATTAATTGGTGTGTATTCTACTCCAAAACAAGACCAAATGAGTTAAAAAAAAACTACTACAACACCTCTTCACCTGCCTCTCGCCATTCATTTCACCTTTGTTTGTGTAATCGTGTTCATGCCGGTCAAGTTCTCTTCCCTTGCATCCTGTGCGTCATACCATTCCATTCTCGACCTCTTCTCTATAAAGTCTCTAGCAGTGGTTGCTTGTGCCTTTAAAATATATATATATATATATATATATATATATATATATATATATATATATATATATATATATATATATATATATATATATATATATATATATATATATATATATATATATATATATATATATATATATATATATATATATATATATATATATATATATATATATATATATATATATATATATATATATATATATATATATATATATATACTACATGGAGACTTTATAGAGAATAGTCATCACAGACGGTTTCATCTACAAACCGTCTGTGATACATCAGCTATCACAGACGGTTTCATCTACAAACCATCTGTGATAGTCTGTGTAACAGCCTCAGTTTTAATTAACAGTAATAAAATGCTTTTCATAGCATTTTAGGTCATTTGTGAAACTTGGACAAACTGTTACAATTTAAAACCTCCATTTTCCAGCTTAATCTTAGCCTTGTTTTAAAACTTCAAGAGGAAATGCAAGTCTATACTTGTATTGAGACCGGAGAGATATTTTTATTACATGCTAGATAAATTATTTTGCATAAAGATGAAGTTTGTAAAAATTTTAGAAATTATTTTGACCTTTAGAAAAATCTTTGATCATCTATTCGGTCAAAGTATTTATTTAAGTATTTCAAAACAATAAATAGTGGTTTACAAATTTTATCTGGGACATATATCATCCCAGTAGCTTCTCCGCAAAATTTTATTTTATTTTTTACAAATTTATTTGCTATTTTTAAACCCCCGATCAAAGTTTTGAAGTTGGTTTTGAGTTTAAGTCAACTTAAACCCAACCCTAGCCCTCTTGGTACTGGAGCGACGCAGTCAAAATTCGTGCGACCCAACCTAGTGCGTTTAGGCTGACCTTGTCACGTTGGCGTACACCCAAAACCCTGGGACGCACGTAAGCCGTTCGATCTCTAACGGACGCTCTAGATCCTTTGTGCTGTTCGGGCTATCCGAACCACGCACGCAATCTCCACCGTTGGATCTGATGTGAATGGGCCAGATCAATTGTGCCGTTCGGGCCATCCGAACGCACCATCAAATCTGGACCGTTAGATTCAAATCGAACGGTGCACAAATTGCTGGGCCATGCCTTTTTCAAATGGTAAAGCCCATATCGCGTGCGCCCCCTTGGATTCAAATTTAACGGCCATGATCAATTGGGCCATTCGGACCGTCCGAACGCGCCGTCATTGTGAGCCATTGGATTTAAATTGAAGCGCTGAGATCAATTGGGCCGTTCGGACCATCCGAACCAACCATTGATCTCAACCGTTGATTTCAGATCCAACTGCACCATCCTTTTTTATTTAAACTCATTTGTGCGCAGTTAAGCGTAGCCGTTGGATTTAAATCCAATGCTTCTCCTTGAGTGGGCCGTTCGGACCGCCGTAGCGCTCCTCAATCTCAGCCGTTCATTTTAGATCCAACGCTCGACATTTGTTTGAGCTCGTTGAAGCGTGTCTTCACCGAGGCTGACAGTGGAGCCCGCATGTCAGCGACTCAGGGTCGTCTCCTTCGCATGTTGGCGCCAGCGCCGAGCTTGTCGCCGTCGCGGTGGCATTGCGCCATGAGTTTTGCAGCATGCAAGCGCCACCTGGCACCTTTTTCGCTGCCTTGTTGACACGCACGACCTCCATTGTCTTCTCCAGTGATGGGGTATAAAAACCCTAATTCACCATTTATGCCATTTTTGTTGCCGTGGAGCTTTCCTCGTTTTCTCCGGCGTAGCCTCTCATTCTCTCACCCTTTGCTCATCTATCTCAATGCTTAATTCACATTGTTAATGTGAGTCTTGGCATTATTTGTAGGTTGAACCGAGAGCTTGCTCCCTGGACTGTCCAGGGCGCACTCGAAGCACCGCCGTGGTGTTTTTTGTGCTCCGGTGAGGTTTTCCTTGGCATTTTCGCGTCACATTGCTCCATGTCATGTCAGAGACAAAACCCCTCAACAAATGTGTTTGTTGATTCGCAGGATCACCAGGGATGGAAGTTTTCCCCTTTTCGGCCATATTAGGGTTCCTCATCCTCAAATCAATTCTGGTGAGCCTTGTTTCAATTCCTCTGTTCCAGAGCACCCAGGAGCTTTATTTAACCTATTTCAATCACTCATTCCTTAAATCTCTGACCAGGTTACCTTGTCGGAGAATATCATCTTATTACCGTTTTTTGGTCTTTCATATCGTTATCAAGCCCTAGAGCTTTTCTTTTCAACTTCCAAGTACAGGTAGTTACCTTTTTAATCCTAGTAGCTTAAGTAATTGACTCTTTGCTTAATGTACCTTTAGATCGATCTTTGCTAGCAAATTTTTGCCTCTGTTGTTTTGTTGTCGGTCAGACCGACAAAACCAGTGGCAGAATCCTTTTCTATTAATCCCTGTTAGTTATTCCTATTGTAGGTTAATTTAGGGTATTATCTTTACTAAAAATATTTTTAGTTAAGCCAAAGATATCTTTGCTTGATGTGCTCGCATTCGACAAAATCATTCGGATGCTCATTGTCGGGTTTTTCGTAATGTAACAATTGGGTTAGTTTTAGTCTTTAACTCTTGTCAATTAGTGTAAGCAAGTGTTAGAGTAGATTATTATCCTTACTAGCCATAGTTATAGCTTAAGCATGTTGCTAATTGCACATTAATATTTTGCTCATACATCCTTTTTCAGCATTTTGTCTTCTGGAAGTTCTTGCTGTTTATTTGGTTTTTACTCTTTTAGATCCTCCTATTCCTGACAAGAGTGAAAATCATACTGAGCAACAAGAACCTAAACAAGTGGTTTATTATTACCAAGGCAAGCATCCTCTTTGCACCATGTCGATCTTAGATTTTAGTACTTTAGAATTTTACAAAAACAGTGATACTGTTGCATGCTATTTTCTAAATTATTTGTGAACTGTGAGTAGTTAGTTACAACCCCCTGATTATGGCTTATCCTGAATTGACTTCATACACTTATGCTTAAGATAGAATCTTTGTTCTGGTACTTTTGTAATATAGTTTTTGCTTAGCAATGCAAAGTCAGTAGCACGTTAGTGATTGACAAGCTTACCTTGTCAATCCAGGGAAACACCTTTTAACTATTATTTTCAGTTCTTTTGTTCAGTTTGGGTAAAACTGAATTTGTGTTTGTCTTTTAATTTCTGTTGATAAATGTTGGTTTAGATCTGGACAAGTGGATGCTAGTGATGGTGCCTTCGTGCACGAGATTGGGTAATGTGGTAGTCTTGTCCAGGTCATTAAGGATTGAACTTTGACTCTTTAATTCTAGTACCTTGCGTACTTCCACACGTGGTGTATGGGCGCTGTTTGGTTAAGTAAGGGGCTGGTGATATTGAGTTGAGGAACTGGTGGTGTGAGGATATTTGTAAAGTTTACGTGTTCGTAGGGTGCCGAGTTCAATTCTATAATGTGCAGGGGAGCACTATTTTTATTTTTGTTCATTGACTCGGTATTCTCGATGCAACTTGCGTGCCCGGTTGGTTAGTAGGCGGTATAACCTACACTAAGCGGGATTACGTCGCACATGGGTGATGCAACTCAATATTGTCAACTTGCTGAAAAATGTCGAATCTTAGTTTACCCGGCCGGCATACCAAAGGAAGTGTGTGGGCTAACTAAGTCATGTGGGTAAAGATGTACACTTCTGTAGAGTTAAAACTATTCGAATAGCCGTGTCCACGGTTACGGACAACACTAGAGTTGTTGGTTATCAATGTATAGACCTTGTTTGGAAATTTTGGGTTATTTTGGATTCAGCATGAAGGGTATTCATGCTTGTTGTTGGTCAAAGTGGGGAGTCACTTTGATCTTGTCTTGCTTGTTGTTATCATTACTGTTTTACTTACTGTTGTTTTAGTCCAAATCTGTTTATAAACTGGCTTGATAAAAATCAATACGTGTAGGATTAAAACTTGGCTTTATGCAAAACTATGGACATTACAACCATCATGTTGTCAGCCTTATGCATGTATCCTCTAATCCTTTGTTTAGGATCTTGTAAACACATTCTTTTAGTAGTTTTGTGTAAGTCTTGCGAGTACCTTTTGTACTCAGGTTCTTTAACCACTTGTTGCAGGTGAGGATGGGTACTTGTACGAAATGCCCGTTAGCGCCGATCAAGGCGATGCTAACGAGTGAAGCTATTTCTATCCTCCACTCAGTTGCCTTGGGTTTGATGGGGCACACTTGGTGGCTTTTGCTGTTTATAACTTTTGTTTTCGCTGCTTAAACTTCTGTCATTTTGTTGTTGTTCGGTGGTGTATGCTGAACCGAACCAACTTGTAAAGTTTTGATGTATATCTGATGTATGCCTTGTATGACTGTGTATACAATGTTGTCGAAGGATATATGTGCAATAGTCTTTGATCCTGGGAACTATTGTGGAACATATATTCGGGAACCTGGTATTGTGTATATTCCTTGTTGAAAATTGTACTTTCGGGTATAATTATCTGACTTGGAATATGTTCAATCTCGGGGTCCTCACAGTCTGCATCACAGACGGTTCGAAAACCATCTGTGATGATCTCATGTCATTACTGACCCATAAACTCAGACGGCTCATGAAACCATCTGTGATGACGTTTTTGAACCGTCTGTGAAGATCTTTTCTGTAGTAGTGTACACATAGCTTAATTTAAGCAAATAAATGTGCAATTTTTTTTTTCAAATTGGCTAACATATGTTTTTGTGTTTTGCTATCTCTGCTACATTGGAGACTAGTGAAATTATGGCGCTATTTCTTCTTCTTTTGTTGCATTGTTGACTACTTGCCCCCAGCTTAATTTAAGCAAATAAATGGGTTCAATTTTCTTTCAAATTGGGTAACATATGTTTTTGTGTTTTCCTATCCATGCTACGTTGGAGACTAGTGAAATTGTGGTGCTATTTCTTCTTTTGTTGTTGCATTGTTGACCACCCCCCCCCCCCCCGCTTGTAAATCCTGGCTTCATCCCTGGTCACATAGAAGAGGTACACAAAATTAAGGATCAGATTTGTCAATTTGTGATATGGATTATGATGGTGAAGATGGAAGGATGGTCTGTCATGATGACATGATCTAATAAGCCACATAGCTCTTACAGGATGACCTTGTTTATTTGGCCTTTTTCTTCAGCTTAAAAACAAAAAAAAAACAAAACTTAAACAAACAAGTGACTTTTTCAACTAGTGTATGAAAAGCCTAAACCACTTTAAGCCACAAGTCAGTTGAGAGATTTTTTTTTTGTGCTTTTGAGGGTTAGAAATAGCCATTTACCACTCAACTTCGTTAAAATTACCCACCAATGTCATCCATATATAAAAGAAAACCCTTCAATTTTTCTTTCTTTCCTCCTCCCCTCTCCAACCCGTTTGCCTCTCAACACATCGTCCTTCTCCCCCTTGCCGCCGACCCAACCTCCTCCCCATCACATCATCTGCTCCACCGCGTCGTCAACCTAGCCTCCTCCCTCTGCCGTCATCCTGCTCCCCTGTGCCGCCGACCCGGCCTCCTCCCCCCGCCATCGTCCTTCTCCCCCATGCCTCTGTCTTCCCTGTGCCCTACACATAGCCGTCCTCCTCACCCGCGTCTCCGTCCTCCACGCCCCCACGCAGTGAGGCCGACAACAACCTGGCGGCAAGGGCACCCCACCGACGTGGGTATTTCAGACAATTTAATAATAAGCTATAGCTCAAAAACCATAAAAAGTCAGGTTACTAAACACCCTAGCTTGGCTTAAAAGCTATGTGCTTATAAGCTGCTTAAGCCAAAAAAAATGGCTTTAAGCTAAAGCCAAAACGCCTAAGCCTAAACAAATAGGGTCTAAAACTATTAGTCCATATTATCTTATTTTAAAACTAGTCCTCATTTGATATATTTATGTTCCTTACCCCCACCCTTCGGCTATTAAGCAGAAGTTCTGATTCGTAACATACTAACATCAGGAAACACAAAAGGTCTAGTAGAACTTTAGATCACATCTCCAAAAACAAGTTGAGAAATGGTTACAATCAGGATTATTAGATCGAAGCCCACCATCTTCCTATAAAAAAGTCCGCTTATCGAAAAAAAAAAAACATAGCCTGATAGACACTGTGAGGTCCCAAAACCAAATCTGTTTCAAGTTATGTGATTGCGTAGAAGGCACAACCCCAAACATGAAATGAACCTGATTTCAAGATTCTCGGATATGCATCTCATGTTAGTTCCCAAGGATCAATGACTAACATGTACATATCTAAACAACATGGATCGCAACCATAGTCAAATGTGCAAAAATTAGTTGAAGCAATATTACAATTTCGATAAATAGGACCTTATGGCTCGATTTTTCATAAGACGACTGACTGGCCAAATCTAATCACAATTAAATAAATCACAGTGGAAGATAAACTTGAAAATAAAAGGAGAATACCAGGTTGGCATGCCCAAAACCCACAAGCAACCAACTGGAGTTAAAGCCGATACAACTGCCACTATCGCCCAGAAATGGAACGATAATTAAAACCAATTCACGCGACGATCTTACCTGAAACAAGTGGACAATCTGATTGAGTAACAAAGGTACTCGCAAGACTTACACAAAACTAATAAAAGAAAGTGTATGATAGAGCCTATCCAAAGGATTAGAGAATATACATTCTAAAGGTTGACCAAAGGAGAGGCTTTAGTGGCATAGGTTTTTGCATAAAAGCCAATTTTCAGCCTACACCTACTAGTTTGTAAATGCCATTTGGAAAGCAAATTTTAATCAAAAGACATTTGTGTGACCAAGATATAAACAAAGATCAAACAATACCAAAGTGGCAGTCCACTTTGATAAACTAAACAGCATGACATACCTGTCATATCGATACCAAGTTATTACCCTATCAAGTTTTAATTTGTAGTCTAACAATGATGTCAATCAAAACAAGTGCCGTCCGTAACCGTGGACACGGCTATTTGAATAGTTTTAACCCTGCAGGGGTGTACATCTTTACCCACACGACTCGACTAGCCCGTAAGCCTCCGGATAATGACACACTTCCTTAGGTATGTCGGCCGGGGAAATCGAGATTCGGTATTTTTCAGCAAGAAAATTCCATTGAGTTAAACCACCCATGCAAGATGAACCCCAACTTAGTACACATGCATATAGCAAATGCTAAGCCGGCATGCACATTGTGTCGGAGGGGCCAGTGTGAGGTAGTTAGTATGTTGGTTTTCCTCAACATAAGTAATCGTGCTCCCTTGCACAGTATATATCACACTGGGTTCCTAAGGAACATAGGATTTCACGGTCTCTATGTCCTGACACCACCTGCGGTCTAAAGCAATGAAACCTTCCCCTTACTTGACCAAGCAGCGCCCATACACTACGTGTGGAAGTACGTAAAGTACTTGAATTGACAGCCCAAAGTTTGGTCCTTAATGATCCGAACAAGACTACCACATTCCCAAGTCTCGTGCATGAAGGCACCATCACTATCAAGCACTTGTCCAGATCTAAAACATGTTTTTAATATCCAATATTTTAACTTAACTTCAGTTCAAGAATCTGAACAAAGAATCAAAATCTAAAATTTATTTAGTGTCTCCCATGATAGACAAGATATGCTTGTCAATCAAACTATCATTCTACTGACTTGCAAGGCTAAGAAATTATGTAAAGACCATTTTGTGCAACACAAGATTTCTATCTTAAGCATAAGTATATGAATTTGATTAAGAAAAAGCCACAAAGATTGGGGTATAACTAACTAACTCACAAAGTATTGATCCATACAAAAATAGCATGCACACAATCATTATTGCATTTCAAAAATACTAATTACAAAAACTAGGATCAAAATGATGCAAGAGGATGCTTGCCTTATTTGGAAGTCCACTTGTTCACTCTCAGAGGCGTAATTGTTCACTCCGTGCAATTCATAATCTAGAGAGAAAACAAGATAGCGAATAAACACCGATAAAGCCGAAAAATCCAAAATGCGTCGAAAATGCATGACATTTACATATTAGTGAGATTATGATTCTGGATGCATTTAGGTGTAAATTTTGGTTTAATTGGAGTTCATATAAATTTCTTATGGACTTTTGAAATTAATTCAATTTCTAGTGTAACCATAACGATGGACGATACCTAGAGTCTAGGTGATGTTGTTTTCCTTAACAGGACACCTAGTACTCACAAGTACTCTCTCTAGGCATTCTATGTATATATCCACGATGATCATACAATCAAAATCAATCCTCTTATATGCTCTCCTCTCAATTAGCTTTCTAATTTCTGAACAAATATATTCAGAGGAAATAATTTATTTCATCACCGTACTAACTATTATGACAACAATTTACTTATAAAAGAAAGGACAGCAGCTTACTGAATTTTTATCTTGACTAAATTTGTGTGGATCTTTACTACTATTACTTACACTTCACTAAAAGAAGTTGGCTACCTGCTATTGGATTACGGTCCAAAGCATACTGGGACAAGAACCCTCCTAAATACTCTCATTCCCTTCTCTGATCACATAGCATAAGAAAGATTTGGTTGCTTCTTTGCTAGTTTTGAAAATTCACATCTATATAGATTCTTTTCAGATTTGGATGCTGCTAGCTAGATGATTGCTCAAGGACTAATTGAATCTAAAACATTTCTAACTACTGTAATACCAAAATCAAAAGCCTAATGACAAAACTGAGTATTTTTAGGTCACTATTCATGCATCCACAACAGCAGTAACTAATCTTCCTTTAAACTCTATCTTCCAATTGTGCTAACTCATTGGAGTGATTCAATTGACATTCACAACACTTGACAACATTAGATAGTTGGTTCTAGAAAAGGGTTTTACTGACAAACACTTCATCAATTGAATTAGTTTACCTCTGGAGCATTCCATTGAACAGGTGGTGAGCTTCTTTCCCTTGTTCATGGTGGAGCTGAGCGCTGGCGAGTGAGGGGACGGCGGCGTCCGGAAGTGGTCGAAACGGAACCGGGGAGGGAGTAGTCATGGCGGCGCTGTGCAGTCCGGCGGGGAGGAGGAAGATCGGGCTGACACTCTAGGGGTAGGCTGGCGAGCGCAGCCCCCAGGGCGTAGTGGCCGACGTTGGCGATTCCTGTGGTCATAACACCAGTTAGAAGAGGGGAAATGGAGTAGGGGAGGTAGGAGAGGGGCTGGGAGAGGGAAGGCCGAGGAGGGGCTATGTCTTGGCGGCCGGGAGCGGAGCTTGCGACCGGGCATGGCTTTGCGCTTCTTCTTGGTGAAGACGAGAGTGGGGGAGGGGGGCGCCAGAGTAGCGATGGGCTTTGGGGCTGCGGCGTGGAGGAGGGTGTTCGCGGCGGCCATGGCAACTCGGCGGCGACGCGCGGAGGCAGGAAGAAGGTGTTGGAATTTGTAACTCAAGAAGCAATGGGACAGTGGAATAAGAAATAGAGGACTCAAACTTTCATATTACATTGATCATCTGAGATTTTATTACAAAAGAGGTACATGTCTATTTATAGACTCTATGAACCGACCTATCTCAACCGACTTATACATAAAATATTGTGTACAACACATGCTAAGCTAACTACTATCTGTAGTCTGACTCTTGGCTCATCTAAGTAATCAACTTGAGTTTTGCTATCTAGTCTACAACTCAAAGCTACCAAAACATCTAGTAAGCAAATAGCTTTGCATGTTCTGCCGACCAAGTCTACCACTGCCATGCAAGTATACTGGCCATGCATGCTGACATCCAGCTCAAAACAACCTTCTTGTTTCAACTAGAGTCTTCAGCCAAAATATCTTAGCTTCAACCGACATTAGTTCATTATCAACAAGAAAATGAATTAGTGCCAACAAACTCCTCCTTAATTCATTTTCTTGAAACACCAATTAGTTCTCTATTATGAATAAATTTTTCTTTGGACAAAACCTTTGTAAACATGTCCGCCATTTATTGATCTGTACGACAAAATTCTAGTTTAACTTCTTGGTGCTCAACTGCTTCTCGAATGTAGTGATATTTAATTGCAATATGCTTGGTTCTATCATGACTGACTGGATTCTCACTTATTGCAATGGCCGATTTGCTATCACAATAAACTGTAATTGGTTGATGTTGTTTTTCACCGATATCTTCAATTATTCTCCTCAACTGATCGCTTGAGAGAGCTCGAGCTCATTGCCCACATACTCTGCTTCAGCTGAAGACAAAGCTACTATATTTTGCTTCTTTGTTGACCAAGAGCATATACCTGAACCAAGCGAAAAAGCATATCCTGACGTACTTTTCATGTCATCAAGACATCCTGCCCAATCACTATCTGTGTATCCAACCAGTCTTGAATCTTCTACTGGCTTATACCAAATGCCATAATCTGATGTTCCTTTGACATATCGCAAAACTCTTTTTGCAGCGAAAAAATTTAATTGACTTGGGCTACTCATGTACCTTGATAACAAACTAGCGGCAAACATAATATCTGGTCGTGTCGTAATCAAGTTGTAACACCCTGGCTATTCGAAAGCCAAGATGTCACCTAAATAATCTAACATACAACTATAATACGGAAGAATTAGAACACCTTCTCATCTAATGACAAAAAGATATCAATATTCAATAGGACCATGTTATGAATATAGTCCGAATCTAAGCAATAACTATCGAAGGAATAATCAAAGATCACAAGTACTACTGAATTAACCATAACATAGCAATAGGTATCATTCATCATCTAAATTTATTTATTACAGTTCATCAATAACGAATGAAAGATAAAACTAAATCATAATCTTGGACTTGAATAGGGTGAAGTGAATGAGTAGTGCGTGTCTACTCCCTCCCAATAGAGCCAACATCAATAATCACCTAAAATAAACAAACAACGCAAGAATGAGTCCGAGACTCAGCAAGTACAGTGAATAAATGGGACATACAACAAACATGATCAAGCCAACACCATTGAAGAATATGAATAAATCACAGAATGCATATTTGAATGAATGGAATGAATGGATTGAATGAAATGAAGGGACTACGCACATGCATATACCGGTATTGCTAGTGACACACTCGTCGGTGTTCACCTAAGCCCGCATTTAACAAAATGCGGGGATCCAAGTCCCGTATGAAGAACATTTCATACGGGTGTCCCAATCTGCCCACATTGGAATGGTGGGTCTTACGTGCCCATACTGGAATTGATAGGTCTTTTTAATCCACTCCCGTGGATGAAACATGAATAATGGATGCATGGAATGCAAAATGTATATTGAAAAGACATGCTCTCTAATCGTGGAGATAACACATATGGAAGGAACATGAACATTAAATATTATCATGGATCTTAGAAAAACACAATATCAATATCAACATCAAGCATTCAACATTTTCTAATTATCAGAACATCAAAGTACTTGCCTTCAGCGATGCGGCGCATTAGTAGGCAATGGCGGTGCTCCTAAACACAAGCCTCTCCGCCTACACAATATATACTCGAAATAAGAACAACATATAACAGACACTTCCATTAACGTTCTACAACGCCTTCCCCACAACCCACAATTAACTAATTAGATCTAATCAAAAGCAGACAACACAATCATGGAACCGATTACGGGCGAGTACGGAATCTGCCGGACCCGGAGTGAAAGATCCGAACCCTCTGTGTTCATACACCAGTCCAGGATTTCCGGTGTACACAGTTACAAAAATGATAACATAAACATATCTCGCATTGCATTAATAGTTAATCAGAGTTTATTACAAAAGAGGCTTACAAGCCAACAATAAAGAGCACAGCGGAAGACGAAAAAGGTGTAGTAGAGTCCAGTTAATCTGCCACAGGCAATCGACTGGGGTAGCGGCCTAGTCGTCGAGATCCACACCGATGGTGAAGTTCTTCTCCTCTGAAATTTGTTTGCACAAGGCAAGTATGAGCACAACTACCGTGCTCGCAAGTTACACCCAATATGGAATTGTAATGCATGCATAAGGTAAACAAAGGGCATTGGCAGGGTTATTTTGCGTAAAGCAGCAATTTTAATTTAAATAATCATAATAGATTGCAAGGCCATTGTCATACAGTATTTAAAATCATAAATTTAAATGACAAATGTAAAATGTGGATAACCTCCAAGAAAGGTGATGGATAACCTCCAATCACAATGGCTAACCGCCCAATTTTTCCCACAGGACTAACCATCCTGAAAACATCTGTTGAAATCATTTTAAAACCAAAAACAAGTCTAACTCAAAGTGGCTTTGCTAGCATGTCCATGACCACGGACGCGGCTATTCGAATAGTTTCTACTCTGTAGAGTTTGTACAGCTTTACCCACAAGACACGAGTTCTCTAGTTTATCCGGCATATATCTATGCCACCGCTCACTACCTTAGGTAAGTAGTCTAGAGCACGTGACAAGGCCTTTACGATGATCTACCTCAAAGTACTCATGCCCGCTAAGGTTTCGCCCCCTTTGGACTAACCATCCGCAGGTTCAGGGCCCCCTCTTGTGCCAGGTGGGACTATAGTCTAACCGACACCCACTCATACAAAATGGCACGAACATCTACGAGGTATCTCAAATTAATGAGCCAGGTCCTGCCCATACAGGACGTGTGGTGGTACGGTAAGGCATAGCAAAGGAACGCTCAAAGGCCGGTCCTTAATTGACTTGGGCGTCTTTCAAAACAAACCACAGGCTTTAATCCTAACAGATTAAACCGTGCATAAACTCGCACCCACCATTCATCCGTTTAGCCCAAGTCCAAACCATTTAATTTTATTTTAGTGGAAACCATCTTTACAAACTCTCTATGGTAAAACAATACCATAGATTTAATTTCAAACAATTTGTAATGGTTTGGCTAAATCCTCCCAAAATCATAATCATGGTCCAAGAATTTGCTAAGCATTTCCAAACAATTTATCTATGGTGACAAGGTATGACATTTCAATATTCAAAATTGGCCATACAATAACAATTGGGATAACTAAGCATTTAAACGGGGTATTAAAATAATTGACTAAAAATATGCATGCAATAATAATTTTAAAAACTGAATTAAATAACTTTAACATAGTAGGTGCAACATGGTCAAAGTGTAACTTGCCTTGCTTAATTAATTGATGTTCCCAAATGGTGTTGAAATCCGGTCATCCGAAGTCGTCGAAATCTATACGCGTAAACGATCCGAATTCAAATAATATTCAAATAAAATCCAAATAAAAATCCAAAAATTAGAACATAAATACTGGAAGTAGAGAATGAATTTAGATGAATTTAGGAGGAAGAATCGTAGGATTTGGAGTTCGTATGACAACGAACGAAATTGTAGAAGTTTAAATTTCAAAAAAAATAAAAAGGGATCTATGTGCTTGTATGGCACTGTAGCTTGCCATGCAACGTGAATAGTAACCAAGTGCATGGAGAAATGGCGACGCCGGGCGATAGGAAAGGAGTGGCGACCGGCGAAGCACAAAAATGGAATCCCGGGAACTAGACGGACCCAATGGTGGTGGTCGCGTCATCGACGGAGGTCCGGTGCTGCGGCGGCGCGCAAAATAGTGTCGGATGAATAGTAGCACCGATGAGCCGGGGGGTTTCAGGGAAAAGGAAGGGAGCACTGCGTAGAGCGTTGCGAGGCGAAGCCAACGACGTGGACAATGTCTTCGGGGGATCAACGACGGCACCGGAAACGGCGATAGAATGTGGTTGGGCCGTTTGCGGAAAATTTTTGCAGGTAGCGAGATTGAGGGCCGAATTCTAAGAATATGTAGAGGAAGCCGAGGGGCACGCGGCGACATAGTCGGCTCGGGAAAAGAGTGACCGAGGAGAGAGAACGGAGGAGAGATATGTTGGAAATACACTGTTCATCTTCTTTCTAAAACCGCACAGAAGCAAAATGGCTGTGCTACAGAAGTGAAACGACGCATGCAGCCAAGCAAGATCATCACCCGAACCATGAAGAAGTTCAAAGTGTATACTGAATGTTAGAGCACTGCACAAGGACCAGCTTGAGCATCTAACTAGCAGCACTATTCATCATCTTCTTTCAAGAACAGAAGCTTGACTTTGGTTGAATAGAATGTAAAATCACAGCGCCATGGGAACATACAGCCGAGTAGAAGCTCAAGGTGCTGGCATAAATGGGTAGAGGAGATCGCGAGGGTCGTGACGCTTACCACGGCGCTTCGAACGCGAGGAACGCCGTGGCGAGGCGTCGGCGGCGAGTTCGGTTCGTGGTGGCCTTGAGGCTTTAGGCGGTCTTGGGCGGGAAAGGAGTGCGCACGGGGACGGCGAGGTGGCGGCGATGCTGTTGGTGTAGACGGCGATGGCGAGGAGACGGTGTCGGCGCCGAAATCGGAGAAGAAAGGGAGCTCGGCCGGGAATCTTCAACGGCGAAATCCGGTGAAATGAGAGCGGGGAAGGAGGGGTGAATGGCGGAGACGAGATGAGGAGGAGGAGGCGCACCCGGTGCTCCTTTTATAGGGGCCGGGGAGGCTGAGGGGTGGAGATCGTGCGCGACGCGTGGCGGCGGCGGCGGTTGGGATCCGGTGAAACCGCGCGTGAGTGAGGGGAGAAAGTGGGGGGTGGAGGCGGTTGTGCGGTAGTCGTCTTGCGCGTGTCTTGCGGCTCATGGGAGCGGTTAGGCGGCAGTTTGTGGAGCTCGGGCTCATAACAATGGCGGATCACTGCAAAGATGGCGTCGGCCAGGAGGAGCTAGGGGGAGGAGAGAGGCGCGTCGTCGGGGTTGGCCGGAGGTGGTGGGGACGGAGCTGCCATGGAAAGCTAGATAGCCATATGCATTCGGTTAGAGAAATAAAGCACAGAGAAGAAAGGCTTAGGAGGAAGAAAACTGTTGGGAGAGAGAGAAAGAAAGAGAGGATAAAAGAATAGAAGGGGGAATTAAATCAATTAAAAGCAAAGGCCCACACTGGCTGCATGCATGCAAAGAACGTGATAGTTAAGTGAGCTTCTCACGGAGCAGCCCAACGATGGGTGATCGATCGGGAATGTGCTGTCCGCGTGGGGAAAAAATATTTTCTTTTTATTTTTTTTATTCCGATTTACTGTTCATAAAATACTGTGCAAAGGCACTGTTCATGAGGTTCGGCCGATCCGAACAAATTCTTGATTTTCGGATTTAAAAACAAACCAATAAATCAAATAGATTTTTAGAAAATAGCAAATAGAGTTAAAAAATTCTAGAAAAAATCTTAAAAATTCCTAGAATTATTTTGAACTTAATAAAAATAATTCCAACTTAAATTTGGCTCTTAATTTTGCAAAAAAATTATTTTGGTTTTAAAATAATTAGGAAAAAGCATTTAAAATTTCAAAAAATTCTCAAAATTAATTTAATTTTTATTTTTCAACTTTAACTCAAATAAAACTTTAAAATTTTTTTTTGACTTTTAAAACTTTAGAAATTCAAATAAAGCAGTCACACTCTTTCAAATCTCAGAAAGTCTAATAAAATAATAACTTTAATTGATTTAAATTGGTAACAGAACTTTGGGCTGTTACAGAATCACTCATATCTAACGATCTGGGACTCAGAACGAGGTGAGCCCAGATCCTATGGAAACTTAATGTACATATATATGAAAACCTAGTTTGTGAGATAAACCAATTCGGCCAAAATCAATATACTACAGGCAGATGAACTTAAATGACAGATTCTGCCCAGACGAAACGGACAATAGTTCACAACTTTTGATCTACAACTCCGATTAGGGCGTTCTTTATCATTCTGGAAAGGTTATGAAAAATGATAAACTAACCTAGTTGGGTGGAAACCCTGAATTTGTCATTAACATAAACATATCTTAAAAGACAAATTAACAGATCAATCACGTCAGAATTCTGGACAGCAGGAATGAAACTATCATAACTTATGATCCGTATGTCGGAATTAGGTGTTCTTGGCGGCCACGGAAATCTAAAAACATTATCTAGATATCTCTAGGAGATGGGCATCCCCAATTCGGCCTTTAAGAACCCGAAATCGACCCCGCAAGGTACTGGACAGAATTGAACATCTACCGGCAGCAAAACGATCCAACCCAATTAATCGAATTCGCCTCTAATCATCAACAAACAGCGGGGAAAGCACTTCGTTACCCTTGAAGATCTGCGGGAAGACGATGATCTATCCTCGAAGAAGCTCCTCTCCTAGTCCCTTCTCCTTTCTTCTTCCCGATGGCCGGCGGTAGGGAGGGTGGCGCCGAGGAGAGGAGGAGCACTGTAGCACGACACTACTGTAGCACAGCTACTGTAGCGCGGCAGCTACTGTAGCAAGGAGTGACTAGGGTTTGGTCCCCTCCCCTCCCTTGCCATCTAATGGGCTGCCAGCCCACTCATAGGCCTTGGGCCACTATGGCCGGCTCCTCTCCTCTCGAATATGGGTTGGTGGCCTATTTCTTTCCTAAAATTATGAATTTTGAACTTAATTCCATCTCTAAACTTTGTTACAATCGATATTGAATAAATTTTCCTCTCCCGAATAATATTTTCTCCAATTGATATTTAGGGTATTACACAAGTATAACAAGCTTCCAACTAAACTTCTGTAAACTGTCGAATCTGCTTTATTTGCTCCATCTTCTAATTTCTGTTTCTCATTTGGCATCAAGGGGGTTGTAACTGATTTGCAGTCATGCATTTTGAATTTCTTCAAAATACTTTCTGCGTACTTTTTCTGAGATATGAAAATGCCATTATCATTTTGGCATATTTCTATACCTAGAAAATAATGTAACAAGCCAAGATCACTCATTTCATATGTCTCCATCATATCCTTTTTGAATTCTTGTATCATCTTTTCACAATTACCTGTATATATCAAGTCATCAACATATAACGAGATAACTAATATATCCGTACCTTTTTTCTTGATATATAAGGTAGGCTCGCTCTTGCTTTTCTCAAATTCTTTCTACATGAAGTACTTGTCGATTTGACTGTACCATGCTCTCGGTGCCTGCTTGAGGCCATACAATGCCTTCTTAAGCTTGAACACCTTGTTTTCTCCCCCTTCAACCGAAAATCCTTCTGGCTGCTCGACATAAATCTCTTCTTCGAGATAGCCATTTAAAAATGCTGATTTAACATCAAGTTGATATCACTTCCACTTCTTTTGAGCTGCTAGAGCAATAACTGTTCGTATTGTCTCTAGCCTTGCAACTGGAGCTTATGTCTCATAGTGGTCAACACCAGGCTTTTGCTTAAAGCCTTTTGCCACAAGTCTTGCTTTATATTTTTTAATTGAGCCATCTGGATTTAACTTTGACTTATAAACCCATTTGACTCCAATAACTTCTCGATTCTTGGGTCGATCAACTATCTCCCAAGTGTTGTTCTTCTCAATCATATGAATCTCATCTTCCATGGCTTTTACCCAATTTTGGTGCTTTTCTACTTCTTTGAAGCTTTGTGGTTCAACAACAGAGTAACCACATGACTCATATATTTCTGCCAGACTCCGTACTCGTCGTGGAGCTGATTCTGGCGTACTCAACTGCTCATTAGCACTCGAGCTTGAGCTAGAACTTGAACTTGATTCATCTTGACTTGGAGCATCACCTTGCTCCTGTTGCTCAACCGAAACTTGCGGTTGGCCTACTGAGATAACCGTTGTCGGTATTATCTGATTCTTTTGAATCTTAGTTGCTTCCCAATCCCAGGAAGCCTTCTCATCAAAGATCACATCTCTACTGATTATGATCTTCTTCTCTTCCAAGTGATAAAGTCGATATCCTTTAGTGCCATCAGCATAGCCAACAAATATACAACGAATACTCTTATCATCAAATTTAACTCGCCTTTGAGTTGGTACTTGGGCATAACAAATAGAACCAAATACCTTCATATGACTAATTACTGGCTTCTGACAATACCATGCTTCAAATGGTGTGCGATTTAGAACTGCCTTTGTTGGGCTTCTATTCAAAATATAAACTGTTGTATTCACAGCTTCTGCCCAAAATGATTTAGGCATACCTTTCTCTTTTAACATAGAATTTGCCATATCATCGATTTTCCGATTTTTCCTTTCGGCTACACCATTTTGCTGAGGACTGTAGGCTACTGTTAATTGGCTTCGAATACCAGTATTTTCACAATATTTCTCAAATTCTTTTGAGATATACTCACCACCTTGATCACTACGAAGTACTTTAATTTTTCGCTTGCTTTGGTTTTTCACCATAGCCTTTAATTTCTTAAACACTTCTAGTGCTTCTAACTTTTCTCTTAGAAAATAAACCCATGTCATTCTTGTATAATCATCAATAAAAGTGATAAAATACCAATTCTTGCCTTCTAACATAGTTGGTATTTTTCCAACAATATCACTATGCACTAACTCCAAAGGTGCACGTGCTCGCCAAGCTCCTTCATATGGAAAAGATGCCCGAATTTGTTTGCCAAAAATACAACCTTTACATGGATCAGATTTCAAATTAATAAATGGTAAACCTTGTACCATACCTTTGGTTCTGAGCAGCTTCAAGGCTTTGTAGTTGAGATGGTCAAACCTCTTATGCCATAATTTAGAGTTATCACCAACCTCACTATGTAAAGCCAATTGAGTGGGATAACTCATTTTTAGAGAACAATTCCTATTTTTCTCCATATTTGCCTTTGCTATAAGGCGGTTCACTTTCTTGCAATCTAGGATCTTGCAAGCGAAATCTTCAAAGTGAACAGCGTACCTGTGTTCTAGCAGTTGCCCAACACTTAACAAATTCTGCTTCAAATCGGGTACCAATAAAACTTCTCGAATAAATTTTTGACCATCTTCCATTTGGACAGCTATACTGCCCTTACCTTCAAATTGTGCTAAAGAACCATTTCCCATGCGAATCTTCGCCTGATATGATGAGTCAATATCTTGAAATATATCCCGATTGGAAGACATATGGTTTGTGCAACCACTGTCCACAATCCAAGTATCATCTTTTTCATCTTGGGCAATTTGACAAGAATAAACTGCCCCTTCTGAATTTTCTTCTTCTTCTGAATAATTTGCCCGATTGTGCTCTCGAGTTCTACAATATTTGGTAATGTGACCTTGCCTTTTGCATTTATTGCAAGTCATCTTCTTCCAGCACCTATCTGTAGTGTGACTGGACTTTTTGCAAATATCACACCAAAATTTAGAACTCGTCGTACCTTTTTCTCTTTTATCTTATGCCGGCTTCTTCTGCATATCTTTATTTGGATCACCTCTTCTTTGACAATTTCCACCATTTCTTGAATTGTAGGATTTAAAACTCAGCTTTGAGCAGAAGGCGCTTTCAACTGAACTCCCTGCTCGCTGTAGCTTCCTTTCTTCATGAGACTCTAATGAACTCATTAATTGTTGCACAGTAAGGGTCGCCAAATCTTTCGACTCCACAATTGCAGCAACAATATACTCAAACTTTTCTGGTAAACTGATCAAAATTTTCTCAACAATCTTTTGATCAGAAACCACTTCACCGTAGGTGTGCATCTGATTCACCACCTCGATGACCCTCGAGAAGTAATCCTTTATCTTCTCGAATTCCTTCATCTGCAGATTTTGAAACTGCCTTCGCAAAGTTTGTAGCTTCACGGCTAAAACTTTTGCGGAACCTTGAAACTCCTCCTTTAGCTTGTCCCAAGCTTCCTTTGACTTCTTGGCGTCGATAATTCGCAAAAACAGACTTTCCGCAACACCTTGTTGAATCAGAAACAAGGCCTTGGTGTTCGTCATTTGGTTCTCAGCCAGAGTTTTCTTCTGCTCTGGTGAAAGAACATCTTCAGCAGCATACTCTTTGTAGCCATTCTCCACAATATCCCACAATCCTTGTGATAGTAGCAGTGTCCGCATCTTGATGTTCCACATATCGTAATTCTCTCCTGAGAATACGGGAATCATCGACTGCGCCATTCCGATGCCTAAACTCGAAGCCATAACCTCGGCTCCAACAAATAACACGAACACGCCGCGCTACTCCGCTACACCCGACTCGAACCTGGGGCTCTGATACCAGTTGTTGGAATTTGTAACTCAAGAAGCAATGTGACAGGGGAATAAGAAACAGAGGACTCAAACTTTCATATTACATTGATCATCTGAGATTTTATTACAAAAGAGGTACATGTCTATTTATAGACTCCATGAACCGACCTATCTCAACCGACTTATACATACAAATGTTGTGTACAACACATGCTAAGCTAACTACTATCTGTAGTCTGACTCTTGGCTCATCTAAGTAATCAACTTGAGTTTTGCTATCTAGGCTACAACTCAAAGCTACCAAAACATCTAGTAAGCAAACAGCTTTGCATGTTCTGCTGACCAAGTCTACCACCGCCATGCAAGTATACTAGCCATGCATGCTGACATCCAGCTCAAAACAACCTTCTTGTTTCAACTAGAGTCTTCAGCCAAAATATCTTAGCTTCAACCGACATTAGTTCATTATCAACAAGAAAATGAATTAGTGCCAATGAAGGGAAGACAATGGGGCAGCGATCTTGTTGTGTTGATGGGAGAATAGGGAAGGAGGAAGAGGCCAGCGAAGGGGTTAGGGGGGCTGCAGACGGCTTAAAGGCATGGAGGGCGGAGCGACCGAAGGTGACAGGCGGCATGGGCGAAAGAGGGGGGGGGGGCGTGGCAGGCATGCAAACGCGCCGGTGGAGCTGCGTGGAGGGGAGAGTCTAGCTAGTGGGCCCGGACAGTCAGTCGCAGAGGGAGGATGAAGTCGGTTGGGCTGAGCCAACATGGCCTTGGTCGGTCAGTCCGAAAAGTTGAGTCCGGTCGGTCCGAACCAAGGAACAAAGGAAAGAGTTGATTGAAATTCAAACACTACACCTTTGGTGGTTAAGTAAAAATAGCAAATTAAATTATAAAATTCTGAAATTTTGCATATTGGTTCTTGGGTGAAAATAGAACTCATATAAATTTTCTAAACATACTGTTCATGATTTATTCACTTGTTTAAAATTATTTTAAAGTAGATGTTTATGAATTAATTTTGAATTTTTCTCAAGGTTAAATTGAGTTCTAAAAATTTGATAAAATTCATTTTTATTTATGATAATTATTCTAGTATTTAAATAAATTGTTTTCCAGAGATTTTTATGAGCTTTTATTTCAAATTTCTTTTGTGACTTTAGTTTGAGTTAGAGGTTTACATTTGATTTTAAAATTTCAAATGCATAATTTATGTATATGCTCCAGAAATAACATGAAATGATTATAAGATGCATATAAATCCCATTTAATAAAAATGGGGCTGTGACAGACATCACGTTATTCCAGCAGTCTAGCACATCAAAGTAGCCAGTGTAGCGCTTCTTTCTAGTTTCTGTCTCTGAAATAGCAAATTCACCCCCAACTTATACGAGCTGAGGGAGCATGCATCACGGTGACTCTCCCTGCGGTGTGCTCTCCTCGACGTACACCGTGTACACCACCACCGGGCTCCTCACCTCGTGCTGGCCGTCGGTCCACACGACGGCCGCCGAGACCACCTCGTCCGCCGCCGGCACCACGCCGGAAACCGACACGGTGAACGATATCGTCTGATTCGACGCACTGAACTCAATCCTGCTCGGTGCAACGGTAACGGTGAGGTTGCCGGCGGCCGAGCTAACGACCACCTTTGCGTCGTACGCGGCCCCCGGGGCACCGACGTTGGTGACGGTCCGCGGGAATCCCAGGCTGAACCTCTCGCCGGCCGTGACGTGGGCCGCCATGGTCGGGTAGTTGAGGTCCCCGACAGAGCCGGCAGCCGCAGAGCCGTCGCCGCAGGCCGTGGTGTTGGAGCCAGTGATGAGCCCGAGCTGCGTGGCGTTGTAACCCTGCGCGCACAGCATGGCGACGTAGTCGCCCTCCGACGCATCGTACACGAGCCCGGGGTCGCGCGCCTTTGCCGGGTTGAGCTGGCCGGCGCCGTACTTGAGCTCGCTGCTGCCGGAGTTGCCCGGTGTGTTCATCGGAGAAGCTGCATTGTTGCAATCCTGTGAGTTGTGAGCTACATGATGTAGGATTAAGGATGGTTAATCACTTACCGGTGGTGATGAGGGCCGACATGATCATCGCAGGAGACCAGTCGCGGTGGAAGGACTTGACGTAAGCCGCGGCGCCGCTGACGTGCGGGCACGCCATGGACGTGCCGGACTCAATGTTGTACATGATCCTCCTCTTGTCGTTGGGGTCGTCTGTCGGTGGTGCTAGGGCCGTCCAGGCGGCTATGATGTCAATCCCCGGTGCAGATAGATCAGGCTGCGGTTAATTTCAGGCCAACCATCAGTAAATTCCGCAGAATTAATCAGTAGTATTATCCTTTGAAGAACACCAGGGATCAACATCACATCCATTTGGCACTAGTTGCACTAGTTCATATGGAGTGTTGCAGTAGTTGAATAAGTGTTACGATGGAAATTTTATGTTGCAACTTGTTTTACTGTAACATTCACACGAAATAACTGCAGATTTCAAACGAACTAGTACTTAGTTTGTGATCTCAATTAAGCACCTTCAAGATTCCAGGAGTGATCAGGTTTGGGCCCGGAGAAGAAAACGAGGCAGCTTTTGGGGCTTGGGGATCGACCGTCGTCTCGGTGCTGTCTATGGTACCCACAGGATTACTGCAAATCAAGCGAAGGCAGGCCACGAATAAGCGCTCAACAACCCAAGCACACCAAAATCCAGGTCTACAGAACTTACCTGGTGTTGTTGACATAGGCCATGATTTCATCGAACTGGTCCTGAGTTACCGCGAGCGCAGGAAGACGAACGGCGAAGGCGACGTCGGGGTAATGGCCGACGAGGACGGCGCCAGCCGCGCCGACCCGGAGCGGGCCTATGCCGTCGCTTGTACCGTACTGGCAGAGGATGATCTTCCCCTTGTACGAGCCTCCGGACAGATCGGCAGGAAAACAAGAACTGCAATGCAAAAGACACGATGTTAGCCTAGACGTAATTAGCGAAACCGTTAATCATTGTACACAAAATGTACACATATATTTCAGTGTCTTCCTATTACCCACGAATGGGAAACACGAGCGACACGTTCTCTAGCGTTGGGAAGGTGTTAATGGAGGCCCCCTGTGTCAAAACAAGAACATTACAACATTAGTTGGAACATCTCATTTCAAGTTTTTTTTTTTTTTTTGGGGGAGTTGTTTGAGCACCACTATGGTCTTGCCATTTCCAAGAACGATCTTGTCGACGAACCGCCGATCGATGCTGCTCGCTGCGACGGACAGCAGCCACGGCGCGACGTTGCAGACGTGGCCGGACTCGAGCGCGCTGTTCCCGGCCGCGGTGGACGTCACTACCCCGCGCTTCATGGCGTGGAAGGACCCTATGGCCGCCGTGTTCTGGAAGTACGGCGACGGCCAAATCGACCCGATGGAGAAGGAGATCACGTCAACACCGTCGGCGATGGCATCGTCGAAGGCCGCGAGGATGTCGGCGTCGCTGCAGCTCCCGTCGTAGCTGCACACCTTGTAGATGGCCAGCCTGGCGCCCGGCACCGCACCCCGGGCCGTGCCGGCGGCCAGGCCACCGAGGCTGACGTTGCCGACCGCACGACCGGCCACTGTGGACGCCGTATGGGTCCCGTGCCCGTTCTGGTCCAGCGGCGACAGTTCGACGCCATCGTTCGATCCGAGGTTGTAGGCGCGAGCACCGATGATTTTACTGCAAAATCTCGACGTACTGTCTCAACTTGCAAGACTGTGTTGTGTGTGCATTACACGCAAAAGAAAAGATCTTTCGTACTTGTTGCACGTGAAGTTCTGGCATGCGCCCTTCCATCTGCTCGGCGGCGGGCCGAAGCCGTCGTCGGAGAAGGACGGGGAGTCGGGCCACACGCCGGAGTCGAGCATGCCGACGATGACGTCTCCCTCCAACGGCAGGCTGATGTTTTGCGCTGCCTGAGGGAAGCCCAAGAAGTCCCATGATCTTGTGGTCAGAAGCTCGTGTGTTCTGCTTGGGAAGATTGACACGATGCCCTCCATGCCTGGCAAGTAAAGCTAACGATTCAACAAGTGAACAGAGTCTTGTTTCTTAGCTTTGTTGTCAAATGCCAGTTGACGTTTTTTTCTGATGCATGTGTGCGTTTTGGGACATACTAGAGAGCCTTTGTGCCTCTTGTGCAGTTAGCCTGGCAGCAAAGCCATTTAGGCTTCTTTTGTAACTGTGGAGGATCCTGTCCGAAGCAGAGCTGCAAAAGGGCACAAGCATTGGTTTAGCCGCTAATTCCGGGCTTGTTTAGAACGCAGTAGTTTCACAAGAAACAGTTTGATTCGCGTAGAAATTTAAGAATGTTGCCGCGTTCGAAAGAGGGATCAACCGAAAGAGTGTAGTGTCATATGTTTGGTAGGTCAAGCAATATAAGTTCAATCACACGGGTGATTTGAGCTTGTAATCAAAAGTTCAATGGGTTTACTAAATTTCAGTTGCTGGAAATTTTCTTATCCTTCAGTCACCTACAATTGCATAATACTAAACCTAAAATTACAGTACCAAGTTTCACTTAGATTTACTTTTCTTATCCCTCAGTCACCTACAGTAGCTTTTATTTCTATTTGTTTTTGTATTTGTATGGTTCATCGAGACTTAATTTTATCTAGTTTAGAATTTTTTTGTTTTAGCGTAACTTTACTTTAACTTTTAGTTTTATTTGTTTTTTTTTCATTTGTAAGGTTCACATAGATTTATTTTTGTCTAGTTTAGATTTATTTTTGTCTTTGTATTTTGTAGAGCAGCACGACACAACACAGAAACTTATGGTATCTATTGGATCGAAATCTTACTCTTATATGAAAATTTCAATCGCCGCCTATTCAATAGACCGTCCCAAAGTTCAAAGCCATCTATCTATATAAAAAAAAGGCGTAGCATGTTAACCTACCATTTGGTTCGCAACCGAAGTGTACCGGTGTGCATGCCATGATGAACAGTCTTTAAAAAAAAAGACTAACAGTTCAATTTTGAGAAGAAAAAAAAGTGTGTCATGAGCAGGGTTTTGACTACTCGCTGATTTTCAGCAATTTCGGTTCTATCGGTACCTCCGATAAAAGTCCAAACCAGTCAAAACTGGTTAAAAAATGAGATTTGCTTGAATTTTATCCTTTTTTTTATTTTAACTTCAAAAAATTCATTTTTTGATTTGAAAATTTTGGCGTTTCGGTCAATGTTTTGGTTGAATTTTTTTGATTTTTGGTCATTCCGGTTCTACCGGTGAACCCGGTAAAAAATTAAAACCCGCGTCCTAAGACGCTAGTACAGTAGTATGCATGATTTGTTCTAGAACATCGTGGACTACTCGGATGAAAAATGAGACCTGTCATCCAGGACCTGGTCCAGCAGGTCGTGATGAGCAGCTTCTATAGCGGAGAAACCATCGACTTCTGACGACTCCGACCTCGGCAGGTGCCCCATGTAGACGATGTAGATCTGCAAATGTATAAAAACTGAAGCCCATGTTCATGCACGACGGATGCATATACGGAGATCCTCCTACCAAGGTACTACGTATAAGTACTATATAGATGAAATTGGAGTGGATGAAATCGGATATCGCACAGAACACGGATAGTACTGGATATCTATTTTTTCCTTTCGTATTCGCTACGAAAGACTTTGGTTGGTCGGTTGGACGGATATTATTAGTTTCTTTCGCACCCCTAAACATGACATTGGATAGTACGAGTGCAATCAGGGTGGATACGGACGGATATTGTCTATCCGTATCATATTCTATATTTTTTTTTCTCGGAGTCGAACACAAATATAGCTGAATATCCATTTCTCCTTCCGTATTCGTCAAAAAGCCTTCGTTTAGTCAGTCGGACGAAAATTATCCACTCTATTTGCACACCTACATATAAACATACGAGATCTCTACGAAGAAGAAACACTACTAAACATGCATGCATGGAATCAAGCAGATAGATGATCTGACCTGTCCCCGATCGCCGTCACTGATTTCAGAGGCATTTAAGCTCACGGTGAAGAGAGCAAGAAGGAGAAGAAGCGCTTTGAATCGACGCATCGTGCTCTAATTAAGCCCGGGGCTAATGATCAGCCCATGAACACTGACGATGGCTATATATGATCGATGAATGGATAAAGGTGAATGCATATATTGATTTATGCAAGGCAAATTAATTAGCAATGCATAGGAATACTCATCCCTATGAACACTGACGATGGCTACATAGGCGGCAGCCACCAGCTTGCAATGCTACATTGGTGCCTCCGTAACGTCGTTGTAGTCCTTCTCTACGCAAGGGCGTGGGATCCGGCGTCCGGCAGTACGTACATGCATACGTACGTGCATACGTCGTATTGGTGAAACATATGTCCTATCTAAGTTTCTAAGAACATGTTTGGATGAGAGGATTAAACTAGCATTTGCTTGGAAAGTTAATCTATCAGAATCTATTAATTGGTCACTCGATTGTAACATCCCATTTCTTGGGTGGTTTAAAATTTGCTAAGAGTTTCAATTTCAAAACTTATTTCAAATTAAGTTTGTATTTCCAAAATCTCTCAAATTCAAAACTTCAGTTCAAATCTTCTTTGGGCTCAGCCCATTTCTCCTTCTCCCTAGGCCTGGCCCCTTTCCCTTTTTTCTCTGGCCCAGCCAGTCCAAGCCGGCTCAGCCCCCTCGCCAGCCTGGAGCGCGCCCTACCGTGCCACCGACGTGCTCCTGTCGCGCCCAGTCCGTGTGCTGCGCTCGTGCTTGCGCGCCCGCGCCTGTAGCTTGCCTGCTCGCCTCGTCCCGTCCCGTCACTGAGCCGCTCCCCTGCCATCTCACCTGCCGCTTCGCTTCGCGTCAGCAGTGGTAGCGTCTTTGCCGTGTCAGCACCCTCGCCTTGTCGCCTCACCGTCACTCCACCGCCAGCGTTCGTCCCACCGTTGCCCATCCGCATGCCAGAGCGCTCCCGCCCTGTCCCATCACCTACCCCGCTCTCACCTGCTTGCCCCACGCAAGTCGTCGCCCGTGCGCGCGCCAGAGCACCAACTCCCTCGCCGCGCCATGCCGCCGCCTCGGGATCGTGCGCCCTCAAGCCCCAACGGCTCCTTCTCCCCACTTGCGGCTATAAGGAGCCCAAAGCCTCCCCTCGTCTTCCCCACTTCACCTCCCTCGCTCTCGGTAAGTTCCACCAGAGAAACACTTGAGTTCTCCTTTTCGGCCGCACCGCCCCGCTCTTGACTCGCCGCTCCGATGAGCACCTCCCCCGACCGACCACGTCATCCGATGTCCCCAGAACCAAGGAACTCATCCCCCAATTGAGTTTGCTTTTGGTCCATCCGAGCCTTTGGAATCGCTCTTCTCCTTCGCCTCCAGCCTCATTCTTTGCACCGGTGAGATCCTTGTACCCTTGTGATGCTTTTGCACTCACTGGTTTGCTTGTAGCGCCGCCGGGGCTGCTTGGCCATCGTGGCTGTGCCACCGACGCCGCTCCTTGCCGCCGCGCCGTCGCTCCGGCATGTCGCCAGCTCCGCCACTGGCACCCATGTGACCGCCATCCTCTGGGCAACCCATTTCGGGCCTTGGCCGCCGCCGCCATGGTCGCCTTCACTGGCGACTAGCCGCGCTAGAGAAACCCTAGGGCTCCCCTGTCTATCGAGAGCTCGGACCGACACTGTGCATACATCATTAATTACCGTAATCTATGTCATTAGGGCTATGTAATGATTAGCTTTAATTAACTACTTGTTTAATGCCGCCTTATTTCACTACCGAGTGGGACTCGAAGCATAGTAATGACTGCCATTAAACCCGATTTCCCCTTCGGTGGCTAACAAGTGGGCCCCGGTGCACAGTAAAAGCCCTTGTGGACCGTGCTCCTGCACTGGTGGACCTCGGTTCACGCACTGTGTTGTGGACTGAGGCACTATGCAGTGGACCCCGCATGTTAGAGAGAGTCTCTCTCTCTCTCTCTCCTCTTTTCTTTCTGGATTTAATTTCAAATCTAAACTTCGGAGGTTTCGTTCTCCCTCGTTTTAACTCCAATTTAAGTGAAATTTATTTCTAAATTTTTATAAATTCAAGCTCTTTCTAATAGCAGTAGCTGTGGGAGCGTAAGCCGTATGGCGCAAGAGGGGGTCTAATTAAGGGTTGACGGGTCTGTGTGAGCGTAACCCTACTCATGTGAAACCTTAGCTGGTGTAACTAATACTAAGGGATGCCTTGTAAAGGCCTTGTGGTGATCTCCCCTTGATTCACACATTTAAGGAAACGTGTGTGCATATCAAGATGATTATCTCTTGTGGGTAAAGTGTATAGTCTCTACAGAGTATAAAAGCTATTGAATAAACGTGTCTCACGGTCAAAAGCGGAACATGGAAACTTACTATAGTTAGTTCTATTTCGAAAACATTTGTGGGTGGGATGAAAAACTTGTCGGGCTCACCTAGCCCTGAAATTGGATTTTTCCTGGGTGGTCGTACCCAGTGATGTTAATAGGCGGAGGTAACCCCAATTAAAATTAAGCATAAGGTGGAGGTAACCTTCGCTGTTATTAATATTGCACAATTACTCTCTTTAATAAAATGTGATTTAGTAAAAAAAAGCTAAGTGATAGGAATTTGTAATAATGGTAATTGAAAATGTTGCCTTTAGCAAATAAAAGAATTCGAGCCATCCTTGTTAAGCCTTGCATATGTATTATTGCACCATGTGTGTTGGCTCGCGAGCACAGAAGTTGTGCTTATTCGCGCTCTTTCCACCAAACCCTCAGAACCCGTCGATCAAGGTCATTATGCGTATTACGAGGATCCAGAAATCGACGGACAAGGTAATGATGAAGAATAGTTTAGTTCTTTTAGTCTAGGTCTCGCCTGAGTCTAGTTGGCTCAGCCGGTGCTTGCGTATAACCAATATTATCCAAGCCCTTGTGTAATATTGGTCGTACATGAGCCACCCTAGTCGCTTACCTGTGGAGAGATGTGCTCTACCCCTTTTGCTTCCATTGTCGTTTCCGCTGTTTTGTAATGTAATCCTTTAGCCTATTCGGCCCTTATTGTAAAACTTGACCCAATGCGGTCTATGTGACTCTGATGTTTGAAATTATTGTATGGTTTGGTTTACGTCATGTATGAATTGATTCAGTAATGTATCAGTGAGCACTATCTACTGATCCAGGGAATAGTGTAGTGGTTTTTGCAAAGGATTATGGATTTCGAAATCAGAGCATACGACTGTAGGATCCTTAATTAGACTGGTCGTTGCCTTAGGAATTGGGTCTTATTTTCAAAAACTAAGAAAAGCTTTGGCAAAAATATAACATATTTACTGCTCTTACTCAGCACTCTTAGTTCTTTACTTACCTTATTTCACTTAAGTTTTACTCTATGGCTGACTTTCTCTTGTTTTCAAATTGTAGATGGCCGGTTCTTCTTCCGATGCCCCGTGGGACTTTTTATCGTATGGTGAGGACTTCGGAGGGTTCGTGGACATTCTCCACTAGCTCATGCAGTACCTGGGTTACCGCCGCTAGCCTATCTTTAGAGGCTAGAAAACTCAGATCCTGGACTGAGAATCTTGGTCTATGCAGGTGTACCTCTATGCGAGGGCAAGAGAGTTCATCTCCCACACCTTCATAGCCGAGAGCCCCCCGGAGCAGCTGTTTTGATGCAGTTCAGGACGCAGCACGCTTCACCTCTACCTGCTTGTACCAGATGCACGAGAATCTTCTGCTGAGATCACCCTTCTACTACTACCCATCTCTCTAGGAGGGAGAACAATACCCGGAGGTCTTCGACGTCAGGGAGGACGACCTGCGTCTATCGCACCAGGTGCAGCTCATGCAGGCCATGACAGCTACCCTCAACGGCGCCATGGACGAGATTGGACAGCTTCGGATGCTTCTCACTTCCAGCTACAACCACTCCTACACCCTCTACAACTAGCTGATCAGTTGTGATGCAGCCCGCTCTGCTACGGAGCAGGAGAGGAGTGCCGCTGTTGAAGAGTTGGCGTAGACCATGGTAGCCGCTGCGATGCATGCCCTAGTTCCTCCTGTGCCCGCCATCGTCTCCAACGACCGGATGCTTGATCGACCTCTTCGACCCAGAGGAGTCCGCAGCAGACTCACTGCGTGCAAGAGCGAGCGACGCCCTAGTCCGTTGGCCGTCATCGACCTTGGAGAGTCTAGACGTGGACGCAGTCTCAGCCGTTCTTGCTCTTGTTCCTGCTCGCCTAGTTTCAGTCAAAGCCGCTCTCATTCCTGCTCCCTGGGCAACTGCACCGCTTGTGGTGGTCATCACCCGATGGAGGAGTAGATAGGCTAGTCTAGGTTAGCTAGCAGTGCTTGCTAGACAGTCTTTTGGTTGCAAGCACTTTCTATCTCCTTCTTTTGTTGGCGTTGTGTTTGAATCTTGTGCCATGGCTTAGCATGACCTATATGCTATGTTTTAGGAGTTGTGTAACACCTAACCCTCTTAATATAATGCAGTCATTCTAGGCTTTGTATTGTACTTGTTTCGTTCTCTCTGTTGGTTTAAAGTTCTACTGTTGTGCTCTAGAGGGCTAGTGAACCCTCATATATGTATCTTCTTAACCTCTGTTGCTTGCTCTAGTTGGCACCCAAGAGAGCCGCTGTCCCAAGATGTGGTGCTTTTGCAGCAGGCTGAGGAAGAGGTCGTGGTCGCGGACAAGATCTACCTCCCCCACTGCCAACGAACCCGACCATGGCGTAAGTCATGTTCCAGCAGACTCAAATTCTCCAAGCTTTGCTAGCCAGCCAGCAGGCTGGAGCAGCTGGTCGCAACTCCAAGTTGACAAACTTCCTCAGGACAAGACCTCTCACCTTCGTCTCCGCTAATGAACCCCTGGAAGCCGAGGATTGGCTCAGAGATACTGAGAAGAAGCTTCGTCTCGCCCGATGCTCAGAGGAAGATAAAGTGGACTTTGCCACCCATCAACTCAAAGGATCTGTCGCCGCATGGTGGGAGAACTACCTCGCCACCCGAGGTGGTGAAAGTCTAGTAGCTGATGAAGAGTCAGAAGAAGAAGAAGAAAAAAATAGCACCCGAGACTGAGGATCAACAAGACCCCGCCGCAGAGGCATTTGCTGAAATGCAAATGGGAGTAGAAGAAGAGACTGGACCATGGAGTCAAGCAATTCCCTATAGAGAATTCAAGAACGCTTTCAGAACTAACTTTGTGCTCGCTGGTATAATGAGAATGAAGAAGAATGAATTCAGAGCTCTGAACTAGGGTCACAAAGGATGGCTTATAGGGTTTGTTTTGCATAAAGCGATGTTTTCTTTGAATACTTGTACTAAGTTCCAAGGCAGATATTCTATAGCTAAAATTCATTTTCTAAAATCTCAGTTTTATAGTCAGATAACATTCACACAAGAATGGTGAAGGATACCCTCCTATCACATGGCTACCCACCCAATTTCCCATTTGGAAACATCAGTTGACAAAGTCTTTTGAAACCAAAACCAAAATCTAACTTTCAGTGGCTTTGCTAGCTTGTCCTTGACCGTGGACACAGTTATTCGAATAGTTTTACACTCTGCAGAGGTTGTACAGGTTTACCCACAAGAGATAATTGACCTATAATGTCCGTCTGACACACCACCGAAGATGTGCGACTAAGTCATTATCACAAGGCCTTTACAATGCATCATCCCACTGTAGTCCCACCTTGCTAAGATTTTGCCTCCTTTGGATTGAACCATTTGCCGGATCAAGCCCCCTTTTGCGCCATGTGGGAATATATAAAAGTAGGTCATAAAAGACACCCACGCAACCGGATGGCACAACCACGGTGAAATGATACAAATTATTTAGCCAAGTCTTGGCCCACTCAGGACATGTGGTAGTACGATGGAGCTTAACAAGATGCGGCTCGAAGACCGGTCCTTAACTGACTTGGGTGACTTCCATAATAACCCCTAGGCTTCAACCCATACGCGGATTGAGCCCGTGCATAAACCTGCACCCACCAAACATCCATTTCGCCCAAGTCCAAATCAATTTTCATTTTGTTTTGCTTTTCAACAATCATTTACAAAAAGTCCTATGGTAAAACAATACCATAGGCTCAATTAAATCATATTTGAACATTTGGCTAAATTTCCCCAAATTCAACATTTTTGTCTAAGTATGACTAAGCATAAAGTTTTTCAACATGTTCTAGCTCATACTATTGTATTAACTAGATTTTCATCTAAGGTGTCAAGGTAGATTCATTTCAAAGTCAAGATTGGCAGTACAAAGGATTTAGGCATAACTATAATTTAAAAACATGTATTTAAATTACAATGAATAGAAATACGCATGTAATAATAATTTAAAATAGAATTTAAATAATTTGAAATACTGGGATCAAATATGATCAAATGATGTAACTTGCCTTGCTCATATGCTTCAGGATCTAACTCTTCGAAAAGATCGGTTTCCTCGAGTTGTTAAAATCTACACGAAAAGGAGCCAAATTCAAATAATACTCAAATAGATTAAAAAAGAACTCCAAATTGAAAAATTATAGTATAGATAGGTATATCTTGATTTTAGATGAATTTAGAGACAAAGACCAACTCATTTGGAGTTTCCTAGCAAAAGTTATTAAGGTTCTAAGTTGGCTCGGTTTGGAAATTCCAAATAAATTGGAAAATACGTTTTCTAATAAAGAAAACGTACTCTTTCTCTGCACTTAAGAGTTTTACGCTTTCTAAACGTGGAAAGCGTATTCTTGCTTGTAACGCTTGAGTTTTATGCTTTCCAAATATGGAAAGCGCATTTCGGTCACAACTAAAAGTGTAAAAGCCAAGTTCTTATGGGTGGGACCCACACGTCAGCCTATCGGCTAACTGAAACAGCGCGTGTGGACCGGGTCTAAATGAATAGTGCTCGGTCCATGGTGGGAGCACTATACCGTTAATGGCCTAAGGCCCACATATCAGTGTAAGCGGCTCATTAGCTTATCAGTTAAACACCCTTTTAAGCTTAATTAACTAGGATTTAAGCTTAGTTAACCCGAATTTGATTCAACTAAATGCTACAGTGCTTGTTTTCATTTTCGGACCGTAGAGCGAGCTCCAGCGCTGGGTTCTCCGGTCACTCGCGAGTGAGTGTTAAAAATGGAACCGCCTCGCCGGGGCGGAACTAATGGTACCGGCGATGAGAGCTCCGATGACCGGAGGAGGCGACGTGGTGGAGAATGGCGGCGGAGCAATTCAGCCAAAATGCCATTTCGTAATCCGGTGACGCCCTAAGCCACGCACATGAGCAACTAAAGGCCTCTAGGAGCTCACCTGAAGCACGCGAAGAGGGCAAGATAGTCGGTGATGGCTTGGCGGTGTGAACCATGGCGGTGACGAGGTGGCCGATGGGGAGAAACCGCTGGAGTCGAAGGAGAAGGCCGACGTGGTTTGGGTTAACTTCAGGGCGTCCTTAGGGTGCTCCAAGTGCAACCAATTGGCTCGTGGTGTGGTGAATAGCAATGAGCGGCGACGGTGATGGAATCAGCCAGAGTTGGGGAAGAACCAAATTCCGGCGTCATCTGTGAGAGGAAACAAGAACTAATTGAGGGGAAATGTTGTTTGTGAGCTGGAACACAATATGACGTAGGAGGGGAAGAGAGAGCTCCACTGGATCACCGGTGGCGAGTGGGCGGTGCCTTGGCCAAAAACGGGAGCTCGAGCTCCTTCACGGTTTTGGTTAGAGAGAAGAGAAAGAGGGTAGGGGGTGGCTCAGGATGGTTTAAGGGCGAGGAAGAGGATCAAGGGAGCTCTCCTGGTGGGCTTTTATAGCTAAGCGGCGGAGAGACCGTGAGTGAGAGTCGGCATGGGCGCTGGAGGTGACGCTCGGGCATGGGTGCGGGATTAAGGCCGAGCGACATGGATTGACTGGCAGTTAATGCTGGCGGGAGATGCGGGCGAGTGGGAGGGCTGGTGGCACACGGGGCAAAGAGGCGAGGTGACGCGCGGCCGGACACGTGGTGTCGGGAGGGCAAGTGTGTGGCGCGGGCGAGCCAGGGAAGAAGAGTAGGAAAGGGGCGGCCCCATCTGGCGGCGAGAGGGAAGCGGGAGGATGGGCTGGCAGCTGGGCCGCGAGCGCTAAAAGGAAATGGGCCGAGTTGAATTCGGCCCGAATAGGGTTTTTGGATTTTCCTTCGATTTAATAATTTCATAAATTAAAATAACTCCTTTAGAGTTTTAGAAAATAGCTAATAGGGTCCAAAAATAATGGGAAAATTCATATAAATTCCCTGAGATAATTTGGACCTAAATAAAATACTTCCAACTCAATTTTGGTAATTAATTTTGTAATCAAATTATTTTGGCTTTAACATAAATAGGAAAAAGCTTAAAAAAATTTCTAGAAAATCCAGAAAACTCAAGGAAAATAATTAAATTTATTTTTAACCAAAATTAAAAATTTGGGATGTTACAGTCACATGTCAATCAATGAGTATCTCACAAAGTTTAACTAGCAAGCCTGCTACGCCCTAGGGTGACGTCGCCGACGAAGAAGAGAAGATTGATTGCTTCTTAGAAGGAATGCGCGAGGACATGAGAATACAGCTGATCATCCAAGATTTCCCGAGCTTCCACCACTTGGTCAATAAAGCCCTCATCTTGGAAAACGAGAAGCGAATGGTGGAAACCAGCCACAAAAGAAAGATGACATTTCAGAGGCCACAAAGTATCTTCCCGCAGAGGTCAGAATTCCATGGCAGCTCATCCTTCAAGCTAGTTGTAGGATCGCAACCAAGAATTCTAGTTCCAGCCCCGCATCCCAATGGGAATGTGTTCCAAGATCGTTCGTCCCAAAATCACCTCTGACGATCAACCCAGTGACTAACCTTCACTGCTTCAACTACAGAGAAAAAGAACACTTCGCCAACCGGTGCCCTCAACGCCAAACCACTCCTGTGAAGTTCAACTCGGGAGCCACACCAACTCAAGACCGGACATCAACCCCCAGCAAGAGTCCTTAAACTTCGCAAGCATCCAGATCTACCTCAACACCGAACCGCGACCATATGAACCATGTCACAACCGAGAAGGCACAAGAAGCTACAAGAGTACTAATGGGTATATTCTCTGTTAATTCAGTACCAACACAAGTTCTGTTTGATTCTGGAGCTTCGCATTCTTTTGTTTTAAGAAAGTTTATTGAAAGGCTGAAATTGCCAACCTTTAAGTTAAAGAAATCCGTGGTACTTAGTTTACCCGTGGACCCTTATTTGCTAACTCAGTAAGTCCCAGAGTAGAGATTGCTATAGAAAATTTTGGATTCTTAGCAAACCTCTTAGTGCTTCAATCCCAAACTCTGGACATCATCCTAGAGATGGATTGGTTGGCCAGATACCAAGGAATGATAGACTATGCCAATAGAAAGATGGTACTCACCAAAGCCCCAAGAACCACAATCAGGGTTAGTGTGGATCGTTCCTCTCCCTTGGATCGAGAAATCCACCACATTGAAGAGTTGTCCCTAGAGACAACGCCTGTAGTTCAAGAATACCCAGAAAGTGTTCCCAGAAGAATTGCCTAGCATGCCACCAGACAGGGATGTTGAATTTGTAATCAACCTAAAATCAGAGACAGCCCCAATTGCCAAGAGACCTTATAGGATGGCTATCGATGAGCTTGAAGAGCTTAAGACACAGATTGAGGACTTGCAAGAAAAAAGATTTATTAGACCTAGCTAATCCCCCTGGGGTTCACCAGTACTTTTGTAAAGAAGAAGGATGGCACCACTAAATTGTATGTAGATTACAGAGCACTCAATGATGTGGCCATCAAGAACAAGTACCCCTTGCGCCGCATTGATGACCTATTCGATCAGTTGTCAGGAGTAGTAGTTTTCTCCAAGATAGACCTAAGGTTAGGATACCATCAGCTCAAAATTTGGGCTGAGGACATCCCTAGAGCAGTTTTTACCACCTGGTATGGCCTATTTGAATTCACAGTTATGTCGTTTGGCTTGACCAATACGCCAGCCTACTTCATGAACCTTGTGAAGAAAGTATTTATGGAATACTTGGACAAGTTTGTAGTCGTGTTCATAGATGACATCTTAATCTACTCTAAGACCAATGAAGAACACGCTGAACATCTACATTTGGTCCTAGAAAAGCATAAAGAACACTAGCTTTATGCTATGTATAACAAATGTGAATTTTGGCTTTAAGAGATCAGTTTCCTCAGACACATTGTATCCGCTGGAGGAGTCATAGTTGATCTATCCAAAGTAGAAGCTGTGTAGGAATGGAAGCTGCCTACCTCAGTAAATGAAGTGCGTAGTTTTCTCGGTTTGGCCGGATACTACAGACGCTTCATAGAAGGATTCTCTAAGCTTTCCAAACCAATGACCTATTTGCTCAAAAAGGAAAAGAAGTATGAATAGGCAGAAGCTTGTGAAAAGAGTTTCCAAGAGTTAAAGAAGAAGTTAATCACTACACTAGTGTTAATCTTTCCAAACATACATCAAGACTTTGAAGTTTATTGTGATGGTTTGCGCCAAGGTCTTGGCTGCATACTCTTGCAAGGAGGAAAAGTTGTAGTATATGCGTCCAGACAATTTCGTCCTCACAAAGGCAACTACCCAACTCATGATTTGGAGTTAGCAGCATTACTCGATTGGAAATCATTGTGATATCTACACGGACTAGAAGAGTCTCAAGTATATTTTCACCCAGACAGATCTCAACCTTTAACAGAGAAGATGGTTAGAATTGATTAAAGATTACAATTTGGATGTCTGTTATCATCCTGGAAAGGCTAATGTAGTTGTCGATGTACTAAGACGTAAGTCCTATTGTAGTAATGTCATGATTCAAGAACATCAACCTGAGCTCTACAAGGAATTTGAGGCACTCAACCTTGAGTTAATAGAGAAAGGCACCATAGCCGCTAAGAAAGTTCATCCAACTCTAGAAGAGCAAATCAAGACCACTCAAGAAGGACACCCTAGATTCCAGAGATTCAAACACCTTCTGGCCGAAGGAAAAGCCTCAAAGATGATTGAAGACCAACAAGAAATCCTATAGTATGGGAAACGTCTCTTTGTTCCCTACCAGAAGGAGCTCAAGGATTTGATACTGAAAGATGCCCATAGCTCAGCATAAACCCTGCACCCAGGAAGCACCAAGATGTATCAAGATATGAAGATTCTATATTGGTGGCCACGAATGAAGGGAGACATCGCCGAGTTTGTAGCATGTTGTGATGTGTGCCAACGTATCAAGGCCGAACATCAGAGACCTGTAGGACTACTTCAACTGCTGTAGATTTCTTAGTAGAAGTGGGAAGAAGTTGGAATGGATTTCATTACTGGTCTGCCACAAACTAAGACTAGATATGTGTCGGACCTGGGAGTCACACCCCCAATGTAATAGCCCGTTTTTTGGTTTATGCTTAGTAATTGCTCTTGTTGGTTGGTTTCAAAAACTAATTCAAATTAATTGTGTATTTGCAAAATTCTCAGCGTTACCTCATTTCAAAATTCAAATTCAAATATCAAATTTGAATATCAGTTTCAAAATTCTTTCCTTCCTCCTGGGCTTAGCCCATTCCTTCTTGGCCTTTTTCCCCGGCCCACCTCCCCTCTTTTGGCCCAGCCTAGCCCAGCTCCTCCCCCACCCCCTTCTTCCTTCCTAGCCAGCCTGTGCTAGCCGAGCCGCCCCTGTGCGCTGTGCGCTGCGCACGAGCGCCTACGCCGCACCTACTCCCTCTACCACCTTGACTCCAGCGACCTCCCCTGCCTCGTCCCATTTGGTCAACCGGACCACCCACCTGCTCTCCTGCCTGCTCTGTCCTGTCGGCGAGCCGCCCCCTTGACTCTAGCATCCTTCGTGCCCGCCTGTGTCGAGCCGCTGCTCGATTGTCATGACGAGCAGTTACTGCGCCCAGCACGACCCCTGCTGCGCCTCCGAGTCTCTCAGCAGCTCTCCCCTCCTCTCGCCTGGTCCTATCACCCATGTGTCATCGCCGTGCCAAGGCCCCCCCCGGCCGCACGTTGTGCCGTGCACGCGCGCGCTAGATCCCGTTGTAGCACCACCTGCCTTGCCTGTGCAAGTCGCTGCCCGTGTGCTTGCCTTCGTCGCCGCCGCATCGGCACTCCCCGCCCAGTCCTGTCGCTTGCTCGCGCAAGTCGTCACCGTGCCCGAAGTGCACCTGCCCCGTCCTCACCGCCTAGAGCTCCCATGCCGCCCTCGGGACCGCGCGAGCTCCCTCGCGCCTTCAACGATTCTCTCCCTCTCCCAACCTCCCTCCTTGTGGCTATAAGTAGGGCTCCCCAAGCCCCAATCCTCCCCCCTTGCCCCTTCACTCCGCCTCCCCCTCCACGGGTAAGAACCACCTGAGAAAAACCGAAGGAACCACCGCACTCATTTTCGGCCACTGTGTCCTCACCGTGGAACTCGTCGCTCGAGTGGGAGTTTCCCCGTCTCTCTCCCACGTCAATTCGTGTCCCAAAGCTCCTTGAAGCAATCCCCTCACTCAATTTTAGTTTTGTTTCATAGGAGCCGCCGTATTTCATCTTCTCCTTCAGTCCCGGCTGACCCCTCCATCACCATCCTCCTTCGCCTTCGACCGCGAGCTTCCCCGCCGCCGCTTGCCGTTCGCCGACCCCTCTAGCCTCTCTCTTGGTCTTGGTGAGTTTTCCGTGCCAAGTTCTCTATCGTGTTCTTTCGAGTCCTTCTTTTCTTTCGACCGCGTCGAGCAGTCGATTCCTTCTTTTCTTTTGACCCCGTCGAGCAGTCGAGTCCTTCCTTCGACCGCGTCGAGCAGTCGAGTCCTTCTTTCAACAACATCATAGTCGAGACCCCTTTTCGACCACATCGAGTAGTCGAAAACCTCCTTCCGACCACGTAGTCGAAACCTTCCTTCGACCAGGCAGTCGAACCCTTCCTTCGACCTGATAGTCAAAACCTTCCTTCAACCAGGTAGTCGAATCCTTCCTTCGACTACGTTGAGTAGTTGAATCCCTTCTTCGACCACGCCGAGTAGTTGAATCCTTCCTTCGACCACGCCGAGTAGTCAAATCCCTCCTTCAACCATGTTGAGTAGTCGCATCCCTCCTTCGATCATGTCCTGTAGTCAAAATCTCCTTTCAACCACATCCCGTAGTCGAACCTCTTTTCGACCACGTCCTGTAGTCGAACCCCTTTCGATCACGTTGTGTAGTAGAACTCCTTCCGACCACTTGTGTAGTCGAACCCCTTCCGACCACGTTGTGTAGTCGAACTCCTTCTGACCACTCGTGCAGTCGAACCTTCTTCCGACCACTCGTGTAGTCGAACCCTTTTGACCATGTTGTGTAGTTGAACTCCTTCCGACCACTCGTGTATTCGAACCTCCTTTCGACCACTCATGTAGTCGAACCCTTCCAACCACGTTGTGTAGTCGAACCTCCTTCTGATAGTCGAACCTCCCTCCGACCACGTGAAGTCGGATGAGCAGTTCTCAAAATCAAAACTTCAAAGGCTCCATTCTCCTCTGTTATAACTCCTATTTTAGTGAAATTTGTTTCTAAATTTGTCTAAATTCAAGACCTTGCTAATGACACTAGTCCTATTTAATTTGGAGTTCATTTATTATTTCTTTAGTATTTATTTGTCCTCTTTGCTTATTTGATTTTTTCTGGTGCGTTCGTTCTAGTAGAGTTCGGAGAAGCAAGAGATCTCCATTTCGCTCAAGCGCAAGACTTCCAAGACTCTCTTACCTTTAACCCAGGCGAGTCAATAATTTGATCATATTGAACCTACATCTTATGCAAATTATATTCCTTTAAAATACCAAATTGCATGTTTTATTTCTCTATGCAAATGTATGTCAAATCCTTAAGAGTTAGTTACATGCCTACTCGATAATTAAATAATCATTGTACCATCCTTGACAATTTGAATCCCTTAATCCTTGTTACCCTAGTAACTATATGGTAACTATACTAGCTATAGGTTGTACTTAAGCGACATGCTAGTCTTGCTTAAGTACCGGGGCATTAAATGTCCTAATCATCATCTTTTAAACATGAAAGTGGTTTTGGGCAGTCATTGTGGGTAAATGATTGGAATGTTGGGATAATATATTTTGCTCCCCAAAAACCCTATTAAATTGCTGTTACCACATCTGGGCGGATGGTATGGTGGTGGGTGCCATCGGAGCACGAGAGTGGTTGGTATGTGGTATGAACCGTCCGGATGGATTAAGGACTTAGTCTTGTCATGACCTCCCATTGTAAAACATATGCAACCTCAAGTCTGCAAAGTGCAACTTAGCTTAGTAATTTTATTGGACACTGGAAATCATCTCACTAGTGGTCGAGTGAGGAAGTGCAAGCGCTGGATGTGATCCAGCTTGAATAGGACACCAAGGAAGGGTGAAGTTGCCAGCTATGACTAGTCGTGGGGACGACATCCCGCACAAACTTATGGGACCCACCACAAGTGGGGGCAACCCATATGGGTGAGATGGCGAAAGGGGCAAGATGATTTGAAAAGTTATTGTGATGATCTCTCAACTACATGACTAAGGAATCATGCGGAGCAATGAGTTGATTGACTCTTATGGGTACAGTGTACAACCTCTGCAGAGTCTAAACTGTTTAAACAGCTGTGCCTACGGTCAAAGGTGGGCAAGGAAACTTACTTGAGTTAGTTCTATTTATAAAACTTTGTGGGTGGGATGAAAATCAGGTCGGGCACACCTAGCCCTGAGATTGAATTTTTTTTCCTAGGTTGTCGAACTCAGTGGTGTTAATAAGTGGGGATATCCCCAATCAAAATAAGCATAAGGTGGAGGTAACCTTTGTTGTTATTAATATTGCAGAATATCTCTTTTAAAAAATGTGTTTTGGTTAAAATGATAACTGATAGGAATTTCTAATTATGATAATTGAAAACATTGCTTTAGCAAATAAAAGAATCCGAGACATCCTTGTTAAGCCTTGTATGTATATTATTGTATCTTGTGTATTGGCTTGCGAGCACGGAAGTTGTGCTCATTCTCGCTTTTTTCCCCACACCTTCAGACTCTGCGGATCATGGAGATTACGCCTACTACAAGGATCCCGAAGTCGATGGACAAGGAAACCTTGAAGAGTAGTTATTTCTTTAGTTTAGGTCTTGCCTTAGTCTAGCTGACTCTGTCGGTGCTTGCGTACAACCGATATTCCCCAAGTCCTTGGTTAATATCGGTCGTACACGGGCTACCCCAATCGCTGCTTGTGGAGAGATGTGTGTCAAACCAGGGAACGAAGGATCCCGAATCCTCTGTGTTCATACACTAGTCCAGGATTTCCAGTGTACATAGTCACAAAAATGATAACACAAGCATATCACGCATTCTATTAATAATGAATCAGAGTTTAATACAAATGGGGCCTGAGGCCAAATAAATAAATAACACAACGGAAGCAAAAGTAGTAGTAGGCCACACGATTCGCCACATGCAATCATCTGGGGGCGTAGCCTAAGCGTCGGTGCCCTCACCATCCTGATAGAAGTCTTCTCCTGAATAAAGGTTATTTAGCAAGAGTGAGCACAACTTCTGTGCTCACAAGTTACACCCAATATTGAATTATGATGCATGCATAAAGTAGACAAATGAGACTGGCAGGGTTTATTTTGCATAAAGTAGCATTTTCAGTTTAAATACTCATAATAATTTCCAAGGCCATTTTTATACTATATCTAAAATCAGATTTTAAATGACAGTTTTATAGTGTGGATAACCTCCATAATGAATGGTGAAGGATACCCTCCTATCACATGGCTAACCGCCCAGTTTTACCCCAAGGATTTACCATCCTAAAATCATCTGTTGAAATCATTTTTAAAACCAAAAACAAAGTCTAACTCGGAGTGGCTTTGCTAGCATGTCCATGACTGCGGACGCGGCTATTCGAATAGTTTTACACTCTGCAGAGGTTGTACAACTTTACCCACAAGAGATAATCAACTTGTAATGTCCGCTCACACACTTCCAAAGGTGTGCGACTAAGAGATTATCACAAGGCCTTTACAATGTTCTACCTTAAAGTATTTATGCCCGCTAAGGTTTCGCTTCCATTAGACTTTCCATTCTCCGGAAGCCCCCTCTTGCGCCAGGTGGGACTACTGTCCGGCTGACACCCACACCAACAACATGGCACAAATGACAATGAGGTATCACAAATTATTAAGCCAGGTCCCGCCCACACAGGACATGTGGTAGTATGGTAAGGCATAGCAAAGGAACACTCAAAGGACAGTCCTTAACTGACTTAGGTGACTTCCAAAATAAACCCTGGGCCTTAACCCGAACCAGATTAAGCCCGTGCATAAACCTACACCTACCATTCATCCATTTCGCCCAAGTCCAAATCATTTTTGATTTTATTTTAAATAAAACCATCTTTACAAATTTTCTATGGTAAAACAACACCATAGATTCAGTTTAAACCAATTTGGCTAAATCTCCCAAAATCATAATCATGGTCTAAGCATTGGCTAAGCATGTGATTATTTTCCATAATAATTTATCCAATGGTGACAAGGAAATGGTATTCAATAATCAAATTGGCTGTACAAAGGAATTTGGTATAACTATGGATTTAAACAGGGAATTAAAATAAAGGAATAAAATTATGCATGCAATATAACAAGTTAAAAACTGAATTAAATAACTTTAAAATAATGGGTTCAAAATGATCAATGGTATAACTTGCCTTCTTTGAAGTCTTGATATTCTAAGTCCTCTGAAGGATCGAACTCTCTGGAATCGTAGAACTCTAAACGCAAAAATACGACAAACCAATTGAAATTCAAATAAATTCAAAAAGGCAATTCAAACTAACTCCAAATCAAATAATTCTATTTTATTTAGCTAGATATTGATTTTATACAAATTTATAAATTTGAAACACCCAATTTTGGAGTTTGGAAGCAAAAGATATGAATTTTAGAAGTTTTAAACCTAATTATGAAATTAAATGAATTTCCCAAATTATTTTTCTAAAGGAAAATCCATTTATTGCGCATAGCTGACGCCAGCCCTCAGATTTTCGAGATTTAAAGAAATAAAGTAATTTCTGACATATGGGTCCCCCGTGTCATAGACACGGTTCATATGGACCAAGTCCACGGGGCCTTTGGCTCTGGGGGTTTTGACGTGGCGCCACGTAGGTGAAACTGCCGACGTGGCGCACACGTGGCCATGAGGTGGCGGTGATGTGGCTAAGCCACACTGGCAAGGGTGGCGCCGGCGTCGGGACCGATGGTCACTGGTGGCGCACTGCACAGATGCGGCCGGCGAGGGTATGAGAAGAGAGAGGAGGATGCGGCGGTCCTGGTACGCTCACCCACACGACGAGAAGAGGATGGGGCGAACGGCGGTGAGGAGAAGGCGGTGGCGCGGTACGGCTTGACGGCGAAGTGGCGCTCCGATGGTCCTCGGGGAGAATGGATGTGCGCACCGGCTTCGCGACGGCGTGGCGAATCCAACGGTGGCGGCGGCGAGGTCGCGGCGTCGACGGTGGCCGTGCGAGAGGCAGTGGAGTGCTCGCGCGATGGCAAATGTGGAGTTTCGGAGGTGGGCGCGAATTAGCGTCGTCTGGGAGATGTGAAGCGGTTAAGCGCGGTTGTTGGCGAAGCTTGCATGCGAGCGGCCATGGCGGTTTGGCGCGACGCGTTGAAGACGAAGACGGCGGGGACGAAGCAGCGCGGGCCCACGCGTCAGCGGGTGCGGGTGCGAGTGGAAAGGGCGAGGCAGCTGTTGGCCATCGGATTTTAATCCGACGGTCACGATTTGATGAGGGGGCTGTGCGGGCGGGCCATTTTGGGCTGGAAAGGGAAAAGGAATGGGCCGCACAGTAAAGAATTCGGCCCAAAGGTAGGTTAGGGATTTTAAATAGATTTGATAAATTAAATAATTAGATTAATTCGACAAGGTTTTGGAAAATACCAAATAAATTCCAAAAATTCTAGAAAAATTCACAGAAATTCCTAGAGTTATTTTGGATTTAAATAAAATAATTCCAACTTAAAGTTGGTAATAGTTTTTGCAATTAAATTTATTTTAGCTTTAAAATAATTTTAGAAAAAGCTTTTAAAATTTCCAGAAATTAATTAAAATTTTATTTTTCTATTTAAATCAAATAAAACTTCAAAAACTTCAATAAATTTTCTTTTTGACTTTTAAAACTTCAGAAATTCAAATAAAGAAATAAAACTCTTTCAAATTTCAGAAAAGTCCAAAAAAATAATACTTTAATTAATTTTAAATTGGTAACAGAACTTTGGGTTGTTACAATGTGCTCTACCCCTATTGCTTCCGCTACCGCTTCTACTACTTTTCTAATGTAATTATTTGGCCTGTTCGGCCCTTATTGTAAAACTCGACCCGATACGGTCTATGTAAACTTTGAGGTGTTAAATTAATGAATGGTTTAGTTCACGTCGTGTATGAAATGATTTAGCAATGTGTTTGTGAGTGCTATCTACTGATCCAGAGAATTGCACCGTGTTTTCATAGAGGATTTGGATTTATGAAATCTGGGTCTGACACCCAAATCCTCTATGCATTCTAAACTACTCCCATGATCAGTAGCTAGTTCATACAGTAAACAAATATGGAAACATCCATAATTCGCAGAAGTTTATTAATAAATATTAGAGTTTATTACAAGAAAGGCTTATAAGCCAACAATAAAGAACACAGTGGAACACGAAGTAGTAGTAGAGCCCAACTAATCTGCCATAGGCAATCGACTAGGGAAGCAGCCTAGTCGTCGAGATCCACACCGGTAGCGAAGTCCTTCTCCTTTGAACAATATTTTATTAAGCAACGGTGAGCATAAACAACCGTGCTCCGCAAGTTACACCCATAACAGAGTTAATGCATGCATGGATATTATCAAAGGAAGGCTTATAGGGTTATTTGTGCAAAAGCAACATTTGGCATTTTAAATACAATACTAAGTTCAAAAGCTCAAGTTTTACAATATCCAAAATTGTGTTTTAACTGAATTAATAAAGCTAGTGTAGGCACTAACCTAACACTAACTTAAACACGGGCACCAACCCATGGCTTCATCCCATAATTTTTCTCATGGACACCAATCCATGATATAAACTATTTTATAAAATATTTTAAAAACAAAATCAAAGTCTAACTTTGAGTGGCTTTGCTCAGCATGTCATGATCGTGGACACGGCTATTCGAATAGTTTTACACTCTACAGAGGTTGTACCACTTTACCCACAAGAGATAATTTGCTTGACATGTCGGCCAAGACACGCTTCCGAAGGCGTGCGACTAAGCAATTATCACAAGGCCTTTACAATGCATCATTCCAAAGTAGTTATGCCCGCTAAGGTTTCACTTCCTTTGGACTAACCATCCGTCTGAAGCCCCCTCTTGCGCCGCTAAGGTTTCACTTCCATTGGGCTAACCACCATCCAGAAGCCCCCTCGTGCGCCGCTAAGGTTTCACTTCCATTGGGCTAACCACCATCCAGAAGCCCCCTCGTGCGCCAAGTGGGAATACTATCTAACCGACACCCACACATCAAAATGACAAAACTAACAATGAAACGTTGCAAATTAATTAGCCCGGTCTGTCCCACTCCAGACTTGTGGTAGTACGGTGGAGCTTTACAAAAGATGTGGCTCGAAGACCGGTCCTTAATTAACTTGAGCAACTTCCAAAATAACCCCTGAGCCTCAACCATTCCTGAATTGAGCCCATGCATAAACCTACACCCACCAAGTATCCATTTCGCCCATGTCCAAACCAGTTTTTAATTTATTTCAGTTTTCAAAGCATTTGTAAACTTCCATGACACACCAATGTCATTGATACAATTTAAACAATATTTGATTTTTGGCTGAAATTCCCCAAATCAAATATTTCAGGTCTAAGCATGGCTAAGCATATTTTTTTTCCCAAAATGTTCTAGTTCATACCATTGCATAAACTAGATTTTCATCTAAGGTGTCAAGGTAAGTTTCATTCAATATCAAAGTTAGCTATAAAATGGTAATGGGAATAACTATGATTTAAAAAAATGTATTTAAATTACATTGAATAGAAATAAGCATGTAGTAATAATTTAAAATAGAATTTAAATAATTTGAAATAATGGGATCAAATATGATCAAAGATGTAACTTGTCTTGCTTAATTAGTTGTTGTTCTCAAACATCGTTGAAATCTGACTCTCCGAAGTTGTCGAAACCAGTAAAAATTGGTGCACAATGGAGCTACGGATGAGAAGATTGGGCTCACCGAAGTTTTCGCCGGAGTTGGAGAAGAAGGGCAAGTAGAGGGAGCTCCGGGAGGCGTTTGGCAACTCTAAGCGAGTGGGATATGGAGAATGGGGTAGAGAGGCTACGGTTCAATTTATAGGAGCAAAAAAGTAACGGTTTGGTGGGAATTGCTCACTAGAGTTATGGCCAGAATTTGGGATGTGGTACTGTTCCTATTTATCGTTCATGCCTAATATTCTAGGGAATATTCCTTTTGAAAATCGGAAGACACTAATTAATTCAGGAAAAATAGCATATAAACTTAGAAAGATAAAAAACCTTAGAAACTATATACAATATTTTGAGTCCAAATAAAATATTAATAATAATAATAATAATTTTATTTTTACACGGTAATTATTTTTATAATGTTAAACATTCTTTTCAAACTTGAAAAATAGCAATATACTTCTAAAAATTCTATAAATGTTCAAAGAGGTTAAATAAGGTATTTTGAGATTAAATAAAATATTTTCAACACAAATTTAGTTTTTATTTGTTAATATAAATTCGTTTTAATTGCTAGAAATTACAAGAAATTAAAATGGAGTTTTAGAAAATAACGAATAGAGTTAAAAAATTCTAGAACAATTAACAGAAATTCCTGTAATTATTTTGAACTTAATAAAATTATTTCCAACTTAAAATTTTCTTTTATTTTTTGCACATAAATTATTTTTAATTTTTAAAAATAGGAAACACCTTTTAAAAATCCGAGAAAATTCAAGAAATTAATTAAATTTTACTTTTTAACTTTAAATCCAACAAAATACCAGAAAACTTAATAAATTTTCTTTTTCACTTTAAAACTAAGAAATTAAATAATTGTTTTTTAACAAAGAAAACCTTTTTAAATTACGTAAAATCAAGAAAATTCTTTGATAGCCGAATATCTAATAAAATAATATCTTTATTAATTTTATTTTTGGTAACAGAACTTTGGAATGTTACAATGCAATTCCATATGGGTCATAGTTGACAGATTGACAAAAGTCGCCCATTTCATCTCGGTGAAAACCACCTACAAGGGAGATAGATTGACAGAGTTGCATATGGCTCGTATTGTGTGTTTACATGAGTATCCAAGAGGATAGTCTCATATCGAGGTTCTCAGTTCACCACGCACTTCTGGGCTAGTCTGCATGATGTACTTGGAACCCACCTAGCCTTCAGTACGGCGTAACACCCTCAGACTGATGGTCAGACAGAAAGAGTGAATCAGATTCTAAAAGATATGCTTAGAGCTTGTGCTCTGGAGTTTACCATAGAGTGGGAGAAAAGTCTATCATATCCAGAATTCTCCAATAATAATAATTTCTAGTATAGCTTGATGATGTCCCCGTTTGAAGCACTCTATGGAAGAAAATACAGAACCCCTCTACATTGGTCAGAATCAGGAGAAGGATATATCTTTGGACCAGATACCCTCAAGCAAGCAGAAGAGAAAGTTCGACTGATCAGAGATCGTCCTCAAGCAACTCAGTCCAAACAAAAGAGTTATGCCGACAATCGTCGAAGGGAATTAACTTTTGAAGTAGGAGATAATGTCTACCTCAAGGTGTCACCTCTTCGAGGAACTTAGAGGTTTAAAGTGAAAGGCAAGCTTGTACCAAGATACATAGGCCCGTTCCCAATCATCACCAAGTGTGGAGAAGTAGCCTATCAGCTGGATTTGCCAAAAAGTTTGTCAAACGTCCACAACGTGTTCCACGTCTATCAGCTCAAGAAATGTCTCAGAGTGCCTGAAGAATAGACTCCAATAGAAGCCATCGCACTTCAGAAAGATCTGACGTATCCAGAGCATCCGATCAAGATTCTTGACGTCGTGGAGAAGTAAACTAGACACCAGATCATCTGCCTTTGCAAGGTTTAGTGGAGCAATCACTCGGAAAGAGAAGCCACCTGGGAGCACGAAGATCAGCTGAAGTTGGATTTCCCTTTTTGTTCACGAAGTAGCTCGAATCTCGGGGTCGAGATTCCGTTTAAGGTGGGTAGGCTTGTAACATCCCATTTTTGGGGTGGTATAAAATTTGCTAAGAGTTTCAATTTCAAAACTTATTTCAAATTAAGTTTATATTTCCAAAATCTCTCAAATGCAAAACTTCAGTTCAAATCTTCTTTGGGCTCAGCCCATTTCTCCTTCCCCCTGGCCTGGCCTCTTTCCCTATTTTTCTCTGGCCCAGCCAGCCCAGGCTAGCCCAAGCTAGCTCAACCCACTTGCCAGCCTGGAGTGCGCCCTGCCGTGCCACCAACGCACTCCTATCATGCCCGGTCCAGGTAGTGTGCTCACGCACGCATGTCGGCGCCTGCATCTCACCTGCTCACCTCTTCACGTCCTGTCGCCGAGCCACTCCCCTGCCATCTCAGCGTGCAGGCCAAGACTTGACTTGAAACCTCGCCTGTCGCCTCACCGTCGCTCCACCGCCAGTGCCCGTCCCGCCATTGCCCATACGTGCGCCAGAGAGCTCCTGCCCCGCTCTCACCTGCCCCACTCTCACCTGCTCGTCCCACACAAGTTGTCGCCCGTGCGCACGCTAGAGCACCAACTCCCTCGCCATGCCATGCTACCACCTCAGGACCATGTGCCCTCAAGCCCCAATGACTCCTTCTCCCCTCTTGTGGCTATAAGGAGCCCAGAGCCTCCCCTCGTCTTCCACACTTCACCTCCCTCACTCTCGGTAAGTTCCACCAGAGAAACACCTGAGTTCTCCATTTCAGCCGCGCTGCCCTGCCGTCGATTTGCCGCTTCGGTGAGCACCTCCCCGGGCCGACCGTGTCATACGGTATCCCCGGAGCCAAGGAACTCATTCCCCAAGTGAATTTGCTTTTGGTCCACCTGAGCCTTTGGAATCCCTGTTCTCCTTCACCTCCGGCCTCATTCTTTACACCAGTGAGATCCTTGTACCCTCGTGATGCTTTTGTGCTCACTAGTTTGCTTGTAGCACCGCCGGGGCTCCTTGGCTGCTGTGGTCGTGGCACTGCCGCCGCTCCTTGCTGTCGTGCCGTCGCCTCGGTGTGCCGCCAGCTTCACCGCCGGCACCCATGTGATCACCGCCCTTTGGGCAACTTGTTTTGGGCATTGGCCGCTGCCGCCATGGTCACCTTCACTAGCGACGAGTCGCTCCAAAGAAGCCCTAGGGCTCCCCTGTCTGTCGAGAGCTCAAACCGGCACTGTGCACACTTCATCAATTACCGTAATCTATGTCATTAAAGCTAAGCAATGATAAGCTTTAATTAACTACTAGTTTAATGCCACCTTGTTTCACTGCCGAGTGGGACCCAAAGCATAGTTATGGCTGCCATTAAACCCAGTTTCCCCTTCGGTGGCTGACAAGTGGGCCTCGGTGCACAGTAAAAGCCCTCATGGACCGTGCGCCTATCTTTGGTGGACTTGGTTCACACTGCTTGTCTTTGTGGACCGAGACAACATCTTGATGGACCCATATATCGAGAGAGTCTCTCTCTCTCCTCTTTTCTTTTTGGATTTACTTTCAAATCCAAACTTCGGAGGTTCTGTTCTCCCTCGTTTTAACTCCGATTTAAGTAAAATTTGTTTCTAATTTTTTTTATAAATTCAAGCTCTTTCTAGTAGCAGTAGCTTTGTTCAATTTGGAGTTCATTTGTTATTTCTTTAGTATTTATTTGTTTTGCTCGTTGTTCTTTTTCTGGCGCATTTCGTCTGAGTAGAATTTGGAGAAGCGGGAGATCTCCAATTTGACGAAGCTCAAGACTATCAAGACCCTCTTGCCTTCAATCCAGGCGAGTCAATACTTTGATCATATTGAACCCACATTTTATACAAATTATATTCCTTTAAAATAGCAAATTGCATGCTTAATTCCTTATGCAAATGTATGTCAAATCTTTAAGAGTTAGTTACCTTCCTACTTGGTAATTAAATATTAATATGCCATCCTTGACTCTTGAATTCCTAAATCCTTGTCACCCACATGCTAGTCTTGCTTAAGAACCAGGGCATTAAATGTTGTAATCATCATCTTTTAAACATGAAATTGTTTTGGACAGTCATTGGATGGACATGACTGAAATAATTGAGTTAAATTGGTTTTACTTCTCAAAACCCCAATAACTTGTTACCGTATCTGGACGGCTGGTATGATGGTTGGTGTGGATGTAACATGAGAAATAGTGGTATGTGGTACAAACTGCTTAGATAACCCTAAGGACTTAATCTGGTGATGACCACCCAATGTAAAATAGTACAACTATAAGTCTATAATGGTGTCGATCTGGCTAAATAATTTATGTCCATCATTACGAGTTTTACCATTGGAGGACCCACTACGCCGTAAGCCTTCGTGGTTATGGGTTGGGGTGTACGACTTATGGGTCTGTGTGAGCGTAAGCCGTATGACGCAAGAGGGGTCAGGGTAAGGGTTGACAAGTCTGTGTGAGCGTAACCCTACTCAGGTGAAACCTTAGCGGGTGTAACGAATACTGAGGGATGCCTTGTAAAGGCCTTGTGGTGATCTGCCCTTGATTAACACGTCTAAGGAAACGTTTGTACATATCAAGATGATTATCTCTTGTGGGTAAAGTGCACAGTCTCTGCAGAGTTTAAACTGTTCGAACAGCTGTGCCAACAGTCAAAGGTGGACATGAGAACTTAGTAGAGTTAGTTCTAACCTTTGTGAGTGGGACGAAAAACTTGTCGGGCTCACCTAGCCCTGAAATCTGATTTTTCCTGGGTGGTCATACCCAGTGATGTTAATAGGTGGAGGTAACCCCAATTAAAATTAAGCATAAGGTGGAGGTAACCTTCGCTATTATTAATATTGCACAACTACTCTCTTTAATAAAATACAATTTAGTTAAAAAGCTAAGTGATAGGAATTTCTAATAATGGTAATTGAACATGTTGCCTTTAGCAAATAAAAGAACCCAAGCCATCCTTGTTAAGCCTTGCATATGTATTATTGCACCCTGTGTGTTGGCTCGCGAGCACGGAAGTTATGCCCATCCTCGCTCTTTCCACCAAACCCTCAGAACCCGTGAATCAAGGTCATTATGCGTACTACGAGGATCTAGAAGTCGACGGACAAGGCAATGATGAAGAGTAGTTTAGTTCTTTTAGTCTAGTTCTCGCCTTAGTATAGCTGGCTCAGCTGGTGCTTGCGTACAACCAATATTATCCAAGCCCATGGGTAATATCGGTCGTACACGAGCTACCCTAGTCACTTGCCTGTGGAGAGATATGCTCTACCCCTTTTGCTTCTGCTGTCATTTCCGCTGTTTTGTAAGGTAATCCTTTGGCCTGTTCGGCCCTTATTGTAAAACTTGACACAATGCGGTCTATGTGACTCTGATGTTTGAAATTATTGTATGGTTTGGTTTACGTCATGTATGAATTGATTAAGTAATGTATCTGTGAGCACTATCTACTGATCCAGGGAATAATGCAGTGTTTTTCACAGAGGATTATGGATTTCGAAATCCGGGTCTAACATTGTTGGAAGAATATTCTATCCCCCTGTTAGTGGGACCCACTCCGTGCGGTGAACCTCGGCTCATCGCAACTGAAAATGTAGTCATCTGGCAAAGACCATTTGTATCCCTCGCCTGTACCCATAAAAGACTGTAATACCCCCCATTGTATTCTTAGAATAGCCAACCCCCAAGGGGCATTATGGTCATTTGTACAGGCTTGGGAGCCTATAAATACCCTATGTATCCTTCCTCATGGGGGGAGAGCTCTTAGGCAATACATACAAGAAAGTCACTAGGTGAGCCTTCGAGAGGGATCCTCGAACCCCCGTAGGCCGCCAACAGGAGTAGGGCGGTCCTCTCGGACCCCCGAACCTGTATAAACCCTCGTGTTACGTTCGCTCTCGTGGGCCGAAGGCCATGCTGCCGCTATCGTCCGCCCTCTTACTTGTGTTCGGTTTTACACCATCAACAATGGCGCCGACCGTGGGGACCGTAGCTGATCAATAGAAGGCTATGGCTCCTACCAAGAAGTACTCCAAGTCCACGAGGCCTCCTCTCATTCGAGCATAGGGAGCCCATGACGGCGGGTCCGTTCCCAAGAAGCCCAAGGCATGGGTTATCTTGAGAGATCGGAGCTATTCATCCCGAATGCAGAGCAGCGTCCTCGATTCCCGGCTGCGAGCATCCCCACCTCCATTGCACCACCGACGCGGTGTCGGCCCAAGGCAAGAGGCCGAAATGTTCTTTGAAGCTCGGGGCCATCCACCGCTCTGGGGCTTGACGCCGCTAATTGCAAAGCAATGGTGGAGGCAACCGCAAGGCGGTGGTGGACTACATGATGGCCACGTGTCGTACTCCCAAGTGGCCCTCGGCCGTCTCCCGCTCCCAAAGACCGCCTTGAGTTCAAGTGGCCTTGACCGGCCACGAGGATTTTTTCGGAGGAGGGCTAGGGGGACATCCTTACAACCTCCCTCCACTCGCCCACGCGACAGTGATGAGCGGGGCTCCTTACTGGCCAATGCACCCGCCAAACTCTTGATGGGGAGGAGCTCAGCCCTTTCCATTGCAATTCATCCGTCGCCCACCTCCGAGGCTGAGTTCATACCCCTGAACAGGCGCCGTGACCTCCTCTCCAAGCTCCTCACTTTGGGCAAATCGCCTACACCCGGAGATGGTGAGTCAACTCCCCGAGAAGTCTTTGGGCTCCATCCTCAAGGTGCTACATGGTCGGGCGACTAGGGGCCCGTGAAGCCAAAGTGGCTCCCGGTGCCCCTCCGGCCTCTTCAGCGGTAGGACCATTCCACCCGTCATGGCCCAAGTGCACTCATCAAGCCGTGAGATTCACATCAAGGAGGCCAGGCCGAGGTGGTCGAAGAGCATGTACTCTGCGGGCACTAGGCGTGTCCCGTGCCTGTCGGATCCGGCTGGGAGCGTGGTCACCACCACCACGAAGAAGAGGATCTTTGAATCACTAATCTCCTACCGATCAAGTTGCAAGTCGGCGCGGGCGCTCGGCTCGCCAATGCACTCGCACCATCGCCGCCACCAACGGGCATCTAGCTCTTCCACTCAGAGAGCCCGCCACCCCGTCGTCGCGCAAGCAATCACCATCACCACAAGACACGAAGGGACAGGCCCGTCGAGATCGGAATCCTCTCACAAGAGACATCTGCAAAACTCCTTTCCGACTGAAGTTCCGCCAGCCTAACCTCGGGCCTTACGATGGGGACTCTAACCCCATACAATTCTTGGAAGTATACTCCACGGCGATTCGGGCCGGGGGAGGTGGAGAAGTAGAGATGTGCAACTGCCTCCCTCTGTTCCTTTTCGGAACGGCACGTTCCTAGTTCTTCAACCAAAAGAAAGGCTCCATCTATTCTTGGGACCAAATGAGGAAGAGTTGAAAGACAAATTTTCAAGGAAGCTATAAGCGCCCTATGCTCCCCAACCAGCTCTTTACTGTCAAGCAACAAAAGGGTGAATCCACAAGAGAATTTCTTAAGTGCTTTTCCAAAGTGAGAAGCCAAGTCGCAGATGCCCCAGACTCAATGGTCATAAATGCTTGCAAGGAAGGGCTGCTCCCGGGAGAACTCAATCGCGCGCTTGGGAGAGATCCCCCGAGGACGACCCATGAGCTCTTCGAGGTCGTGGAAAAATACGCCCGGGGGGAGGAAGATGACCTGGCCAAGAAGGGACTTCGCTCACAAGATGAAAGCATCTCCCCGGGGGGGAGGTCAAAAGGCTCCTCCGGAAAGAGGGGCAAGGACCGGAGGGATCAATCCGGTGGCAGACGCGACTCCAAAGTCCTCGTCATGACCGACGCACCTCCACAGGAGCGTGGGGGCAACTCCACCAGAGGACCCAAGAAGGAATCGAGGTCTAAAGCCCACTGGAAAGGGCGCCCTGGTGAAGGCCACAATGAAAAAAGAGGTGACCCAAATCAAGGAGACGGACGCTGGTGCACCTACCACAAGATGCGTGGGCATGATACAAATGAGTGCCGCCAGTATGCCGCTGAAATAGTGAAGCTTCTCAAACGTGGCCCTGAGCCACGCCACGGGTCGCCATCACGTCCCACGGCTGCGGAAGCAATGCCTCTTCAAGCAATTCCACAGCCCCCAGTACAAGCCCTTGGTGATCTACCCCCCGGGCAGCAGCCGTAGGATGCCGAGCATGAACTCCCTTTTCAAGCACCGCAAAGACAAGTAAACGTCATAATAGGGGGCTCGGCCTCCGGGCATGCATCAAAGCGCCAACGAAAGGAGTGCGCCCGGAGGTCAATGTCGAGGGGTGGCTCCTCAAAGCATCCTCCCAAGTGGGCTTAACATTCCTCTTAGCTTCACGGTGAGGATGCAAAGGGCTTAAGGTTCCCTCATGATGATGCCCTTTTACTAACCGCCACAATATCCAATTGCGAGGTCTCCCGCATCCTTGTCGACGGAGGAAGCTCTGCAGATATACTTTATTTGTGTGCACTCAAGGAACTATGGGAGTCACGGGGGGGATATCATCATGGCATCCTGCTGCCATCCGATCGGCCTCTCACTGGTTTCGTACGAGGACAATCCATTCAACCCCTTGGGAGGATTGAGCTTCTCATGACATTCGAACACGGAGAATCACCGCACGGAAGTTGCCGGAGTTCGATGTCGTTGACATCGAGTCCCCATTCAATGCTATCATGGGAAGGGCAACTCTCAACCGCTTCGGCGGTCCATCAAAACTACATGTGCTTAAAGATACCAGCCCTCATTGGGTCATCTCCGTGAGGGGCGATCAAGACTTAGCTCGCCGCCTATACCATTAAAGCAAGCCGACTCGGCGTCATCAACTTCCTCGAGACTAAGGAGTCAAATGAAGGAGTCTTCCGCTTCTCTCACTAGGGAACCCCAAGGATGTATCCCGGGGAGATCTTTGTCTCAAGCCTCGCTCTGAGGGGACTCACTGAAAGCACGACTCTTGAACAAGGCGACCCGCGGTCTCTCAGAGTCGGGGTCGATCTCCCAAGAGAAGTGGAGAAAGAGCTCGTGAAGTTCTTAAAATCCAGTGCTGACGTGTTCGCTTGGACACCGACAGACATGGCCGGCATCCCTCTGGAGGTGATCCAGCATCACCTCACGGTGAGACCTGGATGCCCTCTAGTAAAGCAAAAGCTTCGGAAGCTCTCTTCCGAGCGGTGTCAGGCAATTAAAGATGAAATTGACAAGCTCTCAAGGGCCGGCCTCATTCGGGAGGTTTGGCATCCGGAATGGCTAGCTAATCCTGTTTTGGTAAAAAAGTCTAGCGGCAAGTGGCGCATGTGCATCGACTTCACCGACCTCAACAAAGCATGTCCGAAAGACCATTACCCACTCCCGCGCATCGACCAACTCGTTGACTCCACCGCTGGGTGCGAGTTGATGAGTTTTTTAGATGCATACTCAGGGTATCATCAGGTCCACATGGCGAAAGAAGACGAGGAAAAAACAAGCTTCATCACCCCTGTAGGCGCTTTCTGCTACTTGCGCATGCCCTTTGGGTTGAAGAATGCTAGAGCCACTTTCCAACGTCTCGTCTGTCTCATCCTCAAGGACCAACTAGGTCGCAATGTGGAGGTTTATGTCGATGTGTTGTCGTAAGAGCATTCAAGCTTAAATGCATATTGAAGATCTCCAAGAGACATTCACCAACCTTCGCAAGTTCGGCGTCAAACTAAACCCCAAAAAATGTGCCTTCGGGGTAAAGGGAGGAAAGCTCCTAGGGTTCCTGGTCTCACAGCGGGGGATCGAAGCCAATCCTGAAAAAATTCGCGCAATCCTTGACATGGAACCACCCCGCTCCACCAAAGACGTCCAGCGCATCATGGGGCGCATGGCCGCGCTTGGACGCTTCCTGTCACGTTCGGCGGAAAAGGGCCTCCCCTTCTTCAAGATTCTCTGTAGGCTTGAAGGCTTCCTATAGACCGATGAAGCCCAGAAGGCCTTCGAAAACCTAAAAGCCTACAGCAGCCCTCCACTCCTCACAAGTCCAAGACCGGAGATGTGCTACTCCTATACCTCACAGCAACCCCTGTCATGGTGGCCGGTCCTAGTCAAGGAAAAAGAAGGAATTCAACACCCGGTATATTATGTCAGCGAAGCCTTGGCAGGAGCAAAGACAAGGTACACAGAAATAGAGAAAATATGCTATGCTCTGCTTATGGCTTCAAGAAAGCTTCGTCACTACTTTCTAGGATATTCTATCACTGTTCCAACAAGCTACCCCCTCAATGAGGTGATGAGGAACAAAGAGGCCACAGAAGGATAGCAAAATGGGCCACTTGAGCTAGCACCTTTCTCTCTCAAGCTCGTGGGGAGGACTTCTATCAAATCTCAGATCCTTGCTGATTTCGTGGCTGAATGGACTGCATCCCCAGTTGGCCATGAAGAACCAGCAAGCACCCTATACACCCCTAGCAAGCATTGGACGTTATACTTCGATGGGTCCAAGCGTCTGGCAGGAGGGGGTGTAGGCGTCGTCTTAGTAAGCCCTAAGGAAGGCACTTAGTCTGCACCCACTTATCCTTTAACCCCACAAACAATGTGGCCAAGTATGAAGCACTACTCTTGGGTCTACGCCTTGCTAAGGCCATGGGCGTCCGACACCTTCTCATCTTAGGGGATTCCCAATTGGTTGTCAATCAGATGGATAAAACATATCAGTGCCTCGATCAAAAAATGGCCAAATACTTGGACAAAGTAAGGAAGATGGAATGCCACTTTGCCGGACTTGAAGCTCGTCGGATCCCCCGTGGAGATAATCACCGAGCAGACCGCCTGGCTCGTGCCGCAGGTTCTCAGGAACCCCTTCCTCCAGAAGTCTTCTTTGAAGTGTTAAAAACGCCATCAGTGGAAGAAGTGGCTAATCCCGAACTACCCCCAGAGGTCAACGAGACTTCGGTCCTTCCGCCCTCCTGGATGACTCCCATCATTAAGTGCATACAGGAGAAGAAGAGCTGAGGATGCGATAATGGCTCAGAGGCTACACTCCAAAGCCAAGGCTTCCGTGATCATTGAAGGAAAGCTTTACAAGCGTGGAGCATCGCCCTTCTCAAGTGTGTCACAAGAGAAGAAGGCATTTCTCTTCTCCTTGATGTGCATGAGGGCCTCTGCGGCTCTCACATTGCTTGCCGAGGGCAACCGCATGACCAAAGCCCTCCGTCAAGGCTTCTATTGGCCCACGATGGTGCAAGATGCCCTCGGCGTCCTCAAGACATGCAAGGGGTGCCAAGGATGGCGACCAACCACAACGCTCTGCTAGCCCTCTTTGCACCATACCGATCACTTTGGCTTGTTGCGATGGGGAATGGACTGCTCAGCCATTCCCACCGAGCAAGGGGGGCTACAAGCATGCGGTGGTATCGGTGGATTACTTCACCAAGTGGGTGGAGGTGGAACCCTTGTCCTCCATCACATCTTGTTCCGTACAGAAGTTCTTTTGGAAGAATGTTGTGGGTCGCTTCGGGGTTCCCAAGGAACTCACAAGTGGACAAGCACACTCGCTTTGATGCCTCTGCTTGAGGATTTCTGCGACTCCATTGGGACCACCCTTTGCTTCGCATCGGTGGCTCACCCAAAAACCAACGGGGCTGTGGAAAGAGCTAATGGGCTAATTTTGCAAGGCATACGACGTCGTCTCGAGGCAAGTGCCCTCAAGCGAGGAACATGGGCGGAGGAGCTCCTCAGCGTCCTATGGGGATTACGCACAACTCCTAGTCGTGCCCCTGGGAGAACTCTGTTCTCGCTCGTGTATGGGGCGTGTCCTCCTCCTTGAAATCCACCACCGCTCCTCCGAGTGGAAATGCTCTCGGGGCCATCACTGTTAGCTTCACCCAAAATGAGGACAACCACAGATTGAGGTGGACTTCGTTGAGGATATCATGACCAAGCCCTCCTCAAGCATGCCGCCACAAGGAGAGGCCGCCTTCTACAACAAAGGGTGAAGGAACGTGCTTTTCTTCTTGGCGACCTTGTCCTCAAAGGGTCATCGACCACGGCTCAAGGAAACTTCACCCCAAGTGGGAAGGGCCTTACTGCGTCTCCTCGATCCTAGGATCGGCGCTTCCGACTTGCTACCCTAAAAGACAAGCGGTGAAGCATGCATGGAATGCGGATAAGCTCATAAGTTTTACGCTTGAAACCCTCTTGTATGCCCTCCGTGGCACCTATCAAAGTGTAAACACCATCTTGCTCAATGAAATGAAGACATGAGATTCCGGCACGATCCCTCTATATATGCAATTACGTTACAATTTGATGATAGTCCCTTAACACGCTGCTGTTAAGGGGCGGGCCATGATTCTGGGGTAGTTCCTTAACACGCTGCCGTTAAGGGACATGCCTGTTTTGTGTGTATGTTCCAAAATACATGCTCTCGGTGATTGAAAAGTTTGCCTTCTAACACGTTGCTGTTGAAAGGCCACCTTCCAACGCAATGTTGTCAAGAGGTTGCACCATCTCAGGAGATAGTCTAACTAGCACGCTTGCAACCAACTGTAAGGACTTGCTCCTAGCGCTGTTTGTTAGAGCCGTCCTTACCCAATAATCTCATAAGTCTGCTAACCCTTCCTCACAAGGGTGTCACCCCGTGGTGTGTAGGGCCATGACCCTATGGTCTCCCTAACTAAGTCCTAGGCGGCTTGGGCGTCGCCGCCTCTGCTTGGCGACTTGCGTCTGCTTGGACCCAGTATGCTAGTGGCGGCTTGGCCTAGCGCTCGAGTCTATGGATGAGCTAAGGATTAGTCCCCTTCACCTCCAGGCTCTGCTACGAATGACCCCGGGTCACGCCTTGCCTTGCTCCAACATAAGCAAGGCCACCGCGCCTATGGCGCTCATCCTCGAGAACATATACCTCTGAGTAAAACAATAATACAAGTCGACAACATTTACTGGTCTGAGAGGCATGCCCTCTCGATTGAGCCTGAGTGTTCCTTATTACATCTGGCATACTGAAGGCCTCACAAGCAAGGCCTCCGCTATAGCGGCTTCCTATCAAGGGATTGAAGCGCCTCGCAACGATCATACCTAATGCTAAACCACCCACCCTCCGCAGGCTATCCTCATAGGGCTGGGTTCGATGAGCCAGGCGCTCGGCCCCTCCGCGCACACCGCTTATATTTGATGCCAATCACCTTCTTAAACATGCCCTGAATGAAGTATAACATCGTCATGACATTTTCATAATAGAAGGAAATGCAAACGTAACCATGCTCTTGTATGGAGGGCTACATAGACTCTCAGGCCTAACTCATCTACCAAAAAATAGAACACTAAGCAGCCTGGCATGGTATCACTACAAAGTCTATACTAAGCAGAACATGTCAACAGAAATCATACGCTAGCTGGAGCATCACGCTCGCCGCCTGCTGGAGAAGGCACATGAACTCTCGGAGCCAGGGATGAAGCGACGCTCTTCACAAACTCTGCCGCAAGAGGCCTCAGCATGGCTCGCTCCTCTGGGGACGCCTTCTTCACCTCGGGAGTGAAGGAGCCGCGCAGTCCCTCGCACACTGCCTCCTTGCCTAAACCGTCGCAACAATGGGAAATGGCAAGGGCCCCGGCTGTCAAAGCTGCTGTTGCAAAGGACTGACACCGATCCTCTGCAGTCTGGGCGAGCAGACGAACTCGCTCCCCAAGGAGAGGAACCCACACCTCTGGCCTCGTCACCCCTGATGGGACTGGAGTAACTTTAGCTCCTAAGCTCTCCAAGGACCTCTGCTGGCTCTGGTGATCTCTCGAGTTCAAGAAGTGATTCACCATTGCCAGACTTGGTCACATCCTCCTCCAAGCTCACATTCACATGGCGAATGACTCTAGCCTTCTCTTCAAACTTTCGGCTTCTCCTCGATAGTTTTCACTTATCTTGGCGATCATGATTTTCCTCTGCAGCTTTCAGCCTTTCCTCTGCTAACTTCAACCTATCATCATCCAATGGCGGGGCACTCTGCCGAGCCTCAGCTGCCGCCTCCTGAAACATCTCCTCAATAATCCGGGGGGCTTCATCCCTAATGATGTTAGAGATGGAAGTGGCCTGCAGGGGGCATGCGTAATGCCAGTGTTAGAGGATGATTAAAAAGCAAGTATTAGGCAGAGGAAGGTAATAACCGTAAAAGTACCTGGAAGTAGAGATTTATAGCGGTACCCAGCCGATCCTTGAGGAGCTGGGAGAACTCTCCAACGTCTCGCGTATCACGAAAACGAGCCATGTACTTGTCGACACACCCCTCGGTGAGACGACGAATCTGCGCAGCTGCATCATCATCATCGATGAGCGGGACAGCGTAGGAAGGCAACTCAGTGGAGGAATAACTCGCAGCCTCATCACGATCCTTGTGCGCCTGAACCTCAAGGCCGGGAAGGGCCTTCTCTCCGCCGGGGCCCTGAACCTTGGGCAGCGCATCTCCTGCATCCCCAGTCTGTGCTCCCACCTCAGCAACATCTGACCGACAGAAAACATTAGTGGGCAACGAGCAACAAATGAACAAAGATGAATAAAGATAAAAAAATGCGCTTAACCTTCATTGGTACCAAAGAGAGAGTCGAAGGCGTCACGATACTGGATGACGGGTGCCTCCGAGCCACCTCGAGGAGTCGAGCCTAACTCTCCCTCCTCCGCTCCTCCTCCATTCCACGAGCGAAGGACTGGCCAAGCTAGAGCCGGAGGGATCTGCAGAGGCAGGGCTCAAGAAGAGGATGTGGCTGAGAAGTCCCATGGCTCTGAGGAGGCCCCCCAGCAACCCTGCGCTCGGGCTCAGTGGCATGAACACCGCTAGAAGGCTCCCTCTTCCTCTTCTGCAAAGATGATCTCTGAAGTGCCCTGAAATCTTGAGGCTTCTCCCCACGTGAAGCATGGCCAGGGGCAGCAGGAGGTAGAGGACGCCTCGAGGGAGGACGTGCGATACTGGAAGCACCATGACCAGAGTCACCTGCCAAGAGACACTTCGCTCTGTAGTAGGAAGCCTTGCTCCTGCAGCTGAAGTTTTCATCGTCAACTGACCCTTCCGAGGAGGGTCCCTGGCAGAGCCATCCGGATCCAACACCTTGACCTTCTTCCTCTTCGACGGATCAGGGACCGACTTGCCCCTGGGAAGCATCACCAACTTAAAGTTGTTGGCAATGCTGTTACACCCCCGACCATCGAAGATGCCAACCTCCTCAAGGGCCTCGTACTCGGTGATGGTCATCTCCCCGAGAATCCAGTCGGCCTCCTCAACTGCCTTCTTGGGAGAACGCACTGGCACTGCAACAAAAATTCAAAGGTTGAATCAAGCACAAACCACAAGTAAATAAGAAGACTGACCAAGTCGCGCCTACCTTTGCTCTTGGAAAGTTTCAAGTAGTCGCGGTTCTTGTCGATCAAAGGGCTGACACCCAGAAGGGTCATCTCCTCCATCAAGTCCCGGACGCCGCTCCACTTGCGGACCTCGGATGTAGCACGAACAAACTCCCAGTCGGCATCCGAGAGAGGAGGAATCTCAGGATAGCTGTCCTGGGTAATCTTGGGCTGACTGCCGGTGTAAGAAAAGCCCTCCACCTTCAAGTAAAACCACTTCTTTCCGGGACGACTCCAGTTGTATTTGGTGGCATGAACAGGATACTCACCTGGGTGCTGAATAGTCGAGACCAGCGAGCCTAGCGGTCCGAACCTCCCGTTCGACCGCTGGAGATGGAAGAAGTAGTCAAAAGCCGCAACAGTAGGCTTCAGACGCTTGCCCTCGACTGCGGTCTCGCACAGCCACAAGAACACCCTCACCCTAGCAAGAAGGTTAGGCGAGAAGTGAGAGCTCAACGATAGTGCTTCTGGCGTCCGGACGAAAGGATGGATCGGAAGCCCCAGGCCGACCTCGAACCAAGCTTTGAGCGCAACAGTGTATCCCTTCGGGGGGCAGGGGCGCTCGCCCGGCCCCGGCCACCGGACGTCGCTCAGCGTAAGGTGGCTCCCAGGTGCCACCAACGCTGCCTTCTCCGCCTTAATAAGGGAGGAAGGTTCGACCCCCACAAGAGCCGTCTCGTCAGGACCGTCATCAAGGATATCGACTTCCTCATCAAGATCATCGCGTGGTGGGTCAGTCCCGGCCACTTTGGCTCGGTCCTTGTCCCCCCATCCCCGGTGGAAAAGGTCACAGTCCTTGGTCATGGCGGCAGAACAAGCAAAACCTGAAACACCAGCAATGCGGAAAATAGCTGAGTATTGCGCGAAGGAATGTTTTTATACACATACAATTATATAAGAAGTGACATTTTTTAAGCGCCAACGCCGGCAGAGCAGGCCACTCCTAAGAACCATGCGCGCCTTGCACATGCCTAGCCATATATATGACTTATATATATATAGCAAGGTCCAGAGCCCAAGTACCATAGTGCATTAAAGAATAGGGCATGGTGATAACACTGCACTGTAAGCCTTGTGTACAGGCTTGGGAGTACTGGCTGTTTGCTCCAAAAGCAAGTGTAGGGACCGAGTAGCTTCACGCAAGCCATAAAGTAGCTTCATGCAAGCCAAAGAGCAGCTTCTTGCAAGTAAAAGCAAGTCTGGTCACGTGAAGACCAACGCCCTGGCACCCCAGCAGGTCCTGGTCACGTGAAAGCAAAGCGCCCTAGCAGTTTTCTAGCGCCCTGGCAATCATCTAGCGCCCTAGCAGTTTTCTAGCGCCCTGGCAGTTTTCTAGTGCCCTGGCACACGACTGCCCGCGAGCGCCCTGGCACCAACCTGCGAGTGCCCAGGCGAACCGTAGGGTTGAGCTCAAGCATCTGTTGGTCCTCCTCAGCAAGCATTCTCAATCATAACCACCTCAAATCAATACGGCTAAGCAAATCCAAGAAAAATGCATTTTGTTACTACTTGATCAATCATGCAACAAACACACCCCACTAATTTTACAGCCCAGAAGAAACAACCGCAGTTTGCATTTGCTAATCAAATAGCAGAAAGGAATCGTCGCCCAAAGAATAGCGCCCTAAGCGCCCGTGGCCTGCCCTAAGCTGCAAGCGGTAGACGGCCGCCACCAGCGCTTTGACGACGGCGGCATACCGTGTGCCCGACACCGCGCCCTAGTGCCCGACGCCCGCACCTCGGCGCGTCGTGCCCGGCACCAGCGCCCTAGTGCCCGGCGCTCGTCTTTTCATCAAACACACAGTGGCGTCTCGCTTTTGGCGAGCTCGGGTGCACACAAAACGCGGCGGTCTGCAGCCATGGCGGCCGAGCCGAGGGCGCATCACCGGGAGGCGGCCACGCTGGTCCGGAACGCAGCGCGCCGAAGCGGCAGCGCCGAGCGAAGCAGCAGCGCCAGAGGCGGCCCCGCCGGGCGGGGCGCAGCGCGCTAGGGCGGCGGCCCAGGCCGGAGCGCCATGGCCAGGAGGCGCCCCGCCGGTAGGAGGCCATGGCCAGAGGTGGCAGGCTGGGCAAAACAGCAGCAGCCATGAATCGTCCACGCCAGAGCCGGGCTGCTTTCCACCGCCAGGAACAGAGATGAAGTCGGAGGGAGCAGAGCCGAACCGGAGAAAGCAAGCGTAGGCAGCAAGAACTGAGGGAAGAAAGAGCAAGGGAGAAGGAAGAGATGGAGCCAATGGAGTCTTCCCTAGTGCCATGAGAGGAGGCAGTACTCTCTAGAAGGGGAAATATTGGAAGAAGAGAGAGGAGAAAATATCTTTACCTTGGATTCTTCTCCACACCACTTGGTTCTATCGGTTGGAGCTGCTTCTACAGTGCGCGGTCCAGACTGGGGTGTCTCCACGGGCGCCCGGTTTGAGGCTGTCTCGATGTACTAAATAGCTGCTACTGTTTCACATGAGGACACATGAACATATCACGTATTTAAAGACTGGTTCGAATCAGGACCAGTAGGGCCACATCCAAAGGAAACAAGCTTTCTGCAATTTATCTTTTAGACCAAAGCCAGGAAGTATTAATGCCTGAGTCTGTACATGCAATTTTGATTGTCGACATCTGCGAGAAAGGCACATTTGAAGACTGCCCCTTTGGCATTTCCTTTGAAACGCCAAGAGACAGGGGGGCTACTGTTGGAAGAATATTCTATCCCCCTATTAGTGGGACCCACTCCGTCTTGGTGAACCTCGGCTCATCATGGCTCGAAAATGTAGTCATCTGGCAAAGACCATTTGTATCCTACTTTGTGCAGTAAAAGACTGTAATACCCCCCATTGTATTCTTAGAATAGCCAACCCCCAAGGGGCATTATGGTCATTTGTACAGGCTTGGGAGCCTATAAATACCCTATGTATCCTTCCTCATGGGGGGAGAGCTCTTAGGCAATACATACAAGCAAGTCACTAGGTGAGCCTTCAGGAGGGATCCTCGAACCCCCGTAGGCCGCCAACAGGAGTAGGGCGGTCCTCTCGGACCCCCGAACCTGTATAAACCCTCGTGTTACGTTCGCTCTCGTGGACGAAGGCCCGTAGCACGGCTATCGTCCGCCCTCTTATTTGTGTTCGGTTTTACACCATCAACAGACATCGATTGACACAAAGGTAGACAAGTTTTGACAAAAAAAACACTATATTAAAAAAATACAACAAACCAATGTCACGCAAAAGTCTTAATTTGGATCGGTTTCAGAACATTGCTATAACATAATACCGACCTGCCGGAGCAAGTAGACTAGACAAGTCATTGTGCGCCAGGTGACACGCATGCTACAATGGGAAGACACAAGGGCCGTGTTTTGGTTTGCAAATAGACGTGTGTGTGTGTGTCTTTTGGTTTTCGAGATAACATTTCCGCCCAATGCTCCTATCAATTACTCATAAGTAATGTTGTTAAGAGGCCAACTATTTTCTGTGCGCATTGCTTGGAAGCATGTGTACGATTGGAGAACAAAAATCAGACGCCTCCACTCGCATGGTGTTGGATCCCGGCTTTGAATACCCAAAGCACTCATGTGTATACCGTACTAGTTCTATGATCAGTAGCTAGGACACATCCACAACATTGAATATCACATCCATACATTCATAGATATAGATTACAATGAAACATGGTACATAACTTAAGCGATTTATATTATTTACAATACAGGAGCCAACTGACCAAATAGAAGCAAGTACCAACAGAGTAGAAAAAGTAACAGTGGAAGCAAAATATGTAATAAGTCCAAAATTCTGCATGCCCATCCGAACCGTCAAGCAACCGACTAGAGACAAGCCCAAGAAAGACCTGTCATTGTACCCATCAGTTCCGGGTGCAAAGAAGACGTCGTCCGGCATAGACTCATTCTCTAAGTTTGAACAACAAATTAAGCAAGATTGAGTACATTGCGTACTCAGCAAGACTTATAGTGTATCGCAAATTTTATATGCATGCATGGCTAACAAAGGATGAGGCTCTAAGCTACAAGTTATTTTCAGAACCAAGCAGATTTTATTTGTAATATTATTATGTAGTACTTTGCAACGGAAGTTTAAAGAGCGATTAAATAGATAAAGGACAACAATTAAGCAATTAAATAAATAACAACTCGCAACCCTTCTCGGCTGCGAGTAACATTTTATTTTCAGCGATAGACATGGCACTCAACTCGAATAACTCAACAAAAATCATTCCCTCATTTTCCAACGAAACTGTTTTGATGAAAACCAAGACTGTACCTAGCAGTACTACACTTAGCACGCTCATCACTGTGAGCACGGCCATTTAAATATATTTACACTCTGCAGAGGGGTACGACTTTACCCACAACACGCGAATTCTCTAGTTTGTTTGGCATCCGTTGATACCACCACTCATTATCTTTGGTAAGCAGTCTAGAGCACGCGTCGAAGCCTTTACATCATCTAGTTCTATTCTTGCACTACCCCGGTGAATTAACACCCTCACTTCGTCTGAGTACACCATTGTCGAGTGAGGCATTCACTGTTCTGTTGGAAGGATTTGTGCCCAATGCCACAGTGAAGGGGGCCCCTTCGAGCATGCCTACACCGGTCATGCTCGCACTACTACAGCCTACTGTAACACCCTGGCTATTCGGAAGCTAAGATACCACCTAAATAATCTAACATACAACCATAATGCGGAAGAATTCGAACACTATCTCATCTAATGACATAAAGAGATCAATATTCAATAGAACCATGGCATGAATATAGTCTGAATCCAAGCAATTATATCGAAGGAATGATCAAGGATCACAATGTAATACTTAATCAACCATAACATAGCACTAGGTATCATTCACCATCTAATTTTATTTATTACAGCTCATCAATAACGAATGAAAGATAGAAACTAAATCGTAAGGTTGAACTTGAATATGGTGAAGTGAATGAGTAGTGCGTGTCTACTCCCTCCCAATTGAGCCAACATCAATGATCACCTAAAAAAACAAACAAAGCAAGAATGAGTCCGAGACTCAGCAAGTACAATGAATAATTGGACATTCAACAATCATGATCATGACAACATCATTGAAGAATATGAATATAACACAGAATGCATATTTGAATGAATGGAATGAATGAAATGAAGGGACTGCACACATGCATATACCGGTATAGCTAGTGACACACCCGTCGGTGCTCACCTAAGCCCGTATTTAACAAAATACGGGGATCCAAGTCCCGTATGAAGAACGTTTCATACGGGTGTCCCAATCTGCCCACATTGGAATGGTGGGTCTTACGTGCCCATACTGGAATTGATGGGTCTTTATAATCCACTCTCGTGGATGAAACATGAATAATGGATGCATGGAATGAAATATGAATAATGTAAGACATCCAACTGTAATCATGGAATACTCGAATACGAAAGGAACATAACCATTGAATTTTATCATAGGTCATAGAAAAACACAATACGAACAACAAGCAATTAGCATTCATTAGCTTTAAGAATATTAAAGTACTTGCCCATGTTGGAATGATGGGACTTCACTACCCAGTTCAGTGGTGAACACGAAATAAAGAACGAATGTATATGTTGAACGTAAACATATTATCGAAGAATCAGGGTATATCAACCATGAAGTGAAACAAGGAGTACGGAAATTACCCATTTCATATTCATCAATCAAGTGGAACAAACAACAAATAAGACAGATCAATTGTACTTACCTCAACCGTGATACGGAAGTCAACGATAGAAAGCTCTAGCCCCGGGGTTCACCACCACCTGGCAGCCGTAAAATAATATACTAAGTACACCAACCAAATGTGTACAGCAATGCAATGAAACAAAAAGAGAACAACCATCCCTAATCGCAATCCCAACATTTAATCATAACACTCTCAAAATCCCAAATCTGTCCAAACGAACATCTGTTAAGGAAAAATTCATAACTTTTGATTAAAAACTCCAAAAGCCATGAATCCAATTTTCCTAGAACCTAAACAAACCTGGATACAACTTCTCAGGTGACCAAAATATCAAACTAGTTCATCTAAGCCTTTGTTTTTAATCCCGAAGACCGATCTGCCATCTTCGGTACTATTAACTTGTGAATTTCATAACTTTTGTTTGGCTCAACCAAACACATTGTTCTAATACTGTATTAAAATTACAGGAAACCAACTATCTCAATAAAATTATCTCAAATATTTCCATTGTGCAACAAATGTTGCAAATAGTCAAGTAAATCTCTTCTGTCCACAACAGAGAGGCAGATTACAGCTTGAGCTTCTAAACTTCATAACTTTTGATCTAAAAATCCAAAAATTATGAAATTTAACTTTCTGGAATTAAAATGAAAATACCTACAACTCTCAAGGAGACCAACTAACCCAATTCGGCATTCTCTCATATCAAATTTACAGATCTATGTTGGCTGCACAAGTCCTGAGACTGATTTAGCACCCTGTCTTGAAAAATTCATAACTAATTAACTGTTTATCCAAAAATTATGAATTAGAACTTTCTGGAAAGATAACAAAAATTCCCATCTATCTTCGGCAGACACTAATCCCTGAATCTGCTCGGATCTAACCCAAAACCGCACGTCAACAAAAAGGCAGATTCAACCGATCTACTACAGAAATATCAGAACAGCTAATGAATACGAATCACATACGAATTATTTATCAAAACTAATTGAGATCACGAATTTACCCACAAGAACGACGCGAGATGCTGCTGAAACCTTCGCGAAACCCTCCCCTCCTCTTCCTCTTCCTCTCCCTTCTTCTTCTTCTCTTCTTCCATGGCCAGCAACACCTAGGAGCTTCTTTCTCCTTTCTTTGGCCGGCATCAATGGAGGGGAAAACCACCAATGGAAGGACATGGAGAGCAAGAGGTGCTGGACAGGGAGGAGGCGCAAGGGAGGGAAGGGAGTGGCAGCCAGAAAGGGGAGGAGAGGGTTCGGCCAAGGGGAGGCAAGGAGGAGGCGGCTAGGGTTAGGAAGGGAGGGGCGCCCCCCACCTCTTGACCCCTCAAATGGGCTGGCCCACAGGGTTAGGTGGCCTTGGGCCGAAAGCCGAATGTCCAAAACTCCATAAAAATTCTAAATTTTTATGTAATTCCCTCTCCAAATTATGTTGTTGTCTCCAAACTTTATTACATTCACTAAAGAATAATCGGGATATTACATTCTACCCCACTTAAACAGGATTCGACCCCGAATCCTCACACAGCTCTACGCGAAAGAACAACCACAATAGAGAACTTTCAATGGTAACTACGTACCCGTTGTAAACAAATCCGGATAACGCTCGCGCATGCGAAACTCCAACTCCCAAGTGGCCTCTCTCTCGGAAAGGTGAGACCACAACAAAATGACATACAACGACGTCTGTCCTAACACTCAACCCAGCAATTCCAGGTACACTCATCAGAAGAGAATCGAAGGTAAGACCCTACTCGATGGTCAACGTCTTTAATGAAATCCCAAACTTTGAACTGCTTAGCTACTCACTCAGCACCAGAACATACCAGATGTCGCGTTCCTCGCGTATGGACCCGAGACAGTCAAAGTGATACCCCAACTTCATAATCTCTACAACCGTCGAAAACGAACAAATGTACTTGGGCCAACTTCCCCTTTGGTACAGAGACACACAACACGCTAAAAAATCGAACGCTTCATCTAACAAGGAGCACCTCCTTTGATCAAGAATGCACAACAGAAATCATTCTTAAACAACTGTTTTACAAAGAGAATCCAACTGAAAATAAGGAGTTCTCATCGCAACAACGTAATGCCAACTCTCCACCAAAAGGGTTAAATCCCAAAATTGACAATCCATCACGAAAACCATTCCACCTTCTAATGAGTCAATTTGCAAATGAACACCACGAAAGCCAAAGGAGAAATCACTCGAATGCTCAAACCTTATTCTTCTTTTGGTTTGTCTGTATTGGAAAGAATCAAACATGCCAACACAGTGCCAACTCAAATTGAGGATGACCTCAGTCAACAACACAAAACTCAAACGAGAAATAAAAAAACGCTTCACTACCCGAGGAAACATCCTTTTTCTCAGTTTCTCTTTTAGGAATAGAACGTCTCTCAAATTATGAATTTCGAATTCATCATATGACACTAACTCGTTTTCTTAAATTGGCAACCTCAACGCCAGGCTCGAACGAATACATCAACCACCCGCTTAAAGGGAGGCTCTCTTGACTCCACAAGACTTATTCTTTCCAACTCCTCTACTGACGGAATTACTTTGACGGATGACTCCCAATGTATCTCAAAATATATCTCACATTCAATCATGTCACCTCAATCCTTTAATAATAACCAAATCATGGTTGACATCACTATTCTCAGGTACTACATCAAAAGGGTCCTATCAATAATCATCCCACAATCTGGAATCCACCCTTAATATACTTTCAATACACAAAATCCCTGGGCGACCAAAGTCCCAGCATATAAAAGGCAAAGCCCAAAAATTTAACCTCCAGGACCCCTAGAATGAACTTCTGGTGTAAAAGGGTAGGGAAATCATTAGATTCGATAAATAAAATTCTCACAACCTAACCATCCTCGACCAATAACGTCAATAGACAATTATACTCTTAACCAAATTATCTTTTGAAAGATTCTAACTCCAAGAGAGTTACTCATTGAGACCAAGCCATACCTGACAAATAATCCAACAATCTCTACTATCTCATAAATTGCTTTAACGATTAGATTACCTTGCTAATCTCTCCCTCGTTACGCTACACCACAAAATGAACAAAGAATCTTGGTCCACAAATCACTATAGGTTCTAATAGTTGCAGCAATGCAATTAATTTAGCCCAAAGACAACCATTGGGTATAACTAAGATTCTCTCCAAGAATTATACACGAAATCAATTCATCCTCTAATGCTCCTCAAATAGCTCACACCCCAAGGTCGCACAACAACAATTAATAAACACTTCGGAAGACCCATGTGAAACGAAGAGGTTGATTCCTTCTCAAAAGAAAAGGCAAATGAAAACAGTTTTTCACCATCTAGAAAAATATTCACCACTCGCAGTGAACACAGGACCGAGGAAAAAAATTGATTAGGCAATGAACGCAGAATACATAAGGGAGGACCACAATTGAGGCACAAGCCTCACAAGAAGGGAATATCAAACCTTAACCGATAGGAACAAACAAGCCTTCAAGATCAAATCACTTGAATCACCTAAGAATCAATAGAGCTTTGCAACATGACGCTTTACTCGACAAAAATTCAACTACCACATAAATATTGAATACCAAGAGATCATGAATGCAACTTTTGAAATATTTTCATTTAAGAGATATCACGAAAGACGATCAAAATTCTTTCTCCATAAAAGAATCAACATCACCCTCACATTACTGAACATTTTATTAACATCAATAAGATATATTCTTGGTAACATTCATTATGCCTTACCATCACATCAATAAATCTTCCAAAAGGAACACAACAAATCATGTCATAGAAGTTCCATCACCATATAAGATTGTAATAACAACTCCTTCTAGAAAAAAATATAGTGCGAAAGCCACAAAGCTGAAGCAAGCCTCTTTTTAACAAGCTCACTCTAGAACAAGACAAACTCATAAGACCCACCAGATTAAATCACTTATTAGATTTCGCTCATATACCCTTACTGACGCTCAATGCCAGTAAAGCACACACTAATAGCACTCTAACAATTAATACTAACAACCGATGATTATCTAATCATGGAAGCATTCATAGTCCTACCTCTGTTCAGAAATTAGAATGAAATATCGTTAAACTTCAACAATGGAATATTTATAAGACAAGATTTTGTAAGTCACTACAACAACCATCATCCATTTCTTCATACATATAACAATAATTTATCATGGCAAAAATAGGCGAATCTAGCATTTGTACAAAATAATCATGTATTTGAATAGAAGATAGAGTCAAGATTAATAGTTACCGAGGCAATAGCCTAATACACCCGTAATTAACCCCATGAGTCCCAAACATGGATAGACAAATTCTTATTCAACAATGTTCAAGAAACTACTACAGGACAACTTGAAATTAATCCACTTCATCTCTAAAGATATTAGCTAAGAATCGTTGGTTTGCACCACGCTAATGTCCCAACCTGATAACTCATACTATATCAATTAATTCATTTAATTAAAACCTCGTAGTTTATCATGACAATAAAGGGTTTTATCATACTCTTTCATAAAAGAGATGTACTAAACTTCAATCTTTGAATTAACCCAAAAGAAATACGCAAGGTCAAAGCTTCCACATAATAAAGAACTTGCAAAAGAAACCTTTCATTGCCCAAATACCAAGCGAATAAATGAGTTACGATTTCCAATAGGGAATAAAAACAGAACTTCCGTGAAGAGATCAATCTTGCAAACTAACAACATTCACAAGTAGCTGAAATATCACACAAGTCGAAAGAACAATACTTGCTTCAAAGAACAAATGGAGACCAATTGAAACTTGCCCACTTCATTAAACCACCAATCAAAGGAAGTTCATCAACGGCAAGAAACTACAACCAAAAGACCAAATACAAGCTCAAGGAAGACAACATCTTCATTAAAGAACTCATGCCCAACACATAACTATGGAAAGGGGGTAAGTACTTCTCTATTCCCATACCACGAACGGTGGTGTAGCCTGGCAAAACCCAGGACAACAACCACGATCTCAACTTCTCAACGTCCGTTAACGACACGCATAACTAATATAATCAACGATGAATATACAGAATCATCTCAAGACAATCATAGTATAAATACATAGATATAGAATATCATAACATATCATGGTTTAACAACAAGAACGATAGTACCGAAGCGATTCAATACAGTACAACATAATGAATCATACCACTAGGAATGCGAAAACAATGAATTACCCAATCCCACCTACTGTGCACAGTGTGTCATTTTAATACTTTATTTACCACGGACCTAAAGCCCGCTCTGATACCAACTGTAACACCATGGCTATTCGGAAGCCAAGATGCCACCTAAATAATCTAACATACAACCATAATGCGAAAGAATTCGAACACTATCTCATCTAATGACATAAAGAGATCAATATTCAATAGAACCATGGCATGAATATAGTCTGAATCCAAGCAATTATATCGAAGGAATGATCAAGGATCACAATGTAATACTTAATCAACCATAACATAGCACTAGGTATCATTCACCATCTAATTTTATTTATTACAGCTCATCAATAACGAATGAAAGATAGAAACTAAATCGTAAGGTTGAACTTGAATATGGTGAAGTGAATGAGTAGTGCGTGTCTACTCCCTCCCAATTGAGCCAACATCAATGATCACCTAAAAAACCAAACAAAGCAAGAATGAGTCCGAGACTCAGCAAGTACAATGAATAATTGGACATTCAACAATCATGATCATGACAACATCATTGAAGAATATGAATATAACACAGAATACATATTTGAATGAATGGAATGAATGAAATGAAGGGACTGCATACATGCATATACCGGTATAGCTAGTGACACACCCGTCGGTGCTCACCTAAGCCCGTATTTAACAAAATACGAGGATCCAAGTCCCGTATGAAGAACAATTCATACGGGTGTCCCAATCTGCCCACATTGGAATGGTGGGTCTTACGTGCCCATACTGGAATTGATGGGTCTTTATAATCCACTCTCGTGGATGAAACATGAATAATGGATGCATGGAATGAAATATGAATAATGTAAGACATCCAAGCTGTAATCATGGAATACTCGAATCTGAAAGGAACATAACCATTGAATTTTATCATAGGTCATAGAAAAACACAATACGAACAACAAGCAATTAGCATTCATTAGCTTTAAGAATATTAAAGTACTTGCCCATGTTGGAATGATGGGACTTCACTACCCAGTTCAATGGTGAACACGAAATAAAGAACGAATGTATATGTTGAACGTAAATATATTATCGAAGAATCAGGGTATATCAACCATGAAGTGAAAAAAGGAGTACGGAAATTACCCATTTCATATTCATCAATCAAGTGGAACAAACAACAAACAAGACATATCAATTGTACTTGCCTCAACCATGATACGGAAGTCAACGATAGAAAGCTCTAGCCCCGGGGTTCACCACCACCTGGCAGCCGTAAAACAATATACTAAGTACACCAACCAAATTTGTACAGAAATGCAATGAAACAAAAAGAGAACAAGCGTCCCTAATCGCAATCCCAACATTTAATCATAACACTCTCAAAATCCCAAATCTGTCCAAACGAACAGCTGTTAAGGAAAAATTCAGAACTTTTGAGTCAAAACTCCAAAAGCCATGAATCCAATTTTCCTATAACCTACACAAACCTGGCTACAACTTCTCAGGTGACCAAAAGATCAAACTAGTTCATCTAAGCCTTTGTTTTTAATCCCGAAGACCGATCTGCCATCTTCGGTACTATTAACTTGTGAATTTCATAACTATTGTTTGGCTGAACCAAACACATTGTTCTAATACTGTATGAAAATTACAGGAAACCAGGTATCCCAATAAAATTATCTCAAATATTTCTATTGTGCAACAAATGTTGAAAATAGTCAAGTAAATCTCTTCTGTCCACAACAGAGAGGCAGATTACAGCTTGAGCTTCTAAAATTCATAACTTTTGATCTAGAAATGTAAAAATTATGAAATTTAACTTTATGGAATCACAATGAAAATACCTAAAACTCTCAAGGAGACCAACTGACCCAATTCGGCATTATCCCATATCAAATTTACTGATCTATGTTCGCTGCACAAGTCCTGAGACTGATTTAGCACCCTGTCTTGCGAAATTCATAAATAATTAACCGTTTGTCCAAAAATTATGAATTAGAACTTTATGGAAATGTAACGAAAATTACCATCTATCTCCAGGAGACACTAATTGCTGAATCTACTCGAATCTAACCCAAAACCGCGCGTCAACAAAAAGACAGATTCAACCGATCTACTACAGAAATCTCAGAACAGCTAATGATTACGAATCGCATATGAATTATCTATCAAAACTAATTGGGATCATGAATTTACCCATAAGAACGATGCGAGATGCCGCTGAAACCTTCACGAAACCCTCCCCTGCTCTACCTCTTCCTCTCCCTTCTTCTTCTTCTCTTCTTCCATGGCCAGCAGCACCTAGGAGCTTCTTTCTCCTTTCTTTGGCCGGCATCAATGGAGGGGAAAACCACCAATGGAAGGATGTGGAGAGCAAGAGGTGCTGGACAGGGAGGAGGCACAAGGGAGGGAAGGGAGTGGCGGCCAGAAAGGGGAGGAGAGGGTTCGGCCAAGGGGAGGCAAGGAGGAGGCGGCTAGGGTTAGGAAGGGAGGGGCGCCCCCCACCTCTTGACCCCTCAAATGGGCCGGCTCACAGGGTTAGGTGGCCTTGGGCCGAAAGCCGAACGTCCAAAACTCCATAAAAATTCTAAATTTTTATGTAATTCCCTCTTCAAATTATGTTGTTGTCTCCAAACTTTATTACATTCACTAAAGAATAATCGGGATATTACACCTACCAATGTACAAGGCTAGTTTTCAATGACTTAATTAGCTAAAGTTGTCCCATACTGGCACATGTGGTTGCACGCTTACGCTTAGGTCGGATATACCGTTGTTCGGTCCTTAATTAACCTGGACGAGAATCCCTCCCTATCTACTTGTGAGATACACCTCTCACACTTCTCATAATATAATATAACTCATCTGCATCGCAAACTAAGTTTTTCATTTTTATTTTTATACAAAATAACAGCGGTAAACCCCTTTGGACCATCATTTCAAAATCTCCCAAACTCATATTTGACATGTCATCCATTTTAGCAATTTTTAGAAAATACTAAAGCTTGACTAAGCAGTTATGCAAGATTCACATTCGAAAAACCAAGTTGACATCATTTATTGTCTGAACCATAACCTAATGGCTGCAAAAGTAAGGATATTGTCGAATCCGGGAGAGAAAGATCCCGGATTCTCAATGTTTCACACACTAGTTCAGGAACAGCTAGTGTGCACATTCGAACAAACGATGGTAGCACAACCATAATACGTAATTTATTTATAATAAATCAAGTTTATTACAAAAGGGTATAAAGCCAAAAGAATAGTGCAGCGGAAGCATAAATAATAAGTAAGGCCACACGATTCGCCACAAGCAATCGTCTGGGGGAGTAGCCCAGTCGTCAAGGTCCTCATCCTCCTCGTAATACTCCTATAAACAACAATTTATGAAGCAAGGGTGAGTACAAATAAATGTACTCCGCAAGTTACACCCAATAAAAGAATTATAATGCATGCATGTTTAATCAAGTTGGGCTTATAGGGCTCATTTTGCATAAAGCGACATTTTCAATTTTAATTACTCTTACCAAGTTTCAAGGCAGTTTAATTAATAACTAAAATCAATTTTAAATTGAAATTTTTTATAATGGATAACCTCCATACAAAAGTAGTGAAGGATACACTCCTATCACATGGCTAACCGCCTAATTTTCCACAAGGATTAACCATCCTAAAATATTTAGTGAAATCATTTTAAAACAAAACCAAATTCTAACTTGCAGTGGTTTTTCTTAGCATGTCCATGACCATGGACATGGCTATTCGAATAGTTTCTACTCTGCAGAGTTTGTACAACTTTACCCACAAGAGATAATCTGCTTAATATGTCGGCCAAAACACACTTCTGAAGGCATGTGACTAAGAAATTATCACTAGGCTTTTACAACGTTCTACCCCAAAGTTAACATGCCCACTAAGGTTTTACTTCCGTTGGGCTAACCACTTGACGGGAGCCTCCTCATGCACCAAGTGGGAATACTATCTAACCGACACCAACACATCAACATGACACAATTAACAATGATGTATTGCAAATTATTAAGCATAACTTGTCCCATCCAGACTTGTGGTAGTACGGTAGAGCTTAGCAAGATGCGGCTCGAAGACCAGTCCTTAACCAAATTGGGCAAAATTCCATAACCTTGGACTCGATCATTGAAATGAATCAATCCTGAGCATCGACTTGCACCATACCAACATCTATTTTGCCCAAGTCTAAATCATTTTTATTTTCTTTTTCATGTTAAAACATTTTCCAAATTTTCTATGGTAAAACAATACCATGACCATAATTTTAAATCATGATTGAATAATTTGGCTAAATTTCCCAAATCAATGTTTTTGGCCTAAGCTTTGACTAAGCATAATTTTCCAACATGTTCTTGTCATACTAATGTACTAACCAGATTTTTAACTAAGGTAGCAAGGAATGGTTAATTCAATGACAAATGTGGCTATACAATGGAATTGGGAATAACTATAAAATTAAAACAGAAATTTAAAATACTTGAATTTAAATAAGCATGCAATAATAATTTAAAATACTGATATTCAAATATGATCAAAGATGTAACTTGTCTTGCTCAAATGAACCTTCTTCAACTAGTTCAAATTCCTCGGAGTCGTCAAAATCTATACGCGAAAATAAGCCAAGTTCAAATAAATTCAAATGAACTCCAAATTAAATAATTTTAGTGTAGATAGCTAGATCTTGATTTTAGATGAATTTAGAAATTTGAATTGTATAGCTAGATCTTGATTTTAGATGAATTTAGAAATTTGAATCGTCTAATTCGGAGCTTGCATGAAGGAGAACGAGTCCCACGAAAATTAGACACTAAAGAAAATAACTAAAAAATCAATTTCTGGAATTTACTGATTTATTTTTCTAAAGTAAATTTAGAATATGATGCAGCATGATGTCATCAACCAAAATTCTTTTCCGGCTGAATTGTTTTTCTACGGGAAATTCTACTAACATGTGGCCCCCTTGGTCAATGGACCAAGTCCCCGACTAGGTCAACAGTCTACGGTAGACCCGGTTCGCAAAACAGTGCTAGAGCTGATGCATACGCTGAGGTGGCCTACCCAACATACGCTGACGTGGGCTAGCGCATGAGGTGGCACTGATGTGGTGCTAGGTGGCACTAACGTGGGCGTACCACGTCAGCCAGTGGACGGTGGCGCTACGGGCGCTACGGTGAGGGTTGGTTGGGGTACCAAATGAAAGAGAGGAGTGAGGCAAACCTAGTGTGCGCAGCTTCAATGGCGATGTGCAATGAGGTGGCCGACGGCAACGAGGTTCTGGTGGGTTTCCAGCGAAAGCAGAGGGAGCATCGTGTAGAACACGGTGAAGTGATGCCAATGGTGAGGACGATGTTGCTGGGGTGTCGTCGACGGCAAAGTAATTGACGGCGAAAGGAGCCTCGGGTGGCAACTTTGAACTTCAAAATCTCAGAGCTAGAGAGAGGGAAAACACGGGGGAGTGTGGTGGCGAGATGAGGAGTTTGAGGTGGAGCTGGGGTGCTCATTTATAGGGCGCGAGTGAGGCTGAGGCGGCGTGCGGCGCAAGAAGCCCTCGTTGGGACAGATGCGGATTCAGGGGGATTTAGGGCCGGGGATGGAGAGGGGATGCCAAAAACGGGTGCGAGATTGATTCAGCTTCATAATGGCGATGCGAATTTGGGATTTGAGATGGATTTGGCTAGGTTTTTGGAAGCTATGAATCGCGGTAATGGCGGTGGCAGACGGAGTCGGAGGAAGAAGAAAGGAAAGAAGAGGGAGACGCTGGCGCGTAGGTCCCACACAGCAGTGAGAGGGAGGGAAAAAAAGGGAGAGAGACAAAGAGAGAGTGCTGACAAGTGTGTTCGGGATGGCAGCGGGAGAAGAGAGAGAAAGGGAGGCAGGGAGAGGCTGATGGGTGGGGGCCACATGGCGCTGAGAGGGTGAGAGAGAGGGTAGAGGTGGGCTGCGGCTGGGAGTGGGCCGAAAAGATGGGCCGGGGCTGGGCCTGGTACGCACGAAAGGCTTGGGCTGAGCGAAATTTGGTCTGGAAGCTATTTTTTGGATTTTTGATGATTTACCAAATGTTGAAATTGAGTTAATTCAATTAGGCTTTTATAAAATAGTAAAGAAAGTCCAAAAATTATGGAAAAATTTACCAAAATTCCTTGAGTCATTTTGGACTTAAATACAATATTTCCAACTCAAAATTGGTATATAATTTTGTAAATAATTTGTTTTGTCTTTAAAACAAATGGGGAATAACTTTTAAAAATCCAGAAAATTCCAGGAAAATTATTAAATTTTATTTTAAACCAAAAATGAAAATTTGGGCTATCACAGATATCAACTTTTCAAGGAGGATCGTGCATCGAATAGGATTAATACTACCACTATCCCCAATTTAGCAATTTTAATCAAACATACACGTATGCATAATAGATTTTACAAAAAAGAAGTACAATAATTAAAATAGTAGGATCAACATGAGCAAAGATGGTGCTTTCCTTGCTCCCATTTCTCTGAATATAAGTGTGAAGGATCGTCGTGAAAATCGTTCGAACAATCGACGTCTAAAAAGAGCCGGAAGCAGATTAAATATAGCAAAATAATTTAAACAGCAACAAAATCCAATTTTTTCATATTAAGGTAGATCATGATTTTAGATGAATTTATAAAAAAATATTCATCTCATTTGCAGTTTGTATGTAGAAGTCATTAACGTTTTCATTTGCTTCGGTTTGAAAATTCCATAAATTAGAAAAAGGCGTGACGTCGAATGCGTATTTTGTGAAGTTTACGCTTTTCAATAGAGAAAGTGTACTCTTCTGAACGTTCTATTGAGGTTTACGCTTTCCAGCAGAGAACACGTGTTTTCCATAGAACTAAAGGCGACTTTTTTATTTTTTCGATTTTAATTAACTGATAGCTAGGGTCCACATGTCAGTCTCTCGGTTTTAAAACATGTTTTAATACCAGGAATAGTGCGTGGTCCCACCTGTCAGTGACACATTTACTAAAAATGTTTATAATTAGATTTTTTATTATCTTTTCAGTCGGTCCCACCTAGGGATGGGAAATGGTGAAGGATAATCCATTTTATCCGATATTCGTATCTGAGAAAATGCAAATGTGGTAAGTAAAATCCGCATTCGAATGAAAAACGAATACTATCCAGGAAAAATGGATAGTATTTGTATCCGTATTCGGTGTTATTCGTATCCGAAAAAATGGATAGTATTCGTATCCGTATTTGGTGTTATTCGTATTCGGGAAAAAAACCAGATAGTATCTGGAAAAACAAATACTATCCAGGAAAAATGAATACGAATACTATCCATTTTTCCCCAGATACGAATACGAATACTATCCGAATTTTTCCTGAAGAGTTTATGTTTCGACGGGGTCTTGATTTGGTGCCAAATCAGTGGCTATTGGGTGTTGCTACGACTTATGTAGACTGTAGATGTGTAGTCATGTTACATAAATTTGTTTTACTGAGATTTGTCGCAAAAGTTGTAGGATATTCGAATTCGACCGAATTGAGTACACATTTGATTCGAATTCGTATTCGTTACGACATTCGATTCGTATTCGTATTTGAGAATGTTTGAATTTGTATTCGTATTCATTTTAAAAATATGGATTCGTATTCGTATTCGAGACTATTCGATTCGTATTCGATCCGTTTCCATCCATAGTACCACCTATCATTGACTTGGTACCTTTAACTATTGTCATTAAGCGCTAACCATCGTTTAAACATTTGGGTCCCACTAGTAGTGAGAGAGAGGAAGAGAGAAGCTGGGCGCGCATGGCTGAGTGTCATGGCGAGCTCACCGGCGATGAACGGCGTGACAGCAAGGCTCGAGGATGGGCAAAATGGGTTCCTCTCTCAATGGCAATGCCACCGGGTTGTGGTGGAGGCCTGAGAGATGGTCGGAGGCAGTGCAACACCAGTGATAAGCGACAGAGCTCCTCGGGTCCGAACTGGATTTCACGATTGGAGCTAATCGGCAGTGAAAGGTGGTGCACACTAGCTCTAGGGGACATTTACTGTCACATCCCCAAATTTATAAATGATATTTAGTATGTATCTCATCAGCATGCATCATGTTTTGAAGCAATTGCATAATTTATTGCACTTGGAAAATCTTGTTCAAATAGTGAACCTACAATACTATAATACTATTGAAGTTCCCCTGGAAATAATTTATTACAATACTATAATACTTATCAAGAATTAATATAATTTTTCCCAAATTTTTGGGAATAGTTTTAACCCTCACAAAATTCAAATACAATCCAATAACCTATCTCGGGTTTGGATTTAAACTAAACAAAATATATCTTGAACAGTAAGGTTTAATATATTTTTTATGGATACTAAACCTTCCCAAGAACCCCTCTAAATTATTTCAAGATTTTAGGAAATTTATTTCTATTTTTAAGACCTTAGTCAAAGTAGAGAAACTAATTTAAATCTTAGTCAAAACCTAGACTAAACCAACTAGCACTGTTCCTCGGGCTCGAGTTTGACTTGGTGAACCGACTCGACCAAACCACCTAAATGCACCACGTGTGAGCCGTTCGATTAGAACTCGATGGCCCAGATCTCGTAACCCTTCGGCCCAGTCCAAACGATCACGCGTGTTGTTAACCATTCGATCTTGATCCAATGGTCTGCATGGACCCACTTAACCAGGACTCGCATGCGCGCGTTGAGTCGCTGCCACATCGGGCCCACCTGTCGGATCCTTCTCCCTCTTCTCGCTAACGCGTCCATCGATTCATGCAGGGCGCGCTCGCCACGCGGCCGCAACGCCTTGAGCAGCTCCGTCGACGACGTCAATCCACCGCCCGTTTCAGCCAACCCCGAGCATCGCCTTGTAATGCCGCCACCATCTTCGTCATCTCCTTGGGATAATACCCCTCGCACAACCTTCGTTTTTGCCATCTTTCCTCTCGGTGGTTGAGGAATGATGAGCTCTCCTCTGCTCTCTACTCCGGTGAGTTTCAACCGCGTGGTTTCCCTCTCTTCTACCTTCAATGCCGTGTCCATTTTAGCTGAACTCGACTCATGTCCTTGCTTGTAGCTCTCGGACCACAGTGGTGCCATTCGGCATTTCCAGAGCGCGCACCCGAGTGACATCATCGTGCCAACTTGGTACTCGGTGAGTATTATCTCCCATTTTTGCATCACATTGTGCCTCTTTACTCAGTAATGAGAACCCCTCAATCAATTTTGATAATGCACGACAGGGTTGCGGTGAATCGAAGTTTCCCCCTTTTTGGCCGAGGAACTAACTTTTCATCTCCCACTTGATTCGGTAGGCCATTGTCCGATTCCTTGCACAGCATGCTCTTAAAGTCCTTGAGCTATCCCGAGCATTCACTCATCCTAAATCTACTCAGGGTCACTTCTCCACGTGAAGCCGTGCCGCCGCCGTCATCTTCTTCGACGCCGGCCAAGCTCCAAGCCTCTCTAAGGACCCATCCAGCTCAGGTAGCTTCCTTATAGTCCTTAGAAACTTGGGCACCTGTTGGATTGAACGCTGTGGAGCTATATAATTGTGTGCATGGTTGCCGTATTCTCGCTGTCGCTTAGCTCCGACTAGCCACCGGTACGAACTGTCTCAGACCTCGCCACCACCACCGAAATATGCGCACTGCTATTGCGAAGCTGCCCTGAGCCTTGGCTGGCTCCGCCACGGCGCGTAGCACTAGCGAGCTATCGGGCAAACGCGCGGGACCAAAGTCCCGTTGTCGTATGCGGGCAAGTACTGTAGCATGATGATTAGGCGTAAAATGATGATGATTAGCATTTAATCACTGTCTTAGTAGCGGTAATGTGCCACTTACATGTGGGCCCTTGCAAAGAAACCCAACGCGTTAAGTAAAATGCCGCAGCGACTGACTTGTGGGCCCAGCCATAGCGGCTGTGCGCGCCATGCGCATCTTTGTAAACTTCGATTCATGAGGCCGAAGTCATTGACGGGTGGACCCTTTGTTAGTCTTGTGATTAAATCGAAAGTAAAAGAATAACGCACTTATTCACCGAGCCCACTGGTCAGTGACTGTGGCTAGCACCGTGCTCGGTGAGAAAAGTCAGAAAAGCTTCAGGAAATTCGAAATCCATTATTTTACACATTGAAAAATATGAATAACTTCAAAAATACATAACTAATTCATCTCAACTCCAAAATGGTTGAAACTAGTTTTGATAATTTTCATTTTTAATGAAATTTATTATAAAATTGGTTTCAAACATGTCTCTGTAGCAAAAATTATTATTTTGTAGAATGATCCATAACTCTATTATTTTTACAATAGAAAAAGGCTGATAACTTGGAAAATACATAACTAATTCATGAAAACTCCAAATGAGATGAACCCAGATGTTTTGGACTTATAATAATATTATATATTTATCTATATAATCCTTGTATCCCTCACTGCTCTACAAATTTTGACCAAATAATTAAATTACTTGAATTAAGACATATTGAAATCTGAAATTCAAATAGCCATAACTCTCACACACTAACTCCAAATAGAATAATTCTTTCACCTAAATTAATCTAAAATCATAAACTAGCCTCTGTAGAAAAATCATATATTTTTGATAACTTTGATTTTTGAGGTATTTCTCGATGTTTATCGATATCGTTATTCCTCTAGATCCCGAAGCGAGTGATATTGACTCCTATGCTACTGAGAGTGAGCAATTGATCTACCAGCAAGGCAAGCATCATTTGAACTTTCTTTTGCACCATATTTGATCCCAGTTTTTGTTAAGTTAGTACAATGATAATTGCTTGCATGCTTATTTTGCTATATCGCTATTTTTGTGATGTGTAGTTAATAATATCCTATTCATTGAGGTTATCCTTGAATTTATTCCAGTACCACATGCTTAAGATAGGTTGTGTGAATTATTGTACGGTTTTTCTTAGCCATGCAAGTCTAGAACGGTAGTTTGATTGTCGGGATTAACCCGACAATTATGGGAGAAACACACTTTCTTATACTCTTTTCATTTTAGATCTTCGTATCTATTTTATGAGTTAAAATTTGTCATTTTAAATGAGTTTTTAGGTATGGAAAAATGGTTGCTAGTAAGGGTGCCTTCGTGCACGAGATCGGGTATGTGGTTGAATTGTCCGGACCAACAAGGACCGAACTTTGGTAATATCATTAATTCAAGTACACTCGTGCTACCGCACACAGGATTATGTTACATCCCATGGTGGTGTAAGGGCACTTGTGTTGATCATTTGTCCGTAGGAGCTGATGTAATGTTCTATAGTATGCAAGGGAGCACCAATTTTTAATCTGTGCATTGCATCGGTATTTCCAATACAACTTGTGAGCCGCTTAGCAAGTGCTATCAGACACTTGTACTAAGTAAGGGAACATCTTGCAAAGGGGACTTAGCCCAATAATATTTTCTTGCCAAAAACGACCGTATCTCGATTCTCCCCAGCTAGCATACCAAAGGAAGTGTGTCATTATTCGGAGGCATCCAGAGGCTCACGGGCTAGTCGAGTCGTGTGGGTAAAGTAGTACACCTCTGTAGAAATAAATCTATTCGAATAGCTGTGTCCGCGGTTATGGACTATTGTTAGACCTTGAACTATTTTTGTGGGTACAATTTGGTATTCGGTATGAACGGATGTTCATGCACTTTAGCGTATCAAAGTGGGCTGCCACTTTGGTGCTTGTTTGATTCATTTGTTCACCTTTGTATTACTTTATCACATGCTTTACTTCTACTTCAAATCTGTTTTTAAAATGGCAATTGATAAATTAGTATGTGTAGGTTGGAAAAATTGTTGCGTTTTTCGCAAAACTAAAGCCACTAATGCCATCATTTGAATATCCACTATGCATAACTAATTTTATCTTTGTGTAAGACTTGCGAGTACAACTTTGTACTCAACCAGTTTGTCTACTGGTTCCAGGTATAGAAGACTGTGAGCCCGTTGAGCTTGTGAGTATCGATTTAGGCGACACTGACGAGTAGTGTTATCATTTAACTCCTAGTCGGTTGCCGATGGGTTATGGGGCATATCATGCTGGAATTTTGGTTTATTTACTTGTTTTCGCTGCTACTTTATGATCTTATTTGAATTTGGCCGGTCGGCCACTTGTAATAGTTGTAGACTTGAACTACTCTGATGTATGTCTTTTGAACTATTAATGTATGAATGTTGTATGGATGTGATCAATATTGTATGTGAGTTTGGGCATGTTGGTCACTGATCTTGGGAGCCAACATGACCTCATGCTCGCTATTCATGGATTCCCTTTTAACTCACTAAGTGTGATCTTTGATTGTTTAGAGAACCGATAATCATGCAGTACTTGCAGAGGAGCGGTACGCATGATCACCAGGGCTCTAGTTTCCGTAAAGACTTCTCACTTAGATGGAGTTAACTTAGAATACATTAACTTGGAAGCCCAAAGTTTTCTCCTTAAGGTCGGGCGGGTCTCGGTCTTACGGAAATAACCCAGGGGCTCCCACAGCGTTGGTATCAGAGCCATACTGACTGTAGGTTAGAGATAGCACGGGCGTTAAGTTTAGCAAGTCCCTAGTCAAATTATTTTCAAAATATCAAACTAATTTGAGAAAGCTAAGTTAGGAATCTCTTTTATTCCTCATCCATCCTAGTATCATTTCTCACCTTATTCTTGTTTCGATTTACAAAACTAACTCATCTTGCCATTCTTGTCCTTAGATGAGTCGCCAGTACCTTGTCAAGGAGACCCAAGTGAAAGATGTGGACGGATACCCAGCATTACTTAGAGACATGAAGTGGAGAGCGAACTTCACATATCAGCCAACCTACTCCATTTACCGGCGCGACAGAGGACCAAGGATGGAGGAGTACTTGGCAGTGATCAATATCATTGCCAGACGTGTGACAGGGAGTATCCCATACGGGTTCCAGGCGCGTGGCACCTCTAAGGCCACGGCATTGCAGGAAGTGGCTCGTGTGGCCATGAGCCATCTTCATCATGACTTGACGGAGTTAGCTCAGCCGCCATACTACTATTTTCCTATGCAAGCATGTGGCGTAGAAGTGAACACTTTTGCCAAGATTCAGGATGGGGAAGACCCTCAAGTGCGACAGCTGCAAGATTGATTCACATCATGGATCAGATCCACCGTTGCACTATGCATGAGTTATGGGAGACGTGACATCATCTCATTGTGGCTCAAGAGCGTCTGCAACCCATATGCAACATGGGACTTGTAGACAAGCATGTGCTTTATGGGGAGAACGAGGTCTCTCCATATGCATCTGCACCACCAGAGTACCATCTTCCTGAAGTGGGAGGGCAAGTACCCAATTTTGGATCAAGACGTCAAGCTCGTATGTCAGTAGGTTTCTCTCGTGTCCAATGGCCGGAACCTGCAGGAGGACATGTCATTAACATAGGATCCCCTCTACGTCTCACCAATCTAGATAACCCCGAAGACACGGGATCACCCAGCTACTATTGGTTAAGTCAGTTTCTGGAGGGATTTAACCGGAACCCTTAGGATTGTAGCTTAGTGAGTTCGCTGTCCGGACATGAGTTCAGCGAGCATGTATCTTTAGACTCTTGTAGTAGGCTAGTAGTTGATGGACTCTTGATGTTTCTTGCAAGAACTTTTGTTTCGGGCAATTACCATTCGCCTACGGGCCTATATGGATGTAATTGTAACCAGAAAACTATGCTTTGCTTTAATGGATCTTATGTTGGCCTTTGTGTCTTTGTGTTCCCATTTGGTGTTAATTTTTGGTGCATTTCATTGTCATGTTGCATGCTAGTTTAAGTTATTCTCCTTACTATCCAGAAAACTCTTTCACACTCATTTGAGTGTGCCCTTAGTCTGTTTTCTAACCATCCATGTGACAACAGGATGACAGGGCCTAACACTCAATCAAGGGCTCAACAGCAAGAGGGTTCACCACCCCCACGTACTCGCTCAGCTGCTTTGGATGAGCTCTACGCACGGGGGGAAGGTGGTGAACCTTGCCAAGGGCAAAACTGTTGTGGAGGACCATCGGAAGAAGAGCTTCCACCACCTCCCACAATGGCTGAGGTCTTAGCCTAGATTGAAAGAAACCACATGGATCAAATGCGGATTCTGGCGGGTCTCGGTCTTATGGAAATAACCCGGGGGCTCCCACATTTACGATGCTATTGGCAGTGGCTCGGGGACCAATGGTCATCGAAGCGGTGGCGACAAGGCTCCCCGAGATGGCACCATGACTGGTTATGACGAAGTCTTCGCTACGGTAGCTAATCCTATGATCTAATGCGCGCAAAAGCCCTAGGGGACTGCTAGAAGCACACGAAGGTCCTTGACGGCGTCAGGGGATGACCGGAGTGGCTTGGCAGGATTGAGCGGTGGCGGGGCAAAGATAGCTCACGATGATGTTGTGCTACGGTGATGGAGATGCTATAAGGAGGTGCGCATTAGCTTGCATGCGCACTGAGGATGGTATGGATAGAAGGAATGAACGAGAGACTCATTGAGGTGGTGGCTAACTAGAAAAGAGTTGCGTCGTCTAGAATTGAGGAAGAAGGTCAATTTAGGGGATTCTCTGCGTATGGAGCATCATCAACTGAGGGAGAGCATTAGTGTAGCATGGGACACGAAATGACGCGGTCAGGTGAGGTTCAAGCTCACCAAAACATCGGGAACACCAAGGTCCGAAGTGGAGTGTGCACCAGAGGTGGAGAAGACGATGGCGCGCCCATGCTACGGGGTTCCCGGAGCTACATTAAGTAAGAAAGGAGCATCAGTGAGGTAAGGGGCACGTGGTGACAAGGTTGGCAAGGGCAAGGAAGCTCACCAGAGAAGATGGCGTTGTGGAGCTTGCTTGCTGTCTTCGACAACGACACACTCGTTCTCGGTGATTCAGAGAGCTAGAAGCTCGGAGAAAGTGCGAGATGGAATGAGGGGCGAGCTGGAGAGATGGTGACGTGCTTGGGGGCTTAAGTAGCTACGAGCATTGTGTGAGATTCGCGGCAAGAGGATCTGATCCTGACGAAACTTCAGCGCTTTGCTCTAGCGTCTCACTTGACCAAAGACAGGTTGGGTGCCATTAAGTGGGTAGGTGTCACATCCCTAATTAGTAAATGATAATTAGTATGCATCTCATCAACATGCATCATGTTTTGAAACATTTGCATAATTTTTATTGTACTAGGAAAATCTCAAACAAGTGTTAAACCTACACTTCAAAATTTAACTCCAAACAAAAACTGGAACAAAAAATTTTGGTAACCTTCTAGAAATAATTTATTCAAATACTATAATAATTATCAATAATTAATATAATTTTTTCCAAATTTTTGCGAACAGTCTCAACCCTCATAAAATTCTAACACACTCCAATAACCTAATTTAAGTTTGAATTTAACTTGACAAAAATATAACTTGAATAGAGGGGTTTCAAATTTTATATAGGAACGAGGTCAACCCAGAAACACCTCTGATTTATTTCAGATTTTTAGGATTTTTATTTCTACTTTTAGTGGCCCAGTCAAAGTTGAATGGTTTGAAATTTAAATTAGTCAAACTCATACCAAACCAGCTTGCACTGTTCCTCGGGCTCGAGTCCGACCCGGTGAGCTGACTCGGTCGAACCACCTAAATGCACCTCTCGTGAGCCGTCCGATTAAAATTCAACGGACCAGATCTCTCAACCGTTCGGACCAGTCCGAAAGTTCCTTTGAATCTGAGCCGTCCATTTGTGATCAAACGGTCCTGATAGAACCCGCCCATCGCACCCAAGCCACACTCGCACGCGCTATTTTGTTTCGCTGACACGGTGGGCCCGAGCTGTCAGCTCCTTCTTCCTCCTCTCACTAACGAGCGCTAGGGCACGAGCTCCACGCGGCTGCGATTCTCTTCCGTGTGCCAGTGACGCCGTCAATCCACTACCTCTCCTGACCTATCCAGGAGCTCCCTCACTTCACACCGCCTTCGCTGCCCTCAACGCCCGAGGATAATACCCCTCGCACCCCTCTCAATTCGCCATCTTTCCTCTCGGTGGCTGAGGAAAGAGGAGCTCTCCTGCGTGCATTGCTTGGGTAAGCTTCACTCGGGTGGTTCCTCTCTTCTCTACATTCAATGCCCTATCCATTTTGGCTAACCTCAGCTCTTGCGATCGCTTGTAGCTTCTGGACCATCTTCGTGCTCTCGGCAGCCCTAAAGCACGCACCCGAGTGGCATCACCGTGCCTTTTTCGTGCTCAATAAGTATTGTCACAAACCTTTCGAGTCATATCATGTCTTTGGTTATGAGATTGAAAACCCCTTAGTCAATTTCAACAATGCATGACAAGGCTTCGTGGATTTGAAGAAATCTCATTTTCGGCTGAGGAACAGTCCCTTCGTCTCCCACCTTGATCCGGTAAAGCTTTCATCGATTCTTTGCTACTAGGGCATCCTCATGTGATCCTTAAGCTGCTCCGACCATTCACTTGTCTTCATTTTGATCCAGCCGTCCTCTCCTCGTTGAACCGCACCGCTGCCATCATCTTCTCCGACGACGACACAGCTCCGACCGCCTCCAAGCTTCCCCGAGCACCCTTCTTTGCTCAGGTAGCCTTCTTATAGCCCCTACAACCCCAGGCACCCGCTTGTATGCACTGGGGAGCTTTGTATTGCTACATGCATGTTTGCCGTGAGAAGCGCTGTCGCTCAACTCCGGCTAGCCGTCGGTACGGGCCACCTCTGACGTCGCCACCACCACCAAAAGGTGCGCAACACTATTGCGCACCTATCCTAGTCCTTGGCGCCCGCCGCGTGCGTTGTCGTCGCGACAGCCATCAGTGGTTGGTCATTTACGGCAAATGACGTTCATTAACTGCTAATGATTGGGTTAGGAGTTAATGGCTGTCTTAGCCGCGGTAATCTGTCACTTACACGTGGGCCCACGCACAGAAAATGGTGGGGTTAAACGAAAGCCGTAGAGCGGCTGACTTGTGGGCCCGCCCACTTAAGCGCGAGTAGTGCGCATGCACGCGTAGACCAAGTCCATTGGGTCGTGCCGCTGACATCGGGCCCGACACATCAAACCAGAATTTTAAATCGGAAGTTAAAAAGGAAAACACACTATTCACCGGGCCCGCTGGTCAGCGATGGTGACTAGCACCGCGCCCGGTAAGAAAAGTAATAAATGCTTAAGGAAATTCGAAATCTATTAATTTACACACTGAAAATATGAATAACTTCGAAAATGGGTGAAACCAGTGCTGATAATTTTTTATTTTTAGTGAACTTTATTTTAAAATTGGTTTCAAACTTGTCTCTATAGCAGAGAGTATAATTTTGGAAAGTGATCCATAAACCTATTATTTTTACAATAGAAAAAGGCTGAAAACTTTGAAAATGCATAACTAATTCATAAAAACTCCAAATGAGATGAACCTAGATATTTTGAACTTGTAATAATATTCTCTATGTATCTATATAATCCTTGTATCTCCCACAACTCTACAAATTTTGACCAAATAATTAAATTGCATGAACAATGACTTATTGAAATCTGAAATTCAAATTGTTATAAATTTTACATAATAACTCCAAATAGAATAATTCTTTCACCTACATTCATCTAAAATTATATACTAGCCACTGTAGAAAAAATCATGTATTTTTTAGCATTTCGATTTTTGGGGTATTTCTCGGTGTTTGTCGATATCGTTATTTCTCTAGATTCCAAAGCGATTGATATTGACTCGTACGCCACTGAGAGTGAACAACTGATCTACCAGCAAGGCAAGCATCATTTGAACTTTCTTTTGTATCATATTTGATCACAGTTTTGATAAGTTAGTGCAATGATAATTGCTGGTATGCTTATTTTGCTATGTCGCTATTTTTGTGATGTGTAGTTAGTTATATCCTATTCATTGAGGTTAATCTTGAATTATTCTAGTACCACATGCTTAAGATAGGTTGTGTGAGTTATTGTACGGTTTTGCTTAGCCATGCAAGTCTAGAACGGTAGTTTGATTGTTAGGATTAACCCGACAATTATGGGAGAAACACACCTTCTTATATTCTTTTCAATCCAGATCTTCATATCTATTTTATGAGTTAAAATTTATCATTTTAAAAGAGTTTTCGGGTCTAGACAAGTGGTTGCTAGTGAGGGTGCCTTCGTGCACGAGATCGGGTATGTGGTTGAATTATTAGGACCAACAAGGACCGAACTTTGGTAACATCTCTAATTCAAGTAAAACTCGTGCTATCACACGCGGTATATGGGTGCCGTACGGTTAAGTAGGGGGAAGGTTTTATTGTGATAAGTCCCAAGGTGGTGTAAGGGCACTTGTGTTGATCATTTGTCCGTAGGAGACGATGTAATGTTTTATAGTATGTACGGGAGCACCAATTTTTAATATTTGCATTGCATCAGTATTTCCAATACAACCTGTGAGCCACTTAGCAAGTGCTATCAGTCGCTTGTACTAAGTAAGGGAACATCTTGCAAGGGGGACTTAGCCCAATAGGATTTTCTTGCTGAAAACGACCGTATCTCGATTCTCCCCGGCCAGCATACCAAAGGAAGTGTGTCATTATTCGGAGGCATCCGGAGGCTTACGAGATTGTTGAGTCATGTGGGTAAAGTAGTACACCTCTTTAGAGATAAATCTATTCGAAGAGCCGTGTCCGTGGTTATAGATGATCGCTTGAGTTATGTGGTTACTATTGTTAGACTTTAAATTAAAATTTGTGGGTACAACTTGGTATTCGGCATGAACAGGAGTTCATGCATGTTAATGTATCTAAGTGGGTTGCCACTTTGATTATTGTTTGATTTATTTGTTCATCTTTGTATTACTTTGTCACTCGATTTACTTCTACTTCAAATCTGTTTTTAAAATGGCAATTGATAAACTAGTATGTGCAGGTTGGGAAATTGTTGCATTTTTCGCAAAACTAAAGCCACTAATGCCATCCTTTGAATATCCACTATGCATGACTAATTTTATCTTTGTGTAAGACTTGCGAGTACAACTTTGTACTCAACCAGTTTGTCTACTGGTTCCAGGTATAGAAGACTGTGAGCCCGATGTGCTTGTGAGTGTCGATTTAGGCGACACTGACGAGTAGTGCTATCATTTAACTCCCAGTCGGTTGCCGATGGGTTATGGGGCATAACATGCTGGACTTTTGGTTTATTTACTTGCTTCCGCTGTTACGTTAAGTCCTTATTTGAATTTGGCCGGTTGGCCACTTGTAATAGTTGTAGACTTGAACTACTTTGATGTATGTCTTTTGAACTATTAATGTATGAATGTTGTATGGATGTGATCAATGTTGTATGTGAGTTTGGGTGTGTTGGTCGCTGATCTTGGGAGCCAACATGACCTCATGCTCGCTGTTCATGGATCCTATTTTAACTCACTAAGTGTGGTCTTTGATTGTTTAGAGAACCGATAATCATGCAGTACTTGCAGAGGAGCAGTACGCATGATCACCAGGGCTCTAGTTTCAGTAAAGACTTCTCACTTAGATGGAGTTAACTTAGAATCCATTAACTTGAGGCCTAGAGTTATCTCCATAAGACCGGGATGGCCTCGGTCTTACGGGAATAACCCGAGGGTCCTCACAGTAGGTGGCATGGGCGAGGTCTGGCGAAGGTGATGGAGGTAGGTGGGGCACGAAACGATGGGTGGCGAGGCGAAACCGTGGGCGAGTGGGCGTTGCGGACGAGGGAGCGCTGGCGTTCTAGAGAGCGAGGGAGGGAGCAAGGTGGAAGACAAGCGCTGACAGGTGGGGCCCACATGTCAGTGAGCACAGGAGCGATGGTGGTGTGGGCTAGAGCTGAGTGCGAGGGAGTTTGGGCCAGCTCAGTTTCGGCCCAAAAGGTGAGAGGGAAATTTGAATTCATTTTCAGATTTTCCCAAAACTGGCTGATTGTTTGGTGAATTTTTAAACCTATGAAATTTATTCTAAACTTTATGATAATTTTTGTAGAAGTTTCTGACAATATCTTGTTTCATATGTAATTATTTTATGATTTTATAATCTCTATGATTTTCCTGAAAATTCTTACAAGTTGCTGCTTGTATGAAATTTTATTATTTGGTTTATACAAAAAGATCAAAAGTCATGCATAAATAATTTTCCACATAGACTAAGCTCAAAATTACTTTCCCATTTATTTTCACTATGTCTTCCCCCAAAATGACATTTTTGGGATGTTACATATGAGCACGTGACTCCCCGTGTGGCCATGTGCTTCATTCGAATCACTATTGTCCCCACACTTTCCAACCGACGAAGCACAAGTGACCTGTCTCCGCCGCAACTGCAACAATCCACTCTCATTGCCCTTATTCCTAGGTGTTCCTCCTCCTCCTCTGGCGCCTCTTCCCGATGTCCCCATCTGTGCACTCTCCTCCCCCACTAGCTCTTGAGCTCCATCGTGGCTCGGCTAGCTCCTGTGGCGTCCTGTGCTCCACCGTCTGGAGCGACCTCCACCAGACATGGCCTCCTGAGAATGGTGCCATGGGTAAACGAGGTATGGCACCGTGGGATCTCCCCTCCTCCCCATCCCCCGCTCCCTCCCTCCTCCTTCCTCGGTGATCTGATAGCAGCCAGAGATCACCAACAGCCGGAGTTGCCATGGTCTCGAAATCCGGTATGCTTCTCGACTAGGGCATTGGAGACTGTGGTAGTGCACTGCCTCCTCGATCCTCCTATGAGTTTGGCTCGTCGACAACATCCAATCCTCACCTCCTTGTTTGGAATGCTTGTTGCAAGTCGATTTGTTGCAACAACTTTTATCAATTGTTGCATGGAGTTTTTCGGTTTGTTCCAATGTGTCTTCTTAAATGTTGCATTAACTTTTCCAAATTGTGTTGCGTACGACATCTATATCCGAATGGTAGCGAATGCGGTAAAGAAAATAATATTCGTATTGCAAAATGAATACGAATGCAAACAATATCTGTATCTTTTTCTGGATACGAATACAAATGTTGTATGAAAAAATGTGGTCGAATACGAATACGGATAATATCCGGATCCAACAGTTTTATTTCCCTTGTCATCTAGTCCACTAACATTTTTGTGTGTGTTGTGTTACTATGTTGCTTGTGGGAATTTATATGTAACTCCATATATTGGTACTCTTTTTGTCGATGTTTGGAATTTGAACTTTTTTGTGTGAAACTTCATCAAATTTTAGGATATTCGAATTCGACCAAATTCAACATTTATTCGATTTGTATTCGTATTCGTTACACTTACAACATTCGTTTCATATTCGTATTTGTATTCTTTAAAAAAAATACATGTATGAATGTGGTATGTCCACTATTTAATTTGTATTCGAGCTATTTTCACCCTAGTTGCATGCGTTGATTACAATTGTTGCACAAGTTGTTCAGTGATATTGTACGTCCGAGCGCTAGTTGTATCAATTTTATATACTACTTAAAAAGAACGAAGAGTGGTGGTCCGTAGTTCGTAGCTCCCCTCCTTGACTTCTCTTGCGCACAGCCCTCCCCATCATGAATTATTTTGCACTGAACTGTGGGACCTACTGTCTGTGCCCTCCAAACCCTCCACCAGACTGCCCCGATTTCAACATAATTTTTCGTCTCAATCCGAACAATAGAACAAAAGCAACAATCTACAGTAGGTGCTCCACTACATGCAGGGGCAGGCCCAGAGCAACCTGGGCTTCAGTTGTGTACCTAGGACCTAAAGTTCATAGAGAAATAGTCAAATAAACAAAAGATAGTGAGCTCAGTCAATGAGGGAGATAGCTCAACTCGGGACGTGGCCAAGTCTCTTGGGTTTGGCCCTGACCACATGCATGTACGACTCAATGGAATATGGAGAGTTTGATCTGCTGCTACGGGACGTGATAGTAGAGGCTGCCATAGCGGCCGAAGGCAGCGGTGTGGCATTTTAGTTCTGGTACCGCTTTGTATTTTAGCAGCTAAATGTTGTTGTGTCCATTATCTCTTTCTTATAATGATGTTGGCGCAGGAAATGATCCTCAGTGTTGATATTGCAAGTGTGAACCAAGTACTGAAGGATCAATAACGACAAGGAGTCGAAGCATGGGGTACGCAGTGAAAAAGTTACCGCCGAAATTTCGGCGGTTACCGCCGAAATTCGCTGTTACCGCCGGGTCCCGGTAAATTACTGTACCGGGCAAATAATTTCGGCCCGTTTTGAATTCACAGCCCGGCCCAGCCGAGCGACGCATCCGTTCTTCTTTTCCCCTTCGGTCGCTCGCCCTAATTCTCGACGGCGCGTGCGCTGCGGCGATTTCGGCGGTGCTGCTGAGCCAGCTGAGGCGAGGACGGGAGCGGCGAGGGCCTGAGCGGCGGCGTCGGCGGCGGCGCCTCCGGCCCAACCGAGCACAACCTTCATCTTCTATCCCCCTGCACTCACTCGCCCTAACCCTGAACCCATCTCGCGCTGCGGCGATTTCGGCGGCGCCTGCTTCTGGGCACGGGCGAGGGCTGCTGGCGCTTGAGAGCAGGGAGGAGAGATGGTGAAGATTCCCAGCCCGAGGAGGCTCTTCAGGAGCCACTCCAAGAGCACCGGCGGCGGCGCGGACATCTGCGCCATGGTCGCCGAGCACGAGAAGATCGAGTGGGAGGTGCGGCCGGGCGGGATGCTGGTGCAGAAGAGGCGGGCGCCGGAGGAGGATGACGACCTGGCCGGCGCCGTCGACGTCATCCAGGTCAGGACGTCAGGTTCTCCACCGGGTAGCAATGGCACGAGCCTGCTGCTGCTTCCTGATTTCTTTAAACTTTCTTCTTCTTGTTTATTTTGGGGTTCCTTCGTAGGGGATCGAGTCGAATTGAATCCCCTTTGCGGCGATTTATTCCATCTCCTGATTGATTTGTGCAGGCTACTACCTAATACCTATTAGTGTTTAATCCAAACCTGGAGTTGTATCTTTGTGTTGTCGTATTCAGAGTTCATACATGAAAACCGCCCCAACTATGGATCCTCCCTGTTGATTGCAGAGTGTGTGCTTCTCAGATCATCATAGAGTAAAGAAGAGTTCTGGGTTGAATCAAGTGTCCCTTTTATCCACTTCGTGTGTCTGTGATCTTTTGGATTCTCTGTCTGCAGCATGTTCAGTGCGTGTGTTCTTAACATTTTTGGCGAAATTTTGCCGAAATTTCGGTCAATTTTCGGCGATTTTTCGGCTGTTTACGACTTGCACAAATTGGAATTTCAAATTTGGATCGAAAATTTCGGCCGAAAAAATTCCGGTAACCGCGGTAACCGGATCTATCGGTGACCTCCGATATTTTTTTGCGTCCGATAACGTTTTCCCTGGGGGTACGTATATATGGAAGTTTATAAACATGAATGCTTGTGCTTGTTTTCTAATAAACATGAAGACTTCCGATGCTACGACATTTGTGTGTTCTCAAGAATGGATTTATTCCAAGCTGAGTGTGCGGCGCAGACCGAGGATGACAATGGAGGCACAAAGCGGACTAGCGCGGAGCTCGGTCGATGGCTCAACAAAGCCGAGGGCGTGTAGCGTAGGCCGAGCCTGATGACGATAGGCTCGATATACTAGGTAATACTATGATTTTTCTTATCCATAGCAACACACGGGTAGTGTTAACAACTAAAGTACTAACTCCTACCTTGTTTTTTCTGCATGAAGCTAAAAAGACAAGTAATTAGAACACACCCACACAACACAGAGAGTGATAGGTACAGTACATTTCACATAATATAGAGCATTTGCTAGCTTATTATTATGTGTGCAAGGACCTGGAATAATAATAAAAATATGGTAAAGTACGTTGTGAGTCCTTGAACTTGTCGGATTGGGTAACTTAGGTCTCTAATCTATGGAACTTCACAATCAGATACCTAAACTTTTTTAAGTGTGTCCCTAGAGGTCCCAATGTGGGTTTGCTAGGTTTGACTGTTGACGTGGATGCTTGACCGTGCCAGCATGGCTTGCGGGCTCACATGCAGCCCGCGTGACCAATCGAGTGCGTCGTCACATTTGCACAAAACCCCTTGGACTTATTATCCGTTTGCATTCCATCCCCATCTCTTGTCTCCACTAGGTTCTCGTGTGATCAGCCGAGGTAGAACGCGGTCAACCCTGGGCTGTCGTCTTCGTCCGTAGTTGAAGGAGGATGGAAGGGGGGTTGATTCTCGACAAGTGGAGTGGTTCGCGGTGTATTCAGGCGGGAACGATCATGGTGCTGACGTTGCAGGCGGAAGGAGAACCACCTCTTGTGTGTGGTACATGCTTCAATACCTAGTTTGCATGCCAATTTGTGTGCTTCGGGTTGCGATTTTTCTCTACGAAGTGGCCGATGTAGGCGCATTGCTGGGTTTATGAATCTAGGGTATATGATTCACAAACCAAGCGCAACGATTCTTACGTGATCTCTAATTTTTCCGGTTGGTTAGCCTTACTCTGTTGTTTGGTGGTGATTTTCTGTGTCTAATTTGGTAGTTCTAGGGTTCAGGATTCCCAAATCGAGCGCAATGATTTTCTGTGCTAGATATGTTGTTTTAGTGTTTTGAATTTTGGACATGTGTTGAGCACGAAATTTTGAAATATGATATTTTTGTTGTTTGTTTTTCTGAAATTGTGCCACTCTGTTAACAATGTAGAGTCTGATGTTGATGAGTTCACGGTTGAGGCTTATCATGCTGGGTTTTTTCGCGGACAGGGTAGCAACAGGAGTTATGTAGATAGGAAACGGAACTAGTTTGATCGTTGTGAGATAGATACTTGGCCTCCTCTCTGGATAGATGATTTTGTGAAAAACCTCGGCTATGAGAATAGAGATAAGTTGAAGGTTTACTGGTGCTTGCGTGGGAAACATGTTGGTAAAGGTTTGAGAATTGTCAAGAGGGATGCGGACACTAACAACATGGTTGCAATGACAAACTTTCACAAGAACTTAGTTATGTATTTGGATCATGATGACAATATAGGAGGCATCATCTAGGATGACATCATAGCACAACCAATTGCCTATTTGCCAAAGGTGATGAGCCCCAAGAAGGTAGCTATTACTGAGAGGATTGTTGATGAGAAACTATCGAGTTTTTATAATGATATCATGATCCCATGTAAGAATAGCAAGGACAAAGAGAAGGCAGAACCATCAAAGCTAGACGAAGGAAATAGTGGCAGCGAAGGAGATAGTGACAATGAGCAGGATGATCCTGAATCATGATATCCACACAGGTAGACAGGTAAAGGCCACACACAGTGATATAGCAAGGAATTGTGCGAGCTATTTTGATAAATCACACATGTAGTAGATGCGTGCAATTTGCGAGAATACCAGAGAGCTTTTGTTTCTCCTGTTCGTTCAGTCTGGCTGCAAATCCATTTAGGCTCCTCTTGTAGATGTAGATGATCCTATCCGGAGCAGAGCTGCAATACAATGCATACATTCAGTTTCTTTCGTAACGTGCTAACCCCTATCTGGAGCATGATTTTGTTTTCAAATGGAAGAAAGAAACTCCAACTTGCATGCGCAGCTAAATCGCTAGCCATCTCACGTAGCATATAATCTAGAAAGGTAAAAATTTAGTGTGTTAAACTCTAATGCTCCTTCTTATGTGCAGTAACCCTCGGATCGGAATAGAGTTTGTGACATACGGTACGAGCGTGCACAGTATCAAGAACAAAGTAGATGAATCTCATAGAGAAAAACAAAATAACGGTGACGAAGCAACCACGATGAGAGAAAAAGATTTTGGTGAAGTCGACCGTAAATTCCTTACGTACTACCTCAAAACAGGAAAAAGGATTGTCGCTTTCTCATAACCCTTTTGAATCTCTTAGGACCCTTAGATCCTTGACCTATACAAGAATCTAGTACTAAAGAATAACTTAGTCTCTTGTGCACCTCTCCTTTGGATGAGTTGCCTTGTGACTTGCTTGGTTGTTTCTTGGGTTCCTATGGCCACCCCTTATGGGTTTATATAATCATCCTAATCCTCTTCCGAAGTGAAGCATCTTTAAATCCTACTAAATTAGAATACGAATCACCATACTCAACATAGAGAAGGATTAATACGGGCCTTATGAAGTGTAATTTCCTCTCTTTTTTGGGTGAGGTTAAGAAGTGTAATTAATTTTCGATCATGTGTTTTTTTTTGTAATCTGCCTCTTCAAAAACAGATTTTGGGATTGAGAAGATATAAAAAAAGCTCTAGTGGTGAAATTAATAGACAGACCCGCCATCGAGGACCTGGTTTAGCAGCTCGTGATGAGCAGCTTCTGCAACCGATAAACCATCAATTGCTTCTGACAGCTCCGACGACTCCTCGATGCCCCATGTACACGATGTAGACCTGCACGTAGAGTAGTGACGTGCACGTAGAGTAGGAAGAGGATATAATAATTCTTACTTAACTATTTATCTGTAATTTTTACTATAGATAACAATATCGTTATACTGTTTTTAAGTATACCTTTTAGTATTCATAAGGGGGAAGCTTAACTGAGTGGTCGTAAATCTATCTACGATCACCTCATGATCGTAAACCTTTCTACGACCATCTTGTGGTTGTAAGATTTCATACGACCACCATGTAATTGATAAAGTCCTCAGACATATGGATCCAATCAATTAGGAAATCTTATACACTATGTTCAATACACAAAGGCGACCTGTCAGTATATAATAACAAACGTGAAATAGTCTGGAGGTACAACGACGGTGAGCTCGAAGGCACTCTGTCCAACACTAGACGCACGCTAGACGGCTATACGAACAAAAAAACAACGACCGAGCGCTCGGCGACTGGGTGACGTACACGTAGAATTCGATCTCCAGGAACAAGAAACGAGTCATGCATGTCGTGTTATCTGACCTGCCTCCCATCGTCATCGCTGCCACCAACCTGAGTGGCATGCGAGCTCCTCGCGAAGAAGACCACAAGATCGGAAAGAGCGAGAGCCTTGAAGGCACCAGTGACCATCGTTCGTGTGTACGTTCGTTTCCAAGTTTCGACGCGTATGGATGTGTTATGCGTACGTGCGCGGGTAGCAAGTGGTTGTACAGCAAATGCGCGGAGCCGGCCGGCCGTGTCCTTTGGGCGCATACGGGACACGATAGATGCTGGATGCTACGTGCGTGCCCAGCCTGCATATCCACTTCGTTTGCACCGTGTCCTCTTGGTGCCTGGTGCGCCGTGCGAGGAAACGGCAAACGCAGGACTCTTGACGATGGATTAATTGGAACCTGGATCTCGTCAATTCGGCACGTATATACTCAGCATCAGACTGTAATTCTCTCTCGGGAGAAAACCGGACTGAGCATCGGTGATTGCTTGTGGCCCAAGCTAATCAAATCCAGGAAAAAGGCAGAGATAGTAGCACCATCATAACAACAACAGCGGCAGCCACAGGATGATGATCCAATGATGGAAAAACTCGACTGGTTTTCTGGAAATGATTGGTCAACTGTTCCGAAACAAAATGAGTCATTTTGTTGTGGTAGAGGCTCCCTAGAAACTGATGCTCTGCTCCTACACAGATGGGCATCAGCATGTCACAAGGGCTGGAGAGAAGGGGTTCCCGCTCCCTATAAACTGATGCTCTGCTTCTACACAGATGGGCATCAGCATGTCACAAGGGCTGGAGAGAAGGGGTTCCCCAAACCGCCCCCCCCGCCACCCCCCCCCCCAACCAACCAACCAACCAACCAACCAACGCCCCTTCCCCACACAACCCCACCCATCAAGTACCAGGTATTACTGTATGTCTGTATTTCCATTCTGATTAACATCTTATGATTTTATTTTAAATCGGAGCTGACACTACATATGAACATATAACTATAGTGTTTTGAGTACTCTTGTTTCTCTGAACCATTCCTCTTTATTGTCTCATTCTTGGCAACATAGTGTTCAAAAGGTAGAAAGTTTCAGATTAAGGTCAACACCTTACACCTACGTGAGAAATTACACACAGCTTAATTTAAGCAAATAAATGTGTAATTGTCGGACCCGAATTTCGCAAATCCAAATCCTCTGTGAAAATACAGTGCTATTCCTTAAATCAGTAGATAGCACTCACAGACACATGGCTGAATCATTTCATACATGGCACGAACTAAACCATTCAATATATTACAAACATCAGAGTGACATAGACCACGTCGGGTCGAGTTTTACAGTAAGGGTCGAACAGGCCAAACTGATTATATTACATAAAAGCAGCAGAAACTACAGTGGAATCAAAAGGGGTAGAACACATCTCTCCATAGGCAAGCGACTGGGGTAACCTGTGTACGACTGATATTAACCAAGGGTTTGGATAATATCGGTTGTACGCAAGTACCGAACGAGCCAGCTAGACTGAGACGAGACCTAGACTAACAGAAGTAGACTACTCTTCATCGTTGCCTTCTCCATCGACTTCTGGATCATCATAGTATGCATAATCTCTATGATCCGCATGATCCGAAGGGTTTGGGGCAAAGAGCGAGAATGAGCACAACTTCCGTACTCGCGAGCCAACACACAAGATGCAATAATACACATGCAAGACTTAATAAGGGTGGCTCAGGTTCTTTTATTTGCTAAAGCAATGTTTTCAATTATCAATATTAGAAAAATCCTAGCACTAGCATTTTAATCAAATTGCATTTTATTAAAGAAAATAATTGTGCAATATTAAATACAGCGAAGGTTACCTCCACCTTATACTTATTTTGATTGTGGTTACATTCACCATTTAACATCAATGAGCACGACGACTCAGGAAAAATTCAAAGTCATGGTTACATCAGCTCGACAAGTTTTTATCCCATCCACAAAGGTTATTGAAATAGAACTAACTCTAGTAAGTTCCCATGTCCTCCTTTGACCGTAGGCATGGCTGTTTAAACAGTTTATACTCTGCAGAGGTTGTACATTGTACCCACAAGATATAATCAACTCATTGCCCCACATGATTCCTTGGTCATGTAGTTGAGGGATCATCACAGTAACTTTTCAAATTATCTCGCCCCTCCCGTCATCTCACCCATATGGGTTGTTCCCACTTGCGGTGGGCCTCATAAGTTGTGCGGGATGTTCACCTCAGCGACTAGCGTAGCTAGACTACACCACAGCGACTGGCAACTTCACCTTGCATTGGTGTCCCATTCAAGACGGACGTATCCAGTCTTGTACTACCTTATTACTCCTCCAGCGAGATGACTTTCAGGGATTAATAAATTTACTAAGCCAAGTTGTACTTTCCAGGCTTGTAGTTGTACTTGTTTTACAATGGGAGGACGTGCCAAAATTAAGTCCTTAAACTATCCAGGCGATTCATATCACATTCCACACATTCTCGTGCTACGTCGGCACCCACCATCATACCATCCGCCCAGTTGTGGTAATAGTAGTTTAATAGGGTTTTGAGGAGTAAAACCAAATTATCTCAAATAATTCAGTCATGTATCTCCAATGACTGCCCAAAATCATTTCATATTTTAAGATATGGTGATTAGAGAATTTAATGCCCCGGTACTTAAGCAAGACTAGTATGTCGCTTAAGTACAACCTATAACTAGTAATTTACCATATAATTACTAGGGTGACATTGAATAATGGATTCAATTGCCAAAGAGTGGTATAATAATTAATTAATCATCAAATGGGTATTTAACTACTTTAAGAGTTAACATATATTTGTTTAAAGAATTAAAGCATGCACATTTTGGTAATTTAAAGGAATATAATTGGCATAAAGTATAGCCTCAAAATGATCAAAGTATTGACTCGCCTGAGTTAAAGACAAGAGAGTCTTGGTAGTCTTGTGCTTGATCAAACTAGAGATCTCTCGTGTCTCCGAATTCTACTCGGACGAACGTACCAGAAAAAGGAACAAATATGCAAAGAGAACAAATAAATACACAAAAAAAATAAATGAACTCCAAATTAAATGAGACCACTGCCATTAGCAAGGGCTTGAATTTACAAAATTTGAGAAATAAATTTCATAATTTTTGGAGTTGTAACGGAGGAGAACAGAGCATTCGAAGCTTTGCTTTTGAATTAAATCAAGAAAATAAAGAGAGAGAGAGAGAGAGAGAGAGAGAAATAGCCCACTAACATTAGGGGCCCACTGAACAGTGGCATGGTTCATGTGTACAGCGCATGGACCGGAGGTGAACATGCACTATGCACCGGTCCACGGGTCTATACTGCGCACTAGGCCCATTGTCATTCGCTGAGAGGGAAATAAGGAGTTAATGGGAAGTGATCACTACGCTGAGGGTCCTACTAGGCAGTGATTCAAGGCAGCATTAAAATGTCACTTAACCGGCCACTAATTAAAGCAAATGATTACTCATCCTTTAATGACCGACAGTGATCTGGGGGATAAATGCGCACAGCGCCTGTCCGAAACTTGGACACAGAGAGGAGCTCCCAGGCGTTGTGGCTAGGGCTTGCCGCCTCGAGGGAGACGGTGGCCAACAAGGACAAAAAGGGGTTGCTCTCGGGGAGGCGAAGCTGCTGACGGAGGTGGCACGGCCGGAGGTGTGCTAGAACGGCAGCTCGACGATGAGAAAGTGGCGGCAGCGCACGGCTCCAAAGCCAAATGGCGCACCGGCGGCTCCTAGCAAAAAAAATGGTGAGAGCATGAGCAAGAGTAGAGCTAGGGGAACTCACCAAGCCAAGGAGGAGGGCTGGGGATGAGCGGTGGAGGGAGATCAGCGACGGAGAAGAACATAGCCGGAGGCGGATAAGAATGCGAAATGCAGCGGCTTCGGTGGACTAAAGTCCAATCGGCTTGGGGGATGAACTCCATGGCGCCAGGGGCACTCGGTGATGGAGGTGGAATGGTGGTGGCATCGCTGGAGTGGCTAAATGTCGGTGAGGGCGACTCGGCCCAAAAGGAACGTGGCGTTTCTTCAGGCGCTCTCTTTGGAGGACTTACCAAGAGAGGAGGGGAGTGAAGTGGGGGGGTGTCAAGGGGGGTGCTTAGGACCTCTTTGTAGTAGAAGGGGAGGAGGGGGAGCCGTTGGAGCTCTGGTGCTGCGCAGTGTCCCAAGGTGGCCGGCAAGTGGGTGTAGCATGGGAGCTCTGCGGCTTGGTGACGACTTACACGGCCTGGGCGACAGGACGGGGCGGAGGCGTGAAGCAAGGCGCGGACTGGGCGCAAGAGTGCGCGCATGGGCACAGCACGATGCTGATGCCGCGGGGGTTGTGCTAGCAAATAGACCTGGCGAGATAGGGGTGCCGAAGTCCATGGGTAGGTAGGGGAGCTGACGGGGGCGGCAGAGAGCGGAGGGGGCAACATCTGCGACATGTGACCGAAGCGCACGGAGCGCCTGTTCTTCTTGCCACTCGGGTTAACGCAGGGGAGAAGACAAAGGGGGGAAGCTGGGCCAAAAGAGGGGAGGGAAAGGCCGTCTTGGGTCGGGCCAGAGGAAGGGGGAGAAGTGGGTTGAGCCCAAGGAAGAAGGGGGGATTTTGAATTTGAGATTTAAATTCGAGTTTGAAAATGAAATTTGAAACAAGGCTGAGGTTAGAGATTTTTGAAAATACTCTCTAATTTGAATTAGTTTTGAACTCTAAAACGGCAACGGAGAATTACTATTCACCATCTGAAAATGGGATGTTACAAATCCTACCCACCTTAAACGGAATCTCGATCCCGAGATTCGAGCTGCTCCAGCAACAAGGATGGGAAGTCTAACTTCAGCTGATCTTCGCGCTCCCAGGTGGCTTCTTTTTTCGATTGATTGCTCCATTGGACCTTGCAAAGACGGATGATCTGGTGTCTTGTTTGCTTCTCTACGATGTCGAGAATCTTGACCGGATGCTCTGGATAAGTCAGATCTTTCTGAAGTGCGATGGCTTCCACTAGAGTCCACTCTTTAGGTACTCTGAGCCATTTCTTGAGCTGAGAGACGTGAAACACATTGTGAACGTCTGACAAAATTTCAAGTAGCTCCAGCTCATTAGTGACTTCTCCATGCTTGGCAGTGATTAGGAACGGACCCATGTATCTTGGTGCAAGCTTGCCTTTCACCTTAAATCTCTGAGAAGTGGGGATACATTGAGATACACATTATCTCCAACTTCAAAAGTTAATTCTCTTCGACAATTGTCGGCGTAACTCTTTTGTCGGGACTGAGCTGCTTGTAGACGATCTCTGATCAGCCGAACTTTCTCGTCTGCTTGTTTGAGGGTATCTGGTCCGAAGATATATCCTTCTCCTGATTTTGACCAATGCAGAGGTGTTCTGTATTTTCTTCTATAGAGTGCTTCAAACGGGGATATTTCAAACTTGACTGAAAACTATTATTGTATGCGAACTCGGCATACGGTAGATATTTCTCCCAGTCTATGGTAAATTCTAAAGCACAAGCTCGAAGCATGTCTTTTAGAATCTGATTTATTCTCTCTGTCTAAACATCAGTCTGAGGACGATACGCTGTACTGAAAGCAAGGTGTGTTCTGAGTACGTCATGCGGACTAGCCCAGAAATGTGAGGTGAACTGAGAACCTTGATCCGAGACTATCCTCTTGGGTACTCCATGTAAGCACATAATACGAGCCATATATAACTTTGCTAATCTGTCTCCCTTGTAGGTTGTCTTCACTGGAATAAAATAGGCGACTTTAGTCAATCTGTCAACTATGACCCATACAGGGTCACATCCGGACTTGGTTCGAGGCAGACCTATAATGAAATCCATTCTAATTTCTTCCAACTTCCACTGAGGGATTTGTAGCGGTTGAAGTAATCCTACAGGTCTCTGGTATTCGGCTTTGATTTGCTAGCATACCTCACAACAAGCTACAAACTCGGCGATGTCTCTCTTCATTCGTGGCCACCAGTATAGAATCTTCATATCTTGATACATTTTGGTGCTGCCTGGATGCAGTGTGTAAGCTGAGCTATGTGCTTCTTTCAGTATCGAATCCTTGAGTTCCTTCTGGTGGGGAACAAAGAGACGTTTCCCATACAATAGGATTCATTGCTGATCTTCGATCATCTTGGGGGCTTTTCCTTCGGCCATGAGATGCTTGAATCTCTAGACTCCAAGGTGTCCTTCTTGAGCAGTCTTGATTTGCTCTTCTAGGGTTGGATGCATTTCCACAGCAGCTAGGGTGCCTTGTTCTATTAACCCAAGGTTGAGTGCCTCAAATTCCTTGTAGAGCTCAGGTTGATGCTCTTGAATCATGACATTACTGTAGTAAGACTTACGGCTTAATGCATCGGCAACTACATTAGTCTTTCTAGGATGATAATAGACATCCAGATTGTAATCTTTAATTAGTTCTAACCATCTTCTTCGTCGGAGGTTGAGATCTGATTGGGTGAAGATATATTTGAGATTCTTGTGGTCTGTGTAGATATCACAACGATTTCCAATCAAGTAATACTGTCAAATCTTTAGGGCGTGTACTACTAATGCTAACTCCAAATCATGAGTTGGATAGTTGTCTTCGTGAGGACGGAGTTGTCTGGATGCATAAGCTACCACTTTTCCTCCTTGCATGTGTACGTAGCCGAGACCTTGGCACAAAGCATCACAATAGACTTCAAAGTCCTGATGTATGTCTGGTAGGATTAACACTGGTGCAGAGGTTAACTTCTTCTTTAATTCTTGGAAACTCTTTTCACAAGCTTCTGTCCACTCATATTTCTTTTCCTTTTTAAGCAGATGGTTCATCGGTTTAGAGAGCTTAGAGAATCCTTCGATGAAGCGTCTGTAGTATCCGGCCAAATCGAGAAAACTACACACTTCAATTACTGAGGTAGGCTGCTTCCATTCCAAAACATCCTCTACTTTGGATGGATCAACTGTGACTCCTCCAGCGGATACAATGTGTCGGAGGAAACTGATTTCTCGAAGCCAAAATTCACATTTGTTGTACTTGGCATAAAGATGGTGCTCTTTAAGCTTTTCTTGGACCAAATGCAGATGTTAAGCATGCTCTTCATTGGTCTTAGAGTAGATTAGGATGTCGTCTATGAACACGACTACAAACTTATTCAAGTATTCCATAAATACTTTGTTCATGAGGTTCATGAAGTAGGCTGGCGCATTGGTCAAGCCAAATGACATAACTGTGAATTCATACAGGCCATACCAGGTGGTAAAAGCCGTTTTAGGAATATCCTCATTCCTGATCTTGAGCTGATGGTATCCTGACCTTAGGTCTATTTTGGAGAAAACTGTTGCACCTGACAACTGATCGAACAGATCATCAATGCGGGGTAAGGGATACTTGTTCTTGATTGTCACATCATTAAGTGCTTTGTAATCTACACACAATCTGGCGGTGCCATCCTTCTTTTTTACAAAAAGCACTGGTGAACCCCAGGGAGATGAACTAGGTCTAATAAATCTTTTTTCTTGTAAGTCCTCAATTTGAGTCTTAAGCTCTTCAAGTTCGTTGACAGCCATTCTGTATGGTCTCTTGGCGATTGGGGCTATCCCTGGTTTCAAGTTGATCACAAATTCAACATCTCTGTCTGGTGGCTTGCCCGGTAATTCTTCCGAGAAGACTTCTGGGTAAGCTTGGACTACAGGCGTTGTCTCTATGGACAACTCTTTAAAGTGGTGGATTGCTCGATCCAAGGGAGAGGAATGATCCACACTAACCCTTATTGTGGTTTCTGGGTTCTTGGTGAGCACCACTTTTCTACTGGCATAATCTATTAATCCTTAGTATTCGGCCAACCAATCCATCCCTATGATGATATCCAAAGTTTGGTATTCTAGCACTAGAAGGTTTGCTAGGAATCCGGAATTTTCCAAAGCAATCTCTACTCTAGGACTAACTGAGGTAGCATATAGGGGTCCCCCGGGTAAGCTAAGTACCACGGGTTTCTTTAACATATAGGTCGACAACTTAAGCCTTTCAACAAACTTTCTCGAAACAAAAGAGTGCGAAGCTCCAGAATCAAACAAAACTTATGCGGGTACTGAATTAACAGAGAACGTATCCATTAGCACTCCTGTGGCTTCCTGAGCCTCCTCGGCTGTGACGTTGTTCACACAGCCGTGGTTTGGTGTCGGGGTAAACCTCGATGCTTGCGAAGTCTGATGACTCTTGCTTTGATTTGATGCCTAGCCTTGAGCTAGTGTGGCTCCCGAGTTGAACTTTGCTGAAGTGTTCTGACGTTGAGGGCACTGATTGGTGAAGTATCATTTTTCTCCACAGTTGAAGCAGTGGAGATTAGCTATTGGGTTGACTATTGCAGGCTGCCCGGCAGGGCGAAGGGTACGGAAATCATTCCCATTGGGACACGGGGCTGGAGCTGAAGTTCTTTGTGGCAAGGCTGTAGGTGCTCTGAATGAGGAGCTACCATGGAATGTTGACTTCTGCAGAAAGTTGCCTTGTGGCCTCTGAAATGCCATCTTTCTTTTGCGGCTAGCTTCCCCTGTTCGCTTTTCATTTTCCAGGATAAGGGCTTTGTTGACCAGTTGGTGAAAGCTGGAGAATTCGTGGAGAATAAGCTGGACTCTCATATCTTCGCGCATTCCTTCCACGAAGCGATCAATTTTCTATTCTTCGTCGGCGATGTCACTTGGAGCATAGCGGGTGAGTTGGTTGAACTTTGTCAGGTACTCAGTAACTGACATGTGACCCTGCTTTAGAGCTCTGAACTCATTCTTCTTCATTCTCATGGTACCAACGGGCACAAAGTTGGTTCTGAAAGCGGCCTTGAATTCAGCAAAGGGAATTGACTGCCATGTGGGTTTAATCTCATCTAGCTGTACTTCGGCAATTGCTTCTGCGGCGGCGGGGTCTTCCTGATCCTTAGCCTCAGGTGCTTCTTCTTCTTCTTCTTCTTCTTCTTCTTCTTCTTCTTCTTCTTCTTCTTCTAACTCTTCATCGGCTATTGGACTTTCACCACCTTGGGCAACGAGGTAGTTCTCCCACCAAGCAGCGACGGATCCTTTTAGTTGATGGGTGGCAAAGTCCACCTTTTCTTCTTCTGAGCAGCGGGCAAGACGAAGCTTCTTCTCAGTATCTCTGAGTCAGTCTTCAGCTTCCAGGGGTTCATTGGCTGCCGCAAAGGTGAGAGGTCTTGTCCTGAGGAAGTCTGCAAGCTTGGAGTTACGACTGGCTGCTCCAGTCTGTTGATTGGTTAGTAAAGCCTGAAGAATCTGCGTCTGTTGGAATATGACTTGTGCCATTGTTGGGTTTGCTGGTGGCGGGGGAGGTAGATCTTGTCCACGGCCACGACCATGGCCATGGCCTCTTCCTCAGCCTGCTGCAAAAGAAGCACCTCGACTTGGAGCGGCAACTCTCTTGGGTGCCATCTGAAGTGAGCAACAGAGGATTTAAGAAGATATACATATAGGAGGGTTCACTAGCCCTCTAAAACACACACAGAAGAAATTTAAACCAATTGAGAGAACAGAACAAGTACAATACAAATCCTAGAATTGCTATATTATGTTAGGGGATTAGGTGTTACATGACTCCTAAAACACAGCATATAGGCCATGCTAAGCCATGACACAGGATACAAACACAACGTCTACAAAAGAAGGAACATAAAGTGCTTGCAACCCAAAAGACTACCTAACGAGCACTGCTAGCTAAGCTAGACTAGCCTAACTACTCCAACGGGGGCTGACCACTACAAGCGGTGCAATTGCTCGGGGAGTGGGAGCGAGAACGGCTACTACAAAAGATGGGCGAGCAGGAACCAGAGAAGGAACGACTAAGGCTGCACCCATGGCTGGACTCTCCAAGGTCAATGAACGGCTATGGGTTGGGGCGTTACACGCTCTTGTGTGCAGTCATCCTTGATGAGGACATCTCGCTGATTGGACCGATTACACGAGCACGAGCTAAAAAGATTAATCAACAGGTGAACTCGCTCCTAATTAATTTTAATTTTGATTGTAATAAATATATGTTACTGCCTAATAGTCTTATATTGTGTGTGTGCAGTTTTATACATATAGAAGCATGGGAGACGACATCAGGCCAAAGAAGCAAAGATGATGTGCATGCATTCGGGAGGAAGGAACAAGCATGCATGTGTGTGATAAATGCAAGGAATGTTGTGCATGCGTGACATGCATGTGTGTGTTAAGTGCATGTGCATGTGCATGCATACGGGAGGAAGGAACATGCATACATGAAAAAAAAATTCAGAGATCAATATACTCTTGATTCTAGGGTTTGAGCAATATTGCCCCCACTAGAATAGGGAGTTCCAATCTGTTGTGATGTTCCCTTGCTCTTGTGATTCCTTATGTTTTGCAGGAGCAGCGTGTGAGGACCCCGGTTTATTAAGCTTGTAATACTTAGTCATCCATTGACCCTAGCATCACAAACATAATAATCCATGTCTTCGAGATATGTATACTTCCCAGAATGCAGTATACACACCCCTTTACAAAATCATGCATCAATTCCATTCAAGACATAGAACCAAAGCACAACTAGAATAAAAGACATACATAATATAGAGTTATTACAAAAGGGGCCGATCGGCCAAATACAACAATAAAGATAACACAGCGGAAGCAACATGCCATAAGATGGCGATGAACAAAAGAGAGCCACGAGGTTTGCCTTTAGCCCACAAGGCAACCAACCAAGACGCCTAGCTCGATTCCCAACCCATGCACATCTCACAAAAGTAAAGCCCTTTGGGCTCTACCTCCTCTGCAACAAAATTATTAAGCAAAGCAAATGAGTACAAAAATATACTCGCAAGACTGACGTGTAGTATAACAGAACTATAATAGCTACATGCAAGCTTTATTTAAGTGGATGAGGCTTTGGACTCATTTTAGCATAAAGCAAGCTTTCATTTGCAATAATGTAATAGATTGAAAGCAATTTGACAAAGCATTTTAATTTGTGAAGAACACGATACAACAATAATAACAACAAGGACAACACGAAGTGACTAACCCAAGTCACCACAACAATAGCATGAATTATCCAATTCATACCACCCATCAAGTTTTAATTAAGTGTTTAGTCTAGTTCTTGCGGAAATCACCAAGCGTGTCCATAACCTAGGGCGAGGCTATTGAATAGTTTTAACCTGCAGGCGTACCAATGTACCCACACGCCGCCGCCTTTTCGCATGATTTAACACACTTCCTTTGGTATGCCTAAGCGGCTAAGTCCTCGAGACATTTCCAATGGATGATGCTAATTAAGAGCCACAACCCACGGGGGTAAGGACACAATAGACAGCCTAACCGGTCTGCTAATGCTCCCTTCCCAACACCACACACACATTTTATTTTTAACACACCCACCGACCAGCTCATAATTAACACCTCCCAAAGTACTTAGTCAAGAGAGGTCCCATATCCCCCTCGTGTGGTTAGCACGCAAAAGTGCTTGGATCAATGGCGCAAGTAACTTGGTCCTTGGGGACTTAGGCACCATTCCGTTCACACCCAATAAATCACACCAACATCCATTGTGCCCAAGTCAAACAGCTTTGTTTTCATTTTTGTTTATTTACAAAGTAACAAGCACAAGATGGACATAATGGAATAATAGTTTTTGTGTGATCAAGGTCATCGACATAATGTCGACAACCGCCCATTTCTACCGTTATCTAAGCATTGCTAAGCATTATCAACGTAACTACTAAGCGATAAGAGTCCATCCATCGAACTCTAAATCGCAGCAAGATAATCCTAGGCTCAGTAGTAGAGAATGAACATTTACCTACAGAATATGCATCTATAGGATTACTAGCGATATTTTAACACAAAGTAGCATGTATACATACAAGTAAAACAATATATTAAGCTTTAAAGTAATGGGACAATAATGGGATATGATCAAACTGCTTGCCTTGCTGGTTTTGCTCAATACATTGCTGAGGATCACTCACGGGTTCGAAGCACTCGTCGGCACCTAACGAAAAAGCGAAAAGAATCGATAAGAACGACGAAAACCACCAAGACAGCACAGCAAACAAACTCCAAATGCTCCGAAATTTCTACAGCAGCAAAAGGATGATTTTTAGGGAATTTAACAACAAGAACCAATTGATTTGGATTCTTAATGCAAAAGATATGAGCAAAACAATTCTGCTCAGCCCTAAAAATACAAACTGCCACTATTCACTAATTTAATTATTTGGCAACATTTTCTAGAGAGGTGGTGATACTGAGATTTTTATAGTAAAACAAGCACCTCATGAGATGAATAACACAATTGAGTTCACCTCATTTGGAGCTATTATGCATTTTCTATAATTTTTCAAAGACAAGAACTTGAACAAAATTAAAATGCACAAGTAAACTTTTTGAAAATAGTGGCATGCCTAAATCCTATCCTAGCATTGAGAGCACTAATAGAGGAAACCAACAAAGTTGGATTCACTCAAAAATAACCTACAGAGCAATACTTATGCATTTTACAAGTTAAATGAATTTTTAATGAAACATTTAAAGTTAGTTTTGAAATTTATTTACAAAACCATGTTCTGGAGCTGAACTGGGCTCATAACCATTTTTAGATTGGAGCCCAGGTCAAGCCAGAGCTGCAGAAATTTGAATCACTACTTTTGGATTTAAATAGAATTAGTTATGCATTTTTAAAGTTCTTACCTCTTTTCAGTTCTCAAAATAACAGTTATCTGGAATTTCTAAAAACCAATAAGACCGGGGAGGACATGAGCCCTAGATCTTAAATCTAACGGCTCAAGACCTCCCAGAGGACAACGCGCACGCGCGCTCGTGAAGGTCCAGAGGACATGGGCCGTGGATCTTGGATCCAACGGTCCATGTCCTCCCAGCAACGCGCACGCGCGAGCAAAGGGGAGGTCGTGGCCGTTGATGCTGCATCCAACGGACCACAACAATCGAGGGAGGACCGAAACGGTCCAGATCTAGCGAGGGAGGTCCTCAACGGCTGAGATGACCTCGAGGAGGTCCAACGCGGAGGTCTTAACGTCACAAACCTCCAGGGGAGGTCCGGACGGCCAAGATTGCGCAAGGGGGAGGTCCTGGACGTTCAAGATCTCCTCGGAGGAGGTCTTGGACGACCCAGATCCAGCGCCATCGCGCTCGCGTGCGCGCATGCGCGCGGACAGGGAGTAAATGCGCGTGGGACACAAGGAGGTCCAGGCGCGAGGTCTTAAATGCGCGACAAAGGCAGGATTAACGGCAGTTAAGGCGAATCCAATGATTAACGAGGTTAAGCAATGATTGAGGTATTTAAGGGGGGAGGATCTTTGTCTTAACGGCACGCGCTGGATGTCCCGTTCCGACAAGATCCTCAACGCAAAGATGGGGTCATTGCGCGATGCGCACCTCGCCGGCGACCACCAATGGTACCAACGCAGCGCAATAGTGTTGCGCACACCATGGACCTCTCTCAACGGCGGACGGTTTTGAGCGCCAGCGAGCCGGAGAGGAGCACAATGGCCCAACACAGCCAAAATGACAACAGCAATATTTGAGCTCCGCAGCGACATACAAGCATGGTGCCCAGCCTAAGGATTACCAGGGGATTACCTGGGGGTCCAGAGGTGCTGAGGAGGTCGTGGAAGAGGAAGGGACCGGCGCCGGGGAAGAAAGATGCTCCACGGCCAACGCACCAACTCCAAGCTCCACTTTGTCCACCTCTGTAAATGCCCACACTAAACAAGTGGTCACAGAGGACATGGCACAAATTGAAGCACAGAGAAAGAGGGGAAAAACTCCAGGGACCCTTGTCCACCGAGGAGCTCCAAGGTGCTCCAATGGCGGCCAAGAGAGCTACGGGTGTGTTGAGCTCGCAGGCACAGAGGTGCAAGCAAAGGCGGCAATGGTGTGTAAAGGAAGCCAAGGAAACAGTGGGGAGGTTTTATAGCTAGGGCAAAAGAGGTCATGGACCAAGGGTTAAGCTCATGGTGAGCTTAGCCCATGGGAGGTCCACGGGAGGTCTATGGCTTGGACAAGATGGAGGGGACAGAGTAGGTTAAGACAGGGCATGGGCTAGGGGGCGGAATGGGGCTGACACGCATTTAATGCGCCTGCACAGAGCTGTTGGGATGTGACCGGCTCTGACCTTCTCCACCGCCATAGCTCTTGCACGCGAGCCCAAGCTAGGAGAAGAACAGGACCTCAACACCACCGTTGGATAAAGAGGATGGGGAGGTCCTGGCCCTCGGATTTTTGAGTTTGAAACGGTACGTTTTAAGTGACTGGGAGGAGGTCCCAGCCACACGATTGGAAAGGGGAGGTCATGGCCCTCCGATTTCCATCGCGCAGAGGCGCAAAGGATAAGGGGACAGGAGGTCCAAGGCGTTGGATCTAAATCCAACGGTGCGGACCTCCTGGGAGGACTTAACCGCGCACGATTGCGAGAAGTGAGGGGGAGGTCCTGAGCTTGCGCGTAGCGCACAGGAGGTCATGGCCTTCAGATTTAGATCTAAGGGCTCACAAGAGTGGTCCGAACGGCCCACTCAACAGAGACCACACGATCTAAATCTAATGGCTAAGAAAGGATGGTCCGAACGGCCCACAGATCTCGCGCGTTGAAACGAGATCCAAAGGCAAGGAGAGGACAAGGGAGGTCATGGCCGTGAGATTTACATCTAACGGCTACGACCTCATGTGGGTGGGGAGGTCGATCGCTGCAACGACGGGAGGTCGTGGCCGAGATTTTCAATCTAACGGCGCACAACACTGAGATGGGGAGGTCTGTGCGCTTGATTTTGAGGGGAGGTCGTGGGCTGTTGGATCTGATCCAACGGCTACGACCTCAACAAGGTGGGAGGTCTGAGAGGTTTAACAACGAGGGAGGTCATGGCCATGGATTCTTCATCCAATGGCTATGACCTGATGAGGTGGGGAGGTCCTTGCGGTGTTGACCGCAGAGGAGGTCGTGGCGGTTGGATGTGAATCCAACGGTTACGACCTCATCAGAGTGGGAAGGAGGTCTGTTGAGCTGAGTAAGAGGTTGGGTTTGACCAGCTTTGCAAAGCGGCTCAAGCCCAAGGAACAGTGTATGGTTTTGAATTTCAAAATTAACAGCTGAGACTTTGCAGAATTATTTGGGATATCAAACCAGCTCCAAAATTTATGAAATTTTAACTGGAGCTTGCTGACATCAAGATTAACCTTACATAAATTTCCCAGAGGTTTTGATGCATTGCATTTTTCTCAGGAAATTCATAAAGGCTGTTCAAGAGTTTGTTTTACCTCCAAAAATTATCAAACAAGTTTTAGAACTTATGATATTTTTTCAGAGGGTCCCACATCAACTATAGGACCAAGGAGAGATATTTCCAAGGGTTTGGCATAAGATTTTGAGACAAGTTGAATAAGGGTTGGACTTTAGTCCACAGGAGGTTTAGGTTTTTGAACCCCACCACTTTTGATAAGAATTTTAGAGGAGTTCAAGAGTTTCAAGATGTGAGAAAAAGTTTTTATTTCTACACATTTTCTTACATTTGAAACACACACCTGTTTATACATTTGGGATGTTACACAGCGACACGTCTACTTTGTGTGGTCAGGTAGACGGGATCACGAGCGTGTGATTGGACGAATTCTTTTGTCGTAGGTTGCAGTTTTGACAGTGGTTGGCGCCATCGGTTCATCAGGTTGCACGGATCCAAAGTTATCAACGATCCTACATCGTGAAGATCGGGCTTCCCCTGTATCAATCCTGGTGCGGGCTCCTCTAGGTCGGAGTGGTCGATCAAGCATCCGATCGCTGGAGGCGATGGCTGGCGAAGGTGGAGCTGGAACTAGAGCAAAGATCGCAACGGTGGCTGTGAGGCGTGCCAACCCTGCAACGACGTCATCCCTCTCATGTACTGCAGCAAAGTGGGCTTCATCACTCCTAATCATGTTGTTGCAGAGGGTGTCAAAGTGGGCGTAGCTGCCAATGAGAAGCGTTCGAAGCTGCCTAATCTCGTCCATGGCGGTGTTTATGGTAGATGTCATCGCCTGCGAGAGCTGCACCTGGTGGGTCAGGTAGGGATCGTCGTCTTTGACATCGAAGACCTCTGGAACATGCTCTCCATCGAGGAGATATGGGTAGAAGAACAAGGGTGATCTCAGTAGGAGATTCTCATGCATCCAGCAAAAGCGGGTGGAGGCGAAGCGGGCTGCGTCCTGAACTACATCAGAATAGCTGCGCCGGGGTGCCTCGGCCTTGAAGGTGTGAGAAACAAACTCGCCAACCCTAGCATAGAGGTAAACCTCTATGGTCCAAGATCTTCGTCATCCGGCCCCTGAAGATAGGTGGGCGGGAGTAACCCAAGTATTGCATCAGCTAGCGGAGGATGTCCATGAACCCTCCCTCGCTCTCTCCATTTGAGCCCATTCAAATTTCTAAATTTGTCTAAATTTGAGCTCTATTTATCTAAAAAAATTATTTAGTTTTTGGGGTTTGTTTTCTCTCTATTATTTATTTATTTTATTTATTTGCTTCGTTTGCGAGTAGACGTTGATTCTTTGGGGAATTTTGAAGGAGGAGTACATCAAGATCAGGACCAATTTGTTTATATCCACCTTGTCTATTCTTATGTCATAATCTTTTGTCACCCTAGATTGGTTCATTATTTAGTTAGTATTATCGTAGCACCAACGTGGGTTGGTTAGATACGATTAGATTGCTTAGCCATGCCACGAGTCATCATTTTATATGAGTTGCAAATATGAATTTGACTAAGTGATTATAGAACTTTGTGTTAAAACTGTGTGCCGTGTGTCATTACTCGTTGGTGGCATGTATTGCATGTAATCAATAGGGTGGGAAAGGATTTAGACTGAGGCAAGTGGTGGATACTTTGTGATATGGTGGAACATTTTGAATGGGAACGATAATCTTTGTGGCATAGTTAGAAATTGGAAGTCTTGCCTTGGTCAATTAAGGACTTAACTTTGTACGCCATTGAACTGAGCCTTACTGTACGACCACATGTCTGGTATGGGACGGGCCTAATTTAGTAGGTTACGGAGTCTCGACATTAACTACTCAGGTTGTAGGTTAAGTGCTCTGTGATGGGCGGAGGTGTGGACTACTATGTAGAACACATTTATGAGCGGCTCGCTGTCTTCAGGTCTAACATTGTGTGTCGTGCCAAAGCGCTGTATTAGGGTTGGTACGACGGTAAAGCACATCGGGAGTGTCAATGTTTGAGATAAAGTTTCTAAAAGTGTTAAATTAATCTATTTGAATAGCCGCCTCCGCAGTCATGTACATGCTTGGGGGTTTCACACGAGGGTTAGATTTTCATAAAATATTTGGGAAGGGAGCTGTGTGATCTAAGTCATATGGCTGTGTGAATAATTTGATTAGACTTTGTGTTCTTTGTGAAAATAATTGTTTAAATTAATATTGTTTATTTGTTTTGAATCATGTTTTAATCTATTATTCATATTCAATTGCAAATGTTGCTTTTATGCAAAAGAACCACAGAAGTCATTCATTTGGAATAAGCCATCATGTATACATTACATTCTGTGGTGTGACTTGCAAGTACGGTTGTGTACTTGTCGACGATCGAGTCGCCGATCTTACGAAATAAAAGAGGAAAATGACGTGATATTTTCTGGGAGATAATGGGACTGCTCTTTATTCATATGAACTGGATTTACAGGGGGTGCTTACGACCCGACTAGGGACTAATCCTAATTACACTGAGTATGAAGATTGCTACGCTAACCAATCAGACTTAAAGCACGAATCTGAGGCTTGATTGCGTTGCTCTAATCTGATTTTGCTGTCTTGCTTGCCTCAGATCGCCCTTTTATCTTCTGCGCTCCACCCTTAAATAACTTCTGAAGAGGTGGCAGTTACTCCTGGAGAAGGCATCCCTGGTGAAGCGTTGCGACTGGTCGGAGCGAGGTGTCAGTTGACGATGTGTCAACTGCTCTACGGTTAAGTTTCTATGAGACACTCAACCGAATGGTGGTTGTTGTCAGTGTCTTAGGATTATATAACATCGCGTGGTTTGGAATATACAGCATGTGTTCCATTCATCACACGATAAAGATATCAGTTCGTAGATTTTTCGAACAGCTACCTGGTCGAAGACTAGGCACAGGATCTTGTTCGACTAGGGTACGCATTATGTAACCTCTGGAATCCTTATGACCGGTGAGGTCGTTAGCCTTAGGGGTTACGACCATGAAGACGTATGGTCTTTTATTATGTATTAAAGTAATACATAGAGGTTTTAATCCTCGCCAGCTAGCCCCCGAACTTTAAATGAACTGGTCGTGTGAACACCTTTTTTCGATGAAGTTGTATCTGACAGACCCTAATTAAATGACATGACATACGAGGTGGTCTGTGTTCACTTTAAAGTTGAGAACTTGCCTTGGGAATCAAAGAGTTTTTCTATCCGTTGGACAAAAAGGTTTTGTCTGTTGGACATTTAGGTAACTCCCGATTGCAGTTTAAAGATCTGAAGCTATAAAATTCCCATTGCTAGGCTTTAGAGCTTTTACACTTTCAGATCCTCCTTCAATCCCCTTCAATTCCTTGCCAAGAAACTTTCCCGACCTCTTATTGTTCTTCCGACCTCAAAGCCTCCTCCGACCACAACTCATCCCATTGGGAAATTTCACCATGTCGGAGCAAATCAAAAGGTGGATGGCTTCGAATCTGACTGAGAAGAAGCTTGAGGCGCTGGAGAAGATCGGAATGCTCCCTAATAGGAATTTGATCAGATGGAGGTCAGCGGCAGCGGCCGAAGAACACTTTTCGAGCCACGAAGATGGGGAAATCCCAGTTTTCCTCGCCTACATCGAATGCGGATTGAGGGTTCTGGTGCACAAATTCCTCCCTCACGTTCTAGAGTAGTACGGGGTGGAGTTGGTGAATCTGGCTCTGAATTCCATCGCCAACATTAGTATCTTCGCCTACCTGTGTGAGGCGTACCTAGGAGTGCGACCAAACTTAAAACATTAGTATCTTCCGAATTCCATCGCTGGACTTAGGGCGAACGAGAATCCCAAATGGAGGGAGACCGTGGAGAAGATAGGGATGGTCGAAAGATGTGTGGACGCCATTCGAGATATGAGGATAAAGGGCTTGACTTCCTGGCATGTGGTGAGAGATTTCACCAAACGCCGAATTAGTCCTTTGAAGCTCCGGACTCAATCCCTGCTCTGGTCTATTGGTCGTGATGAAGCTATCACGGACTCATGAGATGGTAAGTCTTCGAAAGAAGCTCTAACCAGTATAACTTATTACTTGATTATCATAAAACCTTAAAATCTACTCTGTCTCCCTCTTTCTTTCTTTTTAAGCACTTTCTGCTGTGGAAATCAGAGAGCGGATCAAGATGATCTGCGCCGGGGAGCCTGGTGAGAAAGTTGTATTCCCTGACATCTTGGTGATAGTCTCTGTTGAAGAGAGACTAGCGAGACCTAAGGTAGATAATCCCTTGTCCTTTATCATATATACATATCCTCCGATCAGTTTATTGATCTTGCTCTAATTTTCTAGGCGGTCGGACTGAAAGTCATACAATCCGGTGAGGATCGTAATCCTACCATGGTTCCAACCAATTCATGCCCAGATGCATTGGAAGAAGATGATTCTCCCGAGGTAATAAAGCATTTGAAAGAATATATATACTCTAGATAGAAAATTTCATCACCTAATCAAACATGTTTTTTGATTTAGATGGGAGAAATTGCAGGCCCGCAGAGCAGAGCTACAGAAATAGTAGACTCCAGAGTGGTCGTTCATGACCTAACAGTTGTTACTAGAACAACTGATCCGGAGGTCGACAAAACCACACCCACCGACCCGATGGTCCAAAACACTATTCTTGACCAACTGGTCGAGAATATTGCTTCTGACCTCATGTTGGAGGATGTGAGGGGTTTAACCAACCCTACCAGCCCAGAGCTAGTAAAATTGGTTGAGAAGAAGAGGAAGGCTAGCAGTACGGATTTTATTCCACCGCGTTTCAAGGTCAAAACCAAAAAATCAACGAGGTATGTACAAATGAATGAGTCGTACGAATGCATATATACCTTTAATAGTTTGTGATGATTTGGAGTTTTGAGCTTCCTTTCTTTGCTTTGTACAGATCTTCTGGCGTTCTGGTCGTTTCCGACCAGAATGTTCCTGAGGGCCAGGCACCCGTGGAAGTCCTCATCCAACACACTTCTCAAGACAAAGTTCCTGAGAATAAAGTGGTCGAGGAAGCCCCGAGCAAGTGTCGGTGCCGGCAGTCGTTTAGGATCCAGTGGTGATCCTAACTCCTTTTGCGGAGGTAGATGTCCCTAAAGGCCCTCAACAGGTCCCGACAACTGTTGCTAATCTCTCTCAACCTAAAAAGTTCCCTTTTTGCCCTCGATTTATCGAGTATAAGGAGCTTAACGAGGCATGGGAAAGAATATCGGACCATCAAATCAAGATAGGTCTTGATATCATTTTTGCCGATTATAATGACATGGCAATCCAGGTAAGTATCTACAACCACTTTCACAGCTTCTCTTAAAAAAGTTAGCAGGAAACTTAAAGAAGAAATGCTATATGTGTAGCACATGGTTGAGAATTTTGCCGTGGTCGGAGGACTGACCCAACGAATTAAGATCTTGGAGCAAAAAACACTCCGAATTGGAAAGTAAGAACTTTCTTCTTAACCCTTCTTCTTCTTCAATACTTTGTTCTTCTTTAATTATCTCCCTTATCATATTCGATAGATTTGGAGAAAATAAAAGAAGAGGTCATGGCTGATAAAGCCAGAATAACCCAGCTTGAGGAAGAAAATCAGGCTAAGGATCGGTCGATCGCAGAGGCGACGACCAGACATGAAACTCTTGAAAAGAGGATTGAAGGTAATTGGTCATAGACTTGACTAATTAACCTCTTCTAATCATGTTTGCTTACTACTTGTTTTTACTCATGTAGAGTAAACTCAAGCGTTGAATAGAGCAAAGAAGGCTCTAGAATTTGAGTAGGATAAGGAGGCAGCTCTTGTGCAAAATCTTGATGAAAAGATTCATGCATTAAACAAGATGATCTTTGATATGGGATCAGGATCAAGTGTGCCTGACTTAAGAGATCCAACTAAGAAAATGAACTACTTGGGCCAACTTCTAGAAGATCTCAAGGGTCTGCTCAAGACTACTCGAGAAAACTATGCCCAGACTATGAAAGAAGGCGTGGCTAATGGAGTTAGTTTTGCGTTGGCAAAACTGAAAGCTTCTGACCCTTCCATCGATCTCCAAGCCATTGAAGAAGACTTCAACTGCTTGCCTGAAGAAGCAAACAAGTTTCTCGAGGAAATGAAACCTCTCGGAAACAAAGCTGCAGATGAAATGGAAGTTGGATCTCCATCAAGCAACAATTAGTCTGGAGACATTCAGGAGTAGGACATTGTAATATAAGATTATGAAATTGTATAAAACTTACCTCTTTGCCATCAGCAAGTTTTTTGTTTATCCTTTTGACTTTTAAAGTACGCATATATTCTCTAGCCCCCGACTGATTTATAGTAGAAGAACGTTACTATGAAAGCAGTAAAGCCATGAAAAGAGAACTTGAAGTCTCAACCATGCTTTTTGCGTTGAAGGCATATAGTGATTATATGATAAAACTGATCGTAATAATACTAGGAAATCAATTTGGTCGGAACCAGTGTATGATTTTGACTAGTTGTAGATCTATTTTGTAATAACTGGAATACCAAACAAAGCAGTATATGGTCGGAAAAAAGACTTGCTTTGATGAGAAAAGAAAATATGCAAGAATGTATGCAAAAAATGATAAGTGAACTTGTATATATCTATTATCCAAAACTGGTCGGAAAAACTGCTAAGACCTGAAGACATAAAATACACTTCGCGAAACGTTCTGAGACTCTAGTCCGACTGGCAGCGAGGATCGTAAGAAAAGAACCGTCACTAGGAAGCTCCTTCTAGTGGGCAGGACCACGTGTGAAAAAGGAGAGACTTTGACTAGGATGCTTTCCGTGTCTCGACCAGTATCCAATAAGAGTAGAATAGAATCTTAAAATGATAAAACATAGTATTCATGATCTTAAGCATATGAGTCACTATATGAAGTTATGTTAATTATGCTCTGGTTACTCGTATATTTCTTTAAGAAAAGAGTGTGGTCGCGCATGGGAATCATTCAGGGAATGCTCACGACTAGGACCCATACAACATATGACTTAAAAGTCGTTGCCATAGAGTAACAGAGATCCTTGTAAAGGATGTCGGAGAGAAGGTTGTCTTCTCCGACCAGTTTTAAATAACAATAGTAGATGGCCAGAGTATAGTTACAGATATATAAGCAATATCACTCATCAAAATAAATAAAGGAATGACTAATCTTTACTTAAATGAAAAGAATTGAAAGAATGTAAAAAATAATTAAACATAGAACTTACGCAATTGATCAATGTTCCAAGAATTAGACAAAACTTGCCCGTCAGACATGGCTAGTCGCATGTAACTCCGGTCAGTGACTTCGACCACAGTGTAAGGACCTTCCCACTTAGGAGAAAGTTTGTTGCGATTTGCTTGGTTCTGAATTTTTCTGAGAACCAAATCACCTATAGCGAGGCTGCGAGGTTGCACCTTACGACTATGGTGCCGTCACATGGCTAGTTGGTAGACCGCAGATCGTACCAGGGCTTGGTTCATCGTTCTTCAAGGAAATTGATGTCATCAAGTCGTCATTCATTCTGATCGTTTTCGTTGAAACAATCAGTGCGAGCAGAGCCAACTTTTAGTTCTGGAGGAAGCATGGCTTCAGCACCGTAAACTAAGAAGAATGGCGTTCCACCGGTCGCACGACTGGTCGTGGTTTGAACGGCCCATAACACAGAAGGGAGTTCTTGAACCCAAGCTCCTGACTGTTTGATCAACTGGTCGAACACTCAGCGTTCGATCCCCTGCATTAGATACCATTGGCTTGCTCAACTGCTACGTTGCTCTGTGGATGAGCAACAGAAGCAAAATGAACCTTGATACCAAGTTCATCGTAGAATTCTTGGAATTGACCGCTTGAGAACTGGGCACCATTGTCTGTGATTATACGACTGGGTATACCAAATCGTGTGATCACATTTTTGGTAAGAAACCTCATAGCGGCCGCAGTTGTTGTTTTAACAACAGGCTCAGCTTCGATCCATTTTGTAAACGTGTCAATCATGACGAAAAGGAATTTGAAGCCCCTAGATGCTCTTGGGAAATGTCCCAGAATGTCTAGTCCCTAGGTTGAAAAATGCCAAGAAAGAGGAATCGTTTGCAAAGCTTGTGCCAGCTGATGTACTTGTTGGCTATGAACCGACATCAGACGCGCCGTCACAAGCTCTTTTGCATCATGAAGGGCAATTGGCCAATAGTATCCTTGCCTGAAGGCTTTACCGACCAGTGTTCTGTAGGAATGATGTGCTCCACAGACTCCTTCATGGATTTCGGTTAGCAATTTAATGTCATCCGTTTGAGATATGCATGTCATCAACATTCTGTGAGATCCTTGTTTATACAAGGTACTTTCGATCAGAGTGTATGATTTGGCTTTTCGTGCTAGACGATCAGCCTCTACATCATCTTCTGGAATTATGTCATGCTGAAGATAATTGTAGATCGATGTCATCCAATCTCTACCCTGATCGCGATAGCGCCAACCGTCAATGACCTGTGGAGCATCCATGTTCTCACGATCGGTTTGTACGACCTGTAAGGAATCATGTATGTTCTCGGAAGGCTCGTCCACTGAGGGCGAATCGAGTTGCTCAAGAAAAACTCCGGGCGGGACGGTCGACCTCGTGGAGGCCATCCGTGCCAACTGGTCTGCCAGAAAGTTTTCCTTTCTAGGAATATGTTGGACCTGGAAACCGAAGAAGTGCTTTTCGAGTTTCCGTACTTCCGCCAAATAAGATGACATCTTGGCACTCGAGCATTGATACTCTTTCCCTACTTGATTCGCTACTAGTTGAGAATTGCCTTTCACTAGTAATCATGAATCTGAGCTTAACGAGTTTGCCGAGTCCCGCCAAGAACTCATATTACGCCACATTGTTTGTGGCGGAAAATTTAACTGGATGGCGTACTTGATGTACTCGCCAATAGGAGATATCAAGAAAACTCCAACCCCCGAGCCGTTGAGCATCAAGGAACCGTCAAAGTACATTGTCCACTCGTCGTGGTGTTCGTACTCGGGCCCTTGGGTGGGTTCAGGGTTTGTCCATTCGGTAATGAATTCTGCTATTGCCTGGGACTTGATTGCTGTTCGTGAGATGAAATGGAGGTCGAACGCCCCTAACTCAACCGCCCATTTTTCTATTCGTCCTGATGATTCCCTGTTTTCAAGGACTTGACCAAGGGGATACCCGGTTGGTACGACCACTTTGTGGGCCTGAAAGTAATGCCTTAGTTTCCTTGAAGCCATAAGGAGACCATAGAGCAGCTTTTGTACCTGTGGGTACCTTTCCTTTTGTCCATGTAAGACTTCGCTCACGTAATATACTAGTCGTTGGACGTTATCACGCTTTACGACCAGTACACCGCTAACTGTCTGTGGCGTTGCAGCCACGTAAATTAGCAATGTTTCTCCCGATCTTGGAGAAACTAAGACCGGGGGGCTCGTAAGGTACTTCTTAAGTTCTTCAAAGGCATCGTTTGCCTCTTTAGTTCACTCGAAACTCCCATGTTTCCGAAGAAGCTTGAAGAAAGGTAATCCTTTTTCCCCTAACCTTGCTATGAAATGAATTAGCGCTGCCATATAGCCGGTTAGTTTGTAGACCTCTTTTTTCGTGGTCGGAGGGCGCATCCGGTCGATGGCCGATATTTTTACTGGATTTGCTTCAATACCTCTAGCCGAAACTAGGAAATCGAGCAATTTTCCAGCGAAAGCTCCGAACACACACTTTTTCGGATTCAACTTGAGGTTATGCCTTCTCAAGTTATTGAAAGTCTCTTGTAGGTCGTGAACGTGATCGCCAGTATTGATGCTCTTTACGACCAAGGAACCTACCTGGTTGAGTCGAAGAGATGGGGCAGTCTTCTTTACTGAAGGAGATTATGGTGTCTGACCACCTTGATGGCTTGATGATGGTCGGAGGCTCTACGAGGTTGACCTCCCTCTCCATGGCCTTCAGATGATGGCTTGACTTGTACGAAGAAGACCCACCAAAGATCATGTTGACCGTATGCTGAGACTCCGGGTACTCCATTTCTTCGTCACCATCTTTATCTTTTTTGGAACTCATTTCTCCGAGCTCCTGTATTGCAGGGAATGATCCTTTACCTGCATAGTAATCCTCCAGCTTTTTCTGCCAGACTTGACAGGTGCGTAAGTCATGCCCTGCCTGCTGGTGAAGTGGACACCACTTCTTGCTTTTCTAGTATCCTTCGGTCTGAGCTTTTGCTTTGCCACGACCGGTATAGTCTTTCTTACCCTTCTTAAACTTTTTAGGAATTGCAAGAATTTCCTTATCGTCGGGTCTGCGGTTCTTCTTCTTCTTGAGAGCCTTCTTATTCTTCTTCTCTAGTTTATCCAAGCCAGGTTGGGGGATTTTGTCCTTCCGATTAATGGCCTCACACCACTCAATAGCTTCGCTAGTGGTTACGTATTTGTCAGCCATGTCGAAAAATTTGACGGCCGTTTGTGGAGGGTTCATTGCTATGTCCTCTGTAAACCGTCGATTCCTTAGACCTGTTTTGAAGGCTTGGATGACAGATGATTCTGCAACCTCCGGAATGGAATTACAAACCTGGCTAAATCTCTTGATGTATTGACAGAGAGTCTCATCAGAGCCTTACCGGATTCGGTGGAGGTCATCCTCCTTTCCAGGGCGGTCGTACGTGCCTTGGAAGTTTGCAATCAAAAGGTCACAAAGTTGCTCCCAAGTGCAAATTGATCCGACCGGTAGGTTAAGCAACCACGACCGGGCAGACCCTTCGAGTACTATGGGTAGATAGTTAGCCATCACATTTTCATCACCACCACCAGCTCTGATGGCGGTGGTATATATTTGGAGAAATTCCAATAGATTCTGAGTCCCATTGAACTTGTCCAGGTTGGCTGGTCGGAACCTGTTTGGCCAACGTATTGCTTGGAGCCCTGCAGAGAAGGCTTGGCAACCTGTAATTGATTCGTGGCGCCTTCCTTGGAAAGGTGCCGGATTGTAATCGGTCGGAGACCAGTTCCTAAGATTGGAACATTGGAGCTCTGACGTACCGATCCAGTCGTAGACATTGGTATGATGCCTTCGACCGCCTACTTGATTTAGACGATGTCGGAGATCGTCTGGTCCAAGCGATTGCTCTTCTCGACGTGGTGAGGGAGTGGCTACTTGAAATAGCTTTCTCCCCTCATGACTCCTTTGTCGGAATCATCGAGGAGGCCTTGGTATCAATTGTTCTCCAATCCGACCATGTTGCCCTCTACTGAGGGAGGAACGTTGGGATGAAGTCATGGTTTGACTTCCCGAATTCCGCTGTTCTCGGTATGCTTCCGTTCGTTGCATGGTCTGCTGAAGAATCTTTGATACTTGACCTATGAGCTGTACAAAACCTAGGGTGTCTGCTAGAGCAGGGTTAGAGTTATTCAACATATCATGGACACGTTGTAGGTTTCATACCGTTACCGAAGGTCTTGGAGGATTCATGCTGGTAGTAGGTATTCGAAGATCTGAACCTCCCCCCGACCTCCTGGTTTGTTCTGTCCGATCAGCTACTCTTAGTGGGGTAGTGCCAGGCGAGTTAACTAATGGACGTCTATCACTTCCGTTACCTCCGGCATTTGGTGCTTGATGGCTCAGATTATCTCTACCAAAGACGTGGTGGCGTGGCAGAGTGTGTAGGATCGTGCAAGGCATCTTGATTTGTATCTCCGATTGCATTGACCTCGTGCCTCCAGCAGCGATCTTCCGACGAGCTTCCATTGTAACTAATGGAGAGCCTTCCAATGCTTCTGCTAGGAGTTTCCACGATGAAGAGCGGTCAGAGATGAGCACCTCCTGAGGTCTTCTTGGTGGGCTCAGCCTAATCCAGCGGACTGCCGATCGTATGCTGAGTCTTATCATCCCTACGTGGCCTACGACCAGTGGAAGTTTCATCGACACCGTTACCAGGTGTCGGTTGGCCCCTGGAATCGCCAGAAGACATAGGTGAGTACCTTTCAGCCATGATTTCGTCGAGAGTATAGATATTCTTGGGTTGCGATGCTGAATTTTCGTCACCTGTTTTGCCGGTCGAAAGGACCGAGCTTGGAGAGGTCTTTGGCCATTCCGAACTGGTCGAAATGGCTGGTTCCTCTGAAAATGACACTTGTCGTAGTGGTGTATCCTCATCCATCCGGTCGATGTCGCTAACGTTAGCAACGTGCGAACCGGTGGAGGAGGAGGAGGAGGAGGATATGCCGTTCTCTTGCATGGACGGACGCATCCTTCCATGTCGAGGTTGGAGTAGTCCACCAGGTTGAACCAATTCTCCTCGTCGCAAACTCTTGCCATAGTCGCATGAGCGATTATGAGGAATGGGCGAGGATTTTATGAGCAAAGAGTTTCTTTAGGAAACTTGCGTCTTCTTCCCCACGGACAACGCCAGCTGTCGACTATCGAGTCGCCGATCTTACAAAATAAAAGAGGAAAATGACGCGATATTTCCTAGGAGATAATGGGACTGCTTTTTATTGATATGAACTGGATTTACAGGGGGTGCTTACGACCCGACTAGGGACTAATCCTAATTACACTAAGTATGAAGATTGCTACGCTAACCAATCAGACTTAAAGCACGAATCTGAGGCTTGATTGCGTTGCTCTAATCTGATGTTGTTGTCTTGCTTATCTCAGATCGACCTTTTGTCTTCTGCGCTCCACCCTTAAATAACTTCCGAAGAGGTGGCGCTTACTTAGGAGAAGGCGCCCTCGGTGAAGCGCTATGATCGGTCGGAAGCGAGGCGCCGCTGACGATGTGTCAACTGCTCTGCGGTTAAGTGTCTATGAGACACTCAACCGTATGGTGGTTGTTGTCAGTGTCTTAGGATTATATAACATCGCGTGGTTTGGAATGTACAGCACGTGTTCCATTCATCACACGGTAAAGATATCAGTTCGTAGCTTTTCCTAGTAGCTACCAGGTCAGAGACTAGGCATAGGACATTGTCCGACCAGGGTACCCATTATGTAACCTCTAGAATCCTTACGACCAGTGAGGTCGTTAGCCTTAGGGGTTACGACCATGAAGACGTATGGTCTTTTATTATGTATTAAAGTAATACATAGAGGTTTTAATCCTCGTTAGTACTGATGCTTGCTATAATCAATCAACAGAAGTGGAAGAGTCATCGCTCGCTTTTGAGGAGGAGTTCTACGAAGGTGCTGATCGTTAGGTCTTGATCCTAGTCGGTTGCCTATGGAGAATCGATGGGTTTTCGCTGCTTATTTAATTATTGCCAACCCTACGAGGCTTAATAAATGTAAAACTTGACCATAAGGTCACAACAGTTATTTGTTATTCAAATTACTCGTTTATTCTATTATTTAATCTTGTGTGGATCGATATTCATCTATGTTGACATTGTGTGCACTAGCGTGATCCTAGACTAGTGCATTATACACAGAGGGTCCAGAATTGCATTTTTGGGTCCCGACAACGGAGCGGAGGTGTAACATCCTGTATTTTGGTTTGTGTTTCAAATGTATAAAAGTATGAGAGTTCAAAAACTTTTGTTGATATTCACAAGTTTGTACTTGGTTTCAAATTTTTGTTTGTAAAATTCAAACTTGTGACTTGAAACCAAGGTTCCAGTCAATTTTAGAAAAAATTTGTATCAAAATCTTTGGAAACAATTTTATAAAATACTAGGTTATTTTTCACTAATTATTATAATTTTTCTAGAATTTTTCAAAGTTATCTTGACCTCTTCAAAATTCAAACCAAATCAAAAAGGCTGATTTGAAAAAGATTTTATTTAAGCCAAATGGAAAACCAAAAGTGGCCGTTTTGATTTTTCCTAAGCCCTAGATGAAACTGAGAGCACCCACAAAAACTGTCATAATTTTTAGAATTTTATTTCTATTTTAAACAACCTAGTCAAACTCATTTGTTTTCAATCAAAATTAAATTCAACTCTAACCCTAGCGCGCCTAGTTCTCCAAACACGAAACCAGGTGGACCGTCCGATTTAAGATCAACGGACTAGATCCATTGGGCCGTTTAGACCGTCTGAACGTCCCTATCACTGTGGATCGTCCGATTTGATCTCAACGGCTCGATTAAGAGTAGCGTGGAAGTGTTTGGGCCATCCGATTGTTTTTCAACGGACTTGATTGATTGGGCCGTTCGAACCGTCCGAACGCGCCTCTTCATATGAACCGTCCGATTGAAATTGAACGAACTAGATCAATTGGGTCGTTCAGACCGTTCGAACGTTCACCTCATCTGGACTGTCCATTTTGATCAAAGTAATATGGACTGTCCATATGAACTTGACTCACCGCACCTTGTTTCTTTGGGTTGCTGACGAGCGGGTCCCACTTGTCGGGACCGCCTTCATCTCCATCGCCGCTCTAGCCCATGCACTGGTGCTGTGCATGGCGGCCACGGCGCCCTTTTGCGCCATGTAGAGAAAGCATGTCCGCGCGGGAAGCATCGCGGGCCATCTTATAACCTTCAGAGCCCATCAATTTGCCCCCTTTCGCCCTCTCTCGCTCACAATCTCCATTTTTCTACAAGCTTCATCCTCCACCGCCGCCTCAAATTTTGCTGCCTTTGACCTCCATCAGTGACGGGACTTGGGGGGTTTTGCTCCTGGAGCCGAGGTGCACTCGAGGCATGCCTTCTCGAAGCTTCTAGGTGTTTGTGGCGCTTTCTTCGCGAAGAACCCGTCGTCGTCTCCACCTCCGGTCACCGCCAGCGCACCGTCGTCTTCCTCGAGCACCCATACCACTGTCAGCAAGTTCAGGATGTCTGTGCACACATGTAGGTGCCGTCCCCGAGCCCAAAGCTGCATCCGTTCGCCAGTTTGCACTCCTCGCCGCCGTCAAGCCGCCGACGTCATTAAGGTTGAAGTTATTAGGATTATATCGGGTTTAGGTATTAGTCTGATAGGTGGGCCCCATCTAGGTTAAGTGTAATTAGAGATCTAATTGAAATCTTTTTGAATCCCTGAGTCTTTGACATGTGGGCTTTCTCCGCTGTTTAGGATTTTGCGTATTTCTTAAAATACGTTTTCTGTGAATGGAAAACGTATTCTAGAAGTACACCTTCGACGTCGCTCTTGGCCTGGCTTAGTCATGCTGACCCAATCAACGTCGCTTTGGGCCCCACTGGTCAGTGACCGTGGATCTGCTCAGCCCAAGTGTCAAAAGGATTAATTCCTTTTCGAATTTCCGAATTGAATTATTCTTGCACTGATAATTCAATAAACTTCCAAAATTCTTATCTATTTCATTTTAACTCCAAATTGAGTGAATCCAATTTTGTTGGTTTTCATTCTTTTTGCACAGTAATATGAAATAGGTTTTGAACCTGTCACTGCCACAGAAAATGTTGGGATTAGATTTAGTCTCCAATTAGGAGTATTTGTTACTTTAAAAATCCTTTTAGCTTGGGAAATTTCTAGAAAATTCTTCTTAACTCCAAATAAAATGATTTTTGTTTCTAAAATTTTCTAAAATCACAATCTTTCTGTTTATGCAAAAATATTTGTGTTTGATTGTTTTGGTGTTATTCGTTCTTATTCGCTCTTTTGTTCGATCGATAGGTACCGACAATACTATTGAATACGAGAGTGATCTTCAGCAGCAAGTGGACTTTCTTCAGCCAGGCAAGTAGTTTCCATTGATGCACATTGATCCCATTATGTTCGCATGTTAATATTTCAAATGTTTCAACTATATGTATGCATGCTATGTTGTCAAGTATTTTATTAGTTGCGATAGTTCACCTGAATAGTTAATTTGAACTGTAGGCCAATTATCCATCTTTTACCACTGAGCCTAGGCTATACTCGCTGTGATTTAGGGCTTGATGGATGAGCTCTAGTCACTTTATTTTGTAGTAGTCGAGTGTTGTCGCTTAGCCATGCTTAGAACGGTAGTCTGTGGATTATCGCTTCGGCGATGGTCATTACAACCTCACTTTATATATCTGAGTCAAGGTACTCATGTTTATATCTTATTTTAGAAAAACTAAAACTAAAAATGAAAAGGAATTAGATTTGGGCACATGGTTGATGGTGTGATTGTGGGGTGTATGGTTGTGTGCCTAAATCAACAAGGACCGAACATCTTGTTACACTAAACCAAGCATTATTGCGTGCAACCACATGAGGGCATATGGGAACCCTCTTGACATAGTACTCTGGGAAGTGTTAATTAATGAGTCGCTGGTGGTAGGTTTAGGTGAATAAAAGAAAAGTGTTATTACTGTGTCGGGTATGTGACGGGGGAGAGGTTCTAGGTCGGTTCCCTCGCCCGAGGTGCATTGGCAGTTGCTACGGCTGGGCCAATGTTCCGACACAACGTATGGGTCCTCTGGGAGAGCCCGGTAGTGGGCGGTTCACAGAGGGTTAACCCCCATACGTGTGACTCTTGATTAAGTCGTTCCATTGGAAAGTGTCTCGTAGGACTTAGCCGTGCCGGCATACCTAAGGAAGTGTGCTTAATAGCTTGGCAAAAAGGCGGTCTGACATGTGGGTAAAGTTGTACACCCCTACAGGGTTTAATCTTTTTGAAAAGCCAAGTCCTTGGTTATGGACATGCTTGGGGAGGTCTTTTGAGAGTTAGACTTTAACATTTTGTTAAAACTTGAACTTGGGTGGTACGAATGGGTAATTCGTGCTATTATTGAGGTGGCTGAGCGAAGTCACTTTTAGGTTGTTATTTATGCTTATTATTGTTGTCACTTTGTTATTTGAATCACTAAAAACTGATTTGCTGAAATTGCTTTCAATCTATTAGCTATTGCAAACAAAATATTGCTTTATGCCGAAATGAACCATATGACCTTCTCCATTGATTTAAGCTTTCATGTAGCTATGTATAGGTTTGTTAACGTAAGTCTTGCGAGTACAAATCTTTTTGTACTCAACTGCATTGTTTATTTGTTGCAGAGGAGGTTGACCCCCAAGGGGTTGATGAGTGTGAGGCCGACTACACTTTGGACGACTAGCTTGGACGTTTCCTGTCAGTTGCCCTGTGGGCAAGGGCAAATTGATCGGTGTTGTTTTAGCCATCTTATGGCAATGTTCCAATGCAAAACTCTCTTTTGTATGATGTACATGATGCAAACTCTCTTTTGTATGATGTACATGTTGTGATCTTTGCTGACTTCAATAATGTAATATGTTGTGTATGGATGTTGATACTTAAATTTTTGTACGGGGTATGTGTACTATGTTCTGGGAAGTACATATACGCTGAGAGCGGGGAAATTTGGTTTGTAATGCTGGAACCGATTAAAAGGTTAAGTATTACAAATTAAATCGCCCGGGTTCTCACATAAGTTGGTATCAGAGCCATACTTACAATAGAAACCCCTAGTTTGGTTGTTCTTAGGATGTTTGCAAAACTTAGTTCAAATATCGAGAATTTGGTGAAAACCTAAGCAAGTTCTCATATTTTGCTCCTTATCTATCTTAGATTGCTTATCTTACCTTGTTCTTATTAAAAAATTTGAAAAAGGTGTTCTTTCTCATCTCTTTTCAAAAGATAGTTGGTTATCATTTAAATTCAGTTTTGGGTTCAATGAGAGTTTAAAATTTAGAGTGTTGGCTGTCCTTTGGTGAAGGTTGGAAGCTTTTAGAGTTGAAAATTTCAGCTTGGAGTTCGGTTTCAAATTCTGGACAGCAAACAAAATCTGGACAGCAAGCTTTAGTTCATCTTTAGGACTGAAAATGAGAGGATAATTCAACTAAAATTTGTGGGAATTGAAAGGGTAAGATGTGATATTAGATAACTAGTGCCTAATGCCCCTACATGGTTTTTACCATGCTCTTTAGATGCGGTAAAACTTGATTTTTGGTTCTGAAAAATTTTCGTCCCAAACTGATTGCTTGTTCTCTCAATACGAGTTAGTCGTATCAGAAAAAGTCTTTTGATTTGTGGTTTAGTGCTGGTTGTTATGTTTTCTTACGGGTGTTTGGAGTTTGTTTCTTGTTGAAATCTGTGTTTGAGCTTGCGGTAGGGTAATATCGCGTAGTTTTCTTAGTAAGGTATTCCTTTAGCTGCTGTCATTTTATCTACTATGGGTAATGTTGCTAACCCTATTTGCTGGAATAGGATGGCTGGACGAACCCGCAGTGGGCAAGGTCAACAAGCTGGCCATGATGAGGAACTTCCACCTCCAACCACCATGGCTCAAGTTCTTACTCAGATCGAGTAGAATCGAATGGACCAGACGCGTATTCTCGAGGCCATTGCTCGGAACACATCTGGTCTTTCAGGCTCATCTGGATCAGGAGGAGGTGGGCATCAGCCGCGAGGAGGACTTTCAGAGTTCCTTCGCACTCAACTGCCAACCATTTCTCGGCCTGAGGATCCACTCGATGCAGACGATTGGCTGCGTCTAGTTGAGTGGAAGCTGAGTATTGCATAGTGCCAGGATCATGAGAAGGCGCTCTTTGCCTCTCATCAGTTGGAAGGGGCAGCACTCTTTTGGTGGGAGAATTTCCTTGCTATGCAGCCTGCAGGCCAAGCTGTCACTTGGGAAAAGTTCCGTACTGCTTTCCGCGGGGCCCATGTCCTTGCTGGCATTATGAAGCTGAAGAAGAAGGAGTTTCTATCGCTCAAGTAAGGGCGCAAATCGGTGACGGAGTATTTACATGAGTTCAATCATTTGGCTCGGTATGCGCCAGAAGATGTGCCCACCGATGCTGCCAAGCAAGATAAGTTCATGGATAGCTTGTCCGAGGAGCTACAGGACAAGCTGTCTATTGTTGATTTCCCTGATTTCCAGACTCTGGTAGACAAGGCCATCGTTGCTGAGCACAAGCGGAAAGTACTTGGTGAATCCTGCAAAAGCAAGTGAGAGGCACAGAGATCAGCTAGTGGCAGCAATATCCATCCTCATTCTGGACAAGTTTCAGTGCCCCGTCCTCAGGCTCCACCCACACAGAGGCCACCGACATCTGCACCTTGCCCTCCGCAGGCCATGGTTCCACCACGTGCACCTGCGGGACAAAAAGGAGGTCTCTGCAATCCAACTGCTGAGGTGGTCTATTTTTTTTATTGCCACAACAAGGGACACTACGCTAACAACTGTCCAGTGAAGCTTGAAGCAGCTGCTCGCCCTAGACAAGGGCAAGCGCAAGGACAAGGACGTTGTCCTTCCCCAGCTCAGAAGGTGGCTCAGCAAGCTCAGAAGGTTGCTCGTGGGCGAGTCAACCACATCTCTGCCGAGGAAGCGTAGGAGGCACCCGACGTCGTGTTGGATACGCTTCTCGTTAATTCTTGTCCTGCTACCATTTTATTTGATTCCGGAGCCTCGCATTCCTTTATATCGCAATCTTTTGCTGCAAGTAGTGATATTCATGTTGCTCCTATGCTTATTCCTTTGGTTATTCATTCCCCGGGGTCGGAAATGAGAGCTGAGCTTGAATGTCGGGACGTATCTATTGAGATTGAAGGAGTTGGGTTTTTGGCAAATCATATCCTCCTCAAATCAGCAAGTTTGGATGTAATACTTGGCATGGATTGGTTATCTCAACACTTGGGACAAATCGATTGTGCCAGGAAATTCATATCCCTCACAAGTTCTGCCGGCGAGCAAGTTGGAATTGCTCCGAAGTTGCAGGAGCCACATCTTTTTGCCCTAGAAGTAGAACCGGCTCCAGAGTTTCATGAAGTTTCAGTAGTATGTGACTTCGCTGATGTTTTCTTTGAAGAATTGCCTAGGGTGCGTCCAGTCCAGGACATAGAGTTTGTCCTTGAACTGTTGCCCGGTACTGCCCCGATTTCGAGAAGGCCATACCGGATGCCTCCAAATGAATTGGAGGAGTTGAAGAAGTAACTTGGTGAACTTCTAGCAACACGTTTCATTCACCCTAGCTCATCTCCGTGGGGCTGTCCGGTGATCTTTGTGAAAAAGAAAGACAAGACCCTGTGGATGTGTGTGGACTATCGTCCGCTGAATGAAGTCACGGTGAAGAACAAATATCCTTTGCCCCGGATTGATGACCTTTTTGATGAATTGACCGGAGCTCAGGTATTCTCCAAGATTGATCTGAGATTAGGCTATCACCAAGTCTGAATCAGAACTAAGGATGTTCCGAAGACGGCCTTCTCTTCTTGCTATGGATTGTACGAGTATACCGTCATGTCCTTCGACTTGAGCAATGCTCCTGCTCTGTTCATGAATCTTATGAATATGGTATTCATGGAGTATTTGAATAAGTTTGTGGTAGTTTTCATAGATGACATCCTCATCTATTCGAAGAATGATGAAGAGCATGCCCAACATCTGCAGTTAGTATTGAAAAGCTGCGTGAGCACCAACTGTACGCAAAATTCAGCAAGTGTGCATTTTGGTTGGAAGAAGTGGCATTCTTGGGTCATGTTATTTCAATGGGAGCTGTAGCCGTTGATCCTAGCAAGGTCAGCGATGTGCTCTCTTGGGGGCAGCCGAAGTCGGTGACTGATGTGAGGAGTTTTCTCGGTTTAGTGGGATACTATCGTCGCTTTATCGAGAACTTCTCCAAGATTGCGAAGCCGATGACGGAGTTGCTCAAGAAGGACAAGAAGTTTGAGTGGTCCTCTGAATGCAAGATGAGTTTCCAAGAACTCAAGAAGTGGTTGACCACAGCTCCAGTTCTTGTTCTTCCAGATATCCATCGCAGTTTTGATATTTACTGCGATGCTTCTCGTCAAGGACTTAGTTGTGTTCTTATGCAAGAAGGCAAGGTAGTGGCCTATGCATCAAGACAATTGAGACCTCATGAGCTTAATTATCCAACCCATAACTTGGAACTTGCTGCAGTGGTTAATGCACTAAAAATTTGACGACATTACCTCATCGGTAATCGTTGTGAGGTGTATTCGGACCACAAGAGTTTGAAGTATTTGTTCACTCAACCGGATTTGAACCTTCGGCAAAGAAGATGGTTGGAGTTGATCAAAGATTATGACATAGGTATCCATTATCATCCGGGCAAGGCTAATGTCATTGCAGACGCTCTTAGTCGTAAAGTTTATTGCAATACTTTGATGCTCAAGGAGCAGCAGCCTGCCTTTCATGAAGAATTTCAGTGGCTCAACATAGAAGTGGTAGAGCATGGTTTTCTCGCTGCCTTAGCAGTATAGCCAACCCTAGAAGATCAGATCAGGGCTGCGCAGCAGACAAGCGATGGAGTGAACCAAATCAAGCAAAATATCGAGAATGGGATGGACAAGTGCTTCTCAGAAGATGGCAATGGTGTTGTGTGGTTTGGGCAGCGCCTAGTTGTTCCAAAAGACGTGGAATTGCTAGATTTGATTCTCCGTGAAGCCCATGATTCTCCACTGTCCATTCATCCTAGGGCCATAAAGATGTATCAAAATCTTCGTCAGAGATTTTGGTGGACCCGAATGAAGCGAGAGATTGCTAAGTTCACCACCGAATGCGACGTATGTCGTCATGTGAAGGCCGAGCATCAACGACCAGCGGGTTTACTTCAACCTTTGCATGTACCCGAGTGGAAATGGGACTCGATCGGTATGGATTTTATCACCAGTCTGCCCCGAAATCCAAAAGAAAATGATGCCATTTGGGTCGTCATTGATAGACTCACTAAAGTGGCACATTTTCTTCCTATCAAGACCAATCTTCGTGTGATCCAGTTAGCAGAGCTCTATGTCTCAACAATTGTGAGTCTACATGGAGTACCGAAGACGATTATATCAGATCGTGGCTCACTCTTTACCTCCCAATTTTGGAAGAGTTTGTAAGAGGCCATGAGAACTCATCTTTCTTTCAGTACTGCTTTCTATCCTCAAACTGATGGTCAGACGGAGAGAATCAATCAAATCCTAGAAGACATGCTCCGTGCTTGTGTTCTCTCCTGTGAAAAGAATTGGGAGAAATGCTTGCCATTTGCCGAGTTCTATTACAACAACAGTTTTCAAGCTAGTCTTGGCATGGCACCCTTTGAAGCTTTATATGGGAGAAAGTGTAAAACCCCGTTGAATTGGTTCGAGACCGGTGAAAGACCACTCTTTGGCCCAGATGTGATCAAGGAGGCTGAAGATCATGTTCGATTGGTTCAAGACCGATTGCGTACAGCTCAATCCCGACAAAAGAGCTATGTAGATCGACGTCGTCACGCGTTGAGCTTTGAACCAAATGACTTTGTTTATCTCAAAGTCTCTCCTTGGAAGGGTACTCATCGGTTTGGTGTCAAGGGCAAGTTAGCTCCTCGATATGTCAGACCTTTCCGCATTATTGAGAAGGGAGCTGTGGCCTACAAGCTGGAATTGCCCAACACACTTTCAGGGGTACACGATGTATTTCATGTGTCTCAGTTGAAGAAATGGCTTCGTGTTCCTACTGAGGAAGCTCCATTAGAAGGTCTTGAAGTGCAAGATGATCTAACTTATCGTGAGCATCCTATCTGCATCCTTGAGGAATCTGAACGAAGGACGAGAAATCACTCCATCAAATTCCTCAAAGTTAAGTGCTCTAATCATGCCGAGGATGAAGCCACATGGGAACGAGAAGATCGCCTTCATGCAGATTTTCCACCTTTCTTTTCCGAGTGAACGGAATCTCGGGACGAGATTCTTGTAAGGGGGAGAGTTGTAACATCTTGTATTTTGGTTTGTGTTTCAAATGTATAAAAGTATGAGAGTTCAAAAACTTTTGTTGATATTCACAAGTTTGTACTTGGTTCCAAATTTTTGTTTCTAAAATTCAAACTTGTGACCTGAAACCAAGGTTCTAGTCAATTTTAGAAAAATTTGTGTATCAAAATATCTGGAATTTTTTTTTTAAAATACTATATTATTTTTCACTAATTATTATAATTTTTTTAGAATTTTTCAAAGTTATCTTGACCTCTTCAAAATTCAAACCAAATCAGAAAGGCTGATTTAAAAAAGATTTTATTTTAGCCAAATGGAAAACCAAAAGTGACCATTTTGATTTTTCCTAAGCTCTAGATGAAACTGAGAGCACCCATAAAAATTTTCATAATTTTATTTATATTTTAAATAGCCCGGTCAAACTCGATTGTTTTTGGTCAAAATTAAATTAAACTCTAACCCTAGCGCGCCTAGTTCTCCAAACGCGAAACCAGGTGGACCGTCCGATTTTAGATCAACGGACTAGATCCATTGGGCCATTGTGACCGTCCGAACATCCCTATCACTGTGGATCGTCCGATTTGATCTCAACGGCCCGGTTGAGAGCAAGGTAGTCAGAGTCGAGATCCCAAGTCGGATCGATTTGCCTCCGGTAGGATCGAATCGTAGTATCGAATCGTAGAATCGGCGATTCTACGGATTTGTAAAAATACACATATTTAACATCTATACTATAAGTTTGTATGATTGTTATATGGTTTACCACTTGCATGTTCCTTAAAAGTAGCTAGACATACTCCAGGAATAAAAAGAGCTTATCATTATCAAGCTCAAGATTGCTCATGCCATAATATAGATATTTGTACTAGCATTACCACCTCGATACAATATTTTGCATGCTCCTTGTTTATTTATAGTTTCATTCTCGAAATTAATATCAACAAATTTTGCTCTAAAACAAAATATCGCAAAGCATGGCCTCTAAAAAATTGCCCTAAGTCTCTACGAGTAGGATCGACAAGGAGATTTGGATCGACAGGCTGTCGTGGGTTCGTAGAACCGTAAGACTCTAAGAGTAGGATCGCGATCCTACCGACCTTGAGTAGGATCGGATCGGCAGTAAGACTTGGATCGACAGGCTGTCGTGGGTTCGTAGAGTCGTAAGACTTTAAGACTTGGATCGTGATCCTAACTACCTTGGTTGAGAGTAGCGTGGAAGTGTTTGGGCCATCCGACTGTTTTTCAACGGACTGGATTGATTGGGCCATTCGGACCATCCAAACGCGCCTTTTCATATGAGCCGTCCGATTGAAATTGAACGGACTAGATCAATTGGGCCGTTCGGACCATCCAAACGTTCACCTTATCTGGACCGTCCATATGAACTTGACTCACCGCACCGTGTTTCTTTGGGTCGCTGACGAGCGGGCCCCACCTGTCGGGACCGCCTTCGTCTCCATCGCCGCTCCAGCCCGTGCGCTGCCACTATGCATGGCGGCCACGATGCCCTTTTGCGCCACGTAGAGCACGCGTGTCCTCGCGGGAAGCATCGCGGGCCATCTTATAACCTTCAGAGCCCATCAATTAGCCCCCTTTCGCCCTCTCTCGCTCACAATCGCCATTTTTCTCCAAGCTTCATCCTCCGCCACCACCTCCGACCTCCATCAGCGATGGGACTTGGGGGGTTTTTCTCCTGGAGCCGAGGAGCAACCGAGGCGTGCCTTCCCGAAGCTTCTAGGCGTCTATGGCGCTTTCTCCGCGAAGAACCCATCGTCGTCTCCGCCTCCGGTCGTCGCCAGCTCACCGTCGTCCTCCTCGAGCACCCGTGTCACCGTCAGCAAGTTCAGGAGGTCCGTGCACACACGTAGGTGCCATCCCCGAGCTCGGAGCTGCATTCGATCACCAGTTTGCACTCCTCGCCGCCGTCAAGCCACCGGTGTCATTAAGGTTGAAGTCATTAGGATTATATCGGGTTTAGGTATTAGTATGACAGGTGGGCCCCATCCAGGTTAAGTGTAATTAGAGATCTAACTGAAATCTTTTTGAATCTCCGAGTGTTTGACATGTGGGCCGTCTCAGCTATTTAGGATTTTGCGTATTTCTTGAAATACGTTTTCTGAGAATGGAAAATGTATTCTAGAAGTACACCTTCGATGTCGCTTATTCGGCCGGGTCATCTTGACCGAATCAACGTTGCTCGGGCCCCACCGGCCGCTGACCGTGGATCACCACCAAGTGTAAAAAGGATTAATTCCTTTTCGAATTTCCGAATTGAATTATTCTTGCACTGATAATTCAATAAATTTCCAAAATTCTTATCTATTTCATTTTAACTCCAAATTGAGTGAATCCAATTTTGTTGGTTTTCATTATTTTTGCAATCGTAATATGAAATAGGTTTTGAACCTGTCACTACCACGTAAAAATGTTGGGATTAGATTTAGTCTCCAATTAGGAGTATTTGTTACTTTAAAAATCCTTTTAGCTTGGGAAATTTCTAGAAAATTCTTCTTAACTTCAAATAAAATTATTTTTGTTTCTAAAATTTTCTAAAATTTTCTAAAATCATAATCTTTCTGTTTATGCAAAAATATTTGTGTTTCATTGTTTTGGTGTTATTCGTTCTTATTCGCTCTTTTGTTCGATCGATAGGTACCGACAATACTATTGAATACGAGAGTGATCCTCAGCAGCAAGTGGACTTTCTTCAGCCAGGCAAGCAGTTTCCATTGATGCACGTTGATCCCATTATGTTCGCATGTTAATATTTCAAATATTTCAACTATATGTATGCATGCTATGTTGTCAAGTATTTTATTAGTTGCGATAGTTCACCTGAATAGTTAATTTGAACTATAGGCAAATTATCCATCTTTTATCACTGAGCCTAGGCTATACTCGCTGTGATTTAGGGCTCGATGGATGAGCTCTAGTCACTTTATTTTGTAGTAGTCGAGTATTGTCGCTTAGCCATGCTTAGCACGGTAGTCTGGGGATCATCGCTTCGCGCGATGGTCATTACAACCTCACTTTATATGGCTGAGTCAGAATACTCATGTTTATATCTTATTTTGGAAAAAAGTAAAACTAAAAATGAAAAGGATTTTGATTTGGGCACATGGTTGATGGTGTGATTGTGGGGGTGTGTGGTTGTGTGCCTAAATCAACAAGGACCGAACATCTTGCTACACTAAACCAAGCATTATTGCATGCAACCACATGAGGGCATATGGGAACCCTCTTGACATAGTACTCTTGGAAGTGTTAATTAATGAGTCGCTGGTGGTAGGTTTAGGTGAATAAAAGAAAAGTGTTATTACTGTGTCGGGTATGTGACGGGGGAGAGGTTCCAGGTCGGTTCCCTCGCCCGAGGTGCATTGGCAGTTGCTACGACTGGGCCAATGTTCCGACACAACGTATGGGTCCTCTGGGAGAGCCCGGTAGTGGGCGGTTCACAGAGGGTTAACCCCCATACGTGTGACTCTTGATTAAGTCGTTCCATTGGAAAGCGTCTCGTAGGACGTAGCCATGCCGGCATACCTAAGGAAGTGTGCTTAATAGCTTGGAAAAAAGACGGTCTGACATGTGGGTAAAGTTATACACCCCTTCAGGGTTTAATCTTTTCTAAAAGCCAAGTCCTTGGTTATGGGCACGTTTGAGGTGGTCTTTCGAGAGTTAGACTTTAACATTTTGTTAAAACTTGAACTTGGGTGGTACGAATGGGTAATTCGTGCTATTGTTGAGGTGGCTGAGGGAAGTCACTTCTAGGTTGTTATTTATGCTTATTATTGTTGTCAATTTGTTATTTGAATCACTAAAAACTGATTTGCTGAAATTGCTTTCAATCTATTAGCTATTGCAAACAAAATATTGCTTTATGCCGAAATGAACCATATGACCTTCTCCATTGATTTAAGCTTTCATGTAGCTATGTATAGGTTTGTTAACGTAAGTCTTGCGAGTACAAATCCTTTTGTATTTAACTGCATTGTTTATTTGTTGCAGAGGAGGTTGACCCCCAAGGGGTTGATGAGTGTGAGGCCGACTACACTTTGGACGACTAGCTTGGACGTTTCCTGTCAGTTGCCCTGTGGGTAAGGGCAAACTGATCGGTGTTGTTTCAGCCATCTTATGGCATTGTTCCACTGCAAAACTCTCTTTTGTATGATGTACATGATGCAAACTCTCTTTTGTATGATGTACATGTTGTGATCTTTGCCGACTTCAATAATGTAATATGTTGTGTATGGATGTTGATACTTAAGTTTTTGTACGGGGTATGTGTACTGCATTCTAGGAAGTACATATTCGCTGAGAGCGGGGAAATTTAGTTTGTAATGCTGGAACTGATTAAAAGGTTAAGTATTACAAATTAAATCGCCCGGGTTCTCACAGGAGGCTTTGGCGTCACGGCGATGAGACAAGGCGGAGGCAGGTGGAGCTGCAGGCGCAGTGACGCGGGCGCGCGTGCGCAACGCAGCACGCGGAGCAAGGCGTGGTCTAGGTGCGGGAGTGCTCGCATGGGCGCAGCACGGTGCTGCTGCCGCAGGGGTTGAGCTAGTGACTAGACCGAGCGAGATAGGGGCGCCGAAGTCCATGGGCAGGTTTGGGGGAGATGACGGGGGCGGCGTGCACGGTGCAGGGCTTACCAAGCGCATGGGAGCGCCCTAGTTGCTACGCCGACTCGGGTTGGCACAAGGAGAAGACAAGGGGGGGGGGGAGAAGAGGGGAGGGAAAGGCCGGCTTGGGCCGGGCTAGAGGAAGGGGGAGAAGTGGCCTGTGCCCAAGGAAGAAGGGGTGGAATTTTGAATTTGAGTTTGAAAATGAAATTTGAAACAAGGCTGAGGTTAGAGATTTTTAAAATACTCTCTAATTTGAATTAGTTTTGAACTCCAAAACGGCAACGGAGAATTACTATTCACCGTCTAAAAACGGGATGTTACAGTAATTTTCTTTCAAATTGGCTAACATATGTTTTTGTGTTTTGCTATCCATGCTACGTTGGAGACTAGTGAAATTGTGGTGCTATTTCTTCTTCTGTTGTTGCATTGTTGACTACTTGCCCCCCCCCCCCAACACCAATCCTGGCTTTGTCCCTGGTCACATAGAGCGGGATACAAGAGGGACACAAAACTAAGGATCAGATTTGTCGATTTGTGATATGGATTCTGATGGTGAAGATGCAAGGATGGTCTGTCACAATGACATGATCTAATAAGCCACATAATGACCCTGTTTATTTGGGTTTTTTCTTCGGCTTAAAAGCAAAAAAGCCAAAGCTCAAACAAACGGGTGACTTTTTCAACTAGTGTATGAAAAGCATAAACCACTTTAAGCCTATAAGCCACAAGCTAGTTGAGGGATGTTTTTTTTTGGCTTTTGAGGGTTAGAAATAGCTATTTACCACACAACTTCGTTGAAATTACCCACCAATGTCATCCGTATATGAAAAAAAAACCCTTCAATTTTTCTTTCATTCTTCCTCCCCTCTCCAACCCGTTTGCTTCTCTCGGCTGCCGTCCTTCTCCCCGCGCCATCGACCGACCTCCTCCCTCATTGTCGTCTCCGCTCCATCGCGCCATCGTCCTACTCTATCGCATCGTCGACCTAGCCTCCACCCTCCGCCGTCGTCCTGCTCCCCTGTGCTGCCGACCCGGCCTCCTCCCTCCGCTGTCATCCTTCTCCCAGCGTCGACATCCTTCTCCCCGCGCCGACGTCCTCCCCGCGCCCTACACGCAACCGTCCTCCTCACCCGCGCCTCTGTCCTCCATGCCCCTACACAGTGAGGCCGACGACAACCCAGCGGCAAGGGCAGCCCACCGACGAGGGTATTTCAGACAATTTAACAATAAACTATAGTTCAAAAGCCATAAAAAGTCAGGTTGCCAAACACCCTAGCTTGGCTTAAAAGCTATGTGCTTATAAGCTGCTTAAGCCAAAAAAAAAAATAGCTTTAAGCTAAAGCCAAAAAAGCCTAAACCTAAACAAACGGGGCCTAAAACTATTAGTCCATATTATCTTATTTTAAAACAAGTCCCCATTTGACAAATTTATGTTCCTTACCCCAGCCCCATTTGATATATTTATGTTCCTTACCCCACCGTTTGGCTAATAAGCAGAGGTTCAGATTCGTAACATACTAACATTAGGCAACACAAAAGGTCCAGAATTTCAGATCACATCCCCAAAAACAAGTCGAGAAATGGTCACAACTGTGATCAGAAAACAAACATCACGTTATTCCAGCAGTCTAGCACATCAAAGCAACCAGTGTAGCGCTTCTTTCTAGTTTCTATGTCTCCGAAATAGCAAATTCACCCCCAACTTATACGAGCTGAGGGAGCATGCATCACGGTGACTCTCCCTCCGGTGTGCTCTCCTCGACGTACACCGTGTACACCACCACCGGGCTCCTCACCTCGTGCTGGCCGTCGGTCCACACGACGGCCGCCGAGACCACCTCGTCCGCCGCCGGCACCACGCCGGAGACCGACACGGTGAACGAGATCATCTGATTTGACGCACTGAACTCAAGCCTGCTCGGTGCAACGGTAACGGTGAGGTTGCCGGCGGACGAGCTAACGACCACCTTTGCGTCGTACACGGCGCCCGGGGCACCGACGTTGGTGACGGTCCGCGGGAAGCCCAGGCTGAACCTCTCGCCGGCCGCGACGTGGGCCGCCATGGTCGGGTAGTTGAGGTCCCCGACAGAGCCAGCAGCCGCAGAGCCGTCGCCGCAGGTCGTGGTGTTGGAGCCGGTGATGAGACCGAGCTGCGTGGCGTTGTAACCCTGCGCGCACAGCATGGCAACGTAGTCGCCCTCCGACGCGTCGTACACGAGCCCCGGGTCGCGCGCCTTTGCCGGGTTGAGCTGGCCGGCGCCGTACTTGAGCACGCTGCTGCCGGAGTTGCCCGGTGTGTTCATCGGAGAAGCTGCATTGTTGCAATCTTGTGAGTTGTGAGCTACATGATGTAGGATTAAGGATGGTTAATCACTTACCGGTGGTGATGAGGGCCGACATGATCATAGCCGGAGACCAGTTGCGGTGGAAGGACTTGACGTAAGCCGCGGCGCCGCTGACGTGCGGGCACGCCATGGACGTGCCGGACTCGATGTTGTACATGACCCTCCTCTTGTCGTTGGGGTTGTCTGTCGGTGGTGCTAGGGCCGTCCATGCGGCTATGATGTCAATCCCCGGTGCAGATAGATCAGGCTGCGGTTAATTTCAGGCCAACCATCAGTAAATTCTGCAGAATTAATCAGTAGTATTATCCTTTGCAGAACACTAGGGATCAACATCTGATCCATTTGACACTCGTTGCACTAGTTCATATGGAATGTTGCAGTAGTTGAATGCGTGTGTTGCGATGGAAATTTTTTGTTGCTACTTGTTTTACTGTAACATGCTCATGAAATAACTGCAGATTCCAAACGAACTAATCCCTCCGTTCTTTTTTACTAGACGTTTTTGACTTTTTGCGGTCTTCGAGATACGATTTTGACCGTTATTTTTTAGAACTTTACATTAAGATGTAGTAATAAAATTATAATATTATGATATTATTTTTAACGACAAATCTAATGATATAATTTTTATATAGTCAATCTAGATAGTTTTAAATCTATTGGTGGTTAAACTTTAAAAAGTTTAACTGCACGGATTCTAGAAAGTCAAGTAAAAAATAACAGAGGGAGTAGTACTTAATTTGTGATCTCAATTAAGCACCTTCAAGATTCCAGGAGTGATCAGGTTTGGGCCCGGAGAAGAAAACGAGGCAGCTTTTGGGGCTTGGGGATCGACCGTCGTCTCGGTGCTGTCTATGGTACCCACAGGATTACTGCAAATCAAGCGAACGAAGGACACGAATAAGCGCTCAACAACCCAAGCACACCAAAATCCAGGTCTGCAGAACTTACCTGGTGCTGTTGACATAGGCCATGATTTCATTGAACTGGTCCTGAGTTACCACGAGCGCAGGGAGAGGCACGGCGAAGGCGACGTCGGGGTAATGGCCGACGAGGACGGTGCCAGCCGCGCCGACCAGGAGCGGGCCTGTGCCGTCGCTTGGAACGGCGGCGCCCTGGCTGGGGCAGAGGACGATCTTCCCCTTGTACGAGCCTCCGGACAGCTCGTCGGGATCACAAGAACTGCAATGCAAAAGACACTGTTAGCCTAGACGTAATTAAGATAAAGACATTGCAGGTGACCGAAAATTAGCGAAACCGTTAATCATTGTACACAAAATGTACACGTATATTTCAGTGTCTTCCTATTACCCATGAATGGGAAACACGAGCGACACGTTCTCTAGCGTTGGGAAGGTGTTAATGGAGGCCCCCTATGTCAAAACAAGAACATTACAACATTAGTTGGAACATCTCATTTCAAGTTAGTTTCATGGGGGGAAAATGTAGAGAGGTTTTGTTTGAGCACCACTATGGTCTTGCCGTTTCCAAGAACGATCTTGTCGACGAGCCGGCGATCGATGCTGCTTGCGGCGACGGACAGCAGCCACGGCGCGACGTTGCAGACGTGGCCGGAGATGAGACCGGAGTTCCCGGCCGCGGTGGACGTCACCACCCCGCGCTTCATGGCGTGGAAGGACCCTATAGCGCCCGTGCTCTGGAAGTACGGCGACGGCAGCCTCGACCCGATGGAGAAGGAGATCACGTCAACGCCGTCGGCGATGGCATCGTCGAAGGCCGCGAGGATGTCGGCGCCAAAGCAGACCCCGGCACCGCACACCTTGTAGATGGCCAGCCTGGCGCCCGGCACCGCACCCCGGGCCGTGCCGGCGGCCAGGCCGCCGAGGCTGACGTTGCCGACCGCACGACCGGCCACGGTGGACGCCGTGTGGGTCCCGTGCCCGTCCTGGTCCAGCGGCGACAGGCCGGAGCCACCGTTCGATCCGAGGTTGTAGGCGCGAGCACCGATGATTTTACTGCAAAATCTCGACGTACTGTCTCAACATGCAAGACTGTGTTGTGTACTTCTGTGTGCATTACACGCAAAAGAAAAGATCTTTCGTACTTGTTGCACGTGAAGTTCTGGCATGCGCCCTTCCATCTGCTCGGCGGCGGGCCGAAGCCCTCGTCGGAAAAGGACGGGGAGTCGGGCCACACGCCGGAGTCGAGCATGCCGACGATGACGTCTCCCTCCAACGGCAGGCTGATGTTTTGCGCTGCCTGAGGGAAGCCCAAGAAGTCCCATGATCTTGTTGTCAGAAGCTCGTGTGTTCTGCTTGGGAAGATTGACACGATGCCCTCCATGCCTGGCAAGTAAAGCTAACGATTCAACAAGTGAACAGACTCTTTTTTCTGATGCATGTGTGCGTTTTGGGACATACTAGAGAGCCTTTGTGCCTCTTGTGCAGTTAGCCTGGCAGCAAAGCCATTTAGGCTTCTTTTGTAACTGTGGAGGATCCTGTCCGAAGCAGAGCTGCAAAAGGCGTAGCATCTTAACCTACCATTTGGTTCACAACCGAAGTGTACCGGTGTGCATGCCATGATAAACAGTCTTTTTTTAAAGTGTGTGGTGAGCAGGGTTTTGATTACCGGCCGATTTTCAACTGATTTTCAGCAATTTCGGTTCTATCAGCTACCTCTGGTAAAGTCCAAACCGGTCAAAACTGGTCCAAAAAATCAAATTTGCTTGAATTTTATCTTTTTTTTCATTTTAACGCCAAAAAAATCAAATTTTGATTTGAAAATTTCAGCATTTCGGCCGAATTTGGTTGAAATTTTCTTATTTTTTGTCATTTCGGTTCTACCGGGGATCCCGTAAAAAATTAAAACCGGTAATCAAAACACTGGTCATAAGACGCTAGTATAGTCGTATGCATGATTTGTTCTAGAAGATAGTGGACTACTCGGATGAAAAATGAGACCTGTCATCCAGGACCTGGTCCAGCAGGTCGCGATGAGCAGCTTCTATAGCGGAGAAACCATCGAGTTCTGACGACTCCGACCTCGGCAGGTGCCCCATGTAGACGATGTAGACCTGCTCATGCATAAAAACTGAAGCCCATGTTCATGCACGACGAATGCATATAAGGAGATCATCCTACCAAGGTACTACATATAAGTATTGTAAGGATGAAATCGGAGTGGATACGATCGGACATCGCACAGGACACAGATAATGTTAAATATCCATTTCTCACTTTCGTATTCGCTGCAAAAGACTTTGGTCGGTCGGTCGGACCGATATTATCCGCTTTGTTTGCACCTCTAAATAAGATATTGGATAGTACGGGTGCAATCAGAGTAGATACGGACAGATATCGTCTATCCATTTCCTATTCCACATTTTTTTCTTGGAGACGGACACAAATATAGTTGGATATACATTTCTCCTTCCTTCCGTATTCGCTCAAACAGCATTCGGTCAGTCGGTCGGATGAAAGTTATCCACTCTATTTGCACACCTACATATATAAACATACGAGATCTCTACGAAGAAGAAACACTACTAAACATGCATGCATGGAATCAAGCAGATAGATGATCTGACCTGTCCCCCATCGCCGTCACTGATTTCAGAGGCATTTAGGCTCACGGTGAAGAGAGCAAGTAGGAGAAGAAGCGCTTTGAATCGACGCATGGTGCTCTAATTAAGCCCGGGGCTAATGATCAGCCCATGAACACTGACGATGGCTATATATTGATTTATGCAAGGCAAATTAATTAGCAATGCATAGGAATACTCATCGATGCGTGCTACTTAGGCGGCAGCCACCAGCTTGCAATGCTACATTTGGAGCCACCAGCTTGCAATGCTACATAGGCGGCAGCCGCCAGCTTGCAATGCGTGCTACATACGCAAGCGCGTGGGATCCGGCGTCCGGCAGTACACGTACGTACATACATACATGTACTTGCTACGAAACATGCCTGCCGGTTTTCACTTGTGGGAATATCCAGCGTCGTATTGGTGAAATATATGTCCTATCTAAATTTCTAAGAACATGTTTGGATGATAGGGTTAAACTAGCATTTGCTTGGAAAGTTAATCTATCAGAATCTATTAATTGGTCACTCGATCGACTCGAAGGTAGACAAGTTTTGACCCAAAAAAATCAACACTATATTAAAAAATACAGCAAACCAATGTCACGCAAAAGTCTTAATTGCCCCTTGTGCCCCGGGTAACACACATGCTGCAATGGGAAGACAAAAGGGTCGTGTTTTGGTTTGCAAATAGGTGTGTGTGTGTTGGTTTCGGAGATAACATTTCCGCCCAATGCTCCTATCAATTACTCACAAGTAATGTTGTTAGAGGCAATAGAGGCAAACTATTTTATACTAGAAGATAAGCCGCCCTGTACAGCGCGGATGTGAATGGTTAGGGAGTCTATTTGATTTTAGTTTAGCAAAGCGCATTTTAATCTATCACTATTATGAGCTGTGATAACAAAGAATGTGATCGTAAGCGGTGATATTTAATATAGAATACTATGAAGATCTGAACGCATTTATATAAACGAACGAAACAGTTGGAGAGCATACAATCTAGCTAGCAGTAATGTGTAGTATTTCACATGGAGGGAAAGGACTGTTTCAAAGCATGTGTACAGCCAAACCGTAGATGGTTATGAACATAGCTGAGATTTAAACGTTTACAAAATAGGTCTCGAAGGAGCAACAGTCAAAGCTAGAGGGGTCCTGTAATGTACAATATTGATAGATAACAGTTCTTAAATGTGCGGACAAAAGCAAGGAATTGTTGCCGGAGAAGAAGTGATCGTTGCAGTGATTGGAAACGGTCATTGTAGTGCATGTATATAGTAATAGTGAATTAGGAGTGATTAGAAACTTTTTTTTAAACGCTAATGAAGCATACCTGAGGCTGTGTTGGTATGCAGGGTACCTCTATCATTTGGTATGTTTTTTTAGTAGCAGATCGGGTTTTCTTTGTCAGTGGGTCGATCGCAGTGTGAGTAGTGGGCGATACAAATCTGTCTAAGTGAATATGTCTGAGTATTATTTTGTAGGAAAGCAAGAGTTTAATTTATGAAATTCTATGTATAAATTAAGATGATGTATGAAATCACTGTCAGCATGTGACTAAGATGATGACGGTAGCATAACTTTTAGTTGGAAAAGAAGGTGAAAGTCTATCCCGTGATGATATAGATTTCCCGGCTTGTGTTCTGTGGCGCTGCAAATGTAAACAGGAGTGATATAATAGATATTTTTAAAAAGTTGAAAACGGAATTGTAACGTAGTGTGAGTAAATAGCAAAAAGTCTTTAATGTTAGCGAACGTAGAACAATTGTACATATGAGTGACAGTATGTATGCAGTTTTGGTTTTGTTTTTGTAACATCCCAAATATATAAATAGGTGTGTGTGTTTCAAATGTAAGAAAATGTGTAGAAATTAAAACTTTTTCTCACATCTTGAAACTCTTGAACTCACCTATAATTCTTGTCCAAAGTTGTGGAATTCAAAAGCACAAAGCTCTTGTTGACTAAAGTCAAACCTTTATTCCACTTGTCACAAATCTTGCGCCAACCTTTGAAAATATTTTTCCTAGGTTCTAGAGATGATGTGGGAACCCTCTGAAAAATTTCATAAGTTTTAAAACTTGTTTGATAATTTTTGGAGGTAAGTCAAACCCTAGAACAGCCTTGATGAATTTCCTAAGAAAAATGCAGTTATAAAAACATCTGGAAATTTTATGTAAGGTTAATCCTGGAGTGAGGAAGCTCCAGTTAAAATTTCGGAATTTTTGGAGTTAGTTTGCTACCTCTAAAAGTTCCTCCAACCTCAGCCTTCAAATTCAAATTCAAACCTAACACTGTTCCTCGGGTCCGAGCCACCTTCAAAGTGGGTCGAACCCAACCCACTTCCCCAGCTCACCGCGAGGTCCTCCTCCCTCGCGAGGTCGTAGCCGTTGGATTAACATCCAGCAGCCACGACCTCCGCCACAGCCAACCTTGGCCCAGCTCAGCCCAGTCCTTCCCCGTGCAAGGTCGTGCCCGTTGGATCAAGATCCACGGCCATGACCTCCCCTCGTTATCAAGCGCACCAGTCCTCCCCCTTCATTGTGTTGTGCGCCGTTGGATTACAATCCACAGCCACGACCTCCCCTTGGTGTCATGCTCACCAGACCTCCTTTCCCCGCGCGAGATCGTGCCCGTTGGATCAAAATCCACGGCCACGACCTCCTCTCTTTATCATGTGCACCAGACCTCCCACTCGCGCGCGGTCGTGCTCCGTTGGATCCAAATCAACGGCCACGATCTCCCCTCTCCTTGCGTCGCCGTCGGATCAAGATCTCACGGCCACGACCTCCTCAGCGTCGTGCGCAACCACCACGACCTCCCTCCTCTGTTCAGCGCCTTTGGATGTAAATCCAATGGTCCTGACCTCCCTCCTTGGTTGTGCGCCGTTGGATTGATATCCAACAGCCACGACCTCCTACCTCTATTCGTTGCTGTTGGATCAACATCTAACCGCCACGACCTCCCTTTGTGTTGTGCGCAACAGCCACGACATCCCCTCAATGTTGTGCGCCCTTGGATGTAAATCCAATAGCCACGACCTCCCCCTCTGTTGTGTGCCCTTGGATTAAGATCCAGCGCCCACGACCTCCCATCATTGTTGTGCGCCGTTGGATTAAGATCCAACAGCCACGACCTCCCATCCCTTGTCTATGCCGCGCGCATCAGTTAAGTCCTCCCCATCGGTTCCGCGCCCTTGGATCGCAATCCAACGGCCAGGACCTCCTATCTCCTTATCACGCGCGACCTCCCCGTTTTGTTTCGCAACCGTGCGATGGAGATCCCACGGCTGCGACCTCCCTGTTTCTTTGCGCCACCGTGCGATGCAGATCCGGTGGTCAAGACCTCCCCTGTGCCTTTTCAGATCGCACCGTTGCGGATCTGAGGGTCACAACCTCCCCATGGTCTTATCCAACGGTTGGGGGTAGGTCCTGTTCTTCTCCTTCCTCAGGCGCGCGTGTGCGCCATGGCAGAGGAGAAGGGCAGTGACCTGTCGCGTCCCAACAGCTCTTTACCTGCTAGCATTTAATGTGTGGCAGCTTTCCGCCCCCTAGGTCTAGCTCAGACCTGCCCCCATCACCTCCACGTCCCTGTCCAAGCCTTGGACCGAACCATGGGCTAAGCTCACCGTGGAGCTTAACCCTAGCTCATGACCTCTGCCCCCCCCCCTTGAGCTATAAGACCTCCCCCTCGTCCTCCTTGGCACTCTTTAAACACCACCATTGAGCTCTAGCTTGCACCCACTGTGCTTGACTGAGTTCCCTTCTCCACAGACCTCCCCCAACCGCCATTGTTGAGCTTGGAGCTCCTCGATGGCACAGGGTCCCTGTGGTTTTCCTCTCCATTTCCTTACTTCAATTTGAGCCACTCCCCTCTGTGACAAAAACCCTAACTTATTTGGTTGGGACATTTTCAAAAGTGGCCTAATTTGGAGCTTGGAGCTTTTGGCCGTGGAGCACCCCTTCTTCACCATCACCGGTCCTCCTCTCCCCAGACCTCCTCAGCACCTCCAAGACCACCAGGTAACCTCCTGGTAGTCCTCTAGATGCTGGGCACCCGCTGTATGGATTGTTGCGGAGCTTTAATTCATATTGTGATTTTGGCCGTTTTGGTCACCGCGCCGCCCCTCTCCGGCTCGCCGCCGTTCTGGGCCGTCGCCACCGGTGTGAGTGGCACCCTCTGGTGCGCACGGCTATTGTGGACTCGTCGGTGCCCTCAGTGTGCGCCACCGTGGCCTATCTCGCCGGCGACAAGCCGTGGACCCTCGGTTTTTGTCGGACGCGTGCCAGCGCTGGCCGTTGTCGTAATCGGACATCATTAAAGCCAAATCCCCATGTTAATCCGTGCTAATCATGGGTGCGGATCATTGTCGGACCGTGCGCATGCGCTGGGTGCGTTGGTCGCGGGTCGTCCATCTCGCGATCAATGGCCACGACCTCCGCCCCGTTCGCGCGTGCGAGGTCCAACCGCACCGCGCGAGAGCGCGCAATGCCGCAGGTCGTGAGCCGTTGGATGCAGGATCCACGGCACACGTTCTCCGAGCTCGCGCGGCCGTGAGCGCGCGATGCCACAGGTCGTGAGCCGTTGGATCCAAGATCCACGGCCCACGTCCTCGATCTCATAGCGGATGCGTGCGCGTTTTCACCGGGAGGTCTTGGGCCGTCTGATTGAGAATCAACAGCTCATGTTCTCCCGCTTCGTTATGGATTTTAGAAATTCCCGATGGAGTTATTTGTAAACTGAAAAAGGTAATAAAACTTTGAAAATGCATAACTATTTCATCTTAGCTCCTTTTGAGTTGATTCAAATTTTGGTAGCTTTGGTTTGAACTGAACTTTAATCTAAAAATGGTTGTAAGTTGAGTTTGGCTCCAGAAAAGGGATTGGTAAAATGGTTTCAAAACTAACTTTTAATGTTGCCCTAAATGTTGCATTTAACTTGTAAAATGCATAAGTAATTCTCTATAGATCATTTTTGAGTGAATCCAACTTTGTTGGTTTCCTCTGTTAGTGCACTAAATGGTAGAATAGGATTTAGGCATGTCACTATTTTCAAAAGAATTGTGGGTGCATTTTAGGTGTGCTCATTTTCATGTCTTTGAAAAATTATAGAAAGTGCATAATAGCTCCAAATGAGATGAATCCAATTGGGTTGTTCATCTTATGAGGTGCTTAATTTACTGTAAAAATTTCAATTGCACCACCTTTCTAGAAATTTTTGCTAAACAATTTAATTATGGTGAATAGTAGCAGATTGCATTTTAGAGGCTGAGCAGTTTTGTTTTGCTCATATCTTTTGCATTAAGAATCAAAATCAATTGGTTCTTGTTGATAAATTCTCTAAAAATCATGCTCTTGCTGCTGTAAAAATTTCAGAGCATTTGGGGCATGTTTGCTGTGGTGTCTTCTTGGTTTTCGTCGTTCTTATCGATTCTTTTCGCCTTTTCGATTAGGTGTCGACGAGTGTGTTGATCCCGTGACCGATACTCTGCAGCAAACTGAGCATACCCAGCAAGGCAAGCAGTTTGATCATATCCATTTTGTCCCATTACTTTAAAGTCTAATATGTTGTTTAACTTGTATATATGCATTGCTATTTTGTTGTTAAATGATATCGCTTAGTGATCCTATAGATGCATATTCTGTAGGTAAATGTTCATTCTCTACTACTAAGCCTAGGACTATCTTGCTGTGATGTAGAGTCCGATGGATGGACTCTTATCACTTAGTAGTTTGCGTTGATAATGCTTAGTAATGCTTAGATAACGGTAGAAATTGGCGGTTGTCGACATTATATCGATGACCTTGATCACACAAAAATTATTATTCCATTATGTCCATCTCGTGCTTTGTTACTTTGTAAACAAATAAAATAAAAATGAAAACAAAATTGTTTCATGACTTGGGCACAATGGAAGTTGGTGTGATTGTTGGGTTTGAATGGAATGGTGCCTAAGTCCCTAAGGACCGAGTTACTTGTGTCACTAAGCCAAGCGCTTATGCGTGCTAACCACACGAGGGTGATATGGGACCTCTCTTGACTAAGTACTTTGGGGGGTGTTAATTATCGAGTCGATGGTGGTTAAAATGTTTTTATAGGGATTGGGAGCACCCGCAGTTGCTTAGGCTGGGCCGGTGTATCCTACCCTCCGGGTTGTCGCGACTCTTGATTAGCATCACCCATTGGAAATGTCTCGTAGGACTTAGCCATGTCGGCATACCTAAGGAAGTGTGCTAAATAGCTTGGCGAAAAGACGGTCTGGCGTGTGGGCACATTGGTACACCCCAGCAGGGTTAAAACTATTCAAATAGCCTCGTCCTAGGTTATGGACATGCTTGGTAAGGTCGTGCAAGAACTAGACTCAACCATTTAATTAAAACTTGTTGGGTGGTATGAATGGGTAATTCATGCTATTGTTGTGGTGGCTATTGGGTTAGTCACTTCCAGGTTTGTGGTTGTCATCTATCTATTGTTATTATGTTATTGTCTCGTTGTTAATTGCAAATTAAAAATGAATTGCAAAACTGCTTTGAATCTATTTAAATATTGCAAATGAAAACTTGCTTTATGCTAAAATTGAGCCTAAAGCCTTCCACTTAAATAAAGCTTGCATGTAGCATATGTATAGGTCTGTTACCTTTATACGTCAGTCTTACGAGTACATTTTTGTACTCATTTGCTTTGCTTATAACTTTGTTGCAGAGGAGGTAGAGCCCCAAGGGCTTTACTTTTGTGAGATGTGCGGTGGTTGGGAAGACTAGCTAGGCGGCCCGGTCGGTTGCCTTGTGGGCTAAAGGCAAACCTTGTGGCTCTCTTTTGTTTATCGCCATCTTATGGCTTTTGCTTCCGCTGTGTTTATCTTTCTTAGTTGTTATTTGGCCAGTCGGCCCCTTTTGTAATAACTCTCTCTATATTATGTATGTCGTTGTTTTAATCTAGTTCGTGCTTTGGTTCTATGTCTTGTATGATATTGATGCACGATTTTGTAAAAGGGGTGTGTATACTGCATTTTTTGGGAAGTATACATATCTCGACGATACAGATTATTTTGTTTGTGATGTTAGGGTCAATGGATGACTAAACATTACAAGCCTAATAAACCGGGGTCCTCACAAAGTTGGTATCAAAGCCATACTAACCGTAGTAACCCTAGCTTGGTCGTCCTTAGGATATTTTGAAAAACTTATTTTCAAAAGGTCAAATGGTTTATGAAAGCTTAAGTAAAGTCTCTACTTTTACTCCTTACCTATCTTAGCTTTCTTATCTCATCTTATTCTAATTTAAGTTTCTAAAAGTTGTTTTTCCTCTCCTTCCCTCAAAAGGATAGCGTTATCGTTTAATTGGGTTTTAGGAATCAATGAGATTGGCAAATTGAAGTGTTGGCTGCCCTTTTTCAAGGTTTTGAAGTTTCTGGGGTCGGTGATTTCGGCTAAGAGCTTGGATGCAAAATCTGGACAGCAAGCATCAAATTTCCGGACAGCAGTCTCAAAGGTTCTAATTAGGATAGATAATGAGAGGATAATTCAACTAAAACTTGTGGGAATAAAAGGGTAAGATGTGATACTAGTTAGCTAAGTATCTAACACCTATTTTATTAGTTTCACCTTGCTTTGTAGAAGTGTTAGAGCTAAAATAGCGTGCTGAAATTTTGTCTTCTCTACCGATTACTCGTTCATTCAATACGGGTTTGTCGTGTCGAGAAGTTGAGCTTTAGTCTCGTGTTTCCTTGCTATTTCTTGAGCCTTTTTGTGAACATTAAAGTTGTGTTCTTGTTGTTTAAATTGGCTTTTGGTTAGGGTGATCTTCCATTCCCCTAGTCGATAGCTTTTCGCTTTCTTTAGCTTCTAATTTTTGGATTTCGTTGCTAACCACCTTATCTTTTCAGTAGGATGGCTGGAAGAACTTGTAGTGGTCAGAGTCTGCCAGCTGGTCTAGATGAGGAGCTTCCACCTCCTCCGACCATGGCTGAGGTTCTGCACCAGATCGAGCGGAACCGTATGGATCAGACTAGGGTCCTGGAGGCGATTGCGCGCAACACCTCCACCCTTCCCGGTGCCTCTGGATCAGGGGGAGGAAGTGGGCATCAGCCGCATGGGGGACTTGCAGACTTCCTTCGCACCCAGCCGCCCACTTTCTCCAGGTCTGAGGACCCACTGGATGTAGACGACTAGCTTCGTCTGGTTGAGCGGAAGCTCAGCATTGCTCAGTGCCAGGACCATGAGAAGGCACTTTTTGCATCCCATCAGCTGGAGGGTGCAGCTCTTTCATGGTGGGAGAACTTCCTCACCATGCAGCCCGCAGGCCACACTGTCTCTTGGGAGGAGTTCCATGTTGCCTTCCGGCGGTCTCACATCCCTGCCGGTGTGATGAAGCTAAAGAAGAAGGAGTTTTCTGCGCTCAAGCAAGGGCGCAATTCGGTCACGGAGTATTTGTACGAGCTCAACCATCTGGCTCGTTATGCTCCTGAGGAGGTGGCCACTGATGAGGCCAAGTAGGAGAAGTTCATGGATGGCTTGTCTGAGGAGCTTCAGGACAAGCTCTCCATCATTGACTTCCCCGACTTCCAGGCCTTGGTTGACAAGGCCATCGTCTCCGAGCACAAAGGAAGGGCGCTGCGTGACTCCCGCAAGCGCAAGTGGGAGACTCAGAAATCTTCCCAGACCAGCTCTTCTCGTGCTCACTTCGGGCAGTCTCAGGGGTCCCGCCCTCAAGCTTTAGCACCCCCGAGGTCGGCAGCACCTGCCCCTCGCCCTCCGCAGGCCGTGTTTCGACCACGTGCACCTGCGGCTCAGCAGGGTGGCCTCCGCAATGTTGCCGAGGTCACCTGTTTCTTCTGCAACCAAAAGGGCCATTATGCAAATAATTGCCCTAAGAAGACTAGAGCGGCCCCTCGTCCTAATGGAGGACGCAGGCAAGGTGGTGGATCTTCCCAAGAACAGAAGATTGTCCCCGCAGCCCAAGGCGTGGGCAGCGGTCGTGTCAACGCCATCTCTACTGAGGAGGCACAGGAGGCACCTGACGTCGTGTTGGGTACGCTTCTTGTTAACTCCCATCTTGCTACTGTTTTGTTCGATTCAGGAGCATCTCATTCTTTTGTATCTCAGTCTTTTGTTGCTGTTAGTGATCTTCTGTTTGCTGCTTTGTTGGTCCCGTTGCTCATTTGCTCTCCTGGTTCGGAGATGAGAGCTGAATCTGAGTGTCGGGAGGTTCTTGTTGAGATTGAGGGAGTAAGATTTTTAGCAAATCTTATTCTCCTCAATGCAGTGAGCTTAGATGTAATTCTGGGCATGGATTGGTTATCTCAACACATGGGGAAAATCGATTGCGCCCGGAAGCTCATCTACCTCACAAGTCCCTCCGTGGCGAGGTTAAGCTTTTATGCAAGTCAAGTCCACATCTCTTCGCACTCGAAGCGAAGCCAGCTCCGGATATTCGTGAAGTCCCAACGGTATGTGACTTCATGGATGTCTTTCCCGAAAATCTTCCGGGGATGCCACTAGTTCGAGACCTCGAGTTTGTCATTGAGTTGGCTCCCGGTACCGCCCCGATTTCAAAGAGGCCTTACCGGATGCCACCGAATGAGTTGGTGGAGTTGAAGAAGCAACTTGGTGAGCTTCAAGAGAAGGGTTTCATCCACCCTAGTTCATCTCTGTGGGGTTGTCCAGCCATCTTTGTAAAGAAGAAGGACGGTACTTTGCGCATGTGCGTCGATTACCGTTCGCTTAATGAAGTGACGGTAAAGAACAAGTATCCTTTGCCCCGCATCGACGATCTCTTTGATCAGTTATCTGGAGCTCGAGTCTTCTCCAAGATTGATTTGAGAGTGGGATATCATCAAGTTCGGATCCGACCAGAGGATATTCCCAAGACGGCTTTCTCTACTCGTTATGGTTTGTACGAGTACACCGTCATGTCGTTCGGCTTGACCAATGCTCCTGCCTTGTTCATGAACCTCATGAATTCGGTGTTCATGGAGTATTTGGATAAGTTTGTCGTGGTCTTCATCGATGATATTCTTATCTACTCCAAGAACGATGAGGAACACGCCGAGCATCTGAAGCTTGTTTTGGGCAAGCTGCGTGAGCACCAAATATCTGAAGTTCGATAAGTCGTGTTACGGTTGAAGGAAGTGGCCTTCTTGGGCCATGTTCTTTCAGCGAGGCGCACCGCTGATCCTAACAAGGTCGGTGATGTGCTTTCTGAGTCGGCCAGTTCGATGGCAAAGTCGCGAAGTTTTCTCGGTTTAGCGGGATGTTATCGCCGCTTTATCGAGAACTTCTCCAAGATCGCGAAGCCGATGACTGAGTTGCTCAAGAAGGACAAGAAGTTCGTGTGGTCCGCTGAATGTGAGGAAAGTTTTCAAGTACTCAAGACACGTTTGACCACCGCTCCTGTTCTCGTTCTTCCCGATATTCATCGGAGCTTTGATATCTATTGCGATGCTTCTCGTACAAATCCCGATGTTCAATGAGTGAAAGTAGCGTAAAATAGTTTTTTTTTTGGTGTTAGAAGGATGTAGCAAATAAATGTATGTAGGTGTTATTGGAATAAGTTTTTTTTGTAGGTAGAGAATGGCATGAATAATAGATGCTGGACAGGAAAGCTGAGGAACTGGGTAATTCAGGTAAGATGGATATTAAATTTAGACCCTTTTTTTAGGCATACCTCTGTATCCATGGAATGGGCTGTAGAGTTGTAATCAGTAAATAGGATTCTGTGGGTAGGCTGTGATGGAGGACTGTCTCGGCTATTGCAGCAAACAGCAAACAGATAAGTTTTCATGGTTAGTAAAATGTTGTATGTAAGAATCAGATGTTTTTATTGCTAAATTGAAATGGGCTGTGATTAAATTAAATAGAATACCTGGAAGGAGCATCCTTAGTTGTTGACTATTTAACTGTTTAAACCGGTGTTGGCTGGGGGTGATCATCGTCAAACTTGTGCAGTCTTAAATAGTAAAGGTGCGAAGATCAGCTAGCAGTTAAACAAAGAGTAGCATCCTAGCTGGCATCAGTATGTACGGGGAAAAAATGTAGCCGATGCTAAAATATGTGAAGTTGGTAAGGGATTTTGGCAATGAAACCAGCCCCTATCCTTTTATTAAATAAGATGCCACGTCTGGTTTCACTAATTCCTATCATTCTTCTCTCCTCGGCCATAGATATTACAATGTTCCGGCCTATCCATTTCCATATCTAACTGTAGCTGCATATTCTACTTCCTATTCTTATCCGGCTATCACTTAAGTTGGTAAGGGAATTTGGTTTGTGCAGTCTTGGTGAAAGGTTGTCTCTGTAGCAATAATTACAATAGGAGGAGTAGAGATAGTTTTGCTTAACATGGATTATTAATAAGTAAAATAAACGAAGAAATAAGATTATTTACATCAAGAAAATCGATGATGCCAAATGGCTAGCTATAAGATGCCAAAGGACAGATGCTCCTATGTTGAGTCCTAAGAGTCAAATTCCATCATTGTGAGAGACAAAAAAATTGTTCTAGTGAATATTTCTTCTTAATTTCACAATGCTAATCGCCACATAACATCATGTTATATAGGCAAGAAACATTAACTCATTTTTTCAACATATTATAATCCAAGTGCACAAATAGGACAGCAAGGAGTAACTATAGATGGACTAAACCACCAATAAATAAGAACAAAACACCATGAGCCTAAGAGAAAGGAAGCGAAAAAGTGAAAAACACACTGGCTAGTTTGTGAAGGCCAACATTTTCTCTCTATTTATTTAGTAAAACCGAATAGGCACAAATAATTGTACCCTATAGAACTATGGACAGATCAACCTCTTAAGAAGGTATCATCGATGATCATTGGTTAAACTCTCCTCTAAGGACATGACACTTGACATGCTGTTTTAATCAATGATAACAACATAAGTAATAGAGAAAAACATACCATAAATGGAAAGATGAAGCCTAGTTTAGGTAGGCAATGATATGAGCCATCAGCAATAACATTTTTTGTTTCCATCTTGCTAGTAATCAACCAACCATACGTAGCACCTGCATCAAACAAACCCAAACAGATAAATAATCAAACCTTACAATACCAAATGCATGCAATTGAAGAAAGACAATTGCATTTGCCTAATACCTACTATAAGTGTGAAAAAAATCTTGCAAAGTAGGAAGGTAAAAGAAGAGGAAGGAAAATAATAGAGAAATAACTTACTGAACCTCTGCCGCTAATGTGCCCTCTGCGGCCCCGCACACTGGCCGAACCAACTGATGGTCGCCATCTTCTAGACACGTCAGCAGTGCCATTAACCTCTTTGCGTGATATACCATAATTTATGCAAAATCAGATAACTGAAATGCGCAGCCATGAAGACTGTTTTCAGATAGCACTATATCTTAGATAAGTTATATCAGAAATTAAAAATGTTCCATGCATTGCCGTATCAAATTTTAGTACATGAAGTACCTACAATTTCATGCCAACACAATTGTAGAGCATTCTGTGCAAGCACTGAATACACCAATGCATTGACCACCATAACATCGAAGATCTTATAACCAAATAAGGGGGAAAATATGAAAGGATAGGATGATACAGAAGGCATAACTGCTTATTTACTCATGCTATAGTCAGTGGCGACCACATATGCATATATTCAGTCAATCTATATTCAGCCAAAATAGTTCATGCACAGGATTTCCTAGGCATTTCGTCGAGCATCTTGTGTACATCAGTCATGACAGTGCAAATAGACTCTTCTAGACATTATTTCAAACATGGCATGGGCAAAATTGAATGATTCATTATGAATAAATGTCAATAGAGACCAATGTACTGCTTGCGTTATCCTAATGTCACAAAGATCTGTATGTTGGATTCCTTCGAGCGCAGCTATGTACCACGCTACTGCTTTCCCATACCGCGAATACTACCCATAAAAAATGTGGTGTGTAGTACCTAAAATTTCTGCACTTGCTTATGCGGCCCATCCTTCCACTGCCCCCACGAAGCTCACTGCCTCACTGGAATCAGGGCTCCCACCATTGTCCTCATGAGCTAAAGCCCTGGGTGATGTGTTGAGCTCCATAACCTCCATACCAAATTGATGAAAGCAATGAAAAAAGGAAAAACCGAATTGCTCAGATGAAAGCAAAATTGATTCGACGAAAAAGTGCTAACCTCTTATGTGGCCTGAATCCACGAGGCAATGCAGTGGCCGATTGTACATCTTCCTATATCTGTTACAGGAGGGTGGTCCTGGTGCAAACCAGAGCAGATGGAGTAAGCTACTCTGCAACAGCAAAGCTTGTAGACTGGAAACTCAGCGGAGACAAAGATGAGTAGTTTGAACCAATATCACCTGGAACAGCGATGGCCTGGCCTGGATAAGCAAGAACCATGATTGTGCTGTCGCCCCATCCCGCTTCCCACCTTGCTGTTCGACACCACCTCTAGCACTGCCACTCCTCATCTCGTGTGTCGTTGCCTCACCCTCCGCCCATGTGGCTACCTCCTTCTCAATATCGCCTCCTGGATGTCGGATCTGCGTCATCATGGTCAGGGACGATGGGATGTAGAGGTTGCTTGCACAATGACGAGTGGATACGACGGCGTGGCAGACGGGGTGGAGAGGGGGGAGGCGGCGTCACGAGGAAGGGAAAGGCCGCGGTGCTGAGAGGGGAGGAGAAGGCTCTGACATGGTGTGATAGGGTGAGGCGGTGTCATGGGGAAGGGGGAGGCGGCGGTGCGGATAGGGGAGCAGATGGCAATAGGGTAGGGGAAGAGGGAAGGCACCGGCACTGAGGGAGGCGATGTCATGGGGAAGGGGGGAGGCGACGGTGCAAAGAGGGGAGCAGATGGCGGCGGGGAAGGGGAAGAGGGAGCGGCGGCGCTAGGAAGATCCATCCGTGCGGAGAGGCCCATAGAAGCAGAAGGGAGGGGAAGAGTCGGGAGGGATCCATCCATGAGGAGTGGCCCAGGCGAGTTCGCAATGTAGGCAACGTGGACTACGCGAGCGCCGCTCCCTCCCATGAAACAGACCAGGCTGAATCCGATGTCCCCAAGTGACCGTGACACGATCGAACGACACCAAAGCTCGGAGAAGCGAACGGGCAGGCGGAGCCGCATGCAAGACGGACGTCCCCCATTTTCCCGGCAACGTAGCCACCGCTAGAGGGCTCCCTTTCCACCAAACATTAAGTTTAGTAATGCGTATTGCTTGGATGCATGCATACCATTGGAGAACCAAAATCGGACGCCTCCATTCACAAGAGCACGTAACTCCCCATGTGACCATGTGCTTCATTCGAATCACTGTTGTGCCCACACTTTCCAACCGACGAAGCACAAGTGACCTATCTCTGCCACAACCGCAACAATCTACTCCTCGGTGCCTTTCTACCTAGGTGTTCCTCCTCCTGCACCTCTTCCCAGCATCCCCATCCCTGCACTCTCCTCCCCCACCAGCTCTTGAGCTTCGTCGTGGCTCCGCTAGCTCCTGTGGCGTCCTGTGCTCCACTGTCGGGAGCGACCTCCACCGGGGCGTGGCCTACTGAGAGTGGTGCTGTGGGTAAACAAGGTATGGCACTGTGGGATCTCCCCTCCTCCCCTTCCCTTGCTCCCTCCCTCCTCCTTCCTCGGTGAACCGGTAGCAGCCAGAGATCACCAACAGCCAGAGTTTCCATGGGCTCGACATCCGGCGTGCTTCTTGGCTAGGGCATTAGAGACTGTGGCAGTGCACTGCCTCCTCCTCGATCCTCCTCTGAGTTTGGCTCGTTGACGACGTCCAATCCTCACCTCCTCATTTCGACTGCTTGTTGCAAGTCAATTTGTCATAACAACTTTTATCAATTGTTGCACGGAGTATTTCAGTTTGTTGCAATGTATCTTCTTAAATGCTGCATCAACTTTTCCAAATTGTGTTGCGTGTGATCATCTTTTTTTGTTCTAGTAGAGTCTGCAATTCTCAATTTTGTTAGGAACGTTTAATTCTATTGTTGCATGAGTAATTTAAAAATTTTGCCACATTTTTTTTCAAATGTTGCACTGACATATGGTCGTAAATTTTTTATTTGGGATTTTTGATCTTGTTTTAGCACTTAGCTATGTCATATACTCATGTTTTTCAATCTTCTTTTGGTGACAAGATGATATGTTTTTCTTATTTTTCTTGGCATTTTTCATTGTAATTCTGCATTTGTTGCATGTAGGGGTGTAAAACAAATCTGGATAGTCTGTTTTATCGAGCATCTGTATCCAAATGGTAGCAAATATGGTAAAGAAAATAATATTTGTATTGCAAAATGAATACGAATCCGAATAGTATCCGGATTTTTTTCTAGATAAGAATACAAATGTGGTATGAAAAAATGTGGTCGAATACGGATAATATCCAAATCCAACAGTTTTATTTCCCTGGTCATCTAGTCCACTAACATTTTTTTGTGTGTTGTGTTACCATGTTGCTTGTGGGAATTGATCTGTACCTCCAATGTATTGGAACTCTTTTTGTCAATGTTTGGAATTTGAACTTTTTGTGTGAAATTTCATCAAATTTGAGGATATTCGAATTCGACCAAACTCAACAAGTATTCAATTTGCATTCGTATTTGTTACACTTACAACATTTGATTCGTATTCATATTCGAGCATATTCGTATTTGCATTCGTATTCTTTTTAAAATACAAGTACGAATGTGGTATGTACACTATTCGATTCGTATTTGATCTGTTTTCACCCCTAGTTGCATGCGTTGAATACAATTGTTGCACAAGTTATCCACCGATGTTGTACGTTCAAGCGCTAGTTGTATCAATTTTATATACTACTTAAAAAGAACGAAGCGGCGGTGGTCCGTAGTTTGTAGCTCCCCTCCTCGACTTCTCTTGCGCACAGCCCTCCCGTCACCAATTATTTTGCACCGAATTGTGGGACCTACTATCTGTGTCCTCCAAACCCTTGACCAGACTCCCCCGATTTCAACAGAATTTTCCGTCTCAATCCGAACAACAAAACAAAAGCAACAATCTCTGGTAGGTGCTCCACTACATGCAGGGGCGAATACAAGCCTAGGGCAACCTGGACTTTAGTCGTGTACATAGGACTTTGACGAGGATCTAATAATCCTCATTTTATCTTTTATCTATAATTCTTATTATAAGTAAATATGATGTCATGTGGTCCCTGGATATACCCCTTAAATTTACAAGGGAGAAGCCTACTAGGTGGTCGGAAGTTCTTCTACGACCACCCCCATAGTCGTAAGTCTTGCTACGACTACCTTATGATCGTAAGTTCTTCTACAATCACTACCCAGTCGTAAGTTATCATACGACTATCCCATAGTCGTAAGTCTTGCTACGACTACCTTATGATCGTAAGTTCTTCTACAATCACTACCCAGTCGTAAGTTATCATACGACTATCCCATAGTCGTAAGTCTTGCTACGACTACCTTATGGTCGTAAGTTCTTCTACGACCAGATCAGCTACAACCACCTTATGATCAATAAAACCTACAAGCGAGTGGGTCCAATTGATTAAGGAATCCAAACAGTCAACATACGCTGTTATTAGGTGAAATAATAACATGCAATACCCCATTATCTCTGACAAGTAACTGCCAGGCGGCGTGAAGGAGTTACCATCCCGATGATTGCTACAAATGTGCACCCGTTACTGGATTTGATGAGGCGTCTCTTCAGTAGGGGAAAATGGCTATTCCTTCATGACTATATAAAGGCAACGGACAGAGAGGAAAAGGAGACAGAGCAATCGAGGCGTACACACACGCTATCGAGGGCTATCAGGAAGACAAGTGCTGTCATCTGTAATAGTCTTAGTTTTTCTCCGATTGTTCGAATACACTCAATACCATACACACACAGGAGTAGGGTTGTTATTCTCTCCGGAGAAGGCCTGAACCTGTATAAAAATACATGTGTCAATCTCTCTGCGTGATTCCATTCTAGGAAACCCCCCGAATCAAACAATCTTTACGTAAGATCGGTTCTAAAATATTGACAGTTGGCGCCGACCGTGGGGATCTTCCGGTAATCTCTTGTCAACATACTCTCTTTTTCCCAAATCTCATGCACTCATGGCAGGAGAATGGAACGAGGAGAACTGGTTTGACTTGGCAGATTACGCAGACGTCGACATGGATGCCGGTTTCGATTACGAACCGAGTATCGACTCATCCGATGGTGTTGCTGCCTCCGGGGATCTTTCCGTAGATCCAGGAGACCATGCCACTGATGGAGTTGAGGAGGGATCCCTATCCCCCACAACAGTACGTCCAACAGAGGAATCAATCCTCTCAAAGGACAAGGGTCAATCCGACCAGGTCTACACCCAAGCGGACTCACAACACGACGAGAGTTTTTCCTCCAAGTGTCCGAGTTCCCCTAAGGCGGTCCAACTTGGTGAGACAAGTTCTGGAAGCCACAATTCCAGGACTTCACCAGCATCTGGTGATCCTCTCTCTCCGGATGACCCCAGAGAGAGCGGGATCAAGCATTCTTTTCCTGCAAATTCGACCATCTCTCTGCAGATCACACCTGCGGATGGAGATGGTTATAACCCAGAGTTCCCCTACCTGGAGGGGATTGCTCCAAGTCGCCAGATGGTGTCTCTCGACTACTCCTCGAGCGGGGAGGCCTCAAGCACAAGTGAGAATCATCAACGGGAGTTCTTTGTCCTTCCCTCAGATCAAGGTCACTCTCCTAGAAACCGAGCTAGGGACACTCCCCGAAGATCACGCACTGCGTCCCCTCGTGGCAATGGCAAGGGCACCACCGATGGCGGATAGGACCAACACCTTCATGAACGCGAGGGAAATCCTCGACATACTCGCACTCCATTGAGACAGTCTCAAGAATCTGACATGGAAGATCTTGAGGCTATTCAGTGAAAGAAGATTGCAGCCCAGAAGAATCTGCCTGGATCTGCCTGGGCGCATCCAATATCAATCAGAGGAAGCTCAAGAACTCCAGCACATCAACGACTTGCTCGAGAACCCAACTCGAGAGCTCGCCTGAGCGCCAGGCTACGATCTCTTCGTCGAAGAGATCGCACAAAGGCTTCAGACCACGATGGCAAGACTGGAAGCACCTCGCCGACATCATTCAGGAAGTCGTAGCAATACGACTTCTTCAGCTACCAGTCAATCAAACATATCACCGCGGAGAAATTGGCGCAACAGCAAGTCACATCGATCTCCTACTCGTAGAAATGTCTTTCGAACGACTGATGATCAACAAGCTCTTCGGAGAGGTGATCGCTCACCACTCCGACATGGAAATCTGCAGTAGCAGATGGACTACGAGGAGTATTCCCCTCGTAGGACCGAGACCTATTACAGGTCGGGTCAACCTGTTACTGGGTATCATCGAATACGACCACCTAGTGATGACAACCCTTCTTTCCTGCAAAGGAGGCGTCAAGAAGTTATTACCGGGTGTTGGGCATTCTCGCCTGACCTCCAAGCCGCATTCATTGCCACCTCGTTTTCGACCCGGTGAACATGGAGAAGTTCGATGGATCCCAAAATCCCATCGAGTTCCTTCAAATTTATACAACAGCTGTCCGAACAGTAGGAGGAGGAGAGCATGTAATGGCGAATTACCTTCCAACTGTGCTCGAAGGGTCCACTCGATCGTGGTTACTGAACCAACCACTCGAGTCGATCTATTCTTGGAAACACCTCTGCGACCTTCTACTGGCGAACTTCCAAGGCACATACAATCGCCCCAGGAAGGAGGACGACTTGCACCGGATGAGACAAAACGACCACGAGACCTTGTGCCAATTCATCAAGCGCTTTAGTCAGGTTCGTAATTCAATTCCGGAAGTTTCTGATTCATCTATCATCAGGGCTTTCAAGCAAGGAGTCTGTAGTAGAAGGATAACAGAGGATATCGTTTTGAATCCTCCCACTACCGTCGCTGAACTCTTTGAGATGGCCTATCGATATGCGACTACTTCTGAGGCGGTTGAGTGGAACAACACAATCGATCGAGATGACAATACCTCTCGAGAGCCAGGCGAAGTTGGTAAGAAGAAGGATAAGAAAGCAAAAAAGTCCAAGAACAAGGCGAAGGGTCAAAAACTCCAAGCCAGCGGTTCCAAGGAGGTCTTGGTTGTAAATGATAAAGAGCCACATACCTCCAAACCGCACTCCAACCGAGGCAAAGGTAAGCGCCCCAATCGAAAGAACGATAAGTCTAGGTGGTGTCCTTTCCATAAAAAGGAAGGACATGACCTTCGCAGCTGCTGGGTCTTCCAACGAAAGCTCGAGGACTACTACAACGGCAAAGGACCACTTCCTACTCTCGAGCAGGTAGGACAAACGAGTGGTCATAAGTCATCAGACGACGATGAGGAGATGCCGTTCTAGGATCCACAACATACCGTCGAACACATCTACGGGGGATCATCGGCATACGAATTAAAGCGACAGCTTAAAGCTACCGAACGTGAGGTAAACTCCATAGATCCTCCTCTCGTCAATAAATTACCGAAGTGGTCGGAAGTCACCATCTCCTTTGAGAGGGATGACTGCCAGATTCCTTCGACTCGACCAGGTCGATATTCGATCGTGGTCGAACCCACCATCAACAATTGTCGGGTCAATCGAGTTTTGGTTGATGGTAGAAGCTCGTTAAACATCTTGTTTACGAGTGCCCTGGACGAGATGCAAGTACCCAGGACTAAGGTAAGACCGGTACAATACTCTTATCATGGGATCGTACCAGGGTCTTCAGCCAAACCTATTGGCCAAGTTTCTCTTCCTTTAACATTTGGTTCACCAAGTAATTTCAGGACACAGAAAATCTCCTTTGATGTGGTCGATTTCGATACGGCATATAACGCCATACTCGGACAACCAACTTTGGAAAAATTTTTAATGGCTACTCATTACGGGTATCAATGTATTAAGATGCCAGGTCCCAAGGGAGTAATCACAATTCATTGTGACAAGAAGATGGCACATACCTGCGACCGTCGATCCCTCGAGATGGTTGGACAAATACCAACTTGAGAAGAAAGTCAGCCTTAGACCAGCAAGTCGAAGCCTAAAGCTGCACCAAAGCCGAACGACAAGATCAAAGAGGTTCCTCTAGACGCAGGGGAGCCCTCGAAGACTGTTCGCATTGGGGATACTTCCGACCCCAAGTAGGAAGACGCCCTCATCACCTTCCTCCGAGCTAACGCAGATGTCTTCGCGTGGCAAGCATCCGACATGGCCGGAGTCCCCAGGGAGGTGATCGAGCACAGGCTAGCTTTACAGCCTGACAAAGTATCCGTAAAACAAAAATTACAGAGATTTGCCCCTGATCGACGAGATGCTATTAAATCATAATTGGATAAGCTACTTAAAGCAGGCTTTATAAGAGAAGTCAACCACCCAGAGTGGTTGGCTAATCCTGTAATGGTTAGGAAGTCAAACGGCAAATGGCGTATGTGCGTAGACTTCACTAATCTTAATAAAGCTTGTCCAAAAGATGATTTTCCTTTACCTCGTATCGATCAGTTGGTTGATTCTACTACAGGTTGTGAAATGTTAAGTTTTTTAGATGCATATTCTGGATACCACCAAATCAATATGTGTCTAGACGATGAAGAAAAGACCGCGTTTATGTCGGACCCGGGATTAACACCCCAAATCCTCAGGCATTTCGAACTAGTCCCATGATCGTGAGCTAGTCCACACAAAGAAATGATATGGTAACATCCATAAATCGCACAATTATAATAATAATTCACAACAGAGTTGATTACAAGAAAGGCTTACAAGCCAACAATAAATAACACAGCGGAAGATGAAGATGTAGTAGAGTCCAGTTAATCTGCCACAGGCAATCGACTGGGGAAGCGGCCTAGTCGTCGAGATCCACACTGGTGATGAAGTCCTTCTCCTCCAAAATTTGTTTGCATAAAGCAAGTATGAGCACAACTACCGTGCTCGCAAGTTACACCCGTCAAGTAACAGAATGACATGCATACAAGGATATCTCAAAGGAAAGCTTAATATGGTTGATTTGCACAAAAGCAACATTTGACAGGTTAAATACAATACTAAGTTCCAAAGCACATTTTTTTACAATAACTAAAATTTAGTTTTAACTGAATTAATAAAGCTAGTGTAGGCATCAACCTAACACTAACCTAAACACGGGCACCAACCCGGGGCTCAACCCATCATTTTTCTCATGGACACCCATCCATGTCAAAATTGTTTTACCAAATCATTTTTAAATCAAAACCAAAGTCTAACTTTGAGTGGCTTTGCTAGCATGTAGCATGTCCATGACCGTGGACACGGCTATTCAAATAGTTTTACACTCTGCAGAGGTGGTACAACTTTACCCACACGACATGACTTCTCTAGTTTGTTTGGCATCCGGGGTGCCACCACTCACTACCGAAGGTAAGTGGTCTAGAGCACGTGCTAAGGCCTTTACAATGCGCCATTCCACCGTAGTTACCCCTCGCTAAGGTTTCGCCCCCTCTGGGCTCCAACCCATTGGGTTTGTGTGGCCCCCTCTTGCGCCGGTGGGACTAACATAGGTCGTAACATGACTACCCACTGCATCTGAAGGGAACGACCATGGTGGAACATTGCAGATTAATTAGCCAGGTCCTGCCCATACAGGACATGTGGTAGTACGATATGGCAAAGCCCATTATAGGCATAGCAAAGGAACGCTCAGAGGCCGGTCCTTAATTGACTTGGGCGTCTTTCAAATCAAACCCTGGGCTTTAATCCTAACCAGATTAAACCCGTGCATAAACCTACACCCACTATTCATCCGATTCGCCCAAGTTCAAACCATTTTTGATTTTATTTGCAAAAACCACCTTTATAAACTCTCTATGGTAAAACAATACCATAGATTTAATTTTAAACAAATTTGTAATGGTTTGGCTAAATCCTCCCAAAATCAAATCATGGTCTAAGCATTTGCTAAGCATGTGAATATTTTTCAAACCAATTTATCTAAGGTGACAAAGGAATGACATTTCAATATTCAAAATTGGCCATACAATAACAATTGGAATAACTAAGCATTTAAACAGGGTATTAAAATAATTGGCTAAAAATAGGCATGCAATAATAATTTTAAAAATTGAATTAAATAACTTTAAAATACTGGGAGCAATATGGTCAAGGGTGTAACTTTCCTTCGTTGAAGTCTTGACTCTCTAAATCTTTCGAAGGACCTAACTCTCCGGAATCGTCGAAGTCTATACGCGAAAGTACGACAAATTCAAATGAAATTCCATAAATTCAAAAAGACAAATTAAACTAACTCCAAATGAAATAATTTTATTTTATTTAGCTAGATAATAATTTTCTATGATTTTAGCAAATTGAATCACCCAATTTGGAGTTTGGATGAAAAAGATATGAATTTTACAAGTTTTAAACTAAATCTGTAAATTAAAAGGATTCACCGAATTGTTTTTCTAAAGGAAAATCTAATTATTGCGCAATGCTGACATCAGCCCTGAGTTTATTCGGAATTATTTAAATTCTGACAAATGGGCCCCACGTGTCATAGACACGGTCCACATGGACCAGGCCCACGGAATTTTGGGCTCAGTGGGGTGGTGGTGACGTGGTGAGGCTTGTGCCACCCGTGCGCCACGTTAGCAAAAACGGGCGACGTGGCGCCCGCGTGGCGTCTTGATGGCGGCAAGCGTGGCGATGGCGGCAATGCCGACGGAATTTATGGTCGCCCGGCGCTTCTGGCGGCGCGGCGGCGGCGTAGTGTGCATAAGGAAGAGGAGAACGGCGGTTCTAGTCGCCACGCCTGCGACGAGGAGAGGATGGAGGCGGCGGCAAGGAAGAGGCGGCGACGAGCCGGGTTGGCGACGGTGACGAGCTCCGTGGTCTTCGGTGAAGGTCTGCGCGACCGGTTCGCCGAAGCAGCGACGGCGATGGTGGCGGCGGCGGCGGGCGAGGAGCGGTGGTGTTGTCGCGCGAATCGAAGGAAAAGGCTCCGCAATGCGGCGCACAAGAACTCAAATTACCGTCGATTGAGAGGAGAGAAGAGGAGAGACTTGGGGCGTCTTCTTTGCGGTGGAGAAGGGCTCACCGTGCTCCCTTTATAGAACGGCACGGAGCGGCAGGGAGGAGATCGTGGGTGGCGTCGTGGCGGTAGTGGCGGTTAAGCGGCGCGGTAGCGTCGAACGCGGAGAGAGGGTAAGGTGGGCGGGGTGGAGGCGGTTGGGCGTTTGAGCAGCGCCTTGCGCGGAGAAGGCGGAGATGGCGACAAAATCGGAGCTCCGTGCGGGCGTGAATGGCGTGGCGACTTGGTCACATGAGGAAGAAGGGCGGAGAAGATGACACAGGGCTGTCGGATCTTGATCCGACGGCGGTCTGAGAGGGGGTGGCGCGTGGTTGCTTGGGTGCTTGCCCGATTGGGATCGGCGCCGGAGAGAGAGAGGTCTTGAGGCGAATGGGTGGAGTGGTCAAGCGGGCCAAGGTGGGCCAGCGAGGGAGTGAATAGGGTTGGGCTGGAATTGTTTCGGCCCAAACAATTTTAGGAAATTAAATTGATTTGTGATTTTAAATAATCGGATTAATTCGTTTAGGTTTTAGAAAATAGCAATTGAATTCCAAAAATTATAGAAAAATTCATAAAAGTCTCTAGCATCATTCTGGACCTAAATAAAATAATTCCAACTTAAAGTTGACTTTTGATTTTGCAAATAAGTTTATTTTGGCTTTAAAATAATTTGAAAAAGGCTTTTAAAACTTGAGAAATTTTTGAAACTAATTAATTTTTTTTCAACTTTAACTCAAATAAAACTTCAAAAACTTTAATAAATTTTACTTTTGACTTTTAAAACCTCAGAAATTCAAATAAAGCAATCAAACTCTTTCAAATTTCAGAAAATCCAATAAAATAATAATTTTGTTAATTTTAATTTGGTAACAGAACTTTGGGTTGTTACAATTTATTACACCATTTGGAATATTTTGCTATGTCAAAATGCCATTTGGTCTAAAAAATGCCGGCGTTTCTTTTAAACGCTTGATGCAATCGACTTTTTCATCTCAACTAGGCCGAAACCTAGAGGAATATGTTGATGATCTAGTTGTTAAAAGCATGAAGAGACTTAACCATATCACTGACATACAAGAAACATTCGACAACCTCAGAAAACATCGCTTAAAACTCAATCCTGAGAAGTGTGTGTTCGGAATCTCTTCAGGAAAATTGCTTGGATTCCTAGTATCTATACGGGGAATCGAAGCAAATCCCGAAAAGATAAAGAACATTCTCCAAATGCGCCCTCCAATCACAAGGAAAGAAGTCCAGAAACTCACAGGGTGCATGGCGGCTTTAAGTCGTTTCATCGCACGACTAGGAGAAAAGGGACTACCTTTCTGTAAACTTCTAAGGAAACACAAAGGTTTTGAGTGGTCAAATGAGGCAAACGCTGCCTTTGAGGATGTCAAGAGGTATCTTACGAGTTCTCCTATTCTGGTTTCTCTGAGGCCAGAAGAAAAGCTCTTAATTTACCTAGCTGCCACGCCACAGGTAGTAAGCGCAGTACTGGTCGTAGAACGTGAAAACGTACAACAACCGGTTTACTACGTAAGTGAAGTTTTACACGGGCCTAACGAGCATTACCCTCAGGTCCAAAAGCTTCTATATGCCCTCCTCATGTCTTCGAGGAAACTGCGGCATTATTTTCAGGCGCACAAAATAGCTGTACCGTCTAAGTTTCCCTTGGGAGCGATCCTCCAGAATAGGGAAACAGCGGGACGCATGGCAAAATGGTCAGTCGAACTTGGGGAGTTCGACCTCCATTTCGTGTCCCGAACGGCCGTTAAATCATAGATCTTGGCAGACTTTGTCGCCGAATGGACAAATCCTGAACCTGTTCATGATCCCCAGTACGATTCCCACGACCAGTGGACGATGTACTTTCACGGGTCGCTTACCTTAAGTGGCTCGAGGGTTGGGGTGGTCCTGGTATCTCCTACCGGAGAGACCTTAAAGTATGCCATACAATTAAACTTTCAAGCCACTAACAACATGGCAGAATACGAAGGTTTGCTAGCTGGCATACGAGCTGCAGAAGCGCTCTCGATTCGCCGACTGCTCGTGAGAGGAGACGCTCAACTAGTCGTGAATCAAGTCGGGAAAGAGTACCAGTGCTCTAACCCGACAATGTCTCGGTACTTATCGGAAGTGCGTAAGCTAGAAAAGCATTTTTTTAGGTTTCGAGGCACAATTCATCCCTCAAAAGGATAATTTTCTCGCAGACTAGCTTGCTCGAATAGCTTCTTCCCGATTTGTAGTACCAAAAGGAGTCTTCTTGGAACAACTCCAGAAGCCGTCCCTGGTCGACGAACCAGAGACACCTCCTATTGAGACGGCCTCTCTAGAATACGAGGATACCTGGATGGCTCCCATCTATGAGTATCTTCAGAAGGGTTCCGTACCCGAAGACGATCCTGAGGCAGATCGCTTATCCCGAAAATCCAAAATGTATACTTTGGTTGAAGGAGTCCTCTATAAACAAGGTACTCAAGGGGTGCTCATGCGATGCATTCCGCAGAGCGAAGGATTAACACTCCTTCACGACATACACGGTGGTATCTGTGCAAATCATGCTTCCTACAGAACGCTGGTCGGTAAGGCCTTTCGACAAGGTTTTTATGTTATGACCCTATCTACGATGCTAAAGAGTTGGTTAAAAGTGTGTCCAATGCCAATTTCATAGCAGGCAAATACACCAACAAGCTCAAGCATTACAAATGATACCTCTGTCTTGGCCTTTTGCGACCTGGGGTCTCGATATCCTAGGACCGTTCCCGAAAGCTCCAGGAGGTTTCGAGTTCCTTTTTGTGGCTATTGATATGTTCACAAAATGGATCGAAGCCGAACCTGTGATTGGGATAACAACGAAAGCGGCAAAACGGTTCATGATGAGATGCGTAATTACTCGATTTGGAGTACCGAGTTGAATAATTACAGATAATGGTAAGCAATTTTCGAGCACAAAATTTTAGGAATTTTACAACGAGTTGGGTACCAAGTTGTGTTATGCTTCTGTGGCCCATCCCCAAAGCAATGGGGCAGTCGAACGTGCGAACGGCCAAATAATGCGAGGAATTAAAACCCGAGTCTTCGACCAGCTCATCAAGTGCTCGGGGGCTTGGGTACAAGAATTACCCTTCGTATTATGGGCAGTTCATACGACTACTAGTCGGGCTATAGGTGAAACACCCTTTTTCTCGGTCTTGAGTGAAGCCATGCTTCCTCCGGAACTAAAGATACGGTCAACACGAGTCGAAACTTTCAATGACTCCAACCAGGAACAACTTCGAGCGGATGACATCAACCTACTCGAAGAAAGGAGAAACCAGGCCTTAATCCGTTCAGCAATCTACCAACAAGCCCTACGCAGATACTACGATCGTAAGGTCCAACCTCGCAGCCTTGCTGTAGGTGACTTGGTATTGAGGCTCTGCCAATCCAAGTCTAATTGGAACAAACTTTCTCCCAAGTGGGAAGGTCCTTACATAGTGGTCAAAGTTACTCGGCCAGGGTCAGTACAATTGGCAATGGAAGACGGCCAGGTTCTCTCGAATTCTTGGAACATCGACCAGTTATGCAAGTTTTATGTGTAACCAATCATTCAGACAATAAAGACTCAAGTTCTCTCTACCTCTATTGTCTTACATTTGAGTAGTGCTTTCATAATCTTTCGACTCTATTCCAAACACCCAGTTTTCTTTACACTTGTCAAAAGGCAGGTAACATCACCTAGTCGAAGCCTCTCCTCTCTGCATGTGGTCCTGCCCAATAGAAGGAACTTCCTAGTGTCGACTCGTTACTCACTTTTGCCGTCAATACAAAGAGCTCGGGTTCTATTTGGTCAAAATATTTTTAAAGCCAGCTCTTTTCACCTTACTTTATTTCTTCAGTTATTTTGAAAAATATTCTAAGCAGAGTGCACTTTCTTAGATTTATTCAACTGCCTTTGGTGTACTCGATCCGTCTCAACTGGTCGGAGAAAGAAACACATCTAGTCGAAGTATCTCCTCTCTGCACGTGGTCCTGCCCATTAGAAGGAACTTCCTAGCATTGTTCAGTTTCCTACTTTTGCTACCAGGACAGACTTATCGAGTCCACCAAGGAAGGGCGAACGAATTTTTTGAAGTCCTCTAGACATTTGCTTAACTCAAGTTGTCATTCTCGATTTGATTAACCTAGTCGGAGATGGTAACATCACCTAGTCAAAGACTTTCCTCTCTGCACGTGGCCCTACCCACTAGAAGGAACTTCCTAGTGTCGATTCGTTCCCACTTTTTCGACCAGTGCATGACAATCGTGACCAAAAACTACAAGTTAACCAAACCTCTTTGTTTTCATAAACCCTTTTTTCACACTATTTTCTTAGTTTGTCTAAACAAACTAAGCAAATAGTCGGGGGCTAGGATAAAGTTATTAATTTGACTTCAATTCTTAGTCTTTCTTTCGTTAATTATCTTTTGAGTTACTAACTACTCGACAAGATGGTTTGCAGGAAACAAGATGGATCAACAAAAGCTTGTTTTTCACAGGTTTTTTACAAACTACTCTGAAAAGGGAGAGCCCAGTCGCATCTCCTCCGAGACCTTCCTGCCAACTGGTTGCATTTCCTCCATAAGACGACTTGCTTCTACCTCAGGGCAGTCGAAGTCGACTTCAATTGGTTGTACATTAAGGTTGGGGTCACGAGCTTTAAGTTTTGCCAATGCATAGCTTACTGCACCTTCGACCGCCTCCTTGATTGACTCTGCTTGGTTGGCCTTCAGAGTGGTCACCAGTTCTTGCAAAGTCCCGACTTGTTCCCCAATAGTACTTATGTGAGCAGCTATTGTATCATCTTGAGGAGTTTTTCCCACACTACATAGCTCACCAAGTATATTGTTCAGGAGCATGATGTTGTCTTGAAGATTAATCTTCATCGACTTCATCTCCTGTTGGTTACGAGTCGAAGCCTCGCAGAGTTGTTTGTTTTCGACCACTTGCTCTGAAAAGAATAAGACTGGTCAAGCAAAAATAAACTCCTAGAGAAGGAAAAAACAAAAATAATCACAGGTAAAAGAATTCCTTACCTACTAATCGAGAATCTAACTTCTTGATTTCTTCATTATGGGAAGCAATGGTCTCAGCATGTCGCTCCTCCCATAATTTGATGTCCTTTGCATTTTTCCTAGCAATGCGGACAGTCTCGTCAAGGATCAAGGTTTTTTTTCATGATCCCTAGTTTCGAGCCCTCCCAATTCGAGCTCAATTTCTAAAAAAGAAATGGGAGTTAGAAAAGGAAAAAAAAACTCGTAAAGGACTACAGGTAAAGAATTGCTTACCTGCTCGTCGAGATCTCAGCCTCTTAATTTCTTGATCTTTATCTTTGGCTATACGAGAAATCTCGTGAATAACCAAAGTTTTATCTTTGACTTCATTTTGAAGCTTTCTCATGTCGTCTTCTTTTTCTGAAAAGAAGCAAGAGTTAGGTAAAGATCAACAACATAAGCAGTCTTAAGTTCAGCACTTACTGTTTAGCTCTTCCTACACTTTTACAGTTGCAGAGTTAGCCTCTTGAAGCTTCTTCAAGAGGTCTCCTACCTTTTCCCCTAGTTTTCTCGACTCCTCCTTTTCATAATCGAGCGAGTTGGCCAGGGTCTTTTCGTCACTATTTAACATGTAAAGGTTAAAAGTAGACATGAACGCTATTTAACTAGTCGTAAGTCTTTCTACGACTAGCACCTAGTCGTGAGTTTTTCCACGACAAGCCTCATAGGCACTGTATAAGTAGTCAAACTCTAAAACGACTACGAATAACAGTGACTTACCACCTCTCTGCTTGTTCGCAGAGTTCCGCTTTTTCCTGTCGTAGCTGTATGAGTTATCGGTGATATTTTGTGCCAGAGCTTTCTGCAAAAAGAAAGATAGTGAGAAGCAAGGGAAGACTATATATATATATATAAGTATCCTTAAATACTTACATTCATGGTCGACCGAGCAAACATCGAGTAAACCAACACTAGACTCTTCAGCTCGTCTATCTTCGCGACTTGATCCCACCAAACCTTCTCAAGATGCTCATTATCAAAAGTTTCCCCTCTATTGGGAATATCTTTGGGATGAGGGACTCGATCGCGAGATCTAAAAGCTGAAGACCCTACGATGGAAGCAGGCCCAAAGAAATCAGCACAGAAGTTGAAATATTCCTCGTCTTCTGATTCTGTAACTGCAGTTTCTCTTTGGGTATCGGGAGGAACGTCTTCAATGACTTCCTTTCCAGCACGGTGGTCAGGTACATCACCACCTTGGCTAGAGGCTTCTACAGCTGCCTCTGCTGTCTCCACGACCACCTCAGTGGTCGTAGCTACTACCTTAGTGGTCGTAGCTACTACCTTAGTGGTTGTGGTAACCACTTCAGGAGCCACGACTTCCTCCACTACCCGGGCTGTGGATGATCCTTCGACCACTTCCGCTGTCATCTCTCTGACCGCTGGAGAGGCGGCAATGGGCTTCTCAATAGAAGCGTCCTCGGGGGCTGAAGGAGTCGGGCTAAAATCAACAAAAGGAAAGCAAATCAGGTTGTGAAAAGTGAAAGGTAAATGCTGTTCTTACACTTTAGTTTGTTTCACATACCTCTGCACCCTGGACCTAACCAGGAATTTAGGAGTCATCTTCCCAACAGAAGATTTCTTCAACTTCTTTTCTACGACCACATCTGGTCGGAGTTCAAGTTGAAGAATGGGCTCGGCCACGACCACGTCTGGTCTCCTGACTTTCCGGATGGCCGAGATCAGTCTCGACCACTCCAAGAGCAGCGCTACCCTCAACTGTAGGCTCTGCTGGATCAGCATTGTCCTTCACAAAAGACATAAAGTCCTTCCAGTTCTTCTTTTCTAGTTGCTTGACAAAACTAGGAGTGGCAGAAACTGCGAAAGTTTTCTTCTCATAATAAAAGGGTACCTTGGCCTTGTGGGCTTTGCGCCTAAGAGGTTCTTCGGCCTCCATAGCTTCAGCTGCTTCAACCTCGGCTTCTGCTGCAGCCATGTCTGTCGCAAACTTTGCAGAGGATCTGGTCGAAATAAAGGAACTCGAGCTTGCTCCTCCCTTGTCGGCGACTTTCGTGAGTCGACGCTTCTTAGTCGGAGGAGCTGAGCCCTTGTCTGTTGTCATCCCTGCACCGATGGTTATCACTTCGACCTCTTCGTCGTCCTAACGGTTTTCTATGCCTACTTTCTGTAAAGAAAAACAGAAAAAGAAGAATCACTGACCGGTCATAAGATTTTCTATGACCAGTATGCAGTCGTAAGTTTTTCTACGACGTTTCCTCGATCGTAAGATTTTCTACGATCACTACTTAGTCGTAAGTTTTTCTACAACATTTCTACGATCACTACCTAGTCGTAAGTTCTTTCTATGACTATGAAATCCTAAGGATAAAATCAACTCTTGATTACCTTTAGGCGCTCCATCTTTTCCTCTGCGGATAAAACCGCAAGGATTTGACGAACCGCCACTCTGAGTGGCGGAGACTTCTCACAGACGAGTTTAACTCGAACATCAATCTCTGCCTGTGAAAGATCTGTGTAAACAGATAAAGATATTCATTAGACAATTTTGAAGAAGACCAAACCGAGAGCTAAGTCGAAGATTCACTTACCCTCCTCGTAGTCCCTGGTCAGGTCTTTTGGCCCCGTGTACCTCCACATAGGAGGTACTCATTTCTTCAAAGGGCTAATTCGACGTGTGATGAAATCCTTCACCACATGCCATCCGGTCAGCCCCTCCTCTCTCAAGTCCTTGATGGCTCGAATATAGGGGGCAATCCGGCTAACATCCTTGGGAGTCGAATCCCATGAAGAATTCTTTTCGGCAACCTTTCCCTCGAAAGTAAGGCTGTCTTCTTGGGTGATTTTCCAGTAAAACCACCTCTTCCTCCATCCCGGCCACGAAGATTTAGTAAACATCTGAATATACTTCCTTGACTTCAAGTCATGGAGCTTCAAACTACAACTTCCAGCAATTCCAGATTGCCGGGCCATTCCATAATAATATTGGAAAAGCTCGAGGTCTGCCGGAATTCCCAGGTACGCCTCACACAAGTACACGAATACACTTAGCATAGTGATGGAATTAGGACCGAGGTTCACTAATTCCACCCCAAAGTGCTCAAGTACTAGTGTGAGAAAGGGGTGAGCGGGCAATCGAAGACCACACTCACAATATGCTTGGAAGAAGGGGATTTGCCCAGTCTCCCCGGCGGCCAATCTTTGCCCGTGACGCCGCAATCCATTTCACAAGAACTTTCTCTGGAATCTTCCCAGATCGACTAGGGCTTGAATCTTCACGCATCCATCTCCGACTCAAATTTCACTCGAAACTTTCCTACCATTTCTCTCGGAAGGGCGGTGTTTTGATTAAAGAAGATCTTCTGAGAAGACACGATTGGGTTGGCGGCGGAGAAGGCACGATTGAGTTGGTGGCGGAGAAGACAAGAACTCGGTGAACAGTAGGAGCGATTTGGGGAAAGTAGAAACCCAAGTTTTACCCCCGGTAAGTATTTATAACCGTATGCCTAGGCTGAAGGCGTGACAATCCAAAGGTTGCCACCGCTTCAGGAACCGCTCCTACAGACAGACTCGTGGGAGTCGTTTGCGATTCTCTGACTTGTCCGTTCAAGAAAATCAGGTTCATTTTTACACCTCAAGCAAAATTACTTTCTTGGTCAGATCTTTTTGACCAAATGAAATATTAATCGGAAAGGATTTTCTTCCGATCACCATACTACGACCACCTCGTGATCGTAGGAGTTTTCTACGGCTATTTGATAGTCGTAAGCAACCTTCTTGACCAAGCATATTTCTGGTCAAAGTAGTACACAAATGTCGAAGAGTTTTTCCTTCGACCACCTTTTCTTTAATTCTCTCATGGCAGAAGACCATCTATGACTCCTTCACCAAGTAAGTTACTTTCACTTGAAGCTGGGGGGCTAGATGACGAGGATCTAATAATCCTCATTTTATCTTTTATCTATAATTCTTATTATAAGTAAATATGATGTCATGTGGTCCCTAGGTATACCCCTTAAATTTACAAGAGAGAAGCCTACTAGGTGGTCGTAAGTTCTTCTACGACCACCCCTATAGTCGTAAGTCTTGCTACGACTACCTTATGGTCGTAAGTTCTTCTACGATCACTACCCAATCGTAAGTTATCCTACGACTACCCCATAGTCGTAAGTCTTGCTACGACTACCTTATGGTCGTAAGTTCTTCTACGACCAGGTCAGCTACGACCACCTTATGATCAATAAAACCTATAGGCGAGTGGGTCCAATTAATTAAGGAATCCAAACAGTTAACATACGCTGTTATTAGGAGAAATAATAACACGCAATACCCCATTATCTCTGACAAGTAACTGTCAGGCCGCGTGAAGGAGTTACCATCCCGATGATTGCTACAAATGTGCGCCCGTTACTGGATTTGATGAGGCGTCTCTTCAGTAGGGGAAAACGGCTATTCCTTCATGACTATATAAAGGCAACGGACAGAGAGGAAAAGGAGACAGAGCAATCGAGGCGTACACACACACTATCGAGGGCTATCAGGAAGACAACTGCTGTCATTTGTAATAGTCTTAGTTTTTCTCCTGATTGTTCAGAATACACTCAATACCATACACACACAGGAGTAGGGTTGTTATTCTCTCCGGAGAAGGCCTGAACCTGTATAAAAATACCCGTGTCAATCTCTCTACATGATTCCATTCTAGGAGACCCCCCGAATCAAACAATCTTTACGTAAGATCGGTTCTAAAACGCCGACAGACCTAAAGTCCATGGAAAAATCGTCAAATAAACTAAAGATAGTGAGCTCAGCCAGTGAGGGAGCTAGCTCAACTCGAGACGTGGCCAAGTCTCTTGGGTTTGGCCCTGACTACATGCATGTATGTCGGGACTCAGATTTTCACATCCGAAACCCTCTGTGTATTCTGAACTAGTCCCAGATCAGTTGCTAGTTTACACAAGAAACATTGATGAAATATCATCCTATTATCGATTTAACTTAAAAGATCTCAAAATAACAAACAGTAATAATAACTGTGAGAACCTAGGGTATTTAACTTGTAATACTTAACCATCAAATTGGTCCTAGCATTACAAATCAAATATCCCAACTCTCGGCACATATGTACTTCCTGCACTGCAAAGACACATACCCCATACAAAAATTAAGCATCCATTCCATACACAAGTCATTACAAGCGTACCACATAAAGGAAATACAAGTTCATAATACAAGAGTAGGGCCGACCGGCCAAAAAACACGGTAAATAACCAAAGTAGTAGCGGAAACATAAGCCATAATATGGCGATAAACAAAAGCCAAACGGTTTGCCATTACCCACATGGCAACCGACCGGGCCGCCAAGCTAGTCGTCGAAGGCAAAGTCGAAGTCGGTCTCACAATAGTTAATCCCTTGGGGATCAACCTCCTCTGCAACAATTAATTAAGCAAAGCAAATGAGCACAAAAATGTACTCGCAAGACTTACATGTAGGGTAACAGGCCTCTACATAGCTACATGCAAGCTTATTTAAGTGGAGGAGGCTCTAGACTCATTTTCAGCATAAAGCAAGTTTTCATTTGCAATAATGTAATAGATTTAAAGCAGTTTTACAATCTGTTTTTATTTGACAAAAATAGTAAGATACAAGTAACAATAATAACAAGACATCCTGGAAGTGGCTAACCCAATAGCCACCACAACAATAGCATGAATTCCCCATTCATACCACCCACATCAAGTTTTAATTAAATGTTGTAGTCTAGTTCTTGCACGACCTTACCAAGCATGTCCCTAACCTAGGACGAGGCTATTCGAATAGTTTTGTAACAGCCCCAATTTTAATGAACAGTAATAAGGTGCTTTTCATAGCCTCACTGTTCATTTCTGAAACTTGGACATTTTGCTACAAACTAAAACCTTCCTTTTCTAGTCAAAATCCAAAATTTGTTGAAGCTTCAAAAGAAAGTACCAATCAATTTTGGTATTAAGACCGGGGAGTATTTTTGTTAAGAACTAGATGAATTATCTTGGCCAAAAATAATTTTTGTTAAATTTTTAAAGATTATTTTGACCTTGAGAAAAATATTTGTCTTTAAATAAACCTATTCGGTTTAAGTGAATTGTTTATGTAATTTAAATTGAGAAGCAGTGGTTTTCAAATTTATTTGGGGAATATATTATCCCAGTAGCATCCTTGCAAAATTTCATATTTTTACAAATTTATTTGCTATTTTTAAAGCCCCGGTCAAACTTTTGAAGTTTTGAATTTGGGTTGGTCAACTCACTCGGCCTAACCCTAGCCGTTAAGTATCAGAGCGACTTGAGCCCAACAGGTTTGAATCCAACCGGTCGCTGCGGCGAGCTCATCACGACTCGTGCGCCGCCTAAAACCTCCAAAGGTTTAAGTAGCCGCTGATTTCAAGCGATCGGTCGAGATTCATGAGCCGCATGTCATCCAAGCACGTGAAGCGATCTCCACCGTAGGATCCTCATCCAACCACGCTCAGTTTTGGATTTAAAACCAAAACGTACCCCAAAACTCGCAACCGTCGGATCCTCCACGAACCGCCCAGATCAGCGTGAACATTCGGACCGTCCGAACTCACGATGCATCTGAGCCGTTGGATCTAGATCGGACCATCGAGGGATGTGGTCATGTTCAGACCATCCAAACCCCGCCTCCATCTCCGCCGTTGATTTCCAATCCAACCGTGCCTTCCTTTTTGGATTCAAAACTCAAAGGCGCGTAAATACCTTAGCCGTTGGATTTAGATCGTACGGTGCCGCTGCAAAGCGTGTGCGCCTAGAGTCTGTATCCTTGTTGACCGTTAGATTGCAATCGAACGGCCCACGTGGAAGGTGATGTTTGGACCATCCGAACATCCCTATCAATCTTAGCCGTTCCTTTGCGATTGCACGGCCCATATGCAAAGTAATGGTTAGAACTCCCAACGTTCTAATGATCCCAACCACCCACTTCAAATCGAACGGCTGTTGTTCTTTTGATCTTATGGCGTGTGTGTCAAGTACGACAAACAGAGCCCACTCGCCGCTGAGGCACCTCTTCCTCCTCTCGTCCGTCTTGCCGTCACGACTTCATTGCCGGAGAGGTGGCATTTCACCGTGAGCTAGCAAGTGATCCTTTGCCACCTGGCCTCAAATTGCCACCGCATCATCTCTAGAATTCTCTCCATTTCTCAAGAGGTTCAAACACTATAAAAACCCTAGCTTCATGTTTATCCACCATTGTTGAGCAGTGAAGCTTTTTCGTCTCTTTTCCTTTCTAGTGAAGTTTTCTTGCTCTCACTCCTTGTTCAGCTCTATTGGTATTTAATTCACTTAGTAATGTGAGTTTCGGGCATCATTTGTAGGTTGAGCTGTAATCTTGCTCTCTGTTAACCCGAGCCGGTTGGAAGCACCACTTTGGGTGATTTCTTGTTCCAGTGAGGTATGCTTTACTCCCTCCTGTCAAGATCATGTATTGAGATCCATATAGCTCAAGCCTTCCATTATTTTCGTTTTTGGTCAAACAGGAGAAGTGAATGTTGAATCTTCACTGTTTTCGGTCGAAAACTCAAACCCTTCTTCTCCAGCTCCGGTGAGTGAGCCTTGATCCTATTTCCTCTTGTCATGAGTTTCTTAAGAACCTCAATAGCTTCTCTGAAGCACTCACTTGTGGATGTGATGCTCAAATCTTGCTTTTACTAAAAAGTTCCTTTTTATAACTTTTCGGTCTTTCATATCATTTTTAAGCTCTAGGGTTTCTCCTGTCACCTTTTCAGCTTAAATAGGTCCTTACTAAACCCTAGTAGCATAAGCTGCAATCCCTTTTACTTTTGATGCCTTCAATTTAGCTAAACAGCAAACTTTCCTTCTCTGTTGGCTGTTGTCGGGCAAACCGACAAGAACTGTGGTCATGTCATTTTCTGTTGATCTGGCCAGTTAGGGTTAGCTAGACTTTATCTTGGTTATTAGGCTTACCAGAGGGATAGTGGTAGCTTAAGCTAAGGTCTTTGCTTATGTGTGATTCACAATCTGGCACTTAAGCAATCGGTTGAGCCTCTGTTGGATTGTCGGTTAAACCGACAGTGCTCACAGCAACATCTTAAATCATTAGCTCTTGTCAATTAATGCTAGTAAAAGATGAGTTAGCCTGCTACCCTAGTTAAGAATACTCTAAGCTTAAGCAAAGCATTTTACTTGTGTATGTATAAATCAGCAAACCATTCTTTTGTAATCTGTCCTATTTTCAGTTTTCAAAATCTGAAACTGCAGTTCCAGATTAAACCTCAATTTTGATAATTAGTATTAACTGATGTTAATTGATAGGTTAGACTTTTAGTTTTACTTATTTAGCTATAACTTAAACAAAAATGTTAGTTTGCTCCTAATATAATGAAGCAGTAAACCTTTCTGTTTGCAACCTATCCTATTCTCAGTTTTTCCCAAAACCTGAAACTGTAGCTCTAAAACTGAACTTTAATTTTTGACAATTAGTGTCTACAAGTATTAATATAGGTTATTGTCCTTAATCAAGTTAGATGTAGCTTAAGCATGTTGCTAATTATGCATTAAGCTATTGATCATGCATTCTTTTCTATATTCTATTCTCTGCCATTTTCTTGTTGTTCATTGGATTTTTGTGTTTTAGATTCTGGTTCTTCTGAAGTGGTTGAATCTGTTGTTGAGAACCAAGAACCTGAACAAGAGGTTTACTATTATCAAGGCAAGCATCCTCTTTGCACCATGTTGATCCTGCATTTTTGAACTCAGATTTCCAAAATACAAGGATATCAAGCATGCTAATTTTCTAAAAATTATTTGTGATCTCTCAATTGTTAGTTACAACCTGACACTTGAGGTTTACCTTTAATCTGATCATACACTCAAACTTAAGGTAGTGCTTAGCCATGCAATCTATAGAATGTTAGTGTTTGGCAAGCTTATCTTGTCAAACTTGGGAACACTAAATGAATTTCATTTATTTTGATTCTTTGTTCAGTCTTTTAAAATCTGAAATGAAATCAAATTTTGTTTGGTTACCCTGATTTTAAATCTGGACAAGTGGATGCTAGTGATGGTGCCTTAGTGCACGAGATTGGGAAATGTGGTTGTCTTGTCTGGATTGATTAAGGACCTAACATTGATCGATTTATTCAAGCCCCAACGTACTTCCACACACGGTGTATGGGCGCTGTTTGGTTAAGTAAAGGGTTAATGCTATTGAGTTGGAAAACAGGAAAGTAAGGACATATGTGTTTGATCTCATATTCAGATTATATGTTCTTAAGAGGGTGAGGACGATATTCGCTCCATCCCATGTAATGCATTCTTTAAGGGTTCCGATTGCGATCTAATATGTGCATCTAGCGCAGCTCTACTTTCTGTCGATCGGGTCAGCATTCCCAGCACAACATGTAGACCCCCGGTTGGCAGGTTCTATTAGTAACCTGAACTGAACGGGATCAGTCTCACATGGTGTCGGGACCCAAAAATACACTCGACCCTCTGTATATCGTGACTAGTCCAGATCACGCTTAGTGCACACAAAGGACAACATCGGTGAAATATCAATTCCATATACAAAGATAACCAATAAATAGGCAAATAACAATAAACATCGAGTAAAGACCTCAAGGTCAAAGCTTACGCTAATGCCTTAGAAGGCAAAAAGCTCAATGAAGTCGCAATGAACTAAACGGATAACTCGGTGAAGCCCATCCATATGCCCACAGCAATCCCAATTAAGTGCGCGACCTAGTTCTCCACGATCCTGAAGTAGACCTTGTTGATCGGCGATTCCTTCACTTCGCTGATTCGTCAAAGCAAGCGTGAGTACACACCGCATCGCAAGTCATACCACGTAAATGCAATTTATAGATGCGTGCTTATTCCAAAGGAATGGCATTCTGTGGTTATTTTGCGAAAATGCAACATTTGCAATTGAATACAAATAATAGATTGAAAGCAAGTAAAACAAATAGACAAGAATAATTTAACAGCTTTGATTTCACAAAGACACACACACCTAACAGATTATTCACATAGTCGATGATTTAAACCACACACTCCCTTCCCACACGCTTTTATGAAAATCTACCCCTAGTGTCAAATCCTCGAGCATTGTCCATGATCATGACGCTGCTATTCAATAGATTAAATTACACTCTGCAGAGTTTGTACACTTTACCCACAAGATGCAATCAATCGGATCGAGTGATCACAACAAAGCATTTTGATACCTTATCTTACTATGCTAGGCCTGCCTCAAAACAGGCATGTGGTCGTGCAGAGGCTCAGCTCAATGGAGCACATGGTGAGGTCCTTAATTGACCAAGGCAAGACTTCCACATCCTAACTAAACCACATAGACACACAGATTATTATTATCCACACACCCACACCCACCATTTCACACAAGATTCACCCCTTGCCTCACCCAAATCCTTTTACCACCTGTGTGATTTAAGTGCAACATATGCCACAAAGACACATAGTACACACAGCTTTATCACATAGTTCCATAGTCACTTAGTCAAGTTGATAATTGCAACATTACATGAACAGTGATTCGTAGCGCGTGGCTAAGCAATCTAATCGCATTAACCAACCCACGTTGATGCTACAATATTACCAACTAATAAATAACCAAGCTAGGGTGACAAAAGATTACGACATATCAATTAGGCAAGGAGGTTATAACAAATTGGATTATTAACTAAACCCAAAAGCATTTAAATAAATACTTAAAGTAAATGCAATAATTTGAATCAAGATACTTTTAGAACACTGGGATTCAATATGATCAAAGGTACAACTTGCCTTGCTAGAGCAATGATGATCTTGAATTAACTTCGATCTTCAACTTCCTTGAACTTCACTCCTTCTTGACGATTCCGTGACTTCAACGTCTAACGAGAAAGAAAGCGCAAAAACAAACTAAATTCAAAAAGACAACTCAAATAAACTCCAAACTGAAATTGAATGGTACTGAAAGGTAGATAATGAATTGAGATGAATTTAGGAATTCGAATGGGCTCAATCGGAGTTCAGATTCAAAGGATATGAGCTTCCGAAGATCACATGAAATGATGAAATTAATAGAAAAGAATATTCGAAGAATATTCTTTCGGATAAAATAAAATAACAAGAATTGGATACTTACAAGTGGGGTCCACTGGTAAGTGAAAGAGGAACAAAGGCATTGATTGACATGCGGGACCAACTGGATAATTGAACAAGCAGAAATTAAAAGAATTTCCAAAAAGGATAAAGAGGATGACAGGGGACCCATCGAATAAAAGAATTTCTAGAATTACACTAATTCTAGAAAATAAGGTAAAGAGAAAGACAAGGGGCCATTGGTCCATAGACCAAGTCCACGAGCTAGGGTTAGGTGCAAGATGAAACGGGTTCACGATAGCTTAGGTTTAGAGCTAGGGTTTGACCGGCGTTGATCGAGAAAGGGTTCCGCAAGTCAAAGACTAGGTTCATGATGGACCATATCTACACCGCCCGATTTTAGGATTGGGTTAGGTACAAAGCCACGCAGTGATGATAGTGCATGCCACATATGCACGCATAATCGAGGTGGCGAGGATGGGATAGCGACGTGGCAACCGATTAGAGGTTGACGAGGTCGCGCGAGGTGTCGGGGTGGCAAGAGATGATGGCGGTGTGGCGTCGGGTGACAAGGTGGCAAAGATGCTCGTGTTTTATGCACACGACAAAGGCGTGGAGGCCACGGAGGACAGAATAACCATGTGGCTATGAGGTGGCACTAGCACGGCTATGCTGACATGGTGTTGACAAGGAAAGAAAAGAGAGGACCCGCGATGGTGGGGCAACCATGGTGCTCTCGGGTCGGTGTCAACGGCGATGAAGCGGCGGCGCAGTGGCTTCCATGAGACCATGGCAATGGCGGCATCGCTGGCACGCAGCGACTCCGGTGGCGGCTCGACCGCTTCTCGTATAAGCGGCTAGGCACAGATGGCGCGCCACGAGACGAGGCGGACGTACACGAAGCGGCGGCGCGGCACTTTTATAGCTTGGGGCGGCATGGGGAGGGCGGACTCCCAAGATGGCTGTGCGGCGGCGTCGTCCGAGTCGGGCACACGCGGACGCAAGATGCGGCGCTGCCTGGTTCGGTCATGCGTGGAGCGGCGCAGCGCTTAGGGTTGGCGGCGGGAGCGCTGGCCGGGTGCGTGAGAAAAGGAAGGAGCGACCCACCGGTTGATGCTCACGCGCGGCAAGGAAAAGAAATGCCGTCCGGAACTGAAAGAAATGACTGGGCCGGCTCGGAGATGATAATTACGCAGAGAGGAAAACAACATGAACAGTGTACTGCTGATTCTAGTGTACGGGATGGCCGGCGGCCGGAGGCGGCGTAGCGACGGCGAAGGGGCAAAACGGAAAGGAAACGACGAGCCGGACGCAATGGTGCGATCGGATTTTAGAAAAACTCACCGAGGAAGCGAGCAACGCGACGAACGTGGTTGGGCTTTAATGGCCGACGGTGCTCCGGCGATCTTCGGGCGAAGTGGATGGTACCATGACGTAGAGGATGACGACGCGAAGCCAACGCCGCAGACGGTTCGGCCGGCGGACGTCGGATGAAGGCGCAGTTCGTCGGAGAAGACTTTGGGAGGAGCTCGGTATTTTGCAGATTGCGACGAAATTAGATTGATTCGGAGAAACCAAATCAGGGGATTGGAAGAGGAGATCAAGACGGACGCGTGAGCGCAAACGGCTCGCGTTTAGGTGCACCGATGAGAAAGATATGGGATTTTGAAATTTTGAGTTTCAAACGAACGCGCACTGCTCCTGTCCGTTCGGCCGACGACTCGCTCCAGGAAAACGATGATGAACAGTAATTCGCGATTTACTGTAGCGCGTTGGACCCGGATGAACAGTACCCGACGGGTACTGTAGCAGTGCGCAGGAGAGAGAAAACAGGATTTTTGGAATTAAAGAAAATCCAAAAAATCGAGGAGATCCAAATAAATAGCAAATAAATCCAGAAAATTCCTTGGAACACAAGGAAGCCAAATAACACAGGTTTTTATTTAATTAATGTTTCGATTAGTCAAATTAAATATTTTTAATTTAGGAAATTTCCAATTAAGCTTTATTAATTCAAATAAAATTGGTGAAATTTTCCAGGGACCTAAACTACTCAAAAGATTTTTGAAAAGCCAAATTTTGGGACGTTACAAACCTCCCCCCCTTAAAGGAATCTCGTCCCCGAGATTCAGGCTGGCTATAGAATAGGTTAAAGAACTCAGCCTTCGGGTTCTCTTCTGCCTTCCAAACTGATTCTGACTTTGATAGAACTGCTCTTCTGAACACTTATGAGGCAGGCGCCTTGCTTCTTGCTGAACTTCTCGTTTCAACACAAACTTGACAAACTGGCTCTTGGCAGGAAAGGCATCTTGAAACTTGATTGCTTTTGACAGGCTGCTTGATCGGTGCTCAAAGACACTTCTGGAGTTGATGAGATTCTGCTGCTGACTGGCAACTCAGGTTGACAACTAACTCTTCTTCCGAGCTTCAAAATATGAACAGGCTGACACATCTCTGTCATCTCTATCATACAATCCTTCACACAGATCTTTAACAGGCATCCAAAGGATAGACATGACTGCGAGGGTGAAAATCTGTATAATCTGCATAACCTGCAAAGCTTTTCTGCTGGAACTAAGCTACTCACAATCCCTTTAGGATTTAAGACACTTGGTCTTCTGTTTCTTGATTAATGCAAAATCCACATTCTTTGTGATCTGATCTGCCCTTAGCTGAGTAATGACTTACAATCAACCATCGCGAATTCAGATGGTGACAATCGCGAATCGGCCGACATCCGGGGTTGTAGGGAAACTCGCACGTAACACTTACTTGCTCGACCGGTACCATGAGTTAAGACACGACTCATTTTCAAACTACCCGCTGATTCGGGTGATACGAAGATCAATTGGAATGAGCATCCAAGGCTTCATAGGCACTCACAACGACACGAGGTAAACCGATCCTCGGCCCGACACTAGCTTTTCCGACACTTCGCAAACCGGTCATCTTTGTCGATCGGACACTATACCAATTTCGTGAATACCATCTCGTCAGATACAACCTCTCGTTGTATACCACTCTGCCGACGGTCTCCAAACTCGGTGATATTAGTAGGAATGAACAATGATTTCTTTGACAAAACCGCTGGTCAAGCCCGATTTTCTAACATCGGTTTGAACTCTAGGGTTCAACCAATATCCTCTTGAAACCGACTCAAGACTCAACTTCGATGATCTGGCGAACTTTCTTTTTACAATGAGGAGGGTCTTCGCTATCTTGAAATGATCGCTTTCTCGATCTTCAATCGACATTTGCCTTGTTCACGATGATTACGAGAAAATCAAATTTTACTCAAAACTCAAACAAGCCGACTCGAGGTCCTCAAGATTAACTCATGGATAGATCAAATCTTTGCGCAACTTTGGGCTACCAATTTCTTACAATCAACACCGACACTTGCTAAGTTGATGGGCTTGATTTGACACTTGCTTTATCTCGAGAAAATCATCCGACCGCTTCTAACATTTCGCAAACTCTTTAACAACTTTTGTCATAGTTCATCTCTGATGTAATTCCTTCTGGCATTCTGGAGTGAGTGACTGGTTCTTCTGAGGACACTGGCTGATGTAGTGACCTTCTTTACGACAACTGTAACAGACACGGGTCGAACCTTGTGACTTTTCTGATGAGACCAAGGTAGAACGATTATCCTTCTTGAAGGTTGAAGCTTGTCGCTTTGCGGGGCATTGCTTGGCATAATGGTCTTGCTTACCACACTCGTGACAACCTCTTGATGATACTGGCTTCCTTCTCTTTTGAGGTGGGTTGCCAAGGTCAATATTCTGCTTTTGTGATTCTTCAGCTAACAATCCTTGTACTGACAATGGGTTGCCTTCTTTTGCTAATGCTCTGACTATGGCTTGGAAATTTTCTCGCTGAAGTTGTGTTGCAGAAGTCAATACTGAGTACATGGGGCACTGGCTCGGGCAATGATCATCATCTTCACATAAGAAGCATGTGATCCTGCTCATTGGACATTCTCCAACATAATGGTTTCCTTCACAACTGGAACAATTGACATTGTGCTCATCAGCACTATGACATATTTCTCCACAATGAATACATGCACAATCTTCTGACTTATCTGGCTGGCAGCACTTCAAATAACAATGGCTAAGTTTGGTGTAGGATGTCGGGGTATCAGGTTTCTCTTGATCACTCTTGCTTGATGTCGCATGTCGTTGATTTAAAAGCGCCGTGAACTCGACCAGCGATGGTCCGCTTTCTACCGATGGGCAACGTGAAACTTTTTTTTTCCACCAATCTAATGCAAGTCCTTCCAATTGATGAGCAAAGATAGAGAACTTTCTCATTATCGCTGCGAAAAACTTTCTCATTATCGCTGCATTGCGCAACAATTAGCTTTTCCTCTATGGTGTGAATCCAAGATTCTGCATTCTTGAGCTTGTCTGATCCTTTAAAGACAGGTGGCTTGGTCCTCATGAACTTCGCCAACTTGGGCTGAGGGCGTGCCGTTGGGATGGCAACGAGTCGTGCATCACCACAGAGGTTACTACTATCCGTCGGTTGCATCGCCGTTGGCATAAGCCGATTCTCGTGGCGAGAACTGCTCGGTCCGATGCATCACTCTTGGCGCCAAGATAGTTGTCGGTTATCGTCCCTGGCATCGACACGGGCGACGGGCGATGGCTTGCTTGATCATTCTGATTCATCAAATTGACTAAGGCAACGGTGGTCTGATTTTGCTGGGTCATCATGTTATTCTGATGCTCGCATCATTGTGTTCATGAATTGGGTCTGAACTACCAAGAAATGTTCCATGATTGGATCTGCTACTTCCGGTACTAGCAACTGTTCACTGGGATTGACGGAATCTGAGCTGGTACAGGCTGTCTCAAGATTACTGACAAGGTTGGCTCCACTGAGGCTCTTCATCTACTGGCTGACCAGGGCTAATAGATGAGAGGGAAGCACAAGGTAAGGGAAGACAATCTACCAGGGGAAGCAGATTTAACCCAAGGACACTAAGAAACACAAATAGCCTAAAGCTATTAAGAAGCTACGTAACACACGCATAAACTACACACAAGAGAAAGAAGATGAAAACTAATCGCCTAGTCGATTAAGCTCTAACTTAATCGGGTGACTTGGCTCAACACACGGAGGAACCAAAGCTGATTTATCCTATATGGTTGGTCCAAGAAAACTCAAACCGTTACGGTCTTCATCAAACGTTGACGGCTTGATCCTTGCAAAGCTAATCTTGGAAAAGGCGAGGCGACGAGGACTTCTTCTTGGTCTTCAATTCTTGCGATGAACTTGTCTTGAGCACTTGGGAAGATGTTGATACATTGTTGTTGGTTGCACGGTCTTCAAAGAGTTGCTCAAGACACTCCCGGCATCCACCAAGACATTTGGTACAGATAATCTACAACTATAGAAGTTATGAGGAAGCGAGTCCAATTTAATACTCAAAACAAAGGAGTAAGAATATAGATGAGAATGGAATAGATTGGAAGAGTTAGAAGCTAGACAAGATGAGAATAGCACATCATTAAGATTTTTCATTTGTAAAATAGGTTTTGAAGTTTCCTTAAAACGCCATTCTAACTAAGGTCGCGACCTACGATCGATATGGCTCGATACCACCTCTGTCGGGACCCAAAATACACTCGACCCCTCGTATATCGTGACTAGTCCAGATCACGCTTAGTGCACACAAAGGACAACATCGGTGAAATATCAATTCCATATACAAAGATAACCAATAAATAGGCAAATAACAATAAACATCGAGTAAAGACCTCAAGGTCAAAGCTTACGCTAATGCCTTAGAAGGCAAAAGCTCAATGAAGTCGCAATGAACGAAACGGATAACTCCAAAGTGAAGCCCATCCATATGCCCACAGCAATCGGGTCTTGCGCGACCTAGTTCTCCACGATCCTGAAGTAGACCTTGTTGATCGGCGATTCCTTCACTTCGCTGATTCGTCAAAGCAAGCGTGAGTACACACCGCATCGCAAGTCATACCACGTAAATGCAATTTATAGATGCGTGCTTATTCCAAAGGAATGGCATTCGTGGTTATTTTGCGAAATGCAACATTTGCAATTGAATACAAATAATAGATTGAAAGCAAGTAAAACAAATAGACAAGAATAATTTAACAGCTTTGATTTCACAAAGACACACACACCTAACAGATTATTCACATAGTTGATGATTTAAACCACACAGCCCTTCCCACACAGCTTTTATGAAAATCTACCCTAGTGTCAAATCCCGAGCATTGTCCATGATCATGACGCGCTATTCAATAGATTAAATTACACTCGCAGAGTTTGTACACTTTACCCACAAGATGCAATCAATCGGATCAGAGTGATCACAACAAAGCATTTCGGATACCTTATCTTACTATGCTAGGCCTGTCTCAAAACAGTATGTGGTCGCACAGAGGCTCGGTTCAATGGAGCACATGGTGAGGTCCTTAATTGACCAAGGCAAGACTTCCACATCCTAACTAAACCACATAGACACACAGATTATTATTATCCACACAAATTCACATACCACCATTTCACACAAGATCCACCCCTTGCCTCACCCAAATCCTTTTACCACCTGTGGATTTAAGTGCAACATATGCCACAAAGACACATAGTACACAGCTTTATCACATAGTTCCATAGTCACTTAGTCAAGTTGATAATTGCAACATTACATGAACAGTGATTCGTGGCGTGGCTAAGCAATCTAATCGTATTAACCAACCCACGTTGATGCTACAATATTACCAACTAATAAATAACCAAGCTAGGGTGACAAAAGATTACGACATATCAATTAGGCAAGGAGGTTATAACAAATTGGATTATTAACTAAACCCAAAAGCATTTAAATAAATACTTAAAGTAAATGCAATAATTTGAATCAAGATACTTTTAGAACACCGATTCAATATGATCAAAGGTACAACTTGCCTTGCTAGAGCAATGACGATCTTGAATTAACTTCGATCTTCAACTTCCTTGAACTTCAGCCCTTCTGACGATTCCGTGACTTCAACGCCTAACGAGAAAGAAAGCGCAAAAACAAACTAAATTCAAAAAGACAACTCAAATAAACTCCAAACTGAAATTGAATGGTACCGAAAGGTAGATAATGAATTGAGATGAATTTAGGAATTGAATGGGCTCAATCGGAGTTCGATTCAAAGGATATGAGCTTTGAAGATCACATGAAATGATGAAATTAATAGAGAAAAGAATATTCAAGAATATTCTTTCTGATAAAATAAAATAACAAGAATTGGATACTTACAAGTGGGGTCCACTAGTAAGTGAAAGAGGAACAAAGGCATTGATTGACATGCGGGACCAACTGGATAATTGAACAATGAGAAATTAAAAGAATTTCCAAAAAGGATAAAGAGGATGACAGGGACCCATCGAATAAAAGAATTTCTAGAATTACACTAATTCTAGAAAATAAGGTAAAGAGAAAGACAAGGGGCCATTGGTCCATAGACCAAGTCCACGAGCTAGGGTTAGGTGCAAGATGAAACGGGTTCACGATAGCTTAGGTTTAGAGCTAGGGTTTGACCGGCGTTGATCGAGAAAGGGTTCCGCAAGTCAAAGACTAGGTTCATGATGGACCATATCTACACCGCCCGATTTTAGGATTGGGTTAGGTACAAAGCCACGCAGTGATGATAGTGCATGCCACATATGCACGCACAACGAGGTGGCGAGGATGGGATAGCGACGTGGCAACCGATTAGAGGTTGACGAGGCTGCGCGAGGTGTCGGGTGGCAAGAGATGATGGCGGTGTGGCGTCGGGTGACAAGGTGGCAAAGATGCCTGTGTTTTATGCACACGACAAAGGCGTGGAGGCCACGGAGGACAGAATAACCATGTGGCCACGAGGTGGCACTAGCACGGCTATGCTGACATGGTGTTGACAAGGAAAGAAAAGAGAGGACCCGCGATGGTGGGGCAACCATGGTGCTCTCGGGTCGGTGTCAACGGCGACGAGCGGCGGCGCAGTGGCTTCCATGAGACCATGGCAGTGGCGGCATCGCTTGGCACGGCAGCTCCGGTGGCGGCTCGACTGCTCTCCAGAAGCAGCGGCTAGGGCACAGTGGCGGCGTCACGAGACGAGGCGGACGTACACGAAGCGGCGGCGCGGCACTTTTATAGCTTGGGGCGGCATGGGGAGGGCGGACTCCCAAGATGGCTGTGCGGCGGCGTCGTCCGAGTCGGGCACACGCGGACGCAAGATGCGGCGCTGCCTGGTTCGGTCATGCGTGGAGCGGCGCAGCGCTTAGGGTTGGCGGCGGGGAGCGCTGGCTTCGGGTGCGTGAGAAAAGGAAGGAGCGACCCACCGGTTGATGCTCACGCGCGGCAAGGAAAAGAAATGCCGTCCGGAACTGAAGGAAATGACTGGGCCGGCTTGGGCCGGCTCGGAGATGATAATTACGCAGAGAGGAAAAACAACATGAACAGTGTACTGCTGATTCTAGTGTACGGGATGGCCGGCGGCCGGAGGCGGCGTAGCGACGGCGAAGGGGCAAAACGGAAAGGAAACGACGAGCCGGACGCAATGGTGCGATCGGATTTTAGAAAAACTCACCGAGGAAGCGAGCAACGCGACGAACGTGGTTGGGCTTTAATGGCCGACGGTGCTCCGGCGATCTTCGGGCGAAGTGGATGGTACCATGACGTAGAGGATGACGACGCGAAGCCAACGCCGCAGACGGTTCGGCCGGCGGACGTCGGATGAAGGCGCAGTTCGTCGGAGAAGACTTTTGGGAGGAGCTCGGTATTTTGCAGATTGCGACGAAATTAGATTGATTCGGAGAAAACCAAATCAGGGGATTGGAAGAGGAGATCAAGACGGACGCGTGAGCGCAAACGGCTCGCGTTTAGGTGCACCGATGAGAAAGATATGGGATTTTGAAATTTTGAGTTTCAAACGAACGCGCACTGCTCCTGTTCGTTCGGCCGACGACTCGCTCGAGGAAAACGATGATGAACAGTAATTCGCGATTTACTGTAGCACGTTGGACCCGGATGAACAGTACCCGACGGGTACTGTAGCAGTGCGCAGGAGAGAGAAAACAGGATTTTTGGAATTAAAGAAAATCCAAAAAATCGAGGAGATCCAAATAAATAGCAAATAAATCCAGAAAAATCCCAGAAAATTCCTTGGAACACAAGGAAGCCAAATAACACAGGTTTTTATTTAATTAATGTTTCGATTAGTCAAATTAAATATTTTTAATTTAGGAAATTTCCAATTAAGCTTTATTAATTCAAATAAAATTGGTGAAATTTTCCAGGGACCTAAACTACTCAAAAGATTTTTGAAAAGCCAAATTTTGGGACGTTACACATGGGTAGTCCAGCTCAATAGTGTCAACTTGTTGAAAAATACCAAATCTTAGTTTCCCCGGCCGGCATACCAAAGGCAGTGTGCTATTATTCCGGAGGCTTACGGGCTAACTAAGTCATGTGGGTAAAGATGTACACCTCTGCAGGGTTAAAACTATTCGAATAGCCGTGTCCACGGTTATGGACAATGCTTGAGTTGAATAGATCTTTGTATAGACTTTGAATTTCAACTTTGTTATGGGTACTATTTCGGCATGAGGGGAATCATGCATTGTTTTATTGGTGGTGGATAGCCACTTTGCATGTTGTTATTACTTATGATTACGTTCTCTTTTACTTACTGTTTTGGTCCAAATTGATTTATAAAATTGCTTTATCAAAACTTAGCAAATGTAGGACTAAGATGTATCGCTTTACACAAAATTGAACCCTTTACAGCCTTTCTTTTGTCAACCTTAAGCATGTATGAATTCTAATCCTTTGGATAGGTCCTATCAAACACTTTCTTTTTAATAGTTTGTGTAAGTCTTGCGAGTACCTTCTGTACTCAGGTTTTATAACCTCTTGTTGCAGGTGAGGATAGTTATTTGTATGAGATGCCCATTAGCGCCGATCAGGGTAACGCTAACGAGTGAAGCTAATTCTATCCTCCACTCAATAGCCTGAGGGTGATGGGGGCCATTGGTGGCTTTTGCTGTTTATTTTAAGTTTCCGCTGCTGAATTTTGTTTGTGACTGTGAGTCACTTGAACTTGTAGAACCGAACCGAATTGTAATATCCAGTGCATAATTATGTAAATGTTTACCTTGTATGTATGATGCAATGTTGTATAAGGATATATGTGCAATAGTCACTGATCCTGGGAACTATTGCAAGACATATATCTGGGAACCTGAATATTGGATTTGTACCTTGTTAAAAGTTATGCTTCTAGTATGATTTTTAATTAAGGACCGATTGTTCTTGATTAAGAATTATTCTTTTGGTATGATTTTTAATTCGGTATAAACCCCAATATTCTGGGGTCCTCACAAGTTTGAACCCTGCAGGGGTGACTAAGTCGATAACCGCCCAATTCTATCGGTAGCTAAGCATTTCTAAGCATGACACCGTAAAGACAATAAAAGAGCATAATTCAACCACCGGGCTCTAATTCACCGGCGAGCACTACTACAAAATAGGCTATAGTAGACGCCCCATCACAGACGGTTCCTTTGGAACCGTCTGTGTTGGGTCAGTCCGAACCCGGGGCTGGCGCGGAACAACTATCACAGACGGTATTTTTAGAACCGCTGCAGTGATAGTCACTATCACGAGCGGTTGAGAAATAGAACCATCATGAAGTATCACGACGGTTCTATTCACAAACCATCTGTGATAATCCCCTAATCACGCAGCGGTTTTACGTTACAATCGTTTATAGTATCACGAGCGGTTCTTATTTAGAACCGCTCAGCGATATTTTGTTATCCTGAGCGGTTCTTATTAAGAACCGCTCGTGATATCCTCTCGCCACATCAAGCTCGTGGTTCATCGCCGCCTCGCCGCAGCGGGCCGCCGCCTCTCTGCATCGCCGCAGCGACGCCGCCTGCCACTACCACAAGGGAGCAACCTGGCCGCCCCCGCCGCTCTCGAGATCAACATACCTCCACACTTCAAGAGATGGGATGAGGATCTAGCTCTTACTATGGGCAAATAGATATAGTAACTTCTCCTCCAAACTTTTTTTTAATTTTGGAATTTTCATATATATAGCCAAACAACGTGGCTAGTAGCTTACAAAAGATTAAAAAACTAGAAACCTATCTAGTGGTGGAGGTAGGTCGCTATCTCCGCCTTCAATACTCAGAGGCGGCGGCGTGGGGCGGACGGTTTAAGATCGAACGAATCTCGAATACGCCCACTCACGACGCCATTGCTCGAGTGTGTCCCAAGACCCTGATCGTTGAATCAAGTCAAAGAGAGCCCATAGGCTCTCTTCTCTTGCTTGAGGGTCTCGGCCGGTCGAATCGATCGCTTCTTTGCCTTGATTAAGCAGTCCAAGTGACGACAAGCCTCCTGGAGACATGCAACTTTGTTTTGGAGGACCACGTCGACGACACGGTAAACTCGCCGAAAGTGGGAGATCACCCAGATGACACGGCGGAGGAGAATGTCAAGACGGTGGAAGGTGGCCGTCACCCGCTCCGGCAAATTCTCGTACAGAGGAGTGAAGACATTGTTGAAATAGTATTCTTCCGCAAAGACGACTCAACGTCTGTGAGAGAGGTGCGCAGACAAAGGCGTGTGTCTGAAGAGGAGGCAGCCATTTACTTTTTTGTGGAGAAAGGGATCAAGGAGGTTGTGTGAAATACATTGTAGAAGGGACACATCTATATATAGAACAATTTCATCTAAAGCCGAACGGAGACGAAGAGATATTTGGGGAGTCAGAGCGACGTTGGAAAATGAAGAGATGAAGTCTGCGCCAGTGATCGTGAGACGAAGAGACACACGCAGAAAATGAAGACGAAGAGACACGCGGAAAATGAAGAGTTATCACGAGCGGTTCCGCTGTATAACCGTCAGGAAAAAGGAATCACTGACGGTTCTAGTTAAAAACCGCTCGTGATACGTTCATATCACGCACGTGTAGTTAAAAACCGTCAGGATATCAATTTCTTTATAGAACCGCTCGTGATATTATTATCACGATGGTTCTCGTTATAAACCGTCTCGTGATATACTTTTATAAGGCGGAAACGCTAGGGTTTTGCTCTCACTTGTCACTTCCTCTCCCGCCCTTAGGCTCTCGCTCGCTGTTCGCCTCCTCTAGGGTTTAGGGCTCGCCTGGTAGTTCACCGCCGACCACGACCTCGGCGCGCCGCCCGACCTCGGCGCCGCCGCCTCGACCTTGGTGCCGCCGCCCCAACCTCGGCTCCGACCTCGGCGCCTTCAACCTCAGTGCCGCCGCCCGACCTCGACGCCGTCCTCCTCCCGTGTGGGCCTCCTCCTCTGCAGACCGCCTTCTCCCGCACGCCCTCCTCCCTCTGCAGACTGCCTTCTCCCTCACCGTCCTCCTCCCGTGTCGGCCTCCTCCTTGCACCGTGAGTTCTTGTGCGGCATCCTCTCTGTGAGTATTGCTCCTCTGTGGCGCTTCGCTTTGTTGATCAAGGGCTTTGTTGACATGCTCTGTGATGAACTATGTCTTATAATGAGATTGAATGTGATAGTTAGTTCATACTTGAGCTCTATTGTATTACTTGCTACCGCCAATATGATCTACCGTTAATTGGTTACTTTCGCTGAGCTCATCGCTCATTGCAAATTGATCGCTGGGCTTTGTTGACATGCTCGTGATGAACTCGCCTTATAATGAGATTGAATGTGATAGTTAGTTCATACTTGAGCTCTATTGTATTACTTGCTACTATCAATATGATGTATCGTTAATTGGTTACTTTCGGTTGAAAGCTAGTTATTCGATTCTTCATGTTCGCCTGTTGAGAGTATTCGGTTTTAGTTGGTAATCTAATGACTAGTTTGTGATTCTTCTAGTAGTCTCAGATGAGCCCATTCAACTTTTCATTTGCCATCTTGATCTCTCGTAGTCAACCTCTGCTTGATCGAAGTTTAATCTGTTTTAGCTAATGCTTGAGATCGTTTGACGCTTAAGCAAAGTATTGTTTACAGCTCATAGTTTGAATTTATATTATCATATTCATTTAATGAAGAGTATAGACAATAGGATTGAGATGGCAAAGACTTGTTCTTTAGCTACTCTCCTTCTGAGAGCACATAATATCATCAATCAATATGTTGGAATAGTGTGTGTGCACTGTTAATCTCTAGACCTTTTATTGGCTGAGAATTTAATCCAGACGGTTCTTATTAAGAACCATCTGTGATTCCTTTGCATTTCCTTAGAGAAGCTGGTGGATTAAGGAGTGTTAAATTCTTTAGAAATTATGCTTTAATGCTAATTAATTTTGTTGGGATTAATTCTGAAATTTTGCTAAAACTGCATTTTTTACAACAATCCAAAAAGAAAGTTTTACTTGATTCTATTTTGTTTCTATGTTGGGATTAAACCTTTGCTTAGCATTTCCTTCGTCGATCATTTTACTTGATTCTAGTTCTATGTCTTCATTAAAGGCTAGTCTTCTCGTATATGAAGCATTAAACCTTTGTTTAGCATTTTCTTCGTCGATCTCGACACACTTGAGTGTACCTTTACTTCTTGCCAATCCTCCAAGGCAAGAAGCATATGGTACACTCCAAAGGTGTCGTGGTCGATGAAGAGTATAGACAATAGGATTGAGATGGCAAAGACTTGTTCTTTAGCTACTCTCCTTCCGAGAGCACATAATAGGAGCAGGAGGCGGCGAGCCCTCACAGATTAAACCTTTGCTTAGCATTTCCTTCGTCGATCCCGACACACTTGAGTGTGCCTTTGTTTTATGCCACCCTCCACGGCATGAAACAAATGGCACACTCCAAAGGTGTCGACCTCGATGAAGTAGGCTTCCTTAGAGAAGCTAGTGGATTAAGGAATGTTAGTACTCTGTATGAGCTCATTCAACTTTTCATTTGCCATCTTGATCTCTATAGTCAACCTCTGTACTTCTTCCTGAGATTAATTGTTTCATATTTATGCTGGAATTATTTATGATTATTTGCTAATATTGCAAAAGGTTGAGCATATTATTAAGTTTAAATGTATATGTTAATTTGGGACACTTGCAATCCATTTTATTGCATATGTAACTTATATAGATAGCAAGTAAGCGAGATGGCAGAGACATCGTCTTCGCCGCCACACCGACGCCAGAGATGGAAGAGGCGCCGACAAGGTCACGACAACCGACGCCAAGAGATGGAAGAGGCGGCGACGAGGTCACGTCACCGTCGGCGATAATGACACTAAGCGAGATGGCAGAGGACAATCGAAAATGCCTCTGGCCGATCGGTCATCACGGAGGTCGGTGACTTTGGGGTCCCTCTCGAGTCCCAAGAGATCGTGGCGCAGATTCCGGACCATCTGCGGGATACTTGTAAGGAACGGGTCCTCATCACCACACCAATGTGGAAGGACTCGACGAAAGAAGCGAAGGCGCTACAGGATAGAACTTTCAGAGAAGTTCACTATTCCGTATAACATGTGGCACGCGTCGACGGACGGCGATGCTCACGATGGGTAAATCGTGGAGGACCTTCAAGAGCATTCTTGTCACGGCACGTGAACACGGGTCAAACGCCTTCAGCAAAAGACAAATTCTTGACGCGGAAGCATGGGACACCTTTGTGGCTATGAAAACGACGGTCGAATTTAAGGAGCAAAGTGTGGCGCACAAAGCTCTCCAGACACGAAACACTCACCAAGACAGACTCGCACCGCTGGGTACGCGGTAAATACGAGGAATGGGCGGCGGAGAAGGAGAACCCGCTTCGAGGTCACAGACCAGCTGCTCCTAAGCCGGTTAAAAGCGAGGCACAAGTCTCGTCTTCAGCAAAGATCTCCTTCACAAACCCGCACCAAGAAGTGTCCCAACGTGTGGTAAATATGTCGAACTACTAAGTTGTTAACAAGTCCATCACTTCATAGTGCCTATAATAACATGATGACCTCTTGCAGCGTGACTTGACTGCCCAAGCTTCCCAAGGCTCCTTCCATGCGCACAGGAGAATGATATACTATCTACGGCCTTGGGAAACAAGGAGCACCCGGTCGCACGCGAGGCTTTGGGGTTAACGTACCTTGGAGTCATGGATTCGCGACGACTCATCGCACGATAGGACTAGGAAGAGATCCAAGGCGAGCACGACAACCGGTTGGTACAGATGATTACTAACCAATTTCAAGTAGAGATGGCAAGATTGTGGAGTCAAATGGATATACTCATGAGCGGTGATGCAAAGCCGCCCGCTAATTCGGGAGGCGCCCTCCTCGGCGTCGAGTGGCGTCGCGTCTCACAAGATAATTGTGAACATGACGACGTCCGATTACCGATAGACGACATCAAGGTAACGTACATCTATGGATCGCACCAAAGATAGACCTATAGGACGCCTTAGCTAATTGCGATCGTTTTGTAGGAGCCGACGCTGTAAGCTCCAAGTGAGGATGGATGGGTCCTTTGTATTGAGGTCAGCAGGGATGGTGTATCCATACGAGGAAGGGGCAAGTCTGACACGGTGCCCACCGGCGCGACGGTTACGCCAGGTCCGTGGATATGGTACATGTCAATTTCCGAGCCGCCCCGTGAAGATTTGCCCAACGAAGAGATCACAACACTAGGGGATGCCGTCCTCTCTTTTATCCAATGGCCCAAGAAGGACATCGCTCGACCCAAAGAAGGCGCGATCCGACACGACCATTCCTCTCCAACGGACCTCGATGACTCCACCTCATGTTTCGCCTCGTAAGGCCACCTCTTCGATTCCCGTGGAGAAGACGCCAAGAACAGACAAAAGCGTGCCGTAGTATCCGTTCCCGAGTCGTCTCACAAGAAGACGCTGCCAATCGCTAAGGCCAAATCGAAATCCACAAACGTTAAGGCGCCTCCCAAGTCCGGGAAGTCCGCGATACCCGGGAACTACATCATCGGAAAACCATTGTGCTCCGATCGCAGATAATGCACGCCGATATGCTTGTCGCTTTGCATGCACGGTACTTGGCGAAGACCCAAAAGAAGGGTGCGACATCGAATCACCGCCGATACGAGGACAAGCATTTCTTCAACGGACGAGGTACTTCGTCGTGGCTTCAATGACTTATTTCAACTATTCAACCTCGCTGGCCTCGACGCCTCGCTTCTACGATGTTGGACAATCGTAAGTGCGCATAATCAAGTTCTACATTCATGTAATACCAATAAATATCACAACTCATTGCTTATGTATAGATACATGTTTGAAAAATATCCGGAATGGAAAGAACCATTGGGTTTCTCGACCCACATGTGGTATCGTTGCAAACCATCCAACAAGACTCATCCTTCGCCGAGAAATACATAACGAGGTCATTGCTTCGCCGATTTAACATGAAGTACATAGTGGTGCCCTACAACCGTGGGTAAGTGTCACTACTTGCTATACAAATTTCATTTGTACTTTATACGCAAAGACGAACTTAGGTTTAATGACTATAGCGACATACATGAGTAGGTACCATCGATCCTTTTAGTTATTATACCCAAGAGGAACCATGTGATATACCTTGATTCCCTAAACCGCAACAAGCACGACTTCAAAGACTCTAAGAGGAATACTCGAGAGGTATGCTCATTTCCTCCTTACATAACTCTATTGTAGTCTTCATTCGCTTGAAATGGCCGAGGATAACCTTTTCAATCATGTAGGTCGCTCATCAATTATGTTGCCAACAAAGGAATATACAATGGAAAGAGCGCCAACTAACACACAGATGGATTTTCCCAGACGCAGCGCTACAACACTATAATCCTATATCATACTTCATAATAACGTGTCTCGAATCGACTATACCTATATATGTAATTCTATTTTTGCAAAGGCCGCCAAAAAAAGATGATGAGTTATGTGCAATCTATGTCTCGCTATCATATGCGCTAATCCTTACTGACTAGGAAGAAGGATCCCGAGGTTTGTCAATCTCAAATAATTATTTCCTAATTATAAATTTAAATATATATATCTTACCACTTTACTCTTGCTAGCGGCAGCCTTGAATTTACAATGTGATTCACTGCGGAAGAGATCAAGGACATTCGAGGAAGCTCTGCGCCTTTATCAACACGAAATCATTAACGACAACGGAGAGTTTCACTCCGCCGCCAACCCGAGCATCACCCCACTAAAACCTCTCAACGCAAAACAATTGTAATCTAGTTGTAACTATAGCGACAATACTTGAACAAATGCGGATATTTTGTAGTTTATTTTGAGTAATGATCACTTTGAGTTGTCATGGCTCCTTGAATCTGCTTACGTGAATGCTTGAATCTGTTTACGCGGAAAGCTTGTTTTCAGAGGGCATGGCTAGCAATTCCCGAGGCTAGCCAGAAAACAAAGAAATTGTGGGCGAAGTGCGAGCTATCACGAGCGGTTTTGTGTTAAAACCGTCAGGAAGTCAAGTATCACTGACGGTTTGCCGGCGAAAACCGCTCGTGATAGCGAAATATCACGACGGTTCTACAAAAAGCCGCTCAGATAGGAGAATATCACGAGCGGTTCTACAAAAAGCCGCCTGTGATATTCGTAAATCACAACGGTTTTTATTTAGAACCGCTCGTGATATTCTCCTATCACGACGGTTTTATTTAGAACCGCTCGTGATATTCTCATATCACGACGGTTTTACTGCTCAAACCGCTCGCGATATTTGACTTCACTGCACGGTTTTTAATAAAACCGCTCGTGATATTTCGTATCATAGACGGTTTTGTACCGCCTGTGATAATATCTCGTTATCACGCATCAACAAACATAGACGGTTCGGAAACCGTCTGTGATGACGGTTCCGAACCGTCTGTGATGTCGGTTCCTGTAGTAGTGGAGATTAATACCTTATGTTTAGTGGCTGGGAATGAACAATTTAAGGGCAACCATGCAATAGGAATAACTACCTCTAATCGGGAAAATAAACTTTAACACAAAAGCATGCATACATACAATTTGTAAACAAAGTATTAGACTTTGAAAGTAATAGGACATTTATGATCAAACTGCTTGCCTTGCTAGAGACAACTTTCTTGCTGCAGAGGATCACTCTCGTATACAATATAATCGTCGGAACCTATCGAAAGAATCGAGAAGCACAAATAAGAACGAATAACACCGAGAATACTCAAAATTCAAAATCATCCAAAAATCATAAAAAATACACAGAAGGTAGAGCATGACTTTAAATGAATTTATCAACAAAAATCAATCGATTTGGATGTTCTATGCAAAAGTTATGGCAATTTGAAAGTCAGTTTTCCAGAAAATCCAAATAAATAGCTATCTGTTACTGTTCATCCGAAATTAAATGTTTTGGTGAAAATTTCCAAAGAGGTGGTGTACATGAAATTTTTATGGTAGACAGAGCACCATATGAGATGAACAATGGAATTTGATTCACCTCATTTGGAGCTAAGATGAATTTTCTATGATTTTTCAAAGTCATGAAAGTAGTGTACAAAACATTTGTAAAACAAGATTTTCCAAGATAGTAATATACTCAAAATCTATTCTACCATTTAGCAAACTAACAGAGGAATCCAACAAAATTGATTTCACTCCATTCTGAGTTATAGAGAAATACTAATGCATTTTTCAAGTTAAATCAATTTTTAGAACAACAATAATACTAATCCTAAGGAAATTTTGCTAACACTAACTTCTGGACAGTAACAAGGTTCAAACCATTTTTATATTAAAGTAAATTTAAAATAGAAACCAACAAAATTTGAGTCATCCAAAAAGGAGTTGAAATGAATTAGTTATGAGTTATAGAAATAGAAATGAAGGCATAAGTTCTACTGTTGGTTAGCTAACCAAATATTCAAATTTTGACTTATGATAACTTTTACTCCTTCAGACTAGATGTGAAAGGTTAGTAATTATATTTAATAAACCATTTACTTTGGCATTCGAATTAGCTCTAACTCACTGTTATTTGATTTCTGCATTCTAATCTTGCCTCCCATAAAGTTCCTACTCTCTTTGATTTAAATGACAACGGCTGGATAATGTTATCCAGATGAAGTTGATATTTCTGTTTTTAAGTTCATTGGACTGTTAAGAGCTACTAAGTAATATCAACCATACTTAAGTACTAGACTCAGCTAACACCAAGAGGTTTGAAACTTTGAAAACCTTTAAAAGCTATTAACCTTACTGACTGTTCTCTATTGGTTTTTTTGAATGATCATACTATACTGGGCTTTCCAAAAAAAAAAAAAGGTTGCTCCTAAAAGCTTAAGTGTTTAAAAGGCTAATCAATACCCCTTTTAACTACTTGACTAAGCAAGGTTATTAACCTATTGACAAAACTTACTATTTTCATATTACTGCTTATGCACTAGAACAGGAAAATTCTCTCTGGACAAGTGCTACAATTAGTCTCCCCTCAATTTGAACTTCTAGACTTGCTAACTAAATTGAGTAACACAAATGACCATCATCAAAATCTGGTAGTATAAGGCCATTGATTTTGCCATGAGAGTTGCACTGACAAGCTAAACTTTATTTTTATCTCTTCTGTTGGTTTACAAACTTTGCAACTATAATGATTTTTCATATTTGATTACTCGATGGTCTCAAAATACTCATCTCCATACTTGATTTTCAGTTTTGATTTCTTCTAGCAGATCAATACTCGACTAACTAATTGACTTAGGAACAAAACTAACTACTACCCCAGCAAAGACATTTCTAAATTAAGAAAGCACAGGACAGAGGTTCAAACAAGAATGTTATACTGACAACTCAGTTTTACATGTAAACCACATTCATAGATCATATAGCCAAGAGAGTTTGAACCCCAAAATTACCAATTCCCTAATTCATTGGCTAAGCACTTCTTCTTAAGTGATTTAAGAGGCATTAACAAATTTTGTTAACAATGGCATAACAGAGAGGAAAAAAATTAGTTTTCAGAGAATCGAAAACAGGAGACCAGCACAGGAAACAGCTCGGACCAAATTGGGGGCGGCGAATCGCCGATGACTGGAGCGGCGTGGGGGACATGGCGATGGCCAAAATGGGTTGCCAGGGTGTCAAGGGAGCTAGGGGTGGTCTTGGGGCGGCCGGAGAGGCACTGTGGTGGCGCGGCGACGATGGGTGGCGGCCGGCCGTGGGGTGGAGATGGCGCGACGGCGCACGGGGGCTAGAGGGAACAAACTAGAGAGAGCACGAGTAGCCTTGGAGTACCTGAAACACGAGAGGGTGGTCGGAGGGAGTCGCGGTGGTCGGAGACGGGCTGGCGGCGGAGACCGACGGCGGCGCGGGTAGGACATCGTGGGCGGCGACCTGGAAAGGGAGAGGGCACCAGTGAGTGATATGGGGAGGTAGAGGGTAAATATGAGCTACTCACAGAGGGAAGAATCGAGCTGGGGCTCGCTGGAGAAGACACGGCGACGGTGTAGGCAATTTTGCCGGACTTGGAGAAGAAGGGGTCCGCGCGGCTCCTCGGTTGAGCATTCCCCAAATTGATGGAAGGGAAAGCCTCTTGGGGAGCTAGGACGCACCGTGACGCGGATGTGGGTGGTTGAAACTCGTCGGAGCGGCCGGAGAGCTTGGAGGCGGCGCGGCCAAGCCGAAATGGCATTCGAAGCTTGGAGCTTAGGTTGATTTGAGGGCGAGAAATGGAGGGGGAGGTAGGGGATTGACGAGAGGGAGGTGATGCGCTCAATGCTAGGCTTAAATGGGTCGAGCAGGGAGGAGTTCCTTGTGAGAAACCGAGCTCTGTCTCTTCTCGGTAATGGCGTTCTCCCGCGATTTTCACGGCGTGGACGGAGAGCAGAGCGACGGCGTAAGTAGGAGAAGGCCCTGGTTGGTTGTCTTGGGCGGCGGCACGATGGAGCTTACGGGGAGAAGACGGGGAGGCCGGGCGGCGTGGCGCAAGCTCCTCTGCTGGCCGCAAAGATGCAGAGCCAGCGTGGGGAAGAAGAACTCATGAGTGGGGCCCACAGGTCGGTGGAAGAGGGGAGAGGTGGTTCGGTCGGTCACTGTTCCGGGTTGGGTTAGGTCGAACCGAGTCAGCGGATGGGTCCGGTCGGAGGAATAGTGCAAAGGCGAGAGTTTTGAATTTCAGATTTGACCGAGAAACAACAGGTTTGACCGAGGCCTAAAAAATAGAAATAAAATTCTAAAAATTCAGAAATAATTTAGGGGGCTTCCTGGGACATCCTAGTACTCATAAAAATTTTAAAACCCACTGATCAAGATTTAATTTGTGTAATTTAAATTCAAACTTGGAATAGGTTATAGATTTTAGTTTGAATTTTCTGAGGGTTAAAACTATCCCCAAAAATTTGGGAAAAATTATATTTATTCATTCTAATTATTATATTATTTGAATAAATTATTTTCAGATGATGTTAATAAGTTTTTATTCTTGTTTTCTTTTGGAATTTAAATTTGAAGTGTATGTTTTCTTTGATTTCAACAATTTCAAAAGCAACAAATTATGCAGATGCTCCAGAAAAACCAATGCATGTTCAAAAGTTTTAAATTCTCCTTATTTGTATACATTTGAAATACAAACCCAAGTGGAATAAATGATGCAAAAGATTCAAAAATACTGTGCTTGTCAATGAGATGCATACTAATTATCATTTATTAAATTGGGGATGTTACAATAACTGGACGTTATGGCCAATGTTAACTTAACTTGCCACGCAGGGCTAAAGAAACAAATAAACTCTTGCAGCGAAACAGAAAAACTTAGAAAGACCAATCAACATGCCCACAGGCAAACGAGTGGAGAACGCTTCCTAATTCGCAAAGTCTTCATAGTACTCCTTCTCGAAGAACTCTTGAGCAACTTGATACTATTCAATTCAGCAGCAAAGTTTTAAGTTGTGAGTACATAAAGTACTCAACAAGTCGTAGGGAAACAGTATGCATTTAATATTCATGCAAGGCTTGAACAAAGGATTAGCTGTATGGTTCTTTTACAGAAAACAGTATTGACAATAAATATGGTAAATAGATTGAAATGCGTAATTTGAAAGACAATAAATAAATAAAGTAAACAACTTATTTAAAATCAACCAGTGAACTTCCCATTCACTTCCCAACCAAACCACAAGTAAATTCCACATTCACCAAACGAACATTATATTCACCAGGTGAACTTCCCAATCACACCCCGACATATTTTATAAAGAAACTCTACCTCTTGTGTGAAATCCCCGAGCATGTCTATGACCGTGGATGTGGCTATTTGAATAGATTGATTAACACTTTGCAGAGATTGTACACTTTACCCACAAGATGTAATCAACTTGTACGGAGCTGATCATAATAAAACCTTTCGGAAGTTTTATCCCAACAATTGACTCTCCCAATGTTCATACCGTCGAACCCAACCTCACCGCTGGTCCGACGCACACCATTGGACCTGGAGACGACGAACTGCCCATAGATGTGACTTTCAGAATAGTCCACACCTCCACCTATCACTAAACCTATAACCTGAGTAGTCAATGTCAAAACTCCACAACTTACTAAGTTAGGTCTGTCCCACTCCAGGCATGTGGTTGTACAGTTGTGGCTCAATTCAATGCCGCACAAGATTAAGTCCTTGACAAGTTACTTAAGCAAGTCTACCACATCCCACAACGTGCTAACTGCACCTCCTTTACTTTACGATCGCTCGCCTGAGTGGAAATCATTTCGTTTAACCAAGACCAATGACATATCTAGTCATGGTACACAAATTTTAACAACAGTGGCTACCCGCCATAATTTCATATCTCATTAAGTCAAATTTAACATTATTAACATTTGATCATGAGCCCATCGTAACTAAGTATGACTAAGCATCTCTACGATACCCATGTTGGTGATACAAATATATCCAACTAATATTAACCATTCTATGGTGACAAGTGATTCATAGTATTCAAATGTTCAATGGAGGCAAAATGACAACTAGGTGATTAACTACTCCCAAAACAGTTGATATAAAGGTAGCATACTATTGATATAAAACAATATAATTTTGAAATCATAGGTTTAATATGATCAAAGGACTATGAACTGCCTTGGCTTTGGCTTTACTCAGTTACCACACTTGGATCTTCAAAGTTTGCTTCTGCTTCTGCTACGTGAAACAGATCGTCTAACGAGAGAGAAAACAACAGGCTTAGCACAAATAAATTCAGAAGGAATTCAAATAAAATCCAAAAATAATAAAACCAACTCTAAAAGAAAGAGCACGATTTTAGATAAAATTTTGGAACTTGAATGGACTAAATCGGAGTTCGAACGAAGGAGAACGAACTCTCGGAAGATTTGCCGAAAAGGAAAAAGAGAGAGAGAAAAGAATATGTCAGGGAATATTCCTTCGGCTGAAAAGAAAAAGAAAAAGAATTTGGAACTAACAAGTGGGGTCAAGGTGTAAGAGAGAGAAAGAGAAAAAGAGAGAAGATGACATGTGGGACCAAAGTGGCTGGAGAGAGAAAGAAACAGAGAGAGGATGACAAGATGGGCCCATATGTAAGAGAGAGAGAAAGAAACCTTCAGAGAAGAAGAACAAAGAAGCTTTGGCCGGTGGCAATGGCGGCGACATCGACGGCGAACAGAGGCGAGGCAGGGGCGGCTGAGGGCAAAAATGGATTCCCATGAATGAGAGGAACACAAGGGTGGTGGTAGTTCGATAAGACCGGCGATGAGGTGGTGGCAACGGCGACAATGGCGGAGGAGGAGCTTTGGGTAGTGACGGGAATGCTCAGAACGGACGGAGGTCGACAGGAACGGCGGCGTGACGATGATGGCCGGCGACGAAGAAGATGAGTGGCGGCGGGGCAGTTCGGTGACGGAGAGAAGGCAAGGAAGAAGGGGTTCGAAAGAGGAAGGCTTGGAACACGAGATGACGCACACGGGATAGCGAAGGGACTCACCAACAGAGAGATCGGGCAGTGGTGGCCGGCATTGAGGAACATGGTGCTACGATGGCTTGGTGACCTTCGAGCGAAGAGGACGGGAGCTGCGAGTAGAATGCGACTTTACCATTGATGAAGTTGAGGAGGGATCCTTATCCCCCACAACTATACGTCCAGATGGGGAACCAGCTTCCTCAGAGGGCAAGGGTCAATCCGACCACAATGAGGGCTGTCCCAAGGCAGACTTGGGACACGGTGAGGGTTCCCTCTCCAAATATCCAAGTCCATCTGAGACAGTCCGACCTGGCGCGACAACTCTTGGAAGTCGTAATTCTGGATCTTCGTCAACATCTGGTGATTCTCTCTCTTCGGTTAGGCCAGCCAAGGATGTGATCGAACATGCTCTTCCTATGAGTTCAACATCCCAACGCAGGACTCGCTTACCGATAGAGACAGTTATAACCTGGAATTCCCCTTCCTGGAGGGGTTTACTCCAAGTCGTCAGATGGTGTCATTCGACGACTCCTCAAGCGAGGAGGCCTCTAGCGCAAGTGGAGATCATCAATGGGAGGTCTTCGTCCTGACCTCAGGTAGTAATAACTCTCCTAGAGACAAGGCTGAAGATGCTCCCCGAAGATCACACCCTACGACCGCTCGTGGCAATGACAAGGACACCTCCGACGATAACCAGAGTCAATACTCTGATGAGCGTACGGGAAATTCTCGAGATCATCGTACTTCATTAAGGCAAGCTCAAGGATCAAGTATGAATGATTCTGAAACAAACCGACAGAAATGAGTCGCAGCTCAGAGAAAATTGCCTCAATACCAGTCGAAAGAAGCTCAGAAACTTCAGCATATCAACGACCTGCTCGAGAACCCATCTCGAGAACTTGCCCGAGCACCTGGCTACGACCTCTTCACTGAAGAGATCGCACGAAGGCTGTGGAGTACGATGAGCAAGCTCGAACGACCCAGCCGGCATCATTCCAGAAGTCGTAGCAGTATGACTCCATCAGCTTCCAGTCGATCGAATAACTCCCGCATGGAGATCACCGCAAGGTGCATCGCTCCCCAATCCGGAAAAGAGTTCCTTGAACGCCTGACGATCATAAAGCTCCTAGGAGAGGTGATCATTCACCACTCCAATCCAGAGGTCTGCAATAGCAGACAAGATACGAGGAGTATTACCCTCGTAGGATCGAGACTTACCATACGTCAGATTCACCCCTTGCTGGATATCGTCGAGTACGATCACCTAGCGATGTCAACCCCTCTTTTCTACAAAGGAGGCGTTACGACGTGATTACCGGATGTCGGGCATTCTCTCCTGACCTCTGAGCAGTTCACTGGCCGCCGCGGTTTCGACCAGGGAACATGGAGAAATTTGATGGGTTTCAAAATCCCATCGAATTCCTTCAGATCTACACAACCGCTGTTCGAGCAACAGGAGGAGTAGAGCGCATCATGGTAAATTACCTTCCGACTGTGCTCGAAGGGTCTGCTCGATCGTGGTTATTAAACAAACCAGTCGAGTCGATCTACTCATGGCAACACCTTTGTGATCTGTTGCTGGCCAATTTTCGGGGCACCTACCATCGCCCCGGAAAGGAGGACGACCTACACAGGATGCGACAAAACGACCACGAAACACTACGCTAATTCATCAGGCATTTCAGTCAAGTTTGCAATTCTATTCCTAAGGTTTCTGACACATCTGTTATCAGAGCCTTTAAGCAGGTAGTCTGCAGCAGAAGGATCACGGAGGACATCGCTTTGAACCCTCCCGCTATTGTAGCTGAACTCTTCGAGATGGCTGGTACGCTACTGCTGATGAAGCAATTGAGTGGACCAAAATCATCGATCGAGATGACCAGCACCCTCAGGAGACTGGCGAAGGTAGCAAAAAGAAGGATAAAAAGGCCAAGAAATCCAAGAACAAGGCAAAGGGACAAAAGCCTCAAGCCAATGCTTCTAAGGAGATCCTGGTTGTAAGCGATAAGGAGCCACGAACTGCCAAGCAATACCCCGATTGAGGCAAAGGTAAGTGCCCCAAACGGAAGAACGATAAGCCTAGGTGGTGCCCTTTCCATAAAAAGGAAGGACATGACCTTCGCAGCTACCGAGTTTCCAACGAAAACTCGAAGACTATTACAATGGCAAAGGGTCACTTCCTACTCTCGAAGAAGTAGGGCAAGCCAGTGGTCGTACACAGTCAGATGACAAAGAGGACATGCCATTTCAAGATCCCGAGCACACCATCGAGCACATCTTTGGGGGGTCATCGGCTTACGAGTCAAGACGATAGCTTAAAGCGGTCGAACGCGAGGTAAACTCCATTGACTCCACTCTTGTCAAATAAGTACCGAAGTGGTCGGAAGTCACCATCTCTTTCGAGAAGGTTGACTGTCTGATCCCTTCAACTCGACCAGATCGTTATCCGATCTTGGTCGAACCCACCATCAACAACTGTCAAGTAAATCGAGTGTTGATTGAAGGTGGGAGCTCGTTAAACATTTTATTGACGAATACCCTTGACGAGATGCAAGTACCCAGGACCAAGGTAAGACCGGTAAGATATTCATTTTATGGTATTATACCAGGGTCTTCAGCCAAACCCATTGGTCAAGTTTCTCTTCCTTTAACATTTGGTACACCAAGTAATTTCAGGACGGAGAAGATCTCCTTTGATGTGGTCGATTTCGATACAGCATATAACGCCATACTCGAACGACTAGCTTTGGCAAAATTCTTAATGGCAACTCATTATGGGTATCAATGTCTTAAGATGCCAGGTCCCAAAGGAGTAATCACAATTCATTGTGATAAGAAGATGGCGCACAAGTGTGATCGTCGATCCCTCGAGATGGTGGGTCAGATACCAGCTCGGGAAGAAAAAGGGCAGCCTTCGACCAAGAGCTTGAAACCTAAAGCTGCGCCCAAGCCAAACGACCAAGTCAAAGAGGTTCCCCTGGATCAGGAGGAACCTTTGAAGACTGTTCGCATCGGGGATACTTCTGACTCCAAGTAGGAAGACACCCTCATCACTTTCCTCCGAGCAAACGCAGATGTCTTCGCGTGGCAAGCATCCGACATGCCCGGAGTCCTCAGGGAAGTGATCGAGCACAGGCTAGCTTTATGGCCTGACAAAGTACCCGTAAAACAAAAATTACGGAGATTTTCCCCTGATCGACGAGATGCTATAAGGTCAGAATTGGACAAGCTACTTAAAGTAGGCTTTATAAGAGAAGTCGACCACCCAGAGTGGTTGGCCAACCCTTTAATGGTTAGGAAGTCTAACAGCAAGTGGCAAATGTGCGTAGACTTCACTGATCTTAATAAAGCTTGTCCAAAAGATGATTTCCCTTTACCTCGTATCGATCAGTTGGTTGACTCTACTGCTGTGTGAGGACCCCGGTTTATTTGGCTTGTAATGTTTAGTCATCCATTGACCCTAACATCACAAACAAAATAACCCGTGTCTTCGAGATGTGTATACTTCCCAGAAATGCAGTATACACACCCCTTTACAAAATTGTTCATCAATATCATACAAGACATAGAACCAAAGCACGAACTAGATTAAAACAAAGGCATACATATCATAGAGTTAATACAAAAGGGGCCGACCGGCCAAATAACAACTAAGAAAGATAAACACAGCGGAAGCAAAAGCCATAAGATGGCGATAAACAAAAGAGAGCCATGTGGTTTGCCTTTAGCCCACAAGGCAACCGACCGGGCCGCCTAGCTAGTCTTCCCAACCGCAGCACATCTCACAAAAGTAAAGCCCTTGGGGCTCTACCTCCTCTGCAACAAAGTTATGAAGCAAAGCAAATGAGTACAAAAATGTACTCGCAAGACTAACGTGTAAAGGTAACAGACCTATACATATGCTACATGCAAGCTTATTTAAGTGGAAGGCTTTAGGCTCATTTTGGCATAAAGCAAGTTTTCATTTGCAATATTTAAATAGATTCAAAGCAGTTTTGCAATTCCTTTTTAATTTGCAATTAACAACGAGACAATAACCATAATAATAATAGATAGAGGACAACAACAATCCTGGAAGTGACTAACCCAATAGCCACCACAACAATAGCATGAATTACCCATTCATACCACCCATGTTAAGTTTTAATTAAAGGTTGTAGTCTAATTCTTGCGTCAAATAACCAAGCGTGTCCATAACCTAGGACGAGGCTATTCGAATAGATTTAACCCTGCAGGGGTGTACCACTGTACCCACACGCCAGCCGCCTTTTTGCCACTAGATTTAGCACATTTCCTTTGGTATGCCGGCACGGCTAAGTCCTATGAGACATTTCCAATGGAGGATGCTAATTAAGAGCCGCGACAACCCAAAGGGTAGGATACACCGGCCCAACCTAAGCAACTGCGGGTGCTCCCAATCCCTATAGAAATATTTTAACCACCATCGACTCATAATTAACACCCCCCAAAGTACTTAGTCAAGAGAGGTCCCATATCCCCCTCGTGTGGTTAGCACGCAAAATTGCTTGGATCAATGGCGCAAGTAATTTGGTCCTTGGGGACTTAGGCACCATTCCACAAACCATAAGTTCACACCAAACATCCATTGTGCCCAAGTCAAATAGTTTTCATTTTCAGTTTTGTTTGACTCTACAAATTAACAAAGCCCAAGTTGGACATAATGGGATAATAATTAGATTTGTGTGATCAAGGTCATCGACATAATGTCGACAACCGCCCAATTCTACCGGTAGCTAAGCATTCTAAGCATGACACCGCAAAGACAAAACAAGAGCATAATTAAATCACCGGGCTCTAATTCACTAGCGATATTATTAACCTATGGATCGTGGCAGTGGATAACAATTTAAGGGCAACCATGCAATAGGAGTAGCTACCTCTAAACGATAAATTACTTTGACATAAAAGCATGCATACATACAAGTTAAACAAAGTATTAGACTTTAAAAGTAATAGGATTAACGGGATATGATCAAACTACTTGCCTTGCTGGGTATGCTCAGTTTGCTACAGAGTATTGCTCACGGGATCAACACACTCGTCGACACCTAATCGAAAAGGCGAAAAGAATCGATAAGAACGACGAAAACCAAGAAGACACCACAGCAAACTTTCTCCAAATGCTCTGAAATTTTTACAGCAGCAAGAGCATGATTTTTAAAGAATTTATCAATAAGAACTAATTGATTTGGATTCTCAATGCAAAAGATATGGCCAAAACAATTCTGCTCAGCCTATAAAATGCAATCTATTACTATTCATCATAATTAAATTGTTTAGCAAAAATTTATAGAAAGGTAGTGCAATTGAAATTTTTATAGTAAATCAAGCACCTCATAAGATGAACAACCCAATAGGATTCATCTCATTTGGAGCTATTATGCACTTTCTATAATTTTTCAAAGACATGAAAATGTGCACAACTAAAATGCACCCACAATTCTTTTGAAAATAGTGACATGCCTAAATCCTATTCTACCATTTAGTGCACTAATAGAGGAAGCCAACAAAGTTGGATTCACTCAAAAAGGATCTCTAGAGAAATACTTATGCATTTTACAAGTTAATTGCAATTTTTAGAGCAACATTAAAAGTTAATTTCTAAACCAATTTGCACAACTATTTTCTGGAGCCGAACTGAGCTCACAACCATTTTTAGATTAAAGCCCAGATCAAACCAGAGCTAACAAAATTGGAATCATCTCATTTGGATTTAAAATGAAATAGTTATGCATTTTCAAAGTTTATTACCTTTTTCAGTTTGCAAATAAACCCATCGGGAATTTCTGAAAACCAATACGACGCGGGAGGACATCAGCCGTTGATTCTCAATCGGACGGCCCAAGACCTCCCAGTGAAAACGCGCACGCGCCCGTAGGATCGACGAACGTGGGGCGTGGATCCTGGATCCAACGGCTCACGACCTGCGGCATCGCGCGCTCGCGTCCGCGCGAGCTCGGAGAACGTGGGCCATGGATCCTGGATCCAACGGCTCACGACCTGCGGCATCGCGTGCTCGCGCGCGGCGCGTTTGGATCTCGCACGCGCGAACGGGGTGGAGGTCGTGGCCATTGATCGCGAGATGGACGGCTCGCGACCAACGCGCACAGTGCACGCGCACGTCCCGCGAGATCTCGCCCACAGATCCAAACACGAACAGCTCGGGGAGGTCGCTACAATTGTCAGTTTCGTCCGACAACGAAACCGACGGCAAAGATCTCCTCACCGCCGGCGTTCTACGGCACGGCGGCGCAAATGGGTGCCAGGTCTGGGTGCGCAATAACAGTGCGCACCCACTGGTACCACCCACACCCGCGGGGGTGGACCAGAGTGCCGGTGAGCTGGAGAGGGGCGGCGCGGTGGCACACGGCCAAATGACAAACAGCACAAGGAGCTCTGCAGCAGTCATACAAGCGTGTGCCACACAACTAGGGGACTACCAGGAGGTACCTGGAGGTCACGGAGGTGCCGAGGAGGACCGGGAAGCTTTGCGACACTGGACTTTGCCGGCGCTAAGGAGGACAAGTGGAGGAGAGGACCTGGGCAAAACCACAGCACCGGGTCATCACCATGTGCTCCACAAAGTTAGGGGGGGTGCTCATAGAGCAAAGGATTGAGAGGGGAGGTCCTTACTGGACTTTGACGAAAAAGGGGGGAGCTCACGGCCAAAAGCTCCAAACTCCAATTAGCCCGCTCCTGAAAAGGTCAACCCAAAATGGAGTTAGGGTTAAAACTTCCCAGAAGTTAGAGGAGCAAAAATGGAGCAGAGGTCGAGAGAGGGAGCCACGGGAGCACTGCCTTCACCAAGAGCTCCAAGATGCTTCAATGGCGGCCAAGGAGGTCTGAGGAGAAGGGAGCTCAGCCAAGCACGGTGGTGCAAGGCGGAGCTCAATGGTGTGTAAAGGAAGCCAAGGGGGAACCAAGGGAGGTCTTATAGCTCGGGGGGGGGGCAGAGGTCATGAGCTAGGGCTAAGCTCCATGGTGAGCTTAGCCCATGGCTCGGTCCATGGCTCCACCAGGATGTGGAGGTGACGGGCGGTCGGAGCAGTCGTGAGGCGGAAAGGCTGACACGCAATAAATGCCCGCAACAAAGAGCTGTTGGGGGACGTGACAGGTCACTGACCTCCTCCACTGCCATGGCGCACGCGCGCGCTTGAGGAAGGAGAAGAACAGGACCTCGCCGCCACCATTGGATCAGTGAAGGGGGAGGTCGTGACTCTCAGATCCGCAACGGTGCGATCTGGAAAGGCACAGGGGAGGTCGCAGCCACACGATCTGCATCGCATGGTGGCGCAAAGAAAAGGGGCGGTTGCGCGCGGTGAGGGGATAGGAGGTCACGGCCGTTGGATCTGCATCCAAAGGCGTAGAACCGATAGGGAGGACTTAACTGCAGCGCTCGACTTTGATAAGCGAGGGGAGGTCGTGGCTGCTGGATCTTAATCCAACGGCGCACAATAACGATGGGAGGTCGTGGGCGCTGGATTTTAATCCAAGGACACACAACAAAGGGGGAGGTCAAGACCGTTGGATTTACATCCAAAGGCGTTGAACAGAGGAGGGAGGTCATGGCCATTGCGCATGGTGCAAGGGGAGGTCGTGGCGGTTGGATTTCAATCCAACGGCGCACAACAATGAGGGGAGGTCGTGGTGGTTGGATTTCAATCCAACGACACACAACAGAGGTGGGAGGTCACGCTGGTGCGCACGATGCGATGGGAGGTCACGGCCGTTGGATTGCGATCCAAGGGCACGCAACTTTGAAGGGAGGTCATGGCCATTGGATTTACATCCAAGGGCGCACAACGGTGAAGGGAGGTCGTGGCTACTGCGCACGATGCTAAGGGAGGTCATGGCCAGTGGATCTTGATCCAATGGCGACGAGAGGATAGGGGAGGTCGTGGCTATTGGATCTTGATCCAATGGTGACGAGCTCAGGTGCGGGAGGTCTGGGCCGTTGGGCACGACACAGAAAAGGGGAGGGGAGGTCCTGGCCGTGAGATTTTCATCTGACGGCGATGAGAGGTGAGGGGAGGTCGTGGCCGTTGATTTGGATCCAACGGGGCACGACCTCGCGCAGGGGAGGACTGGTGCGCTTGGTAAAGAGGGGAGGTCGTGGCCATGGATTTTGATCCAATGGCTACGACCTCGCGAGGGAGGAGGACCTCGCGGTGAGCTAGGCCAATGTTGGCTGAGGCGGAGGTTGTGGTCGTGATTCTGATCCAACTGCTACGACCTCACGCGGGGAAAGGGCACAGGTGAGCTGGCCGCGCGGTTGGGTTGCGGCAGAGGTCGTGGCCGTTTATCTTGATCCAACGGGCACGACCTCGCCCAGGAGGAGGAGCACGGGCTGAGCCGGGAGTGGGTTGGGTTCGACCCACTTGGAAAGTGGTTCGGACCCGAGGAACAGGGCCAGATTTGAAATTGAATTTGAAGGCTGAGGTTGGAGAAATTTTTAGAGGTAGCAAATTAACTCCAAAAATTTTAAAATTTTAACTAGAGCTTCCTCACTCCAGGATTAACCTTGTAACACCCCAGCCCAACAAAGGCCTAGGATGCTACTAAAAAAATAATTTAAAACATATACAAACTAAAACTTCATACAAAAATTCGGCAGAACCTCCTTTGTATAACTAAGTATACCGGAGGTTCCGTCAGATGCATAATTTATTATCAATATCTCAATATCTAAAATCCATCAAGCAACCATAGTGAATCTATTCAGCTAAAGCATAAGTAAGCATAATCAAGATTTACCACCCTCATTATTACAAATAGTTCAATGCATTCAAGCATAACCAAAATTATTCCTTAAGAAGTTTGCTTTTGTTAAGGTATGAACTAATGATGATCATCTCTAAAAGAATGTGTGGTAGTGAGTGCATCCTTAGCAAATCCTACTCCCTCCCATGTATGCCGTTCTTGCAAGAAGTACCTAAAAACACAAGAAAAACAAGAGGTGAGCCCAATGACTCAAAGAAGTATAATAAAAGGCATCAACAATGAACAACCATGTAAATCAGCATTTAAACCTCTCAATTTCACATATCAACTATCTTACACATGCATGTATGCAATATGCTCAAAAGACAATTCTCTTCCTTCTCTTTCCTTTTGCATTTTACAGTAATGCAAAGTGCGATCCGTCGATGCACACCTATGCATGTACCATCCGATGCAGGATTATTGCCCATACGCCACGCCAGATGGGGATTTAAGCCCATGCTCTTCAAGCATGGGGACCTTTAGCCCGTCATCAACATGACGGGACCTCAAGAGATGCTTGGTCATCACGTGACCAAGACTTCAATAATTCAGCATGATGCATATGTAAGAACTCTCAAAATTATCACAACATGCATCCACATCAATATTTCATATGAATATCCTATTCATAAAGCTCATCAACATAGAACTCACAAATTATCGATATCCATGATTAACACGTAAATCACAACTCTAGCAACCATGAACATTATCAAACAAGCCATCATCACGATCATGAACACACAATGCCAATCAGCAATATCTATTATAACCGTCATTATACTTGCCTTAACCGCGAGAGAGTGAAGGATGCGCCAAGGTGCCGCCCGGACCCATCCACCACCTGAGTAATTAATATAACGATACTAAGATAGCAGTAGCGGAACAAACCAAAGCATACAACAACAATCGCTAAGTTGAAGATCGCCTAACTCGATCCCAACCCCAAATCCTACACGCCGATCTGTCCCTCGGTGGACTGTCAACTTCTAAAATTCATATATATTGATTCAGAAGTCCAATTAAAGTTTTCTTAGACTTTCTGGAAAGGTAATTAAATTATCCAACTAAGTCTAGTTGGTGAACCTCTGAATCGGCCAAATAATACCCCTACCAAGCCAGTTAATAAAACATCGATTTCCCGTCAGGCTCTCTGGACAGAGCACTAAAAATGCCATAACTTTCAGTACGTGTATCCAAATCCCATGTTCTTGAGCTTTCTGAAAATCTGAGGCACTGATCTACAGCTTTGGTTATACTGAGCTTCTCTGATTTCCCCTTTAACTAGTCGTTTAAACCAGATTACTAAAACCTGTCAGAACACCAACGATTCTGCAGAACAGTCCCACTAATAAAATCATAACTTCTGCTACAGGGGTCCAAATTACGTGTTCTAGCCCTTTGTGGAAAGATGGCGACGTCCTATACAATATCCTAAGAGACGTCCTGGACCAATTCTGCCATCTACTGCCCCTATCAAGCCAAACTACAGAACATCAATTATCACGTCGGGTTCTCTGGACAGTTCACTAAAATTATCATAACTTTTTCTACGAAGGTATAATCCTTACGTTCTTGAGCTTTCCGGAAAGGTGAGGAAATTACCCATCTTTTTCATTATAACGAGATCCTCTAATTTCGTATTTAACTAATATATTAACTCAAATTTCTACATACTGTTTGAATGCCGACAGATTATCAGGACAGCGACACTAGAAAATTCATATCTCCCTGACCGTTAATCGGATTTGGGCGTTCTTGGTGGCCACGTAAAGCTAAGGACATGACGCAAATATCTCTAAGAGAGTGGATCCCCAGATTTTACTTCTAAATACATGAAAACCGTCACACAAGGTTCTGGACAGAACCAATCTAATTCCCGCAGAACAACCGATTTTACTAACCGCAACGAATTCGCATCTAAAACGAAACCAACAGCGAAGAAACTCATCGTTACCCTTAGAGAACTGATGTAGATCACGAAGAACACCACGCAATCCCGCTTCCCCTCCCTTCTCTCCTTCCTTCTTCCTTTCTCTTCCTTGGTCGGCAGCACCCGAGGAGGCTTCTCCCTTCCTTCTTCTTGGCCGACAGCGGAAGCTAGGGGTGGGGGTACTGTAGCACACCATGGTACTGTAGCACGGCGGCGGTACTGTAGCCGTGCTGCTATACCAACCCTAGGGTTGCCCCCTCTCCTTCTTATGTGCCCAACTACCCCTTCCCCTTGGGCCTAAATCTTTGTGGGCCTAAGCCCACGCCCAAAGTTGTCCAAATTATCGTAAACCCCCTCTCATCTCCTGTTAAAACACTTTCCTAATTGGTCATTCTCTCTAATTTATTTCTTCTCTCTCGAATACATTTGGGGTATTACATTCTACCCCTTAAACGGAATTCGACCCTAATTCTAATCACGCTTTCGCCAAAGAATAGCTTATTAACATTACCACGCACTGCTGTGAACAATTCCGATCTTGCTCAAGATGCGAGACTCAATTCACAAGTTGCTTCCTCTCGGACTTATGGGATCACATCACCTTGACGGATACCAATGTCTTACACTCAACATTAGTCTCGACCTTTATAGATACACTCAAGACACAGGACTCAAAGATAAGGTCTTACTTGTTGGCCAACAGCTCTAACAAAAACTCAAGTTTCGAACCTCTCATGTACTCACTCAGCAACGGAATATACAAGACATTGCATATTCCGCGCATGCACTCGAGATGGTCCTAGCGATTCGCCAATCTACAAATGTCCGTAACTATCAGAACCTATCCAACACACCTTTGGTTAAACTTCATTTTGGCACCGAATTACACCGTCTGCACCAAACACATGGGACTCTTGTTCCAACTCTCAGTCGAGCACTTTACCTATGCAAGCAGCATCTCCTTTAACAAGGGACACACAAAGAAGTCGCCTTCCAACTCACTTATCCGAAGAACTAAACTGGAAACAAAAGAGTCATAATGCATCCAACTCAAAACCATCTTCCTTAGAAGAGCCCAATCCAAAATCAATGGATTTATCAGAAAACTTTTCCACTTTTCAAGTAGGCAGTTTAGAAATAAATGCCACATAAGCCAAAAGCGAAATCACTCGAATAACCAGATTAACCATTTTTTTCTTAACTGGAAAGAACCACATATACCGACAAGAACCAACTCAATTTGTAATTGATACAGTTGTAAACACATAGTTCAAATAAGAACTAAGAGAATATCTCACTATCCAAGATCACACCCTTTTTCCACAATCTTTCTGTTAAGAATTTAACTTTCTCTTAAACCATAGGATCCCAAATCATCGCATAACACACTAACTCATTTATCTTAAATTGGCAACATCAAAGCTATGTTCGACCAAACATAAAATCCACACTTATAAAGGGAGACTCTTCCAATTGACAATATCACACTCTAGCCAACTTCTCTACCGAATGAATTACTTTGACAAAATAATTCCCAGCGCAACTCAATATAGATTTCACCCACCATCACATCCTCAATCATGTAAGGATAATCAATTTGAAATTCACATCACACACTCTTATTTACTACACCCAAAGGATACTATCAATGATCATCCCACTACTCGAATCCACTCTTATTCTACTACCTTTACACATAATCATTGGCAACCAAGGTTCTAGCATAAAAATGCAAAGCCCAAATTCAACCTCCAAGACTCCTACAACAAACTTCTCAGATAAAAGACCGAGAAATCCTTAGATTCATTCACTAAAATTCCCACACTCTAAATATACTCAATCATTATCATCCACATGTATATATTTTCTCGACCAAATTAACTTTTAGAAGAATTCTATCTCCCCGAAGGTTATTCACTAAAGCCAAGGCATACCTGCCGACAACTCAACCCTACCTACTATCCCATCAATTGACATTACGATTAGATTACTTCGCTAATCCCATTCTCATTAAACTACACCATCATATATCACCTACCCAACCTTGCAAAATTACCCAGTCGCGATACCCTAACACATTGATCAAGCTTCCAGACTTTCGATAATCCCAACATTCCAACATGAATGAAGGTTCTTGGATTATAATTCGCTATGGGTTCCACTAGTTGTAACACTAATCTGTTTTATTTCAACGACAATCATTCCATTTAAATCCAACTCTTTCCAAGAGTTATAGGTCAAAACCAAATCACTTTCTACTATTATTCAAATAGCTTGGCCCCCAAAATTCTCATTGCGATCATTTACTTGACCACCACCAATCAATCGCCACATTACACTTTATAAGACCTTGCAACCCAAGTCGGTTAATCTTTTCTCAATAGGAAAGAGCAAACAAATACGAATTTTAACACAGGAGGAAACGCTACTCCTCGCAATGAGCACGAAGCCCAGAGAAATAGTCAAATAGCATTGATCTCGAAAAACAAAAGACGAGACCACAAATGAGGGCACATGTCCCACAAGAAGGGAGTTTCAAACATCAATAGATCACAATAAAACATTGCTATTGAAACTCAAGAAACATTTAAGCATAAACTACCAAAAGCTCATAAATGCAAAACTCCAAACTTTTTATTTAACCCAGTATTACGAGAGGTAGTCAAATTACCTTCTTTCTAAAAGAATCATCACCACTCCCACAAGTCCCAATCCCTTGTAGACAATCTTATTAACATCAAGAATAATAATACACTCTTAACAATAATCTTTATCATCAACTCTTTTAACAAGGGCATGCGACCACAAGTCATCCTCATGAGACACACATGAATAAATCATATTTTTTCAACCCTTCACCTATTAGCAATGCTCATACTAATTTTGTACACAAACTCAATTTAGCGGTTATCGTAGACATTTAACGAATTATACATTCATGGAAGAATTTATGGTCCATTCTCTATCTGCGTTCCCACTAGCAAATATGAGACCAACAAGCAACCAATTAAAAGAAATTTCCAGATTATTATCCACTAGGACAACAGTCAATTACATCCTCATCTCTCCCTTCCTTCACAATTAAATTTATCCATTGAGGTCAAGTAATCCAACCGGTTTAGCAACCTAAACAATTTTTAATGATCAACCTTCTCATCAAAGATATACTGTTATCCTACCACTCTTCCATCAAGTAAACAAAGATCGCCAACTACATCCCATCAATTCATCTATTAGTGATGCTCAACACCCTACTTCAATACATTATAATTGCACCTTGCAATTACATATGATCAGTACTTATCCATAAAAGATAACTTTCAAGATGAATATCCACTATGACACTAATCTAACACCTTCTGGACTTATCCATCCCAATGGATTAGGTTAATCGATTGAGTCCAAAGAAATCCGATCTGCGAGAGAAGCTTACCAAAATTATCACCCATAGTGATCAAACTAGTTTCATCAACGTTCCATACTTCTTAATAACTCTTCTGACCCCAATTAGGTATGGACAATCTTTTATCGCTACCCATCAGGTAATTACTCTATGACAACATCACATTAATCAACTCCAAGTCCAAATATCCGGTTAAGACCAATCATGCACCACATTGCGGATTCGACTTGATAACTCAAACCTTATCGATGAACTTCTATGTTTAACACCTTTAAGCTTAAACATATCAAGACCTCACAAAAGGATTTTAACTCCTTCGTAAAAAAAAGCGCATTAACTTCAAAACTCAAATAATCCAAAAGAAATACAAAAGCCAAAGCTTTCACATGATAAAGAACTTGCAATGAAATCTTTCAAGATCCGAATACCCAAATAATAAATGAATCGAGATCTTCCAATAAGAAGGCGAGAACTCCCAAGACACAATAGAGACCAAGTGAAATCCCAACAAATTTCACCATCCGCATCTATACCCGAATTGGTCTAAATCAAGCTCAAGAAGAGAACAACTTTTCTAAAGGAATTCACCCACAAGACTGTAACTATGGTACTCGGGTAATCACTTCACTAATCTCATACTACTTAACGGTGGTGTAACTTTGGTAAAGCCCACGGCCACAACCACGACCTCAACCTCTCAACAAAGAACTATAGTTGCATGGCTATCATAATAATCAAATAATAAGCATTTATAATCAATTCATAACAACAATGATCAAAGCGACATAACGGAAACGTAAATGCAATGCTTGACCCATTCCCCACCTCTCGTGCTTAGTGTGTCAAAATTAATGTTGTTCAATAACCACGGACCTACAGCCCGCTCTGATACCAACTGTAACACCCCAGCCCAACAAAGGCCTAGGATGCTACTAAAAATAATAATTTAAAACATATACAAACTAAAACTTCATACAAAAATTCGTGAGAACCTCCTTTGTATAACTAAGTATACTGGGAGGTTCCAATCGATGCATAATTTATTATCAATATCTCAATATCTAAAATCCATCAAGCAACCATAGTGAATCTATTCAGCTAAAGCATAAGTAAGCATAATCAAGATTTACCACCCTCATTATTACAAATAGTTCAATGCATTCAAGCATAACCAAAATTATTCCTTAAGCAGTTTGCTTTTGTTAAGATATGAACTAATGATGATCATCTCTAAAATAATGTGTGGTAGTGATTGCATCCTTAGCAAATCCTACTCCCTCCCATGTATGCCGTTCTTGCAAGAAGTACCTAAAAACACAACAAAAACAAGAGGTGAGCCCAATGACTCAGCAAGTATAATAAAAGGCATCAACAATGAACAACCATGTAAATCAGCATTTAAACCTCTCAATTTCACATATCAACTATCTTACACATGCATGTATGCAATATGCTCAAAAGACAATTCTCTTCCTTCTCTTTCCTTTTGCATTTTATAATGCAAAGTGCGATCCGTCGATGCACACCCATGCCTGTACCATCTGCATAGGATTATTGCCCATACGCCACGCCAGTATGGGGACCTAAGCCCATGCTCTTCAAGCATGGGGACCTTTAGCCCGTCATCAACATGACAGGGACCTCAAGAGATGCTTGGTCATCACGTGACCAAGACTTCAATAATTCAGCATGATGCATATGTAAGAACTCTCAAAATTATCACAACATGCATCCACATCAATATTTCATATGAATATCCTATTCATAAAGCTCATCAACATAGAACTCACAAATTATCAGATATCCATGATTAACACGTAAATCACAACTCTAGCAACCATGAACATTATCAAACAAGCCATCATCACGATCATGAACACACAATGCCAATCAGCAATATCTATTATAACCGTCATTATACTTGCCTTAACCGCGAGAGAGTGAAGGATGCGCCGAAGGTGCCGCCCCCGGGACCCGTCCACCACCTGAGTAATTAATATAACGCATACTAAGATAGCAGTAGCGGAACAAACCAAAGTATACAACAACAATCGCTAAGTTGAAGATCGTCTAACTCGATCCCAACCCCAAATCCTACACGTCGATCTGTCCCCTCGGTGGACTGTCAACTTCTAAAATTCATATATATTGATTCAGAAGTCCAATTAAAGTTTTCTTAGACTTTCTGGAAAGGTAATTAAATTATCCAACTAAGTCTAGTTGGTGAACCTCTCTGAATCGGCCAAATAATACCCCTACCAAGCCAGTTAATAAAACATCGATTTCCCGTCAGGCTCTCTGGACAGAGCACTAAAAATACCATAACTTTCAGTACGTGTATCCAAATCCCATGTTCTTGAGCTTTCTGAAAAGCTGAGTCACTGATCTACAGCTTTGGTTATACTGAGCTTCTCTGATTTCCCCTTTAACTAGTCGTTTAAACCAGATTACTAAAACCTGTTAGAACACCAACGATTCTGCAGAACAGTCCCACTAATAAAATCATAACTTCTGCTACAGGGGTCCAAATTACGTGTTCTAGCCCTTCGTGGAAAGATGGCGACGTCCTATACAATATCCTAACAGACGTCCTGGACCAATTCTGCCATCTACTGCCCCTATCAAGCCAAACTACAGAACATCAATTATCACGTCGGGTTCTCTAGACAGTTCACTAAAATTATCATAACTTTTGCTACGAAGGTCCAATCCTTACGTTCTTTAGCTTTCCGGAAAGGTGATGAAATTACCCATCTTTTTTATTATAACGAGATCCTCTAATTTCGTATTTAACTCATATATTAACTCAAATTTCTACATACTGTTTGAATGCCGACAGATTATCAGGACAGCGACACTAGAAAATTCATATCTCCCTGACCGTTAATCGGATTTGGGCGTTCTTGGCGGCCACGTAAAGCTAAGGACATGACACAAATATCTCTAAGAGAGTGGATCCCCAGATTCTACTTTTAATTACATGAAAACCGTCGCGCAATGTTCTAGACAGAACCAATCTAATTCCCGCAGAACAACCGATTTTACTAACCGCAACGAATTCGCATCTAAAACGAAACCAACAGCGCAGAAACCCATCGTTACCCTTGGAGAACTGATGTAGACCACGAAGAACACCACGCAATCCCGCTTCCCCTCCCTGCTCTCCTTCCTTCTTCCTTTCTCTTCCTTGGTCGGCAGCACCCGAGGAGGCTTCTCCCTTCCTCCTTCTTGGCCGGCAGCGAAAGCTAGGGGTGGGGGTACTGTAGCACACCATGGTACTGTAGCACGGCGGCGGTACTGTAGCCGTGCTGCTGTAGCAACCCTAGGGTTGCCCCCTCTCCTTCTTATGTGCCCAACTACCCCTTCCCCTTGGGCCTAAATGCTGTGGGCCGGAAGCCCACAGCCCAGGTTGTCCAAATTATGCGTAAACCCCCCTCTCATCTCCTGTTAAAACACTTTCCTAATTGGTTATTCTCTCTAATTTATTTCTTCTCTCTCGAATACATTTGGGGTATTACAAACCTTACATAAAATTTCCAGAGGTTTTTGTACATTGCATTTTTCTCAAGAAATTCATAAAGGCTGTTCTAGGGTTTGACTTACCTCCAAAAATTATCAAATAAGTTTTAAAACTTATGAAAACTTTCAGAGGGGTCACACATCATCCAAAGAACCAAGGGAAAGTGTTTTCCCAAGTTTGGCACAAGTTTTGTGACAAAGTGGAATAAGGGTTTGACTTTAGTCAACAGGAGGTTTAGGTTTTTGAACTCCACATATTTTGACAAGAATTACAGGAGAGTTCAAGAGTTTCAAGATGTGAGAAAAAGTTTTTATTTCTACACATTTTCTTACATTTGAGACACACACCCATTTATACATTTGGGATGTTACATGCTGGTTGCGAAACATTAAGTTTTCTAGATGCATATTATGGCTACTATCAGATTAATATGTGTCTAGAAGATGAAGAAAAGACCGCATTTATTACTCTATTTGGTATATTTTGCTATATCAAAATGCCATTTGGTCTAAAAAATGCTGGCGCTTCTTTTCAACGCTTGATGCAATCGACGTTTTCACCTCAGCTAGGCCAAAATTTGGAAGCCTATGTTGACGATCTAGTCGTAAATTGCATCAAATGACTTTATCATGTTTCGGACTTGCAAGAGACGTTCGACAACCTCAGAAAACACCGCTTGAAACTCAATCCTGATAAGTGTGTGTTTGGAGTCTCTTCGGGAAAATTGCTTGGATTATTGGTCTCTGTACAAGGGATCGAAGCAAATCCCAAAAAGATAAAAACCATTGTTCAAATGCACTCTCCAACCACGAAGAAAGAAGTCCAAAAGCTCACAGGGTGTATGGCGGCTTTAAGTCGTTTCATAGCACAACTGGGGGAAAAAGGACTACCTTTCTTCAAACTTCTAAGGAAACACGAGGGTTTCGAGTGGTCGAAAGAGGCAAACACTGCCTTCGAGGATGTCAAGAGATATCTTACGAGTGCTCCTGTTCTGATTTCCCCAAAACCAGAAGAGACGCTCTTAATTTATCTAGCTGCCACGCCACAGGCAGTGAGCGCAATACTAGTTGTAGAACGTGAAAACGTTCAACGACCAGTGTACTACGTAAGTGAAGTTTTGCATGGACCTAAGGAGCGTTACCCTCAGGTCCAAAAGCTTCTCTATGCCCTCCTCATGTCTTCGAGGAAACTGCGGCATTATTTTCAGGCACACAAGATAATTGTGCCGTCTGAGTTTCCCTAGGGAAGCAGTGGGACACATGTCTAAATGGTCAGTAGAACTTGGGGAGTTCGACCTCCATTTTGTGTCCCAAACGGCCATTAAATCCTAGATCTTGGCAGACTTTGTCGCCGAATGGACAAATCTGAACTGCTTGGGATCCCCATCTGATACCCACGACAAGTGGACGATGTACTTTGACGGGTCACTTACTTTAAGTGGCTCGGGGGTTGGGGTGGTCCTGGAATCTCCTAACGGAGAGACTTTAAAGTATGCCATACAGTTAAACTTTCAGGCCACTAACAATGTGGCAGAATACGAAGATTTACTAGCCGGCATACGAGCTGCGAAAGCACTCGTGATTCGACGACTACTCGTGAGAGGAGACTCTCAACTAGTCGTGAATCAGGTCAGAAAAGAGTACCAGTGCTCTAATCCGACCATGTCTCGATACTTATCAGAGGTTTGAAAGCTTGAAAAGTATTTTTTCGGTTTCGAGGTACAATTTATCCCTCGAAAGGATAATTTCCTCGCAGACCAGCTTGCTTGGATAGCTTCTTCCCGATCACAAGTAAGAAAAGGGGTCTTCTTGGAGCAACTCCAGAAGTCGTCTCTGGTGGACACACCAGAGACATCTCCTATTGAGACAACCTCTCTAGATTACGAGGATACTTGGATGGATCTCATCTACAAGTATCTTCAGACGGGTTCCGTAGCCGATGATGATCTCGAAGCAGATCGTTTATCCCAAAAGGCCAAAATGTATACTTTAGTCGAAGGAGTCCTCTATAAACGAGGTACGTACTCAAGGGGTACTCATGCGATGCATACCGCAGAGAGAAGGACTAAACCTTCTTCACGACATACACGGGGGCATCTGTGGAACTCATGCTTCCTATAGAACGTTGGTCGAAAAAGCCTTTCGACAAGGCTTTTACTGGCCAACAACCCTCTATGATGCCAAAGAATTGGTTAAGAAATGTGTACAATGCTAGTTTCATAGCAGGCAAATACACCAACCAGCTCAGGCATTACAAACAATCCCTCTATCTTGGCCTTTTGCGACCTGGGGTCTCGATATCCTAGGACCGTTCCCAAGGGATCCAGGAGGCTTCGAGTTCCTTTTTGTGGCTATTGATACGTTCACAAAATGGATCGAAGCCGAACTCATGGATCGATAACAACGGAAGCCGCAAAACGGTTCACGATGAGAAGCGTGATTACTCGGTTTAGTGTCCCAAGTCGAATAATCACAGATAATGGTAAACAATTTTCGAGCGCAAAATTTCAGGAATTTTGCGACGAGTTGGGTACCAAGCTCTGTTACGCCTCTGTATCCCATCCCCAAAGCAATGGGGCAGTCGAACAAGCGAATGGCCAAATAATACAAGGAATTAAAACTCAAGTTTTCGACCAGCTTGTTAAGCGCTTGGGGGGCTTGGGTACAAGAATTACCCTCAGTATTATGGGCAGTTCGCACGACCGCTAGTCGGGCAACAAGCGAAACACCTTTTTTCCTAGTATTTGGTGCCGAAGCCATGCTTCCACCAGAACTAAAGATCAAGTCTGCAAGGGTCGAGAGTTTCAATGACTCAGCCCAAGAACAACTTCGAGCGGATGATATTAACTCGTTCGAAGAAAGAGAAATCGAGCCTTAATCCGTTCGGTCTACCCGGCAAGCCCTACGCAAATACTACGATAGTAAGGTCCAACCTCGCAGCCTTGCTGTAGGTGACTTGGTATTGAGGAAAATTCAATCCCAGTCTAATCGGAACAAACTTTTCCCCAACTGGGAAGGTCCTTACATAGTGGTCGAAGTTATGCGACCAGGTTCGGTACGATTAGCAATGGAAGACGGCTGGATTATCTCAAATTCTTGAAATATCGACCAGTTACGCAAATTCTACGTGTAAACGACCAATCATTCAATAAAGCATCAGGTTCTTTCTATCTTTATTGTCTTACTTCGAGTAGCGCTTTGACAATTCTTTCAACCATACCCTAGTCGAAGGTCCGCCCTCGACCTGTTCCTAGTCGTGAACTTTTCCACGACAATACACTGGTCGTAAGACATTCTACGACCAGTACCCAGTTCATCTTTACACTGGTCAAAGGATGGTAACATCACCTAGTCGAAGCCTTTCCTCTTTACATCTGGTCCCGCCTACTAGAAGGAACTTCCTAGAGTCGACTCGTTCCTCCATTTTTTACCAACATAAAGAGCTTGAGTTCAAAATAGGGTTAAAATAATGTCAAGCCAAGTCTTAGTACCTTAGTTTATTTCTTCATCCAACTTTTTGAAAAATAAATTAAGCCGAGTACACTTTCCAAATTTGCTCGACTACTTTCGACAAACTCGGTTTGTTTTAACTGGTCGGAGAAAGTTGCAACACCTAGTCGAAGACTTTCCTCTCTACACGTGGTCCTGCCCACTAGAAGGAACTTCCTAGCATCGTCATGTTTCTAACTCTTGCTACCAGAGTGAACCTACTGAGTGCATTGAAACAAGTTGAACAAATTTTTTAAGGAACTCCAGACGTTTATCAAACTCAAGTTGACCGTTCTTGATTTGATTAATCCGGTCGGAGATGGTAACATAACCTAGTCGAAGCCTCTCCTCTCTACACGTGGTCCTGCCCACTAGAAGGAACTTCCTAGTGTCGACTCGTTCCTACTCTTTCGACCAGTGCAAGATAATCGCGATCGAAAAGCTATAAGTTAGTTAAACCTCTCTTTTTCAGAAAACCCATTGAACACTATTTACTCGATTTATCTAAATAAACCAAGCAAATAGTCAGGGGCTAGGATAAAGTTATTAACTTGACTTCAATTCTTAGTCTTGCTCTTTTTCCATTCATTATCTTATGGGTTACTAACTACTCGACAATATGATTTTCGGGAAGAAGGAAGGATTATATTTCAACATCAACAAAAAATTTGTCTTTACAGGACTTTGATACAGACAACTCTGGCGAAGGGGATCTTATTTGCATACCCTCCGTAACTGCCTCAACAATCGGCTGCATCATTGTCACTAATTGCTCCGCCTCTGCTTCAGGGCAGACGAAGTCATCTATGACAGGTTGCAGATTAAGGTTGGGACCATGAGCTTTAAGTTTTTCTATGACAAATCTTATTCCCTCTTGGATCACATCCTTTATCGAGTCGAATTGGTTAGCCTTCAGAGTGGTCACCAACTCTTGCAAAGTTCCGACTTGTTCGCCAATGGCACTTGAGTGGGCAGACAGTGTATCGTCACGAGGAGCAATCCCCTTAGCATGAAGCTCACCAAGTACATTGTTCAGGAGTGAAACGTTGTCTCGAAGATTGATCTTCAAAGCCTTCATTTCCTCCTGATTGCAATTCGAAGCTTCACGAAGTCGTTTTGTTTGTACTACTTGTTCTGAAAAGAATAAAACCAGTCAGAAAAAATGTCCTCGAGAAGAAAACACAATCAATCACAGGTAAAGATTTGCTTACCAACTAGTTGATAGTCTAACTTCTTGACTTCTTCGGCGTGAGAGGTAGCATCCTTTGTGTGGCGCTGCTCCCATGTCTGGACCTCTTGATCTTTCTCTAAAGAGGAATGAGAATCAGAGAAAGAAAAGAAGGTCGAAAGCGGTCTTAAGTTCACTTGCCGATTAATCGTCCCTGCAACCTTTGGTTTGCAGAGTTTGCCTCCTGAAGCTTCTTCTGGAGGTCTTCAACCCTCTCACTTAGCTTCTTCTTCTCTGCTCTCTCAAAGTCGAGAGAATCAGCTAAGGTCTTCTCGCCACTCTTAAACCTGCAAAGGGAAAGGGTAGACGTCTGCATAGTTCCTGGTCGTAAGTTTTTTATGACCAGCTCCTTGTCGTAAGTATTTCTATGACAATATTTTGGTCGTAAGTTCTTCTACGACCAGTTCCTTGTCATAAGTATTTCTACGACAATACCCTGGTCGTAAGTCCTCCTACAACCAATACCTAGTCGTAAGATCTTCTACGACAAACCCCCGCAAGTGATGTGTGGTCAAAACGTGGAAGGCTACGAAAAGCGGTTACTTACCACCTCTCCACTTGCTCGCAGAGTAGCGCTTTGTCTTGTCGCAGTTGGACAAGTTGCATGTGGTATTCGGCAATAGTGACAATTTGTCCCAACGTATTCTGCATAAAGAAAGGCAGCAAGAAGCGTGAAATGGCATGAATGTAAATACAAAACCTCAGGCACTTACATTCATGGCGGTCCGAGCAAACAAAGATACCACCTAGCGGGGTCCCTTTGCTCATCAATCTCATCAACTCGGTTCCACCATACCCTTTCGAGACGTTCGTCGTCGAAAACATCCCCTCTGTTGGGAATGTCCTTAGGGTGAGGAACGCGATCATGAGATCTAAACGCACGGGAGCCCACAACGGTGGCAGGAGTGAAGAACCCAAAGGTGTGGTTGAAGAGCTCGAACTCTTCTTCTCCTTCAAAGGTAGCGGCACCAGTAGCTTGGCCTTGGAAGCTGGGAGGATCATCCGCAGCGACTTCCTTCCCAGCACGGTGACTGGATGTTTCACCCCTATGGCCGGATGTCTCCTCCACTACCATCTTCGCCCCTGTTTCTACGACCGCCCCAGTGGTCGTAGCTGCATCTGACCCTACAACCTCTCCAATGGTCATAGCCAAGCTAGCGACAACGACATCTCCCACCACCTAGACAGTGGGCGATTCTTCGACCACCGCCACTGATGTTCCTTCGCATGCTGAAGAAACCACAGTGGGATCCTTAGCAGGAACGTCTTTGATGGTGAGAGAAGCCAGGCTAAGACCATGAAAAGGAAAGCACTATCAGGTAGTAAAAAGCAAATGGTAAATGATGTTCTTACGCTTTTGTCTCTTTTACATATATTCTAGTGTCAGACTTGATCTTAAGTTTGGAAACAACCCTTCCTAAAGAAGGTTTCTTCGACTTTTTCTCAACCACGTCTGGTCAAGAATCAAGTTGAGGAATGGCCACGACCACATCTAGTCGTGGATCTTGATCGAGCACCCTCGCTCCCTGATCCTCTTGGCTCCTTGGATGGTCAAGACCCATCTCGACCACCTCAAGGACATCGCTACCCTCGACCACGGGTACTGCTGGTGTAGCAGTTTCCTTCACAAAAGCAATAAATCTCTTCCAGTTTTTCCTTTCCGAACCGCTTGATAAAGCCACGAAAGGTAGGAACTACGAAGGTTTTATTGTCATGGTAGAAGGGTACCTTAGTCTTGGGGGTCTCATGTTTGAATACTTCGGCTACCCCCGTCGCCATCATTTTCTCTGCAGCTACCAAGTCTGTAGTAAATTTGGCAAAGGGTTTGGTCAGATCAAATTTCCCAAAAGGTGCGATTGAAACAGCAGGGCTCGAGCTTGAGCCTCCCTTGTCGGCGGCTTTAACAAGCTGGCGTCTCTTAGCCGGGGGAGAAACAAACTGCTCTATGGCCACACCGACGACCATCAGTTCGACTTCTTCGTCGTCCCGACAGTTCCCCATGCCTACTTTCTGCAAATATCAAAAAGAGAGATATTAAAAAGCAGTCGTAAGTTCTTCTACGACCATCACCATGTCGTAAGCTTTTCTACGACAACCCCCTGGTCGTAAGTTTTTCTACGACCAAAACTTGATCGTGAGCCTTTCCACGACCAGTCCCTAGTCGTAAGTTCTTCTACGACTACAAAGTCCTAAAGATGAAATTAGTTCCTGATTACCTTTAGGCGCTCCACCTTGCCGTCTGGGGAAAAGTCAGCCAAGATTGGAGGCGCCACAACATGGGCTGGGGGCTTCTCACAGATGAGCTTGACCCGAGTGTCAATCTCCTCTTGTGAGAGATCTACAGGGATAAGAGAACCTTCAATAAGCCAAATTTAAAATTAACAGAAAGAAGGCAAAAGCTCAAGGTTTACTTACCCTCCATGTAGTTCCTCGTCGAGTCCGTTGGACCCGAGTACCTCCACATCTGATGAGCCCTCTTCTTCAGAGGGCTGATGCGACGCGTGATGAAATCCTTCACCACATGCCATCCGGTAAGCCCCTCTTCCTTCAAGTCTGCAATAGCTCGGATGAAGGGGGCAATCCGACCAATATCCTTGGGAGTCGAGTCCCAAGCAGAAATTTTCTCGGCCGGCTACCCGACGAAGGAGAGGCTTTCCTCGTTGGTAATCTCCCAGTAGAACCACCTCTTCTTCCAAAACGGCCACAACGATCGGGTAAACATCTGAATGTACTCCCTCGACTTCCCATCGTGGAGCTTCAGACTACAACTACCGGCGATTCCGACTAATCGAGTTATTCCATAGTAGTACCAGAACAACTCTAGGTCGACTGGAATCCCCAGGTAGGCCTCACACAGGTACACGAACACACTCAACATCGTAATGGAGTTGGGGACAAGGTTCACCAGCTCCACGCCGAAGTATTCGAGTACAAGGGTGAGGAAAGGGTGAGCGGGCAATCGGAGGCCGCACTCACAGAACGCCTGGAAGATAGGGATTTGCCCAATCTCACCTGACGGCCAATACTGCCCGGCGGCCTCAATCCACTTCACAAATTCCTCCTTTGGGATCTTCTTGGAGTCGACCAAAGCCTGGATTTTGGCCGTATCCATCTCCGATTCGATCCACTGGGAAGCGGCTCCGGCCATTTCTCCCAAAAACTGAAGGTTGAGATTTGGGAAGATTGGGGAAGAGTGCTCGATTTGGTCGGTGGCAGAGAACTCGAAAGTTTGAACAGCAAGAGCAATTTGGGGGAAGGTAAAAGACCTTATCCTTACTCACGATGACTATTTATAACCGCACGCCCGAAGTTAAAAAGACATGGCTACCCAACGATTGCCAACGCTTCGGGAACTGCTCCAACAGACAAAGGTAAGGGAGTCGATTGAGATTCTTAAATTTGTCTGCTCGAGGAAGTCAGATCTGTTTTTACACCTCAAGCAAAATTACCTTCTTGACCAAGTCTTTTTCTGGTCAAACGCAACAGTGATTGGAAAGATCCTACTTCCAACCACAGTACTGTGACCACTCGGTGATCGTAAGTTCTTCTACGACCACCTTGAAAGTCACAAGATTATTCCACAATTTTCTTGACCAAGTAAAGTTCTGGCCAAATAAAACACCAGTCGAAGAGTTCTTCCTTTGACCATCTCCCTACGACCACTTACTGGTCGTAAGACCATCTACTGCTCCTTTTCCAAGTAAGTTATTTTAAGCAAAATTTGGGGGCTAGATGACGAGGATATAATAATCCTTATTTTATTATATATCTATAATTCATATTATGGATAATAATGATGTCATATAGCTCTTGAGTATACCCCTTAATATTCATAAGGGAGAAGCTAGAGGTCGTAAGTTCTCATACGACCACCCTATAGTCGTGGGTCTTCCTGCGACTACCCCATAGTCGTAAGCCCTTCTATGACTATCCCGTAATCGTAAGCTCTACTATGATCGATCTGTGGTTGTAGGCTCTCCTACGACCACCACTTGGCCGTAAGCCCTTCTACGACCAGTCCTCAGTCGACAAGACTCACAGACATGTGGGCCTAGTCGATCAGGGAATGTCATGTACCATATCCAAGGATATGAGTAATCAATTAAGTTGTTATTCCCTGAAATAACAGCACGACTTAACTCCCTGTTATGATGATAATTGCCTGGCGACGTGGGGACGTTACAACCCCCGTAATAACCTCCGGTAACAGCTCCACGATCTAGCGCGTTAATGTAACCTTTACTTCGAACATCCAACGGTGCATCCTGTAGACAATATAAAAGGCAAGGATCAACAGGACAAAGGGGAGGATCCAGAGAAGATTAGAAGCACAATACTCTAGTCTTTTATTCCATTTTGTAATCCAGTATACTCAATACATACACACAGGAGTAGGGTTGTTATTCTCCCAGGAGAAGGCCCGAACCTGTATAAAAATCCCCGTGTCTCCATCTCTGTGTGATTTCAAGCCTAGAGGAACCCCCGAATCAAACAATCTTTACATAAGTTTGGTCCTAAAACACCGACAATGCCGAATACCAAGTTGTACCCACAAATTTTAATTCGAAGTCTAACAATAGTAACCACATACTCAAGTGATCGTCCATAACCGCGGACACGGCTATTCGAATAGATTTATCTCTGCAGAGGTGTACTACTTTACCCACACGACTCGACTAGCCTGTAAGCCTCCGGATAATGACACACTTCCTTAGGTATGTCGGCCAGGGAAATCGAGATTCAGTATTTTTCAGTAAGAAAATCCCATTGAGTTAGACCACCCATGCAAGATGAACCCCAACTTAGTACACATGCATAGAGCAAATGCTAAGCGGGCATGCACGTTGTGTCGGAGGGGCCAACGTGAGGTAATTAGTATGTTGATTTTCCTCAACATAAGTAATCGTGCTCCCTTGCACAGTATATATCACACTGGGTTCCTAAGGAACATAGGATTTCACGGTCTCTATGTCCTCACACCACCTGCGGTCTAAAGCAATAAAACTGTCCCATTACTTCACTGAACGGCACCCATATACCACGTGTGATAGCATGAATTTTACTTGAATCGTCAGTACCAAAGCTCGGTCCTTAATGGTCCGGACAAGACAACCACATACCCGATCTCGTGCACGAAGGCACCCTCACTAGCGACCACTTGTCCAGACCCCAAAATGAATTTAAAATGACAAAATTTATCTCATAAAACAGATATGAAGATCTGAAATAAAATGAATATAAGAAAGTGAATGTTTCCCATAATTGTCGGGTTATCCGACAATCAAACTACTGTTTCTAGACTTGCATGGCTAAGCAAACTCGAATAACATATTTCACACAATCCTAACTTAAGCATGAGGTGCTGGAATAATTCGAGATTAACCTTAATGAATAGGATATAACTAATCTACACATCACAAAAATAGTGACATAATCAAAATAGCATGCAAGCAATTATCATTGCACTAACTTAACAAAACTGGGATCAAATATGATGCAAAAGAAAGTTTAAATGATGCTTGCCTTGTTGTTAGATCATTTTTTCACTCTTAGCGGCGTACGAGTCAAAATCAATAGCTTCGGAATCTAGAGAAACAACGATATCAATAAACACCGAGAAATACCTCAAAAATCAAAATGCTCAAAAATGCATGATTTTTCTACAGTGGCTATTGTATGATTTTATATGAATTTAGGTGAAATAATTATTTCATTTGGAGTTATTATGTGAAAGTTATAGCGATTCGAAATTCAGATTTCAATATGTCAAAGTTCATGCAATTTAATTATTTGGCCAAAATTTGTATAGCAGTGGGGGATACAAGGATTATATAGAAAAATAGATAATATTATTACAAGTCTAAAATAACTTGGTTCATTTTATTTGGAGTTTTTATGAATTAGTTATGTATTTTCAAAGTTTTGACCTTTTTCTATTGTAAAAATAATAGGTTTATAGATCACTTTCCAAAATTATATTCTCTGCCACAGAGAAAAGTTTGAAACCAATTTTAAAATAAATTTTATTAAAAATTAAAATTATCAGCACTAGTTTCATCCATTTTGGAGTTGAGATGAATTAGTTATGCATTCTTGAAGTTAAATCAATTTTTAGTGTGCAATTAAATGATTTCTGGATTTTATAAATGTATTTAATACTTTTTGTACTGAGAGAAATCTAGACAAAGTCACTGACGGGTGGGGTCTAGTGCATAGTGTTATTTTCTATTTTGATTTCCAATTTACGGTGTGCTGATAGGTGGGCCCTACTTGTCATACTCAGGGTTCATAGAACAGTGCATGCACCGGCCACGTGAAAAGGTCCACCGATGTACAACTACAGGGCACAGGGGCTTAAGTGCCTTGGGTCCACATGTCAATGCCTCAGAATCTATTAAGTGCTAAACATTAACTTAGTTAAGTAAAGATTTCCGACAAAGATCCGATTAATAAATACTAATCATTGTGCTTAAGCCCTAATGACGCCACTACAAGGATTGTCGGACGTTCCGACAAACATGGTTCGGGCTTTCCTACAGCCCCGCCGGCGACTCTGGCCATGGCGGCGTCGGCCAAGGCCCGAAACGGACCCACATTAGCTTGGCGCACCTACAGGTGGTAGTGACGGCGGCTGAGATGGTCTAGATCGCCGGCCCACCGGATTTGGGCGGCGAGGCTAACCGGCAAACTTGCATGTTGCGACTCGGCATGTTTGAGTGCAAAACAACGCATGCTCGAGCTACTAGGAAGTTAGTGGAAGCTTACGAAAGGGTAGAAAAGGCCGAAGGAGGTTGGAGGTGAGTTGTCCATGATAATGGCGACGGCGGCGCTCGGGGCTCATGTGGAGACAGTGACCTAAGGTAGGATAGAAGAAAATAGATGTCGGATCTGCTCAAGAGAACCTAGTAGATGGTGAAAACAAGCTGAATTGGGTAATGCCTTACCGCGTCGACGTCGGGGACGAAAGAGGTTCTCACGCCCGGAAAGGATGGAACTCCGAAACCCTCAGGTTCCTGCGGTGTATTATCAAAATTGGTTGAGGGGAAAGAAATATTGTGTTTAGGGACACAAGAGACGCGTGTGAGCATGGTTAGGGCTCACCGGAGATGAAGAATGCCAAAGGGGTTAGCCGCGGGCGCGCTCTAGAGCCACAAATGACACGCTCTTGTCCTGAGATCTACACACCGAGGCAAAGGTCGGTATTAAAAAAAATGGAACTGGCATGAAAAGGAGGAGAATAAGGAGCTCAGAGGCACGAAGCTCACTGAAGAAAAACCGAAATTCTCGCTTCCTTTCCCTCAACCTCCGAAAGGGAAAGTGAGAACTACGGGAAGAGGGAGGGGGTTTTGAGTGGGACTGAGGATGGAGGAAGAAGCAGCGTGAACCAACAGAGCTTCACGAGTGGCCATGGAGGGTGGCGGGTGACAGCGTCACTTGCCCCGACGGAGCGGGGCAAGGCGTTGCGGGCGCGTGGCGCACTGCTTCTGCCCAAGGTAGAAGATGACACTACCGCGCGGTGGGGCCCGCTATTAGCAACGGAAATGAGTGGGCGCGGGCGAAACAGTGCGGCTGGACCAAAAGGCGTCGGGCACGATCGGTTGGGGTCGTGCGATCACGAAGGGACGGCCGAGATCACGTGAGAACGTTCGGATAGTCCGAATGGTCCGGCATGTGTGGATCATTCCATCTAAATCGGACGACCCTGGTTTGCTCTACTTAAGTCCAGTTTTAAAAACGTTGATCGAGATTCAAATCTAAAACTCCCACTTTGGCCAGGGTCTTAAAAATAGAAATAAAAATCCCAGAAATCTAAAATAAATCAGAGGGGTTCTTGGGAATGTCTAGTGTCCATAAAAATTATTAAACCTTACTGTTCAATATATTTTTCTACTCAGTTTAAATTCAAACTTATAATAGGTCATGGAATTGTTGTTTGAATTTTATGAGGGTTGAAACTGTTCCCAAAAGTTTGGGAAAAAATATATTAATTCTTGATAATTATTTAATTATTTGAATAAATTATTTCCAAAAGATTACCATAAGGTTTTGTTCTAGTTTTCTTTTGTAGTTCGATTTGGAAGTGTCGGTTTAACACTTGTTTGAGATTTGTCTAGTGCAATAAATATGCAAAAGTTTGTAAATCATGATGCATGCTGATGAGATGCATACTAATTATCATTAATAAGTTTGGATATGTGACATTAACTACTTTAAGAGTTAATATACATTTGTTTAAAGAATTAAAGCATGCACATTTTGATAATTTAAAGGAATATAATTGGCATAAAGTGTAGGCTCAAAATGATCAAAGTATTGACTCACCTGAGTTAAAGGCAAGAGAGTCTTGGTAGTCTTGTGCTTGATCAAACTAGAGATCTCCCGCGTCTCCGAATTCTACTCGGACGAACGTACCGGAAAAAGGGACAAATATGCAAAGAGAACAAATAAATACACAAAAAAAATAAATGAACTCCAAATTAAATGAGACCACTGCCATTAGCAAGGGCTTGAATTTACAAAAATTTAGAAATAAATTTCATAATTTTTGGAGTTGTAACGGAGGAGAACGGAGCTTTCAAAGCTTTGCTTTTGAATTAAATCAAGAAAATAAAGAGGGAGAGAGAAATAGCCCACTGACATTAGGGGCCCACTGAACAGTGGCATGGTCCATGTGTACAGTGCATGGACCGGAGGCAACATGCACGTTGCACTGGTCCACGGGTCTATACTGCGCACTAGGCCCACTGTCATTCGCTGAGAGGGAAATAAGGAGTTAATGGGCAGTGATCACTACGCTGAGGGTCCCACTAGGCAGTGATTTAAGGCAGCATTAAAATGTTACTTAACTGGCCACTAATTAAAGCAAATGATTACTCATCCTTTAATGACTAACGGATGATCAGGGGATAAGCGCCTGGCGCTGTTCAAACTTCGACACCTGAGGAGCTCTGGCGTTGTAGCTAGGGCTTGCCGCCTCAAGGGCGATGGTGGCAGGGGTCGACAAGGAAAAAAAGGGGTTGCTCTCAGGGAAGCGAAGCTGTTGACGGAAGTGGCGTGGCTGGAGGTTTGCTAGAGCGGCGACTCGGCGGTGAGAAAGTGGTGACGGCGCGCAATTCCAAAGCCAAATGGCACATCGACGGCTCCTAGCAAAAAAAATGGTGAGAGCATGAGCAGGAGTAGAGCTAGGGGAACTCACCAAACCAAGGAGGAGGGCTGGGGATGAGCGGTGGTGGGAGATCAACGACGGAGAAGAACATAGCCGGAGGCGGATAAGAACGCGAAATGCAGTGGCTTCGGTGGACTAAAGTCCAATCGTCTTGGGGGATGAACTCCTTGGCGCCGGGGGCACTCGGTGATGGAGGTGGAGCGACGGTGGCATCGTTGGAGCAGCTAAACACCGACGAGGGCAACTCGGCCGAAAAGGAATGTGGCATTTCTTTAGGCGCTCTCTTTGGTGGACTTACTAAGAGAGGAGGGGAGTGAAGTAGGGGAGTCAAGGGGGGTGCTCAGGACCTCTTTGTAGTAGAAGGGGAGGAGGGGGAGCCGTTCGAGCTCTGGTGCGACGTGGTGTCCCGAGGCGGCCGGCAGGTGGGAGCAGCATGGGAGCTCTGCGGCTTGGCGACAACTTACGCGGCCTGGGCAATGGGATGGGGCGGAGGTGTTGGCGTCACAGCGATGAGACAAGGTGGAGGCTGGTGGAGCTATAAGCCTTGGTGTGCGAAGGCTGTGCGCGCAACGCAGTGTGAGCGAGCACCAATTGGGCTCGGGAGTGCGTGCATAGGCCTGTGCGATCTTGATGCCGTGGGGTTGGTAGCAAGCAGACCCGAGCGAGATAAGGCGCCAAGTCCATGGGCGGTGGGGAGGCGACGGGTGGCAGAGAGCTAGAGGGGTGGCGTCTTGCGTCGGGTGACCGAAGCGCGGAGGCGCCCTAGTTGTTGCGCCGACTCGGGTTGGCACGGGGAGAAGACAAAGGGGGGGAGCTGGGCTGGAAGAGGGGAAGGAAAGGTCATCTTGGGCTGGGCCAGAGGAAGAGGGAGAAGTGGGTTGAGCCCAAGGAAGAAGGGGGGAATTTTGAATTTGAGATTTAAATTCGAGTTTGGAAATGAAATTTGAAACAAGGCTGAGGTTATAGATTTTTGAAAATACTCTCTAATTTGAATTAGTTTTGAACTACAAAGCAGCAACGGAGAATTACTATTCACCATCTGAAAACGGGATGTTACAAATCCTACCCACCTTAAACGGAATCTTGACCCCGAGATTCGAGCTGCTCCGGGAACAAGGATGGGAAGTCTAACTTTAGCTAATCTTCGCACTCCCAGGTGGCTTCTCTTTTCGATTGACTGCTCCATTGGACCTTGCAAAGGCGGGTGATCTGGCGTCTGGTTTGCTTCTCCACGACATCGAGAATCTTGATCGGATGCTCTGGATAAGTCAGATCTTTTTGAAGTGCGATGGCTTCGACTGGAGTCCGCTCTTTAGGTACTCTGAGACATTTCTTGAGCTAAGAGATGTGAAACACATTGTGAACGTCTGACAGAATTTCAGGTAGCTCCAGCTAATTAGTGACTTCTCCATGCTTGGTAGTGATTAGGAACGGGCCCAAGCATCTTGGTGCAAGCTTGCCTGTCACCTTAAATCTCTGAGTTCCAGGAAGTGGGGATACTTTGAGATACACATTATCTCCATATTCAAAAGTTAATTCTCTTCGACAATTGTCGGCGTAACTCTTTTGTCGGGACTAAGCTACTTGTAGACGATCTCTGATCAATCGAACTTTCTCTTCTTCTTGTTTGAGGGTATCTGGTCTGAAGATATATCATTCTCCTAATTCTAACTAATGCAGAGGTGTTCTGTATTTTCTTCCATAGAGTGCTTCAAACGAGGACATTTTCAAACTTGACAGAAAACTATTATTGTATGCGAACTCGGCATACGGTAGATATTTCTCCTAGTCTATGGTAAATTCCAAAGCACAAACTCGAAGCATGTCTTCTAGAATCTGATTTATTCTCTCTGTTTGACCATCAGTCTGAGGATGACACGCTATGCTGAAAGCAAGGTGCGTTCCGAGTACGTCATGCGGACTAGCCCAAAAATGCGAGGTGAACTGAGAACCTTGATCCGAGACTATCCTCTTGGGTACTCCATGTAAGCACATAATACGAGCCATATATAACTTGGCTAATCTATCTCCCTTGTAGGATGTCTTCACTGGAATGAAATGGGCGACTTTAGTCAATCTGTCAACTATGACCCATACAAGGTCACATCCGGACTTGGTTCGAGATAGACCTGTAATGAAATCCATTCTAATTTCTTCCCACTTCCACTAAGGGATCTGTAGCTTTTGAAGTAATCCTACAGGTCTCTGGTGTTTAGCTTTGATTTCCTGGCATACACCACAACAAGCTACAAACTCAGCAATGTCTCTCATCATTCGTGGCCACCAGTATAGAATCTTCATATCTTAATACATTTTGGTGCTGCCTGGATGTAGTGTGTAAGCTGAGCTATTTGCTTCTTTCATTATCAAATCCTTGAGTTCCTTCTGGTGGGGAACAAAGAGACGTTTCCCATACCATAGGATTCCTTGCTGATCTTCGATCATCTTGGGGGCTTTTCCTTCGGCCATGAGATGCTTGAATCTCTGGACTCCATGGTGTCCTTCTTGAGTAGTCTTGATTTTCTCTTCTAGGGTTGGATGCATTTCCACAGCGACTAGGGTGCCTTGTTCTATTAACCCAAAGTTGAATGTCTCAAATTCCTTGTAGAGCTCAGGTTGATGTTCTTGAATCATGACATTACTGTAGTAAGACTTACGACATAATGCATCGGCAACTACATTACCCTTTCCAAGATGAAAATGGACATCCAGATTGTAATCTTTAATCAGTTCTAACCATCTTCTTTGTCGAAGGTTGAGATCTGATTGGGTGAAGATATATTTGAGATTCTTGTGGTCTGTATAGATATCACAGTGATTTCCAATCAAGTAATACCGTCAAATCTTTAGGGCGTGTACTACTGATGCTAACTCTAAATCATGAGTTGGATAGTTGTCTTCGTGAGGGCGGAGTTGTCTGGATGCATAAGCTACAACTTTTCCTCCTTGCATGAGTACACAGCCAAGACCTTGGCATGAAGCATCACAATAGACTTCAAAGTCCTGATGTATGTCTGGTAGGATTAACATTGGTGCAGACGTTAACTTCTTTAATTCTTGGAAACTCTTTTCACAAGCTTCTGTCCACTCATACTTCTTTTCCTTTTTAAGCAGATGGGTCATCGGTTTGGAGAGCTTAGAGAATCCTTTGATGAAGCATCTGTACTATCCAGCCAAACCAAGAAAACTACGCACTTCAGTTACTGAGGTAGGCTGCTTCCATTCCAAAACATCCTCTACTTTGGATGGATCAACTGTGACTCCTCCAGCGGATACAATGTGTCCGAGGAAACTGATTTCTCGAAGCCAAAATTCACATTTGTTGTACTTGGCATAAAGATGGTGCTCTTTAAGCTTCTCTTGGACCAAATACAGATGTTCAGCATGCTCTTCATTTTGTTCATGAGGTTCATGAAGTAGGCTGGTGCATTGGTCACGCCAAATGACATAGCGTAATTCATACAGCCATCTTAGTGGTAAAAGCCGTTTTAGGAATATCCTCATTCCTGATCTTGAGCTGATGGTATCCTGACCTTAGGTCTAATTTGGAGAAAACTGCTGCTTCTGACAACTGATCGAACAGATCATCAATGCGAGGTAAGGGATACTTGTTTTTGATAGTCACATCATTAAGTGCTTTGTAATCTACACACAATCTGGCGGTGCCATCCTTCTTCTTTACAAAAAGTACTGGCGAACCCCAAGGAGATGAACTAGGTCTAATAAATCATTTTTCTTGTAAGTCCTTAATTTGAGTCTTAAGCTCTTCAAGTTCGTCGACGACCATTCTGTATGGTCTCTTGGTGATTGGGGCTATCCCTGGTTTCAAGTTGATCACAAATTCAATATCTCTGTCTGGTGGCTTGCCCGGTAATTCTTCCGAGAAGACTTCTGAGTAAGCTTGGACTACAGGTGTTGTCTCTAGACATAACTCTTTAAAGTGGTGGATTGCTCGATCCAAGGGAGAGGAACGATCCACACTAACCCTTATTGTGGTTTCTAGGTTCTTGGTGAGCACCACTTTTCTACTGGCATAATCTATTAATCCTTAGTATTCGGCCAACCAATCCATCCCTAAGATGATATCTAGAGTTTGGGATTCTAGCACTAGAAGGTTCGCTAGGAATCTGGAATTTTCCAAAGCAATCTCCACTCTGGGATTAAATGAGGTAGCATATAGGGGTCCCCCGGGTGAACTAAGTATCACGGGTTTCTTTAACTTATAGGTCAGCAACTTAAGCCTTTCAACAAACTTTCTCGAAACAAAAGAGTGCAAAGCACCATAATCAAACAAAACTTACGTGGGTACTGAATTAACAGAGAACGTACCCATTAGCACTCATGTGGCTTCCTGAGCCTCCTCGACTGTGACATGGTTCACACGGCCGTGGTTTGGTGTCGGGGTAAACCTCGATGCTTGTGAAGTCTGATGACTCTTGCTTTGATTTGATGCCTGGCCTTGAGCTGGTGTGGCTCCCGAGTTGAACTTTGCTGAAGTGTTCTGACGTTGAGGGCACCGATTGGCGAAGTATCCTTTTTCTTTATAGTTGAAGCAGTGGAGATTAGCTATTGGGTTGACTCATCAGAGGTTTGCCGTGAAGCGAGGAATGCAATCATTCCCATTGGGACACGGGGCTAGAGCTGAAGTTCTTTGTGGCAAGGTTGCAGGTGCTCTGAATGAGGAGCTGCCATGGAATGTTGACTTTTGCAGAAAGTTGCCTTGTGGCCTCTGAAATGCCATCTTTCTTTTGTGGGTGGCTTCCCCTGTTCGCTTTTCATTTTCCAGGATAAGGGCTTTGTTGACCAGTTGGTGAAAGCTGGACAATTCGTGGAGAATAAGCTAGACTCTCATATCTTCGCACATTCCATCCACGAAGCGGTCAATCTTCTCTTCTTCGTCGGCGACGTCACTTGGGGCATAGCGGGTGAGTTGGTTGAATTTTGTCAGGTAGAAGCAGAAGGGTGATCTCAGTAGGAGATCCCCGTGCATCCAACAAAAGCTGGTGGAGGCGAAGCGGGCTGCATCCTGAACAGCATCAGAACAGCTGCGTTAGGGTGCCTCGGCCTTGAAGGTGTGAGAAACAAACTGGCCAACCCTGGCTTAGAGGTAAAGCCCCATGGTCCAAGATTCTCGGTCCAAGATCTTCGTGATCTGTCCCCTAAAGATAGGTGGGCGGGAGTAACCCAGGTACTACATCAGCTGGTGGAGGATGTCTGTGAACCCTCCTTCGCTCTCTCCGTGAGAGCAAAGGTCCCACAGGCCATCGGACGACGGTGTGGCCATCTACAATTTTGAGACAAGAGAAAAAGTGAGTAAAAACTTAATAAAAGTAGAGATAAGTACAGAAATAAGAGTGGTGAGTAGAAGCAATAAGTACACTATATCTCCGTCAAGGCTTTTCTTAATTTTTGAAAATAAGACCCAAGTTCTAAGGCAACGACTAATCTAACTAAGGATTCTACAATCATATGATCTGATACCAACTCTGTCGGACCCAGATTTCGTAAATCCAAATCCTCTGTGAAAATACTGTGCTATTCCCTAGATCTATAGATAGCACTCACAGACACATGGCTGAATCATTTCATACATGGCGTGAACTAAAGTATTTAATATATTACAAACATCAAAGTGACATAGACCATGTCGGGTCGAGTTTTACAATAAGGGTCGAACAGGCCAAACTAATTACATTACACAAAAGCAACGAAAACTACAGTGGAAGAAAAAGGGGTAGAGCACATCTCTCCACAGGCAAGCGACTAGGGTAACCTGTGTACGGCTAATATTAACCAAGGGCTTGGATAATATCGGTTGTAAGCAAGTACCAAACGAGCCAGCTAAACTGAGGTGAGACCTAGACTAACAGAACTAGACTACTCTTCATCGTTGCCTTGTCCATCGACTTCTGGATCCTTATAGTATGCATAATCTCCATGATCCGCATGATCTGAAGGGTTTGGGGGAAAAAGCGAGAATGAGCACAACTTTCATGCTCGTGAGCCAACACACAAGATGCAATAATACACATGCAAGACTTAACAAGGGTGGCTCGGGTTCTTTTATTTGATAAAGCAATCTTTTCAATTATCAATATTTGAAAAATCCTATCACTAGCATTTTAACCAAATTGCATTTTATTAAAGAGAATAATTCTGTAATATTAAATACAGGGAAGGTTACCTCCATGTTATACTTATTTTGATTGTGGCTACATCCACCATTTAACATCACTAAGCACGACGACTCAGGCAAAATTCAAAGTCAAGGTTACATCAGCCCAACAAGTTTTTATCCCATCCACAAAGGTTTTTGAAATAGAACTAACTCTGGTAAGTTTCCATGTCCGCCTTTGACCGTAGGCACGGCTGTTTAAATAGTTTATACTCTGCAGAGGCTGTACACAGTACCCACAAGAGATAATCAACTCGTTGCCCCACATGATTCTTTGGTCATGTAGATGAGGGATCATCACATTAACTTTTCAAATTATCTCGCCCCTCCCGTCATCTCACCCATATGGGTTGTTCCCACTTGTGGTGGGCCCCATAAGTTGTGCAGGATGTTCACCTCAGCGACTAGCGTAGCTGGACTACACCACAGCAACTGGCAACTTCACCTTGCATTGGTGTCCCATTCAAGCCAGACATATCCAGTGCTTGCACTACCTTATTACTCCTCCAGCAAGGTGACTTTTAGGGTTTAATAAATTTACTAAGCCAAGTTATACTTTACAGATTTGTGGTTATACTTGTTTTACAATGGGAGGTCATACCAAGATTAAGTCCTTAAGCCATCTAGGCGGTTCATACCACATTCCACACATTCTCGTCCTACGTCGACACCCACCATCATACCATCCGTCCAGATGTGGTAATAGCAATTTAATAGGGTTTTGAGGAGTAAAACCAAATTATCTCGAATACTTCAGTCATGTACCTCCAATGATTGCCCAAAACTATTTCATATTTTAAGAGATGATGATTAGGGCATTTAATGCCTCGGTACTTAAGCAAGACTAGCATGTCGCTTAAGTACAACCTATAACTAGTAATTTACCATATAATTACTAGGGTGACATGGAATAATGGATTCAATTGCCAAAGGATGGTATAATAATTAATTAATCATCAAATGGGTATTTAACTACTTTAAGAGTTAACATACATTTGTTTAAATAATTAAAGCATGCACATTTTGGTAATTTAAAGGAATATAATTGGCATAAAATGTAGGCTCAAAATGATCAAAGTATTGACTTGTCTGAGTTAAAGGCAAGAGAGTCTTGGTAGTCTTATGCTTGATCAAACTGTATATCTCCCGTGTCTCCGAATTCTACTCGGACGAACTTACCGGAAAAAGGAACAAATATGCAAAGGGAACAAATAAAATACACAAGAAATATTAATGAACTCCAAATTAAATGAGACCACTGCCATTAGCAAGGGCTTGAATTTACAAAATTTTAGAAATAAATTTTATAATTTTTGGAGTTGTAACCGAGGACAACGGAGCTTTCGAAGCTTTGCCTTTGAATTAAATCAAGAAAATAAAGAGGGAGAGAGAAATAGCCCACTAACATTAGGGGCCCACTGAACAGTGGCATGGTCCATGTGTACAGTGCATGGACCAGAGGTCAACATGCACTGTGCACCGTCCTGGGTCTATCTTGCGCTAGGCCTTGTCATTCGCTGAGAGGGAAATAAGGAGTTAATGCACAGTGATCACTACACTAAGGGTCCCACTAGGCAGTGATTCAAGGAAGCATTAAAACGTCACTTAACTGGCCACTAATTAAAGAAAATGATTACTCATCCTCTAATGACCGACAGTGATCCGGTGGGGGAATAAACGCGCACAGCGCCTATCCGAAACTCGGACATAGAGAGGAGCTCCCGGGCGTTGTGGCTAGGGCTTTCCGCCGGTGAGGGCGATGGTGGCGGGGGCTGACAAGGACAAAAAGAGGTTGCTCTAGGGGAGGCGAAGCTGCTGACAGAGGTGGCATAGCCAGAGGTTTGCTGGAGCGACGACGCGGCGGAGAGAAAGTGGCGGCGGCGCATGGCTCCAAAGCCAAATGGCGCACCGGCGGCTCCTAGCAAAACAAAATGGTGAGAGCATGAGCAAGAGTAGGGCTAGGGGAACTCACCAAGCCAAGGAGGAGGACCGGGGATGGACGGTGGAGGGAGATTGGCGGTGGAGAAGAACGTAGCCGGAGGCGGAGAAGAACGCAAAATGCGGCGGCTTTGGTGGCCTAAAGTCCAATCGGCTTGGGGGATGAACTCCTTGGCGCCGGGGGCACTCGGTGACGGAGGTGGCGCGACGGTGGCATCATTGGAGCGGCTAAACGTCAGCGAGGGTGACTTGGCCGAAAAGGAACGCGGCGTTTCTTCAGGCGCTCTCTTTGGAGGACTTGCCAAGAGAGGAGGGGAGTGAAGTGGGGGAGTCAAGGGGGTGCTCAGGACCTCTTTGTAGTAGAAGGGGAGGAGGGGGAGCCGTTGGAGCTCTGGTGTGGCACGATGTCCCGGGGCGCCCGACAGGTGGGAGCAGCATGGGAACTCTACGACTTGGCGATGACTTGCGTGACCTGGGCGACGGGACGGGTGTAACATCCCAATTTTCTAGTCTTAAAAATCTTTTTGATTAGTTAGTAGTTGGAAAATTCACCCTTGTGATTTTATTTGGATTTAATTAAAAGCTTAACTTGGAATTTTAGTATCAAAACCACTGAATATGAATAATTTCAACATCAATTATTATCAAAACTATTTTGTTTGGGTTCTATGTGTTTGGATATAACTTCTAGATTTTTCTAGAATTTTTCCGAGTTCATTTGCTATTTTCTATTTGCCATTTGCATTTATGATATTTTATAAAAAGGAAAATGTATTTAAAATCTCATAAAAAGGTTTGGGCCGAATCCCAACCCTATTCCGCCCCGACCCAACACTGTACGGCCTAGTGTACCCGCGCTCGCGCCCACCTCGCTGACAGGTAGTCCCCACCTGTCAATCTCTCCATCTCTCTCTCGCGCCCGCGCCCGAGCTGGTCCCACCTGCTAGCGTCACGTGCGCCCTTCGCCACTCACGTCCGTCCAAGTTTCAGCTGCAAACGAGTGGGTCCCACACCGCTACAGTTCATCGTCTCCTAAATGGACTCTATTCCGATTTTGTCGTGTGCTTCGCCGCCGTCCCCGATTTGGACTCCACCTCTTCAATCCTATTTAAAGCACCACACCCACGTCACGAGGATCGCCTCAGCCTCTGCACCTTTTCCCTAAAGCCAAAAACCCTAGATTCAAACCTAGCCACCGGAATTAGAGTTGGAACCTTAGTGCCGCCACCTCGGTTCTTCGACAATTCCGCCGCCGTCGGTGAGCCCCTACCCTTATCGAGTACACCGTCAACATCGTCGTGCCATATCCTACATGATGGGTGCTCTATCTTCACCGGAGAGTCCCTAGAACGTCATCGTCGCGTTGAGTGAACAGCCACAAGTTAGTGAACCGTAATAATATGCATTTCATATCATATTTGTCATTTTAGAGCATGTGCATAAGTTGTTACTTTTTAAAACCTCAAATCCAAACCCTAATTTCAAACTAGTTTTGAGGCTTCAAAGGAAAAATACAAGTCAATACTTGTATTGAAGCCTGGAAAGTATTTTTATCAAATACTAGATTATTTTTCAAAAATTAAGATATTTTTTTGTCAAATTTTTAGAAATCAGTTTGAACTTAAGAAAAACTTATGTTCCTTTTAAACCTTTTCGGTTCAGGATTTTAAAGTAAGTATTTTAAACTATGAATAGTGATTTTTCAAAATTTATATGGGACGTATATCATCCCAGTAGCTTTTCTGAAAAATTTCATATTTTTATTAATTTAATTGGTATTTTAAACCTCTAGTCAAACTTTCAAAGTTTGATTTTGGTTCTAGTCAACAGCCCAAGCCAATTGGCACTGTTGCGACTCGACTCAAACCCTAGCAACTTGGTTAGACCCAGCCATATACCATTGGAACCGACCCAATCACGTTCTTAGGGCTCAACCCAAACCCTAGGTCACGTGCGCGCCGTTCGATTTGAAAAGGATGGACCAGATCAATTGTGACGTTCGGACCGTTCGAACGCTCCATGCAATCTGGGCCGTCGATTTTCAATCAGATCATCCACTATTTCTATCGGGCCGTGCCATTTTTCAAATGGTTAAGCCCAACGCGTGCGAGCCATTCAATTTAAAATCAACTGCCAAGATCAGCGGTGACGTTCGGACCATCCGAACTTACCTCGCACTTGAGCCGTTAGATCTTAATCAGACTGTCCGCATCAAAGGTGATGTTCGGACCGTCCGAACAACCCTTTGATCTTAACCGTTGAATCCAGATCCAACGGCGCCACTTTTTATTCGTTTGAAACTCAAGCGCGCCTCTTTTTTTGTGACCGTTGGATTTTGATCGCACGGTCAATATGAGCTAAAAACGTTCAAACCGTCCGAATGTCCCACTCAATCTAAACCGTTCATTTGTGATCAGACCATTCACATGCGTTTGAGCCAACCGTTTTGTTTCGCCGCACGGTTTGGGCCCACATGGCAGCGACTCAACTTCGTCGTCTCCGCGAGTCATGCCAGCTCTGTGCGACACCGAGGGCGAGGTGGCATTGCGCAATGCGTTTCACCACATGCAATCGCCACTTGGCATCGCTTTGCTACCATCTTTGTCACGACGAGCTTTCCTCATTCTCTCCGGCGAGATAGCTATAAAAACCGATCATTTCCTCCTCGGCCAAACTGTTGCGCCGCTCATTTCTTCCTCATCACTCAGGAGTATTCCTTCGTTCTTGCACCTTTGTTCATCTCTCTTGATGTCTTGTTCATCCTGTTAATGGAAGCTCTTGGCATTGTTTGTAGATCAGAAGCGCAAGGTTGCCTTTTAAACACCCGAAGCGTGCACCGAATGCCATTTCAACGTCAATCATGCATTCGGTGAGTTTCTTTCGATTTTATTCATGTCACATCATGTCATAGGATTTAAAGAGTAAAACCCCTCATTTAATTTCATTATTGATCCAACAGGTTGGGTGAATTTTGAAATTTCCCTTTCCGGCCAAATTGCCCCTTTTCGTCTCCAACTCCGGCAAGGTGAGACATTTCTAAATTCCTTCCATTATGAGCTTCTTATGGACCTAAATGACCTAACCCGATCACTCACTCGTTGATCCCTTGCTCAGGTTATCTTGTCATCGTAGATCTCTAATTATCGTTTTCAGTCTCTCATCACCGACAAGCTCTAGAGCTTCTCCGATCATCCTTTTAGCTCAGGTAGCTCCCTTAGACACCTTAGTAGCATACACTACACCATGGCATAGTATTAAGGGCAATGCAACCGCCGAAAAAAGCGCTTTTCGGCAATTTATCTCTTAGGAATGTGTATTCCCAACACTTATTGCTGCCGGTAAGTCTTTAGGAAAAACATTTCCTACAGATATGTGCATTCCTTGAGTTAATCGCCTAGAAAAGTCATTTTTCCCAGCGAGCTAGAGTTTCCCGGCGATTAGAGTTTTCCGGCGCTTTATGTATTGCCTATATTAACTGCCCTCGATTGCATGTTTTCCCAGCAGTTAAGTGCCCTAGATAATTTTTTTCCCGACAGTTAAGTGCCCTAGATAAGTTTTTTTCCCGGTAGTTAAGTGCCCTAGATAAGTTTTTTTTCCCGACAGTTAAACTACCCTCGATTATCAGTTTTTCCCGGCAGTCAGACGTATTGCCGGCAATTAAACTGCCCTCAATTGTCTTTTGCAACATTCAATTGGAATTTACAAAACATACAATTTTCTCAATCGTACCACTTAGAAAATATCATATCAACAATCAAATACAGCTGCAATACATAGATAAAATTCAGATGATGCAAAATACATAAACCTGAAATATGAAATTACTGATAAGCACAGCAGTACATGTGTAGTACACCATACACATGCAACTTCAAAATTCCGAGCATTCTAATATAGCCACGGTCTCCTTGGCATGTACAAAACATCCACACAAAAGAAGTCGACAATACTAGTCTATCCTTGACATATGTAAATTCTCTAATCCCTTCTACCACAATACTAATCTATCCTTGGTATGTACAAAACATCTACGCAAAAGAAGTCGACAATGAAGATGTCCACATAATGAAATCATCACGCTATCATCATTTGCAAAATAAAGATGAACACTCTATCAGCAAACAATAACTTCAACAACCCTTATGTTTTGTACCTGAAAAGAAAATCGGAAAGTCAATAACCACAAACATACAATTGCGCTGTCCAGGAATATACATGTAAAATACTAATAAAATGTAATTGTGCTGTTCGAGATAGTGAATTTAGTATTTTTCCAATAGCTTGCACCATTCAATCATAATAACCAAGACTAACTGAACAAATAAAACAACTGCAAAACATATGGCTATCTATGGTGACATCCAACTACCTTGGTAGATGATAAAAAACCAAACTACAATGCAATGAATGGAAGTGAAATAAATCATTTGATTTAGATCAGAGACTGTAAAGGAAGGCTTAGACATCAACATATCTATTACGAGAAAATTTTACAGCTTTTTTCAGCAGACATACCAATATCTTGGCACAACAAAACATCAAGAGCTATTCCACAAATTTCTGGACTAGCAATAACATGATAAAGCTTGTTGTTTGGTATTATTGTGATGGATCTGGAGAAGAATGAATAAGTACTGCAGGTTCTTAACAAGCACACTATGTAATAAAAATGCTTCAAAGAACAAGCATCGTACTTGGTTCATCACACGCCCAAAAGATTTAAAACCATAATGATTAATGCATAAATCAAAGAGTCACAAATTGACATAGTACAACAACTTATCAATTACGACATGATTGGCAATCAACATAGGGTCAAGGTTGGAACGCGACATCCTTAATATCGAAGACCATTTTGCGGATAATATACCCGTAATAATGATATCATCTCAAGAAAGAATAAACATGAGTACATGACCGAACATCACAAATCATAAGCGCAGCAGCCTAAGCCAACAATGGATAGCCGTGCAGTGCAATTCATGCAAAAGAAACACAAGATTTTCTATTTTTCACTTGGGAACAATGAAAAATCAACATCAAATTTTTCCCAAGTTATCTGGGTCAAGTCGATCATATAAAGATCAAGCATTTTGTTTTGTTTTTTTCAAGTTCATTAGAACACAATCTTCCACAGAATCCTACAAATGGATGGACATGAAGAGGCTACTCACCTCCAAATTTAACAATATCAACAAGGTCATCCTTTAAAATTACAGCATTGAACGGGTATAGACCCAACACCCGAAGTTGTACGCTTTCTTGGATTTTTATTTCTTGATAATCATGGCAGGTTATGCTACCTTCTATGAATTGGAAAGAAGCACTTTCACAACCTCTTGAACTCGGATGAATAGAAAAATTATTAGTAGCAACTTCCACAAAGTAGCTCAAGCAAAAGTTCAAACAATTACAAAATTACATAAACATTATTTACACAATTGACAAATAAAGTGTATATCCACTAAGTGATATCGATACATTGGAAGGTCTTGCTTACACCGATTGAACATGTAAAAGAACACAAAGGTCTGCAGACAAGCCCGAAGTTCTAGGCAGTTGCAGGTCGCTAAATGGCCACTACCCCATCGTGGTGCATCTTTTCTCATATTGTTTTGAAATGAGAGCAAATAGCATACCGGGCTATGGTCTGCATCTTTTCTTCAATACAACATAAACTTGCTAGGGACAAGCAAAGATTGGCACCCTTGGTTTTCGGCCTCCTAACTTTTTGGTACATGATTGACAAAGCTTCCCATGAGTAACAAATAGACAATTCAAGTCAAACTTCAGATCATCGAAATTTTATTATTCAGATGAATGTATGCCTTCCCCTAGTAGTCATTGCAGAACCCAACCAATAGCCTTTGTAATGCAGAGTACCTATTGTAGAAATATATGTCATCGCACATAAACAATTTAGTGACAAATAAAGATTCACGTACATGGGTATCTCTTGGAAAATCATCCTTTAGAAGATAGAACATCAAGACGCATGCCACCGTTACATGCATAAATTAGGAGAAGTCATCACTCATATGCCTGTTTACTCCAAAGACCCTTAACGTGTCGTAAAATCGTACAACTAAAAAAATGCGATTAAATCCTTAAACAAGTAATTAAATAGCATAAGAAGATAGTTGGATCATAAACATTCATAGTTCATTCTTTTGAACAAGGCTCTTTGAATTCCATTGTGGAGTACAAATTACAAAGGCTTAAATTACGACCCAAAGAATGGTCAGAATTAACATTGACTAAGAACAAAATGACAGAATAATTGTACTCAATATATAAAAGCCTAGGCGGGCGGGCATTTGGACCAGCCTCAAAGGCCGGAGAGGGTCGGGCATGAGAGGGTGGCAGTGGAGCAGAGAAGGAACGAGAGCAGAGGGGAGCACTAGCATGCAGTAGGGAGGACCAGAGGGGAACGAGAGCAGAGGGGGGAAGGCGGTGGCGCGGTAGGGGGGACCAGAGAGAAACAAGAGCAGAGGGGGGAGAGGTCGGCAGCACGGGAGCAGAGAGGAGCGGCGACGGCGTACCTCGATTCGGCGACGGAGATGGCGGGACGACCGCGATTCAGAGGCGACGAGGTCGAATCGGCGGCGGCGAGCTCGATTCCGCGTCAGGGGAGGCGGCGAGCCCGAACCCTAGCGGCCGCGACGAAACGATGGGCTCGGGGAGTCGGGCGCAAAACTCTTATACCACACCTCGGCGCCCGCCTCAAGCGGCCAAGGCCGAAGCGCCGCCGAGCACCCGCTTGGACCGCGGGTTTGGTCCAATGCCCACCCGCCTAACCCGCCGCTGAAGTTAGTCGCGGCCTTCTAGCTCGCCGCCCGAATGCCTAGGCGCCGCCGCCAGCCTGGAGCCGATTAGGTGGCGCTGGGAGGAGGGCGGTCGGGGAGGATGGCGGCGCCGGGAGGAGGGGCGGTGCTCGTCGGTGGGGCGGCGCTGAGTGGTGGGGCGGCAAGGGAGGTGGGGTTGCGTTGGGAAGAGCGACGGCGCTGGGAGAAGGGGCGCTCGGGGAGGAGGGAAGCCGGGGAGGATGGCAGCGCTTGTCGAGGATGTGGCTGCTGGTGGAGACATTTGGGGATTAGGTTTTGTGGGCAGCCCTCCCTCTCAATTTTTTCTTCCCGCGCACACGCGCAAGATTTCACCTCCCCGCGCACACGTGCAAATTTTCTTTCCCGGGTGCGGTGAATCCCCGGCAGATATGTTGACCGTGTTGACCTTTTCTATGGCAGATATTTGGTGGCCAATACAAAATTATAGTCGGCAGATAAATTACCTAAGATATTTTTTATTCCCGGCAGTTAGTAGGACCTATATACTCTAACATATTGCCGGCATATAATTTGCCTCCCACCCAATTCTTTCCCGGCAGATTATTGCCTTCAATACTATGCCATGGTGTAGTGATAAGAAAGCGCTTATTTACTCAATGCGCCACCAAATCAAGGTCGCCACTTTTGCCGTATTATGCACCGCCGTCCATTTCTTGTCGCGCCGTCACTCCGGCCAAACTTTGGCCATGTTCCAACCACCATTAGGTTTGTCGCGCTATTGTGAATCCATTTTGATCTTCAGTTAGCGCTGCCTTGGACCAGAGCTCCGGCAATTTGCCAAGCAAGCGCTCGGTAGCTAGCTTTCTGTTGTCGGATTTCCGACCAGAACTGTATTAACCCTTAATAACCGTTGATTAGTACTAGTGAATGTTAATCTGGTTTATTTCTTTACTAAAAATAGTTTAAAACATAAGTATTTTGTTAGTTAAATCACTTGCACATTAATAACTTTGATCTTGCATCTTTTCAGCATTTTGGCATTTGGTATTTTTCTCGATGTTCATTTGCTGTCATTCTTTTAGGTTCTGATTTAACCGACGTGAGTGAATACATTGCTGAGCAACCAGAAAGTGAACAAGTGGTTTATTATCAAGGCAAGCATCCTCTTGCACTATGTTGATCCCAGTTTTGATACTTTAGTATTTTGAAATACAGTGATAACTGTATGCATGCTATTTTAAAGTATAAATAATTTGTGAGTCTAGTCAGTTATATCCCGATCTTTTTGGCTTATCCTTAATCAAATTCATACACTTATGCTTAAGATAGAAATCTAGTGTTAGTAAGGATGGTCTTTAGATAATTGCTTAGCCATGCAAATCAGTAGAGCGATAGTTGATTGACAAGCTTATCTTGTCGGTCATGGGAAACACTATTTATTCCAGTTTTGTTTTCTTTGTTCAGATTGTTAAAACTAAAAGTTAAGTTAAGTTTTGTTTGATAAAAGCTTGGTTTAGATCTGGACAAGTGTTTGCTAGTGATGGTGCCTCCGTGCACTAGACTTGGGAATGTGGTAGTCTTGTCCGGATCGTTAAGGACCGAACTTTGACTTGTCAATTCAAGTACCTTACGTACTTCCACACACGGTGTATCGGCGCTGCTTGGTTAAGTATGGGGATGATGTTATTGAGTTGAGGAACTAGTGGAGTGAGGACATTTGTGTATGTTCACGAGTTCGTAGGGCTCCGATTGCAATTTAATATATGCGGGTGAAAGCACAGTTTTAGATTTAGTTCATTGGATCAGCATTCTCGACACAACATGTGTGCCCCGGTTAGTAAGCTCTATCAGTAGCTTATACTAAGCGGGATTCATCGCACATGGGTGATTCAACTCAATAATGTCAACTTGTTGAAAAATACCGAGTCTTGGTTTACCCGGCCGACATACCTAAGGTAGTGTGCTACTCTCCTAGGGGCTTACGGGCTAACCAAGTCGTGTGGATAAAGATGTACACCTCTGCAGGGTTAAAACTATTCGAATAGCCGTGTCCATAGTTACAGACGACACTTGTTTTGATTGACATCATAGTTAGACTTTGAAATAAATTATTGTCTTTGGGTATGCTTGGTTCGGCGTGAGGGGTTATTCATGCATGTTAATTAGTCAAAGTGGATAGCCACTTTGATATTGTTTTGTTGTTGATTAATTCTTAATTACTTGTTGTTTTAGTCCAAACTTGTTTATAAAATTTGCCTTAACAGAAATTTGTAAGTAGAAGTAAAACTTGTTGTTTTATGCAAAACTAATGCCATTACAACCTTCCTGTTGATCGGCCTTAAGCATATAAAATTCTAATCCTTTGGTTAGGTTCTACTAAACACTTTCTTTTAGTAGTTTCATGTAAGTCTTGCGAGTACCTTCTGTACTCAGGTGCTTTAACCACTTGTTGCAGGTGAGGACGGTTATGTGTACGACCCATCCGTTAGCGCCAATCAGGGCGACGCTAACAAATGACGTTGTTTCTTCCTCCGCTCAGTTGCCTGAGGGTGTGAGGCACACTTGGTGGTTCTTTGCTGTTTATATTTTGTTTCCGATGCAAAACTTTTATTAGATGACCAACTGTTGGTCACTTGTATCAGTTGTACCGAACCCAGTCTTGTAAAGTTTAATGTTATATATGTGTTGTCTGACTTGTATGACTGTGTACGAATATTGTATAGGATATGTGCACGTTAGTCTTGATCTTGGGAACTAATGTGAGACACATATCCGGGAACCTGACATTGGGCTTGTTCCCTGTTAAAGATTATGCTTCTAGTGTAATCCTTTAACTTGAAACCGATCCAATACCAGGGGTCCTCACAATTTTTTAGTATTTTCTTTAGATTAGATTTTCCAAAGGCCATATCTTCTTCATCCGAACTCCGATTGAGTCCATTCAAATTTATAAATTTTTCTAAATTCGAGTTCTATTTATCTAAAAAATTTATTTAGTTTTTGGAGTTTGTTTTCTCTCTGTTATTTATTTATTTTATTTATTTGCTTCGTTTGTGAGTAGACGTTGATTCTTCGAGGAATTTTGAAGGAGTACATCAAGATCAGGACCAGTACCAGGATATATTCTAAGGCAAGTTGTACGTTTGATCATATTGAATCTAGTTTTCAAAATGCTTTGATTCAAACTATTGCATTTACTTTAAATATTTATTTAAATGCTTTTGGGTTTAGTTATTATCCAATTTGTTTATATCCACCTTGTCTATTCTTTGTCATAATCTTTTGTCACCCTAGATTGGTTCATTATTTAGTTGGTATTATCGTAGCACCAACATGGGTTGGTTAGATACGAGTAGATTGCTTAGCCATGCCACGAGTCATCATTTCATGTGAGTTGCAAATATGAATTTGACTAAGTGATTATAGAACTTTGTGTTAAAATTGTGTGCCGTGTGTCATTACTCGTTGGTGGTATGTGTTGCATGTAATCAACAGGGTGGGAAAGGATTTAGACTGAGGCAAGTGGTGGATACTTTGTGATATGGTGGAACTTTTTGAATGGGAACGATAATCTTTGTGGCATAGTTAGAAATTGGAAGTCTTGCATTGGTCAATTAAGGACTTAACTTTGTGCGCCATTGAACTGGGCCTTACTGTGCGACTACATGTCTGGTATGGGACGGGCCTAATTTAGTAGGTTACGGAGTCTCGACATTGACTACTCAGGTTGTAGGTTAAGTGCTCTGTGATGGGCAGAGGTGTGGACTACTATGTAGAATAAATTTATGAGCGGTTCGCTGTCTTCAAGTCCAACACTGTGTGTCATGCCAAAGCGCTGTATTAGGGTTGGTACGACGGTAAAGAACATCGGGAGTGTCAATGTTTGAGATAAAGTTTCTGAAAAATTTTGTTATGATTAGGGCTTGCAACACTGGTTATATCGTGTGAGTAAAGTGTACAACCTCTGCAGAATGTTAAATTAATCTATTCAAATAGCTGCGTCCGCGGTCATGGACATGCTCGGGGATTTCACACGAGTGTTGGATTTTCATATAACATTTGGGAAGGGAGCTGTGTGATTTAAGTCATATGGCTGTGTGAATAATTTGATTAGACTTTGTGTTCTTTGTGAAAATAACTGTTTAAATTAATATTATTTATTTGTTTTGAATCATGTTTTAATCTATTATTTATATTCAATTGCAAATGTTGCTTTTATGCAAAAGAACCACTAAAGCCATTCCTTTCGAATAAGCCATCATGTATACACTGCATTCTGTGGTATGACTTGTGAGTACGGTTGTGTACTCATGCTTGTTATAATCAATAAACAGAAGTGGAGGAGTCATCGCCCGCTTTTGAGGAGGAGTTCTACGAAGGTGCTGATCGTTAGGTCTTGATCCCAATCGATTGCTTGTGGCGAATCGATGGGTTTCCGCTGAAGTTATTTGTTCTGCTGCTTATTTAATTATTGCTAGCCCTGCGAGGCTTAATAAATGTAAAACATGACCATAAGGTCACAACAGTTATTTGTTATTCAAATTACTCGCTTATTTTATTATTTCATCTTGTGTGGATCGATATTCATCTATGTTGACATTGTGTGCACTAGCGTGATCCTGGACTAGTGCATTATACACAGCGGGTCTAGAATTGCATTTTTGGGTCTCGACAACGGGGTGGAGGCGATGGCGTCACGGCGACGAGACAAGGCGGAGGTAGGTGGAGCTGTAGGCGCGGTGATGCGGGCGCGTGTGCACAACGCAGCACGCAGAGCAAGGCGTGGTCCGGGCGTGGGAGTGCGCACATGGGGCGCAGCACAGTGCTGATGCCGCAGGGGTTGAGCTAGCGACTAGACCAGGTGAGATAGGGGCACCGAAGTCCATGGGTAGGTGGGGGAGATGACGGGGGCGGCATGCGCAGCGCAGGGCTGACCGAGTGCACAGGAGCGCCCTAGTTGTTGTGACGGCTCGGGTTGGCACGGGGAGAAGACAAAGGGGGGAAGCTGGGCTGGAAGAGGGGAGGGAAAGGCCGGCTTGGGCCGAGCCAGAGGAAGGGGGAGAAGTGGGCTGTGCCCAAGGAAGAAGGGGAGGAATTTTGAATTTGAGTTTGAAAATGAAATTTGAAACAAGGCTGAGGTTAGAGATTTTTAAAATACTCACTAATTTGAATTAGTTTTGAACTCCAAAACGGCAATGAAGAATTACTATTCACCGTCTGAAAACGAGATGTTTCAGTAATTTTCTTTCAAATTGGCTAACATATGTTTTTTGTGTTTTGCTATCCGTGCTACGTTGGTGACTAGTGAAATTGTGGTTCTATTTCTTCTTCTGTTGTTGCATTGTTGACTACTTGCCCCCCCCCTCCCCCCAAAAAAAATCCTGGCTTTGTCCCTGGTCACATAGAGCGGGATACAAGAGGGACACAAAATTAAGGATCAGATTTGTCGATTTGTGATATGGATTCTGATGGTGAAGATGGAAGGATGGTCTATCATGATGACATGATCTAATAAGCCAAATAATGACCCTGTTTATTTGGGTTTTTTCTTTCAGCTTAAAAGCAAAAAAACCAAAGCTCAAACAAACGGGTGGCCTTTTCAACTAGTGTATGAAAAGCCTAAACCACTTTAAGCCTATAAGCCACAAGCTAGTTGAGGAATGTTTTTTTTTTGGATTTTGTGGGATAGAAATAGCCATTTAATTACCACTCAACTTAAATTATCCACCAATGTCATCCGTATATAAAAGAAAACCCTTCAATTTTTCTTTTATTCTTCCTCCCCTCTCCAACCTATTTTCCTCTCTCAGCGTCGTCGTCCTTCTCCCCCACGCCACTGACCCGACCTCCTCCCCCGCTGTCGTCCTGCTCCACCGCGCCGTCGTCCTACTCCACCGCGTCATCAACCTGGCCTCCACCCTCCGTCGTCGTCCTGCTCCCTCGTGCCGCCGACCTGGCCTCCTCCCTCCGCTGTCGTCCTTCTCCCAGCGTCGACGTCCTTCTCCCCGTGCCTATGTCCTCCCCGCGCCCTACACGCAACTATCCTCCTCACCTACGCCTCCGTCCTCCACACCCCCACGCGATGAGGCCGGCGACAACCCAGCGGCAAGGGCAGCACACCGACGAGGGTATCTCAGATAATTTAACAATAAACTATAGTTCAAAAGCCATAAAAAGTCAGGTTGCCAAATACCTTGGCTTGGCTTAAAAGCTATGTGCTTATAAGCTGCTTAAGCCAAAAAAAAAACTGGCTTTAAGCTAAAGCCAAAAAAAGCCTAAACCTAAACAAACGGGGCCTGAAACTATTAGTCCATATTATCTTATTTTAAAACAAGTCCCCATTTGATAAATTTATGTTCCTTACCCCAGCCCCATTTGATATATTTATGTTCCTTACCCCACCCTTTGGCTAATAAGCAGAGGTTCAGATTCGTAACATACTAACATTAGGAAATACAAAAGGTCCAGAATTTCAGATCACATCCCCAAAAACAAGTCGAGAAATGGTCACAACTGTGATTATTTTTAAAAAAAAGTCCAGTGATCAGAAAACAAACATAGCCTGATAGACATCACGCTATTCCAGCAGTCTAGCACATCAAAGCAGCCAGTGTAGCGCTTCTTTCTAGTTTCTATGTCTCCGAAATAGCAAATTCACCCCCAACTTATGCGAGCTGAGGGAGCATGCATCACGGTGACTCTCCCTCCGGTGTGCTCTCCTCGACGTACACCGTGTACACCACCACCGGGCTCCTCACCTCGTGCTGGCCGTCGGTCCACACAACGGCCGCCGAGACCACCTCGTCCGCCGCCGGCACCACGCCGGAGACCGACACGGTGAACGAGATCATCTGATTTGACGCACTGAACTCAAGCCTGCTCGGTGCAACGGTAACGGTGAGGTTGCCGGCGGCCGAGCTAACGACCACCTTTGCGTCGTACACGGCGCCCGGGGCACCGACGTTGGTGACGGTCCGCGGGAAGCACAGGCTGAACCTCTCGCCGGTCGCGACGTGGGCCGCCATGGTCGGGTAGTTGAGGTCCCTGTTGGAACGGATGACCGATTCTCTCGTTCAGTTGGAATAGGACCACGTCTCGCGCGCACGCTGTGCGGCAGACCATAGTTATAGGAAGCTTTTGTTACTTCACCTGTACATGTATAAATACATATTGAGATGGAATACACGGCAACTGATTGCCTATTCATTCTCTACATGGTATCAGCCTATCTTCGATCCCCTTTCTTTTCTACTCACGCTGCCTCATCTCCTCATGGAGTCCAGCCCCACGAGCGCTTCTGGCTCCTCCCTCAGTAATCCCTTTGTTGTCCCTGCTCCCACGCCGCTCGCTGCTGTTTCGGTTCAGCTCGTCAACATCCGAGCCCATGTGCCGGTTGTTCTCGAGCTCGACGACGCCAATTTCAATTCGTGGCGCACCTTCTTCGAGATGGCGCTCCGCAAATTTGGTCTCCTAGACCACGTCGACGGCACCGTCGACGCCCGATCACGCCTCCACGACGCCGATTGGACTCAGATCGATTATGCGATCGTCTCCTGGCTCTACACGTCGGTGTCCAAGGCTGTCATGGATGCAGTTGTCCATTCTCGGTACCGACGTTCTCCCTCTCTCGATCGCGATCCGCGGTCTCTTCCGCGACAACTCCATGCAACGGGCGGTCTACGCACTTCAAGACTTCCACAGCCTCTACCAAGGCGACATGACGATCACCACCTACTTCACTCGTCTCAAGACCCTCGCCGACACGCTCTTTGACGTCGGGCATCCGATCTCCGATCAGGCGCTCGTCATCAATCGCTCCTCGGACTAAACTCCAAGTTTAGTCACGCGATCGGCGTCCTCACCTCCAAGCTGCCTCCACCGACCTTCCTATATACTCGCTCATACCTATTGCAGGAGGAGAATCGCATGGCGCACACCGCCAAGATGGAGGCCGCCACTGCTCTTCTCGCCGCCACTCCAAGATTACCGGTCCACGGCATCGCCTCACGCGCAACAGCGGCGCTCTCCACGGCCCCTTCCTTCACGCCGTCCAAGACCAACCATACACCGTTCAAGAAAAAGCGCAGCGATCCGATGGTCGCCCCTCGGCCTCCGAAGCGGCACTCCGCGCCTTCCCGGTGCGCGCTGACGCCGTGGGCGTCGCCTAACCCCGGATTCGGGCGTGGTCGTTCGCCGATGCCCCAATGGAGGCGGTGGATCCGGATCTCTCGCCCATACTGGCGCCGACAACGATAACGCCATGATGGCGTCGGCACCGCCATTCGTCTTTCCCAACCCGGCGTCTTCGCCCCACGCAACCTGCACGATCGGCGGTCTTCTCCGGCTGCGTTCAAAGACATGCCGCCACCTGGTTCCGACTGGGTCCTCGACACCGGCGCATCTGCCCATATGGCCTCAAATCCTGGTATTGTCACTTCCTCCGTACCCACTTCTGTTCCATCTCACATCATGGTCGGCAACGGCGCCCATCTTCCTGTTCATCGTCATGGCACTCATTTTATTCCCACGTCTTCTTCTTCTCTTCGCCTAAACAATATTCTTATTTCTCCTGCTTTGGTCAAAAATTTAATTTCCGTTCGACAGCTTACTAAAGATAATCATGTCTCGGTTGAATTTGACCCGTTTGGTTTCTCTATTAAGGACCTATGCACGCAGACGGTTCTTCTCCGCTGTGACAGCTCCGGCGACCTCTACCCGCTGCATACTCCCGGCGGTCACCATGCCTTTCTTGCCGATCACTCTTCTGAGCTTTGGCATGCCCGGCTTGGCCATCCTGGCGGCTCTTCCATGCAACGAGTACTTCGCGACGCCGGCTTCACCTTCTGCCGACCAGATCAACACACGTGCCATGCTTGTCGTTTGGGCAAGCATACTCGCCTTCCCTTCTCACAATCAAATAATGTTGCTATTCTCCCTTTTCATCTTTTACATTGCGACGTCTGGACTTCGCCCATTGTTAGCAATTCTGGTTTCAAATTTTATCTCGTAATCTTAGATGATTTTACCCATTTCACCTGGACCTTTCCTCTACGAAATAAATCAGATGTTTTTCCTACATTACTTTCTTTTCATGCCTATGTTGCTACACAATTCCAGCTGCCAATCTTATGCTTTCAGACTGATAATGGGCGTGAATTCGACAACACTGCTTTCCGTACTTTTCTTTCTACTCACGGCATTCTTCTTCGTCTTACTTGTCCATATACATCTCAACAAAACGGTCGCGCCGAACGCGTTCTTCGGACTCTGAATAATATCGTTCGCACTCTCTTAGTTCATGCCGACATCCCTCCCACCTTCTGGCCCGACGCGCTCGCCACAGCCACATATCTTTTAAACCGACGTCCTTCTCGTTCTCGCACTGGCCCTTCCCCTTACCAGCTCTTATTTGCTCGCTCGCCTGACTATGCTAATCTCCGAGTGTTCGGTTGTCTCTGTTACCCTAACATCTCAGCTACAGCTCCTCACAAGCTTGCCCCACGCTCTCTACCTTGCGTTTTTCTCGGCTACCCTGCTGACACCAAGGGCTATCGCTGTTTTGACCCGGTCACTGGACGAGTTCTCACGTCCCGTCATGTTTCTTTCGATGAGCATGTCTTTCCCTACAGGACTTTGTCGCGCTCGCAGCCTTCGGCCACTTCTGCTGCCACCTTACCGGACGTGCCAGACATTCTTCCCGTTCCTGTCCGCGTGGCCACACCACCGGCTCCACTGCCTGCTCCCGCTGTGTCGACCCCCGCCCTTCATCAATCGCCGACTACGCCACTGTCTCCTTCCTCACTTCCTGCCGTTGCTCCTGAAACCACTGTCTCGCCGTCGTGCGCCCTGCGCGTGCTGGACTCCGCACCAGTCCCTGTCTCGGCGTCACCCATCCCTGCAGCTCCAACCTCCGCACCAGTCCGGCACCCGATGATCACCCGCGCACGCGCAGGCATCTCCAAACCGAACCCTCGCTACGCTGCCCACGTCGTCACCGACTCCGTTCTTCCGGACATCCCGACTTCCGTTCGTGCCGCGCTGCGCGATTCGGATTGGCGCGCTGCCATGCAGGCCGAGTTCGATGCTTTGCGCACCAACAACACGTGGACACTCGTGCCTCGGCCACCGGGTGCCCATGTCATCACCGGAAAATGGATATTTCGCAACAAAACCAAGCCCGATGGATCATTGGATCGTCGTAAAGCTCGCTGGGTGGTGCGTGGATTCACCCAACGTGCCGGGCTTGATTTCGATCAAACATTCTCCCCGGTGGTCAAGCCTGCGTCCATTCGACTTATCTTACACATCGCTGCCTCTCGGAATTGGCCGGTTCATCAACTCGACGTAAAAAATGCTTTCCTCAACGGCCGTCTCACCGAACGTGTTTTCTGCCAACAACCGGCGGGGTTCGTCGACAAGGAGTTTCCGGATCGTGTATGTCTCCTCTCTCGCTCTCTTTATGGCCTTAAACAAGCTCCACGCGCTTGGTACCATCGTTTTGCCGGTTTCATTCACACTATTGGCTTCTCGGCAACTACTTCTGACACTTCTCTTTTTGTCCATCATGCCGGCGCCGATACCGCCTATCTTCTACTTTATGTCGACGATATTGTCCTCACCGCTTCTTCCACCACACTTCTCCACCGCATCATATCCCCGCCTCAACAAAGGAATTTCGTGATGACTAATCTCGGCCCCCTAAGGTTTTTCCTTGGTATTCAAGTTCGTCGTTCCGCCTCCGGTTTCTTTCTCAGTCAAGAACAATATGCTGAAGACATTCTTGATCGCGCCGGCATGCTCAACTGCTCGCCATCAGCAACTCCGGTTGACACCAAACCTAAAGTTTCCACCTCGACAGGATCTCCTATGTCTGATGGCGCCTTCTACCGCAGCATCGTGGGTGCCTTGCAATATATGACTCTTACTAGGCCAGATCTCGCATACGCGGTTCACCAAGTTTGCCTTCACATGCACTCGCCAACGGATGCACATTGGGCTCTCGTCAAGCGCATCTTGCGCTACATCCGCGGCACTGTCCGTTATGGTCTGTCCATCCGTGCTTCCTCTTCTTCCAGTCTTACGGCATATAGTGATGCGGATTGGGCTGGGTGCCCGGATACTCGTCGCTCCACTTCAGGATACTGTGTTTTCTTTGGTGACTCGCTCATATCTTGGTCATCCAAACGCCAATCCGTGGTGTCACGCTCTAGCGCGGAAGCCGAATATCGCGCTGTGGCGAATGCGGCCGCTGAGTGCTGCTGGATACGTAATCTTCTTCGTGAACTACTCATTGGTGTTGACACAGCAACGGTTATCTACTGCGACAACGTCTCCGCCATTTACCTTTCTCATAATCCAGTAAATCACAAGCGCACTAAACATGTCGAACTCGACATTCATTTTGTCTTGTGACAGGTCAACAGTCGACTCGTGTTCTACATGTTCCAACTCAACATCAGTTTCTTGACATCATGACGAAAGGACTTCCGCAAGTATTGTTCAAGAATTTCGCCGCAGATCTCTCCATCCACGCCGCCGATGCATCGACCGAGGGGGTGTTGGAACGGATGACCGATTCTCTCGTTCAGTTGGAATAGGACCACGTCTCGCGCGCACGCTATGCGGCAGACCATAGTTATAGGAAGCTTTTGTTACTTCACCTGTACATGTATAAATACATATTGAGATGGAATACACGGCAACTGATTGCCTATTCATTCTCTACAGTCCCCGACAGAGCTGGCAGCTGCAGAGCCGTCGCCGCAGGCCGTGGTGTTGGAGCCGGTGATGAGCCCGAGCTGCGTGGCGTTGTAACCCTGCGCGCACAGCATGGTGACGTAGTCGCCCTCCGACGCGTCGTACACGAGCCCGGGGTCGCGCGCCTTTGCTGGGTTGAGCTGGCCGGCGCCGTACTTGAGCTCGCTGCTGCCGGAGTTGAACGGCGCGTTCATCGGAGAAGCTGCATTGTTGCAATCTTGTGAGTTGTGAGCTACATGATGTAGGATTAAGGATGGTTAATCACTTACCGGTGGTGATGAGGGCCGACATGATCATCGCCGGAGACCAGTCGCGGTGGAAGGACTTGACGTAAGCCGCGGCGCCGCTGACGTGCGGGCACGCCATGGACGTGCCGGATTCGATGTTGTACATGACCCTCCTCTTGTCGTTGGGGTTGTCTGTCGGTGGTGCTAGGGCCGTCCATGCGGCTATGATGTCAATCCCCGGTGCAGATAGATCAGGCTGCGGTTAATTTCAGGCCAACCATCAGTAAATTCCGCAGAATTAATCAGTAGTATTATCCTTTGCAGAACACCAGGGATCAACATCAGATCCATTTGACACTTGTTGCACTAGTTCATATGGAATGTTGCAGTAGTTGAATGCGTGTGTTGCGATGGAAATTTTATGTTGCAACTTGTTTTACTGTAACGTTCTCACGAAATAACTGCAGATTTCAAACGAACTAGTACTTAGTTTGTGATCTCAATTAAGCACCTTCAAGATTCCAGGAGTGATCAGGTTTGGGCCCGGAGAAGAAAACGAGGCAGCTTTTGGGGCTTGGGGATCGACCGTCGTCTCGGTGCTGTCTATGGTACCCACAGGATTACTGCAAATAAAGAGAAGGAAGGCCACGAATAAGCGCTCAACAACCAAAGCACACCAAAATCCTGGTCTACAGAACTTACCTGGTGCTGTTGACATAGGCCATGATTTCATCGAACTGGTCCTGAGTTACCACGAGCGCAGGGAGAGGCACGGCGAGGGCGACGTCGGGGTAATCGCCGACGAGGACGGTGCCAGCCGCGCCGACCAGGAGCGGGCCTGTGCCGTCGCTTGGAACGGCGTTGTCCTGACTGGGGCAGAGGACAATCTTCCCCTTGTACGAGCCTCCAGACAGCTCGTCAGGATCACAAGAACTGCAATGCAAAAGACACGATGTTAGCCTAGACGTAATTAAGATAAAAACATTGCAGGTGACCGAAAATTAGCGAAACCGCTAATCATTGTACACAAAATGTCCACGTATATTTCAGTGTCTTCTTATTACCCATGAATGGGAAACACGAGCGACACGTTCTCTAGCGTTGGGAAGGTGTTAATGGAGGCTCCCTGTGTCAAAACAAGAACATCACAACATTAGTTGGAACATCTCATTTCAAGTTAGTTTCACTAGTCATCAACCCAATTTTGTTAAAAAAAACATGAATAGAGAAATTTTATGATGAATATTGGCTGTATTTTTATAATAATATGAACTGCATACAGAGGAAAAATTTTTAACTATGCATTTCAATATATATTACTAAAAACATGCTGGAGAAAATTTTCATAAGGTGTGAAACTTAGTTATGTGTCAAATACGCGCACGGAGAAAAAAGCTATATTTATTTAAGATTTGTAAAAAAAGGCAGTAAAATATGTTTTCAAAAAAGTTATAGTCCACCGGTTGCATTATTTATTTTAGACTATATTTTTTTACATATTTCCTTGAGGAAGCCATGGTTTAAGTTTTAGTTTTGAATGTAAATGACATCATATGCTTTAGTTTTATTGGAAACGTCACGACCAAATACGGTTTGAGGTGCTTAGAGCATCTCTGGACCGTTCTCTGTCCCTCTACGTTGATCCACTCGATCCCCTCCCTCGCCTCCGATCTCCACCCCTGTCTAGCGCTGGCTCCTCCCTCCTGTTGCTTGCCGCTCCATCGCCCGGGTCCATACGACTTGCGCACCCACGGCAGCAGAGACGCCTGCTGTCACGGAGGCCGGCGCTGACGCCGCGGGCTCCGAGATGCCGAGCCGGACAGCGGCGGATCCGACTGAGCTCTTGGTGGCCTCGAGCGCTGCCTTTTAGAGCTGGCCAGTGACACACCGAACCCACGGTAGAACCCCTGCAGGTTGTCCCGGCGGAGGATGGCAGAGACCAGTTGTCTTCTGCATATTTGTTGTCTTCTGCATATTAGTCAGAGGTCGATGGCGACCCAGATCTTCTTCTCCGAATTTGCAACCACTTTAATTATTTTGGATCAGCATCAAATTAAAGGTCAATATTTCCTAAATTTGATGTCCGTGAACCGTGAAATTAAAACTTGTCATGATTCTCATTGCTATGCAAATGTTGAGCATCGTCCAATATAGAAACCTTTTCATATGATCAAAAACGGCTTTCCTCCGATGCAGCCGCAGGCGTGGTCGAGGCTTCTGCCGAGCCAGTGGATACCAGCCCTGAGGACTTGGATAACATCCACAAGGTCAAAAGGGTCCGTGGCCTCTAGCCCGCTTTTTTCTCTTGGTCTTCCGAAAGCTTGAATCGTAGTCCATCATGCTGCCGGATAATAAAAAATCCAAGTCGCGAATTTTGTATTTCTAAACTTTAATTCGACTTTTATTCAGAATTTAACTCTAACTTAGAATTTATTCGAATTATATATGGTGTATTAGAATATATTCGAATTATATATGGTGTATACTTTGCCCACTTTACTTGGCATTCCTCGCAGAAAAAAAAACTTTACTTCGCATACAGTTATACAAGTATAGACCGGCACTCTGTCCACTCATCGAGGCTACCTCTGACAGATCGAGCACCGGCTAATTAATTAGGGCTACATACTACGTGTTAGATGATTTCTGTAGAGTCGATTTAATTTCCCCAATAATTTAGCCAAGCCGCAGGAGTCCAGGCAGGCCTCTGAATCGGTTGGGGCTTCTGAAAGTTTGAATTGGAGTTCAAGTAGACTGCCGGATACAAAAAAAAAAAATTCCACGCTGCAGGTTGTACCAGACTGTCGGATACAAAAAAAAAAATCCAAACCGCAGGTTGCACCATCTATACATAATTGGATTGTTAGATTTCTCTGATTAATGTAGGAATTTTTAGCTTTTTTTCTTTTTCTTCGATTAATATGGGAATTTCTATCCTTTATTACCTCCTAGGATTAATATGGGGGCTTCTAGGAGAGCCTCCAATTAGTATATGTATAGATTTTTTCTTTTTCTTCGATTAATATGGGAATTTCTATCCTTTATTATCTCCTAGGATTAATATGGGGGTTTCTAGGAAAGCCTGCAATTAGTATATGTATAGATAGATAGATAGATTTCTTTTTCTTCGATTAATGTGGGAATTTCTACACTTTATTACCTCCTAGGATTAATATGGAGATTTCTAGAAAAACATCTAATTAGTATATGTATAGATAGATAGACGGAGAAAAATGGAGAGAGGTTTTGTTTGAGCAGTACCACTATGGTCTTGCCGTTTCCAAGAACGATCTTGTCGACGAACCGGCGATCGATGCTGCTCGCGGCGACGGACAGCAGCCACGGCGCGACGTTGCAGACGTGGCCGGAGCTGAGCCCGGAGTTCCCGGCCGCGGTGGACGTCACTACCCCGCGCTTCATGGCGTGGAAGGACCCTATGGCGGCCGTGTCTTGGAAGTACGGCGACGGCAGCCTCGACCCGATGGAGAAGGAGATCACGTCAACGCCGTCGGCGATGGCATCGTCGAAGGCCGCGAGGATGTCGGCATCGCCGCAGCCCCTGTGACACACCTTGTAGATGGCCAGCCTGGCGCCCGGCACCGCACCCCGGGCCGTGCCGGCGGCCAGGCCGCCGAGGCTGACGTTGCCGACCGCACGACCGGCCACGGTGGACGCCGTATGGGTCCCGTGCCCGCCCTGGTCCAGCGGCGATAGGCCGGCGCCACCGTTCGATCCGAGGTTGTAGGCGCGAGCACCGATGATTTTACTGCAAAATCTCAACGTACTGTCTCAACATGCAAGACTGTGTTGTGTGTGCATTACACGCAAAAGAAAAGATATTTCGTACTTGTTGCACGTGAAGTTCTGACATGCGCCCTTCCATCTGCTCGGCGGCGGGCCGAAGCCCTCGTCAGAAAAGGACGGGGAGTCGGGCCACACGCCGGAGTCGAGCATGCCGACGATGACGTCTCCCTCCAACGACAGGCTGATGTTTTGCGCTGCCTGAGGGAAGCCCAAGAAGTCCCATGATCTTGTGGTCAGAAGCTCGTGTGTTCTGCTTGGGAAGATTGACACGATGCCCTCCATGCCTGGCAAGTAAAGCTAACGATTCAACAAGTGAACAGAGTCTTGTTTCTTAGCTTTGTTGTCAAATGCCAGTTGATGTTTTTTTTCTGATGCATGTGTGCGTTTTGGGACATACTAGAGAGCCTTTGTGCCTCTTGTGCAGTTAGCCTGGCAGCAAAGCCATTTAGGCTTCTTTTGTAACTGTGGAGGATCCTGTCCGAAGCAGAGCTGCAAAAGGCATAGCATGTTAACCTACCATTTGGTTCACAACCGAAGTGTACCGGTGTGGATGCCATGATGAACAGTCTTTTTTTTAAAGACTAACAGTCCAATTTTGAGAAGAAAAAAGTGTGTGGTGAGCAGGGTTTTGATTACCGGCCGATTTTCTACTGATTTTCAGCAATTTCGGTTCTATCAGCTGCCTCTGGTAAAAGTCCAAACCGGTCAAAACTGGTCCAAAAAATCAAATTTGCTTGAATTTTATCTTTTTTCATTTTAACCCTGAAAAAATCAAATTTTGATTTGAAAATTTCAGCATTTCGGTCGAATTTGGTTGAAATTTTCTCATTTTTTGCCATTTCGGTTCTACCGGTGATCCCGTAAAAAATTAAAATCGGTAATCAAAACACTGGTCATAAGACGCTAGTATAGTCGTATGCATGATTTGTTCCAGAAGATAGTGGACTACTCGGATGAAAAATGAGACCTGTCATCCAGGACCTGGTCCAGCAGGTCGCGATGAGCAGCTTCTATAGCGGAGAAACCATCGAGTTCTGACGACTCCGACCTCGGCAGGTGCCCCATGTAGACGATGTAGACCTGCTCATGTATAAAAACTGAAGCCCATGTTCATGCACGACGAATGCATATAAGGAGATCATCCTACCAAGGTACTACATATAAGTACTGTAAAGATGAAATCGGAGTGGATACGATCGGACATCGCACAGGACACGGATAATGCTAAATATCCCTTTCTCACTTTCGTATTCGCTGCAAAAGACTTTGGTCGGTCGATTGGACAGATATTATCCGCTTCGTTTGCACCTCTAAATAAGACATTGGATAGTACAGGTACAATCAGAGTAGATATGGACAGATATCGTCTATCCATTTCCTATGCCGCATTTTTTCTTGGAGACGGACATAAATATAGTTGGATATACATTTCTCCTTCCTTCCATATTCGCTTAAACAGCATTCGGTCCGTCGGTCGGACGAAAGTTATTCACTCTATTTGCACACCTACATATATAAACATACGAGATCTCTACGAAGAAGAAAATCAAGCAGATAGATGATCTGACCTGTCCCCCATCGCCGTCACTGATTTCAGAGGCATTTAGGCTCACGGTGAAGAGAGCAAGGAGAAGAAGCGCTTTGAATCGACGCATGGTGCTCTAATTAAGCCCGGGGCAGCCCAGGAACACTGACGATGGCTATATATTGATTTATGCAAGGCAAATTAATTAGCAATGCATAGGAATACTCATCGATGCGTGCTACATAGGCGGCAGCCACCAGCTTGCAATGCTACATAGGCGGCAGCCGCCAGCTTGCAATGCGTGCTACATACGCCAGGGCGTGGGATCCGGCGTCCGGCAGTACACGTACGTACATACATACATGTACTTGCTACGAAACATGCTGCCGGTTGAATTTTTTGCCGGCCTGTTTTGAAACGGTATTTACAAATCTGACAACCAGGCAAATGTATTTGTAAAATTGGTCGGGCTGGTGCACGATCCGTGTGCCAGCTGCCTCCGCTCGCCACGTCGGTCGACGGCGCACGCCGGCTGTGCACCAGAGGGGTAGGCGCATGGTGGCCGTGCGCCAGCCCCTCTCGTGCACAGCCCGTGTGCGCCGGCAGATTAGGGGCGGGGTGATTAGGGGGACCGGGTGATTACGGTTAGGGTTAGGGTTTGGTTTAGACTGAAATTTAGAGAAATTAAAAAATATAGCAAATGAGTTCAAAAAATTATGAATTTTTTTGTGGAGCCTCTCAACACTGTGTAGTTGCTTGTGTAAATTTTTCATAATTTTATTCGTTCAGAATTATTATCGCTAATTCATATAAGTGTCATGTTCGTATGAATCAATAAACGTGATTTAGGTCGCGAAAATTTCGATTTGAGGGTTTCATGATTTCATGTGACTTAGAATTCACAACACTGATGAGGACATCAACCCGCCAGATACGACCGTTACTCCACGTGCCAAGTTCATGCTGGATAAGTTTTGGAATCTAGTTCGTTCTCCAGAATCAGTCTGACAGCACCAACTTAAAACAGACGTAACTTTCACATACGGAGTCCGTTGGAGGTCCACGAGTACTTGATGGAAAGCTTATTTCAGCCTCCTCCAACGGATCCAGCCTCACCTTCAAATTACTTCTGGACTGATTGCAATCATCAAAAGAAGGCGTCATATTACTTGTTTGGGCCAACCTGGGCTTTGTAATCGTGCTGAACTTGGCCCATCTGCCGGCAGCCCACCTAGGGTGCGGTTACTGTTCACATGAACAGTACCCATGACCTTTAGTACCACCCCGCTAGTTCCTTTAGGTTTGTGGCTCCTCGTTCACTATTTAAGGAGGCCTCTAGTTTTCTTGGATTTTGTTGAGTTAAAAGTTAGCATTGCTGCAACTTCGTGTATTGGCTTGTGACGACTAGACCAACCATAATACCGCTATCAAAATCCCAATTCAACATTTCAATCTTTATTTGCAATTTCATATTACTTTATCTTGTTCTTGTGTGCTTCTTCAGTGTATGCAGGAATCGACCTTCGTGGTCAGGTCAACCGGGTATTCGTGCACGGTTGATAACGACTTGTCAATCAGTTCAACGATTGTGTGGTTTCGAGCCTTGCATGTTCGTAGCCAGGATCGTCAGAGATGAGCGACGCCTACCGGACTCATCGTTCTTATCGAAAGATCGAGCCAACAATTTAAACCTTAGGGTTCATCAGGTGGTATCAGAGCTACAGTTCATCGGTGAGATTTTTTTTTTCCTACTATCCAAATAGCCAAAAAAAAATTAGGTTTAGTTCATCGTCCAAACCAATTTGTGCCTTTGCAATTTCTTCGTTTTAGTTTGCATTGTTGAATTGTCGTTGCATTGTCGAGTCTTTGTGCTGGTTTTCTGTCTAGATTGGTCTAGTTTATATTTTCTTGCAAATCGACTAGACACACTATCGCTTGGGTCAAATTAGCAGATCGGTTCGATCCGACGTCAAGCGCAGCGCGCTTTGCCCTCGAGTTCATTGTCGTCTCATCCAAACAGCAATCCACATAGAGGGCAGGGCAGCATATAAAACAGCATACAAAAAAAAGAGATTTAGCAGATCGGTTCTTCTCGGGCGCCGCAGATTCGGGACGACGCTGCCAGTTCGCCGCCGCTGCCGACAACGCCGCGTGTGGATCGAGGCCGCCTTCACCAAAGTGCCGAGGCTTGCGCCGCCGCCGAGGTTCGCCGAGCCGCCGCCGCTTGGTTTCTCATCGAGCCGCCGCCGCTTGGCGACGCTGCCGCTCGAGGCCGCCTCCGTCGCCACCGCCGGACACCACCACCGCCGCCTTCTTTGCGCCAAGACGCGCGCGCACCTAAGCGCGCCCGAAGCCTCTCACACCGCCACCGACCGGCTGCCGCTTCGCCTCGCGCGAGCCACGCGTCTCTCGCGGCGCTCCTCCTCCGCCGCGCCCGCCTCCTTGCCGCGCCCCACGATTCTTTACCACGCATGCCAAGGCTTCGACACCCCACTTGCCGACATCGCCGCCGCCATCTCCACCCGCCGCGCCCGGCCATGCATGCGGTCGACGCCGCCGCCGCCATATCCATCGCTTTGATCGCCCCGCCACCGCCGTTCGCCCTGCGGCCGTCTGCCGCCACTTCGCCGACGCCGCGATCAAACCCATTGCGCCGCTTCGCTCCGGCGCTACTGCGCCTAAGCCACCACCACCGCCGTTCATGACGCCGCGACCGATGCGCCCGCCGCCCGCGCGGTCGTGGATCCGCCGTCGCCGCCTAGAGCACTTTTAGGGATAAGGTTTTCTTATTTGTGTTGGTTTTCAGTAGAAGCTCCTGAGGCCTGAGGCCTTAAAACAAAAGAGAGAAAAGAAAAGAAAAAGAAAAAAAAAAGAAAGAGAAGAAGGAAGAAAAAAAAGGAAAGGAAAAGAAAAGGAAAACAGAGGAAAGAAGAAGAAGAAGAAGAAAACAAAGAAGAAAGCAAGAGAGAAAAATATTATTATTAGAACTGCCTCTTGTTCAGTTTAGCTTTTTCATCCATTGCTCGTTGGCGTTGATTGTTCAGTTTGGCCTTCTGTTGTTACTACTAGTCGTTCTTGCGAGTTGCTCTAGCTAGGCTTGGTTTAGACTAGGACCAGCACTTGTGACTAGTACTTTGAACTGCTTTTCAACTTTACATGTTGAATTGAATAATTGCTATTCCTTTGCTACATACTAGCCTTCCAAGCTCCACTTCCTACTAACTCAGTAGGTGCCGTTCCTCGCAATCGTTGGGCTGATCGCAAGTGAGGGTATCACGAACCAGCCACCGGTTGTACCACTTCCTTGCTGCATTGGTAAGAACTGGGTATAAGCTTGAGTGTGAGTGACTTGGTTGAGCCTCCAAAACCTAGTAGTTGATAGGGACATATACTTGTGATTTGTTTCCTTGTTTTATACTAACTATGGCAGGTTCACGGAATGATTGCAAAATATATCCACCTCTTCTTGGAACTGTTGGACGGGAGTGCAAGTTAGTGAACAAGGAAGATGCACGCTGGAGACAAGCTTCTTCACCTCGGGAGGTATATGATCGTGATAGTACGTCTCATAAAATTAAATTCATTGTACCTCTTTTTGCTGGGAACTATGATCCTGATGCTTATCTCATATGGGAATTAGCTGTACAACAATTATTTGCTTACCATGAATTTCCTTATCATCTAAAAGTTAGGGCTGTTACCTATGTGTTTTATGATTTTGCATCTATTTGGTGGAGTGAATACTGTCGTACTCATCGGAACATACCTAGGACTTGGGATACTATGAAGAGAGTTATGAGAGCTAGATTTGTGCCTTCATATTATTCTCGTGATATGCTGAATAAATTACAACGTTTACGCCAAGGTAGTAACACTGTGGAAGAGTACTATCAAGAATTGAAAACTGCATGTTCTCGTTGTGGCTTAGAATAAACTAAAGACGCTAAAATAACTAGATTTTTTGGAGGATTAAACGGTTACATTCAGGATAAACTTGTTTATAAACCTTCAACGGTCACTCGCTTGTTTCGTCTTGCTTGCAATATTAAAAAGGAAGTACAGGGACGACAATCCAAGACTAGTTGTGCACTTTCATCGACTGTCACTACACCTTCACTTGTACAAGAAACAAACAAGTGCATGGTACACACTTCCGCATCAAGATCATCTTCGGTTGCTTTTTCTACTGCTGCATCTACCGTGATTGCCGCCCCTGCTGCTATGAGCGACACTCTGTCTCACTGCCTAGCGTCATCGACTTGCTCATTGGCAATTGAGCTAGAGCAAGAAAAAGAAGAGAAAGCTTGTGACTACTCGCTGTCTCCAGTACCAACATCATCTGAGTCGAGCCTACATGGTAATACCAAAGGTACTGATTTGAACAATCAACATAAGAACAATACCCGTGATTTCATTCCTAGTATCATTGAACAAAGGGAACCTAGTGCTAAGAAAGTAGATATTAATTTTCTAGCTACAGAATCTGATCTTATTAAGAATTTGCATGAAGCCTATGATACTTTGACTAATTTACCTGCTGATTTGAGTGCACCATGTGATAAACTTGTTGATTTACCTGTTGACTTGAGTGCACCATGTGATGAAATAATTGAATTGCCTACTGATTTGGTGCTACATCAAGACATAGAGCAACCTTGTGAGTATATACCTGCTGTAGTGCAATCTTTTGATTTTCCTTATGTTGACTTGAACAAACCATGTGCTGATCTGAAATCTCATAATTTTGCACATGTCGAATTAATTACACATAAGGAAGTTCTTGATCGAATATCCTCTGCTGATGCTTTGTGCTATATCATGCTTAATGAGCCCGTTAATTTGGAATGTGCTATGGAGAAAGTTTCTAAACTTTCATCTCTAAATTCTCTTTCTAGCACCTACACCTACTATTTTAAATTAATTGGAGATTATGGTATAGACAACCAATTTCTGGTTTATCAAATATGCATAACTTGTGCTCACATGGATGAATTGAAACTTGTTGTTTTGGATAACAATTCTTGTATGCTGAATCTTGTTCAATCTGAGAGGAAAATAAAATTTAGTGCTCATCCAATGGCTATGTGTTCACCTTTTATTGCACCATCTAGTATGGGCAGTCTGAATAAAAATGTTGAATTATGGAAGAACCTACAAATCTTTTCACCCTTGCTAGATGAATTTGCTATTGCTCAATTGAAAGATGATGATATGAATGACTTGTGCACTTTGAATTCAATTACTGTGCTGCCTATTCACATAGCAATGAATAACTCTACTATATACTTCACTTATACTAGCAAATTGAGTTGCAAACTGAATGCTATGAGAAAATATACCTTTGCTGATTTCATGCATGCACAATCACCTTTAATTTCCAAAGCTTTATCTATTTCTTTGCCACCTGTTATTGCTAACATTTTGCAGAAAGATGAGACTGCATTGCTACAAGTTTTAAAGCTTCCCTTGCCATTGGAGGATGAGCGTGAGTCGAGGACGACTCAAATGCAAGAAAGGGAGGATGATGAGGACATCAACCCACCAGATACGACCGTGTAACATCCCAATTTTCTGAGCTTTAAAAATCTTTTAAATAGTTGCAGGAGAAAATTCACCATTTTGATTTTATTTGAATTTAATTTAAAAGCTTAATATGGACTTTGTACATCAAAACAATTTAATATGATTAAATTCAACATGAACAATGATCAAAACTATTTTATTTGGGTTCCTTGAGCTTGGACATATTTTCTAGATTTTTCTAGAATTTTTCCAAGTTCATTTGCTATTTTCTAAGTTTTATTTGGGGTTCTTGCTATTTTCTAAAAAAGAAAAGCTATAAAATCTCAGATAAACCGTGCTTGGGCCGAATTCCTTAACTCCGGCCCAATCCTATTTCTGTCCGGCCCGCTCCTCCGCGTGGCCCGCCCGTTCCTCTCTCTCCGCGAGGCCCACATCCCTTTTCCTGTGCGCGCGGCCCGCACTCGGCCTTTCCGTCGCGTGCGCCCGAGGCCCAGCCGCGTCCGCTCTTTCCTTTCTCCTTCAACCACCAACAGATGGGCCCGCAGTTGTCACCACGTCAGCTTCGTCTTCAACGCGAACTCTTTCCTCGCGTATCCGGGTCCGAGTTCTTCGCGAGCGCCGCCGTCTCCGTGTTGGAGTCCTTCCATCCCCTGGCTATTTAAAGCCGCCCCTGCGTCACAACCTTTGCACCGCCAACCTCCCTCAAAACCCTAGAGCGTCGTCGCCAATTCGGTTCCCTTCGTGCCGAATTAAGCCGAGGAAGCTCCGCACCACCGAGGCCTTCTCCGCCGTCTTGCGCCATCGTCGGTGAGCCCTAGTCACCATCGAGCCCAGCTTCGAGTCCACCGCGTCACGGCCTACGTGATGCGCGCGCTAACTTCGCTGGGGAGGCCCCGGTTCGCCGTCACCGCGTTGAGCCGCACCGCTCCACCGCTTTTCTTGCCGCCGCCGCCGCTGTGGTCGTCGCCGACGAGATTGGATCGCGTCATCGTGTTCGCCAAGTCCTCCTTGTCCGGATGCGCGTCTTCGCTGTCACCGGAGAGCCGCCGTTCTCCAGATCCTGGTGCGTCGGAGCATGGCCGCCGTCGAGCTCCGTGTCCTTGCCACCTCAGCGCCATGTCACCCTTCATGCTTGCGTGTCGCCCCCCGTGGCGGTCTCGTCAGCGCCACGTGCGCAAGCGTGCCACCCAACCACACCACCCCAGATCCAATCCGATGTGCACCCAGTTCGCATGAACCGTCTCACCGACATGTGGGCCCCACATGTCGGAATTTCCTCTTATTTCTTTATTTCGGTAAAATCTCTTCGTTGACGTCAGCCGACGTCATTAATTCCGATTTTCTGTTAAAGAATAATTCGGGATAATCCAAAATTAGGGTTTTCTTTAGATTTCAATCTTCCAAAGCCCATATCTTTTGCATCCGAACTTCGTTTGAGTCCATTCAAATTTCTAAATTCATCTAAATTCAAGATCTACCTATCTGAGATTTTTATTTAATTTTTTGGAGTTGTTTTGCCTCTGTTCTTATTTATTTTGTTTTGTTTGTTTGTTTCGTTTACGAGTAGACGTTGATACTTCGGGGGGTTTTGAAGAACAAGGAGCATCTCAAGACCAAGATCAATACCAAGACCTTTTCCAAGGCAAGTTATACCTTTGATCATATTGAACCCAGTTTTCAAAAGTTATATTGATTCAAAATATTGCATTTACTTTAATTATTTATTTCAATGCTTTTGGGATTAGTTAATGTCCAATCTGTTATGACCTCCTTGTCTAATTGTATGCCATGATCTTTTGTCACCCTAGTTTGGTTTATTTAGTTGGTGCTATGATATTACCAACATGGGTTGGTTAGATGCGTTTAGTTTGCTTAGCCATGCTACGAATCACCACCTCATGTAGTTGCAAATATAAACTTGACTAAGTGACTATGAAACTATGTGATAGAAACTGTGTGCGCTATGTGCTATTGCTCGTTGATGGCATATGTTGCACTTAACCAACAGGGTGGGAAAGGATTTAGACGGAGGCAAGTGGACTATGTGATATTTTGGTGGAGCTATGTGCGTGGGCTTAATAACCTGTGTGCATAGGGAATTGTAGTTTAATCTGGAAGTCTTGCCTTGGTCAATTAAGGACTTAACTTTGTGCGCCATTGATCTGAGCCTTTCGTACAACCACATGCCTGGTATGGGACGGGCCTAACTTAGTAAGTTATGGAGTCTTGGCATTGATTACTCAGGTTGTAGGTTAGCTGTGTCGGATTGGGTGGAGGTGTGTACTACCAAGTAGTCGCATCACGGGGCGGTTCGCCGTGTCCCTGTCCAACGGTGTGCGTCTGTGGCGGCTAAGCATACCGGGAGTGTCAATGTCAAGATGAAGTTTCTGAACTGTTTTGTTACGGCTAGTGCTAACTACACTAGTTGTATCTTGTGGGTAAAGTGTACAACCTCTGCAGAGTGTTAAACAATCTATTCGAATAGCCGCGTCCGCGGTCATGGACATGCTTGGTGATTTCACACGAGAGGTAGATTTTCATAAAACCTTGGGAAAGGAGCTGTGTGACCTAAGTCATATGGCTATGTGAATAACTTGTTTAGGCTATGTGTCTTTGTGAAATAAAACTGTCAAATTATTATTGTCTATTTGTTTTGAATTATGCTTTCAATCTATTACTTGTATTTAAATTGCAAATGTTGCATTTCTGCAAAAGAACCACGAAGCCATTCCTTTGGAATAAGCACGCATCTATAATTGCATTTACGTGGTATGACTTGCAGTCAGTGTGTACTCATGCTTGTTGTAAAACATGCAATGAAGAGGAGGAGTCTTCACCGCTTTTGAGAAAGAGTTCATCGAAGGTGCTTGATCGTAGGGTCTTGATCCCAGTCAGTTGCCTGTGGTGAATTGATGGGATTCCGCTGAAGTTTCTTCGTTCCGCTGCTATTTATTTCTTTGCTAGCCCTGCGTGGCATAATAATTGTAAACTCGACCATAAGGTCAAAACCCTTATTTGTTATCAAATTACTCGTTATGTTATTAATCGCTTGTGTGGATCGATATTCACCTGTGTTGACACTGTGTGCACTAGCGTGATCCTGGACTAGTGCATTATACACAGAGGGTCCAGAATTGCATATTTTGGGTCCCGACAGACCGTTACTCCACGTGCCAAGTTCATGCTGGATAAGTTTTGAATCCAATTCATCCTCTAGAATCAGCTTGACAGCACCAACTTAAAACAGGCGTAACTTTCAAATACGGAGTCCGTTGGAGGTCCACGAGTACTTGATGGAAAGCTTATTTCGGCCTCCTTCCAACGGATCTGGCCTCACCTCCAAATTCCTTTTGGACTGATCGCAATCATCAAAAAAAGGTTTCATATTACTTGTTTGGGCCAACCTGGCTTTGTAATCGTACTGAACTTGGCCCATCTGCCGGCGGCCCACCTGGGGACGTGGTACTGTTCACATGAACAGTAACCCCATGACCTTTAGTACCACCCCGCTAGTTCCTTTAGATTTGTGGCTCCTCGTTCACTATTTAAGCAGGTCGCACCCCCTCTAGTTTTCTTGGATTTTGTTGAGTTAAAAGTTAGCATTGCTGCAACTTTGTGTATTGGCTTGTGTCGACTAGACCAACCATAATACCGCTATCAAAATATCAATTCAATATTTCAATCTTTATTTGCAATTTCAGATTGCTTTATCTTGTTCTTGCGTGCTTCTTCGGTGTATGCAGGAATCGACCTTCATGGTCAGGTCAACCGGGTATTCGTGCACGGTTGATAACGACTTGTCAATCAGTTCAGCGATTATGTGGTTTCGAGCCTTGCGTGTTCGTAGCCAGGATCGTCAGAGTTGAGCGACGCCTACCGAACTTATCGTTCTCATCGAAAGATTAGGCCAACAATTTAAACCTTAGGGTTCATCAAACACCCTTCCGACTCATGCCCCCTCTGGCCTTCCCTCCCGCCTGCCACACCCGCCACGCACCCGGACTGTCCTACGGAGAATTAAAAAACCTCGTGATGGTCATCAACGCTCGGGTTAGGGTTTCATTCGGGTTAGCGCTTTTGCGAATACGAAATTTTGTCAGCCATTTCAATTAGGGTTTCAATGGGCACTGATATTTGTAAAAAATATATTTATTAAGAAATATAGGCACCGAGGTTTGTAAATTAGGGTTTCCTTTTCTCCAAAATTAGGGTTTCGTCGCAATTTCAGTGTTGTTTGTAGTAATTTCAAAATATAGGAAATGAGTTTAGAAAATTATAAAACATTTTGTGGAGCCTCTCGTCACAGTGTTGTTGCTTCTGTAATTTTTCTATTATTTTATGAAGCTTATACAGAATATGATTGAAGGAGCTGAGAATGCTTGTTGTGATGATGAAGATGCCCTAAAACATGGAGGATTCGATGTCGGTGCGAATGGTTCTTTCTGGGATTCCACTAGAAGAGGCATACTTGCAGGCTTACTTTGATGGCTTAGCTACCCCGTGTGGTCTTGTCATTTGCATAAAGTCATGTCATTTGGTCTTATTATCGCAAAAGCTGCCCGTGTGATCTTGTCACTCATAAAGTCGCTCCTTTGGTCTTGTCACTGCGCAAAGCTGCCCCGTGTGGTCTTGTCACTGCGCAAAGCTGCCCAGTGTGGTCTTGTCACTACGCAAAACTGCCTCGTCTGGTCTTGTCACTACGCAAGGCTGTCTCCTTCGGTCTTGTCACTGTGCAAAGCTGCCCTGTTTGGTCTTGTCTCTGCGCAAAGTAGCCAGCCCCATCTGGTTCTTGTCATCTGCAAGCTCATACATTACCCGCTATGTTAGCCTCCCCCCGCGGGCTATAAAATGCACACTCCATGCTCCGAAAGTAGGACCACTCGACCCTTGAAACCGTAGGAAGAAGAATATTCTCCGTCACACAGTAATATACCATGGCAGATGCCGAGGACCCGATCCAACAAAATTCGCCAAGCAAGACCTTCCCACGAAAGGAGGAGAACTTGCCCTAACTCTTCGGTTGATGCCAAACAAGCGTGCTCAACCGGTATGGCCGAAATGCAGACACAAGGAGGATGCTATCGTGTAAGTCATAGACGGCCCTTTCGATGGCGGACGACGTTTCTTCTGATGTCCACACTCTGGGGTAAATAGTTTTGTTCATGTTACTGCTAATACATCCTCCATACTAACCGTCCCTTGCAGCAGATGGCAAAATACAATTTTACCCGCTGGATCGATCCTCCCCATGAACGACATGTTGCGATGCACATGGATACATTGTGGAACCGAATCTTTGATTTGAAGGTGCAAATTGATGATCTCAAGGAGCAAAATGATGACCTCCGCCAACAGATACAGTGCGAGAGGGGCAACGAGGAGGTCGTGAACATAGGAAGTTCCTATGATCCCACATGTTGCTGCGCTAACCCTAGCTGCATATGTGCGTGCCACTACAACGACGGCCAACCACGTCCGAGGCGCCCCCCTGTAGAACACTCTATGTTGGTAGCGAGAGGCACCTTCTAGCATTAGGCATGGGCGAAGAAGCTTGTACCTCGGTAGTCTCCCCTTTTGTACGCACTTATGTTCAATGTTCTAAAGCATGTAACTAAATGGTGGACGCGTCATTGCGGTTGCCTTTTATCGAGTTCACATGTGACTTGGAATGTCTCAAAAATTTATGATTTAGCCTCTCATCACCTCTGCGGTGTTGTTTCTGTAATTTTTCTATTATTTTATTCGTTCAGAGAAAGGATGACTGATAAGCATATCAGACGAGGCATAACCTTGAGGATGTCGTCCAAGCAAACTTTGTGTGCTGAAACACTTGTTGTCTTTTAGAAGTGGGATAAAAAGGCACCAGTACTATTGGAGTCTCTCCTCAATGAAGTCGTCTGAACGTACGCGTATATAGCCAGGCAGTCGATGAAGTACTTTATGAAGCTTATATAGAATATGATTAAAGGGGCTGAGAATGCTCGTTGTGATGATGAAGATGCCCCAAAACATGGAGTCTCTCCTCGATGATGTCGTCTGAACGTATACACGTATATAGGCAGGCAGTCGATGAAGTACTTTATGAAGCTTATACATAATATGTTCCACTCCAGCTTATGAATTATTTTACGTGTGTCAAGCAGGATTTCTTGAAGGAATTTGCATCCTGGACCAATGCAACCGTGACCAAGGAATGGGCCAGAAATGTGACTCATGTTATTGTGGGGCAAAAATGCTGGTAGCGCATGTAGCAGATCATATAAGGTCCTGATCGTGATACTGGAAGAAGTGGCAGCGCATCTCGGGCTGCCATTACGTGGGGATGAAGTTAAAAATTTAAGGAATTCAACGTAGGGAGAGGAAAATCGATGCGCGCGAAAGAAACACTTACGAGGTGGTGCCCGCATGTGTAATACGCCTGGGCGGCGGTGTCTAGGTATGTGGACTGAATGATCTCTGCCGGTTCGCCACACACACACTGCGGGATCAGAAAACGTGGTAGTACTTGAGCATCTTTCATTGAAAAATATAGGTATTGTAGATGTTTCCTCTTCTGCGTAAGCCATTTGCGCTTCTGCAACATCCTCGCGTAGAAGTTTGCCGAAGAGTCCATAGCTGGGTATTGTACAATTTTGCGCTGTACATAACAAACAAGGCGGAAAAACATTACATTACGACACTGAATGACGACCGGATGAGCCGGGTCTGTTGAGACAGTCCTTCATTGAGTGCCTAGGGGTCTTGCATATCACGCACTTGATTGTGCGGCTATCTTTGATACGTTGACTAGCATCCATGTCATTACGAGGCGTCGCGTCTGCCGTCGCCCCTTCCCTATTCTCTTCAAGTCCCTGTTGGGACCCCATTGCACCATGTCCGGCCAAAGATCCTTGTAGTTCATCTCCAAGCCGTACGAGTAAAACTCTCCACTCCATGTACCGAATAGGTGCTGCATGTCGTAGTACTCAGAGATGTACGACGTAGACATCTACCTCATTTGTGCACACGCCTTGTACACATGCGAGCATGGCTTGTGGAGGAGCTTCGGCTTGTTGCAAGTGCATGTCGTCACATCACCCAGAGTGCATGCCTGTTTCCTTTCCCCCTTGGTATGACTGTTGACATATTTCTGTCGAAGTCTGATCTCGTACTTCCACCTGAGGCCGTCGATCACCCGGATGTTGTGCATTCAGGCCTTCTCCATCTTCCGGTCCATGTGCCTCTGCATGTTCTCAGACCACTGCTTGCCTTCGTCCATCTGTCGCTTGGTTGTGGTGGTTCTATTGACGAAATAACCAGCAGTGCGAGTCCATGTCTCCTAAACGATTGCGGTGATAGGGAGGCACCGCACCCCTTTGAGGACGTTGTTGTAGACCTCGGACATGTTGGTCGTCATAATCTCGTACCTCGCACCGTCTGTGTCATAGAGGAGGGACCATTTGTCCAATTCAGGAGCGTGGCCATTAATCCACTCGGAGAAGCTTATGGCACCACTAGGTTGCTCCCCCTCCAGAGAGGACTCCCTTGTATGCCTCGTAGTCCGATGTTCGAGGTCTCTCCAAATATACTCAAACTTCCGTCTCTGGTTCTGCATACACAATGCCTTGAACGTCTTCATGCACCACCTGGATTGCACGTCGTTCCACTGGTGAGATGGATCCGTCCCACGCTTCATGGTGTTGATTGCCGCCAACAACCCAGCATTGCGGTCTGTGATTAGGCAGACGTTGGGCCGGTCTCCCACCACCGCCCTCTTCAAGTTCTCTAAGAACCACAGCCAGTTGGATGTGTTCTTGCTCTCCACAATGGCAAATTCCACCGGGAGAAGCTGGTCATTCGCATCGGCTGCCACCGTGGTGAGGATGGTGCCCTTGTATCTCCCCGTGAGGAAAGTACCATCCATCGTTAGCACAGGACGGCAGAACTTGAAGCCCCCGATGGCCTGAGCGAAAGCCCAGAACACCCGGTCCAGTATAAAGCGGTTGGGCCCTTTTCCAGCATCTTCACGGTCAAGCTTGTTTATGTACGTGCCAGGGTTTGATTCGGCAATCTGGTGAAGCAATCTCAACGCAAGGTTGTACGCCTCTTCGTATGTCCCGTACATAGTCTCGATGACCTTCTGCTTCGCTCGTCGGACCTTGCTGTAGCTAACTGGATAGCCAAACTAATTGGCAACTTCCGACATCATCAGGTTGGGGGAGATAGACACGTCTGCCTCAACTAGTGTCTGATAAGGTTTGCAACATATGTGGAAATCACGTTCCGATGTTGCCGAAGGAGCTCGCTGAGCTCGCAAGTGTGGTTGACCACCTCCTTGACCGTGAAGACCGAGCCGAAGATCTTTTCTCGGAGAGCGCTAACCTTGCCAGGGCAGCCTTCTACTATGCACTTCACTGCGTACTTTCCTAGGTTGGACAGGTGCACTCGATACACACGACTGATAGACAAGGCGTACCGTGCTATAGCTTGTTGCATGGCCACCTTGTCCGGGAAGCGTTGCCCAACTAAGAGAGTGTCGGCTTCAAACCCCCACTGGGAGCCTTCGTCTTGCGGCAATACGAGCGAATGCACCACGATATCATCAAGTCTCGATGCCACGTAAGGATCACCGGCTTCGTGTGCGTCCTCGTCGGTACCATCCGAGATTGGGTCGGTGTCCTCGTCGGACTCCAACCCGAGAGGCTCGTCCGGTAGATACTCGTGGCAGTCGATGCGGGCCGACCACCATGTTTCGCCCCCTCATTTGGCACAAAATTAGGCACGGGACTTCCCTCCGAGGCAGCACATTCCGTGCCGCCATCTTCAGGCTCGGGCTGCGCTTGCCCGCTTGTAGAGGCCTCGGCATCATCAGGGTTTCCCGACGCCCTATGTACGAATTTCACGTACACCATAGGCTTCCCGTGAATGGCCGCCTCGAGCTAGGAGACAATCTCCATGTACTGCCTCCATGCTATACTTCCATTCACCTTTACGAGCTCCCACACATAATTCATGCAGGTGATCGCCTCAATCATAACTTTCTTCGTCGTTGGCTCTGTGATGAACTCTCTCCGGATGCAGCTTCGCAGCTCATGAATATTCATCGCATGGAGCCCCTCCGCCCGGACCACCTTGTACTGGCATCTCGACAGGTCCAACCCATCGGGTCCTGCCTGTACGAGACCATCGCCGTAAAACACAAACAAGTCTTGCATGTAGGAAAATACCTAAAGCGGGCAAACTAATTCATTATCACTTATTCAATATGCTATAATAATGACTACTAAACTAATTACAACTAATTCATTACCACTAAACTAATTCATTACCAGTGTACTAACTAATTACGACTAATTAATTACCTCTAAACTAACTAATTACGGCTCATTAATTACCACTACACTAATTTGTTACCACTTATTCAATATGCCGTACTTATTATGACTGATTAATTACCACTACACAAAATTACTAGTACTTCATTTGCACTTACTTAATATGCTGTAATGACGACTACTAAACTAATTCATTACTAATTAATTACCACTAAACTAATTCATTACTAGTCAACTAACTAATTACGACTAATTAACTACCTCTAAACTAACTAATCACGATTGATTAATTACCACTAAAAAATATCAGTACTTCATTTTCATTTACTTAATATGTTGTAATGATGACTACTAAACTAATTACGACTAATTAATTACCACTAAACTAATTCATTACTAGTTAACTAACTAATTACAACTAATTAATTACCCCTAAACTATGTAATTACGACTAGCTGACTAAAACTGACTAATTATGACTACGGTAATAACGACACAAGCAAATTACCTGCCCTTCGGGGGAAGTAATCAATCAGCCATTCGGGGGAAGTAATCAATCAGCCCTTCGGGGGAAGTAATTATGGCCGAGCGATGAGCGACGATAAGCAAGAAAATAGTTAACCTCCTAATAAAATTAATTATGTTACGTTCTCAAAGTTCTCAGCGATGAGTGTAAGAACGAGAATCGAAACACAATTGAGATGAGCAAAGAGCAAGTGTCAGAGTTCGGTATTTATAGCCGGGCGGAGAAGGACTCGCGGCGTTGGCGTCGGGAATTCCGTAAGCATTGGCGCTAGAATTTCTAGATGAGGCGACAGATGTGCGAAGGAGGGATGAGGGACAGTGGGAAAGATGGCCACCACGAGGTTTTTTAATTCTTCGCAGAACAGCCCGGGTGCGTGGCGGGAGAAGGAGGGCTGGAGGGAGGGCCAGAGGAGGGGCGCGAGTTGGTAGATGTTTTCGCTAACCTAACCTAACTAACTAATTAACCCCACTGTTTTGGCTGGCGCATGGTGGCCATGCGCCAGCGGACACTAAACTAAATAAACAAACAGTATACGTTTTGATCGAGTATATTTGTATTCATATTTTGTTTTGCTATATTCTGAATGAATAAAATTATGAAAAATTTACACAAGCAACTACACAGTATTGAGAGGCTCCACAAAAAAATCATAATTTTTTGAACTCATTTGCTGTATTTTTAAATTTCTCCAAATTTCAGCCTAAACCAAACCCTAACCCTAACCCTAATCACCCGACCCGCTAATCCCCCAATCCGGCCAAGACGCTGGCCACTAGCGACGGCCACCGTCGCGCCCCTCTGGCGCCTGGCCGGCGTCTTGGGCGACCGACGTGGCCTGGGAGGCTGGCGCCTGAGTGAGCGTGCGCCATCCCGGCCAATTCCGCAAATACGTTTGCGCGGTTGTCAAATTTGTAAATACCATTTCAAAACAGGCCGTATCGGCCAAAAATTCCCTGCCGGTTTTCACTTGTCGAAATATCCAGCGTCGTATTGGTGAAACATATGTCTTATCTAAATTTCTAAGAACATGTTTGGATGAGAGGGTTAAACTAGCATTTGCTTGGAAAGTTAATCTATCAGAATCTATTAATTGGTCACTCGATCGACTCGAAGGTAGACAAGTTTTGACCCCAAAAAAAATCAACACTATATCAAAAAATACAGCAAACCAATGTCACGCAAAAGTCTTAATTGCCCCTTGTGCCCCGGGTAACACACATGCTGCAATGGGAAGACAAAAGGGTCGTGTTTTGGTTTGCAAATAGATGTGTGTGTGTGTGTGTTTTGGTTTCCGAGATAACATTTCCGCCCAATGCTCCTATCAATTACTCACAAGTAATGTTGTTAGAGGCAATAGAGGCAAACTATTTTATACTAGAAGATAAGCCGTGTTGTACAGCGCGGATGTGAATGGTTAGGGAGTCTATTTGATTTTTGTTTAGCAAAGCACATTTTAATCTATCAATATTAGGAGCTATGATAACAAAGAATGTGATCGTAAGCGGTGATATTTAATATAGAATACTATGAAGAAACGAACGAAACAGTTGGAGAGCATACAATCTAGCAGTAATGTGTAGCATTTCACATGGAGGGAAAGGACTGTTTCAAAGCATGTGTATAGGCAAACCGTAGATGGTTATGAACATAGCTAAGATTTAAACGTTTACAAAATAGGTCTCAAAGGAGCAACAGTCAAAGCTAGAGGGGGCGCTGTAATATACAATATTGATAGATAGCCGTTCTTAAATGTGCGGACAAAAGTAAGGAATTGTTGCTGGAGAAGCAGTGATCGTTGCGGTGATTGGAAACAGTCGTTGTAGAGCCTGTATATAGTAATAGTGAATTAGGAGTGATTAGAAACATTTTTTTTTTGAAACGCTAATGAAGCATACCTGTGGCTGTGTTGGTATGCAGGGTACCTCTATTATTTTGTATGTTTTTTCAGTAGCAGATCAGGTTTTCTTTGTCGATGGGTCGATCGCAGTGTGAGTAGTGGGCGATACAAATCTGTGTAAGTGAATATGTCTGAGTATTATTTTGTAGGAAAGCAAGAGTTTAATTTCTGAAACTCTATGTATAAATTAAGATGTTGTATGAGATCACTGTCAGCATGTGACTGAGATGATGGCAGTAGCATAACTTTTAGCTGGAAAAGAAGGTGAAAGTCTATCCGGTGATGATATAGATTTCCCGGCTTGTGTTCTGTGGTGTTGCAAATGTAAACAGGAGTGATATAATAGATATTTTTAAAAAGTTCAAACGGAATTGTAACATAGTGTGAATAAATAGCAAAAAGTCTTCAATGTTAGCGAACGTAGAACAATTGTACATATGAGTGACAGTATGTATGCAGTTTTGGTTTTGTTTTTCCTTTGCTTGTCTATGGGCTGCATGTAAGCTAGATAGTATTATTGCACTGGACAATTGTAGATAGGCATGTTCAATGAGTGAAAGTAGCGTAAAATAGTTTTTTTTGGTGTTAGAAGGATGTAGCAAATAAATGTATGTAGGTGTTATTGGAATAAGTTTTTTTCGTAGGTAGAGAATGGCATGAATAATAGATGCTGGACAGGAAAGCTGAGGAACTGGGTAATTCAGGTAAGATGGATATTAAATTTAGACCCTTTTTTTAGGCATACCTCTGTATCCATGGAACGGGCTGTAGAGTTGTAATCAGTAAATAGGATTCTGTGAGTAGGCTATGATGGAGGACTGTCTCGAATATTGTAGCAAATAGCAAACAAATAAGTTTTCATGGTTAGTAAAATGTTGTAGGTAAGAATCAGATGTTTTTATTGCTAAATTGAAATGGGCTGTGATTAAATTAAATAGAATACCTGGAAGGAGCGTCCTTAGTTGTTGACTATTTAACTGTTTAAACCGGTGTTGGCTGGGGGTGAACATCGTCAAACTTGTGTAGTATTAAACAGTAAAGGTGCGAAGATCAGCTAGCAGTTAAACAAAGGGTAGCATCCTAGCTAGCATCAGTATGTACGGGGGAAAAATGTAGCTGATGCTAAAATATGTGAAGTTTGGTAAGGGATTTTGGCAATGAAGCCAGCCCCTATCCTTTTATTAAAGAAGATGCCACGTCTGGTTTCACTAATTCCTATCATTGTTTTCTTCTCGGCCATAGATATTACAATGTTCCGGCCTATCCATTTCCATATCTAACTGTAGCTGCATATTCTACTTCCTATTCTTATCCGGCTATCACTTAAGTTGGTAAGGGAATTTGGTTTGTGCAGTCTTCGTGAAAGGTTGTCTCTGTAGCAATAATTACAATAGGAGGAGTAGAGACAGTTTTGCTTAACATGGATTATTAATAAGTAAAATAAACGAAGAAATAAGATTATTTACATCAAGCAAATCGATGATGCCAAATGGCTAGCTATAAGATGCCAAAGGATAGATGCTCCTATGTTGAGTCCTAAGAGTCAAATCCCATCATTGTGAGAGACAAAAAAAAATTGTTCTAGTGAATATTTCTTCTTAATTTCACAATGCTAATCGCCAAATAACATCATGTTATATAGGCAAGAAACATTAACTCATTTTTTCAGCATATTATAATCAAAGTGCACAAATAGGACAGCAAGGAGTAACTATAGCTGAATTAAATGATGCAACTATAGATGGACTAAACCACCAATAAAGGAGAACAAAACACCATGAGCCTAAGAGAAAGGAAGCAAAAAAGTGAAAAACACACTAGCTAGTTTGTGAAGGCCAACATTTTCGCTCTATTCATTTAGTAAAATCGAATAGGCGCAAATAATTGTACCCTATAGAACTATGGACAGATCAACCTCTCAAGAAGGTATCATCGATGATCATTGGTATAACTCTCCTCTAAGGACATGACACATTGACATGTTGTTTTCATCAATGATAACAACATAAGTAATAGAGAAAAATATACCATAAATGGAAAGATGAAGCCTAGTTTAGGTAGGCAATGATATGAGCCATTAGCAATAACATTTTTTGTTTCCATCTTGCTAGTAATCAACCAACCATACGTAGCACCTGCATCAGACAAACCCAAATAGATAAATAATCAAACCTTGCAATGCCAAATGTATGCAATTGAAGAAAGACAATTGCATTTTCCTAATACCAAATATAAGTGTGAAAAAAAACAATCTTGCAGAGTAGGAAGGTAAAAGAAGAGGAAGGAAATTAATAGAGAAATAACTTACAGGACCTCTACCGCTAATGTGCCCTCCATGGCCCCGCACACTGGCCGAACCGACATATGGTTGCCATCTTCTAGACGCATCAGTAGTGCCATTAACCTCGTTGCGTGATATACCATAATTTATGCAAAATCAGATAACTGAAATGCGCAACCATGAAGACTATTTTCAGAGAGCACTATATCTTAGATAGGTTATATCAGAAATAAAAAAATGTGTTATGCATTGCCGTATCAAATTTCAGTGCATGAAGTACCTACAAGTTCATGCAAACACAATATTAGAGCATTCTGTGCAAGCACTGAATACACCAATGCATTGACCACCATACCATCGAAGATCTTAGAACCAAATAAGGGGAAAAAAATATGAAAGGATAGGATGATACAGAAGGCATAACTACAGGCTATAGTCAGTGGCGACCACATATGCATATATTCAGTCAATCTATATTCATCCAAAATAGTTCATGCACAAGATTTCCTAGGCATTTCATCGAGCATCTAGTGTACATCAGTCATGACAGTGCAAATAGACTCTTCTAGACATTATTTCAAACATGGCATGGGCAAAATTGAATGATTCATTATGAATAAATGTTAATAGAGACCAATGTACTGCTTGCGTTATCCTAATGTCACAAAGATATGTATGTTGGATTCCTTCGAGCGCAGCTATGTACCACGCTACTACTTTCCCATACCGCTAATACTACCCATAAAAAATGTGGTGTGTAGTACCTGAAATTTCTGCACTTGCTTCTACGGCCCATCCTTCCACTGCCCCCACAAAGCTCACTACCTCACTGGAATCAGGGCTCCCGCCATTGTCCTCACGAGCTAAAGCCCTGGGTGATGTGTTGAGCTCCATAACCTCCATACTGAACTGATGAAAGCAATGAGAAAAGGAAAAACCGAATTGCTCAGATGAAAGCAAAATTGATTCGACGAAAAAGTGCTAACCTCTTATGTGGCCTGAATCCACGAGGCAATGCAGTGGCCGATTATACATCTTCCTATAACTGTTACAGGAGGGTGGTCCTGGTGCAAACCAGAGCAGGTGGAGTAAGCTACTCTGCAACAGCAGAGCTTGTAGACTGGAAACTCGGTGGAGAAAAAGATGAGGAGTTTGAACCAATATCACCTGGAACAGCAATGGCCTGGCCTAGCTAAGCAAGAACCATGATTGTGTTGTCGCCCCCATCCTACTTCCCACCTTGCTGTTGGGCACCACCTCTCGCACCGCCGCTCCTCATGTTGTGTGTCGTTGCCTCGCCCTGCGCCCATGTGGCTACCCCCTTCTCCATATCGCCTCCTGGATGTCGGATCTGCGTCATCATGGTCAGGGACGATGGGATGTAGCGGTTGCTTGCACAACGATGGGTGGATATGATGGCGTGGCAGACGGGGTGGAGAGGGGGGAGGCGGCGTCACGGGGAAGGGAAAGGCCGCAGTGCTGAGAGGGGAGGAGAAGGCTCCGACATGGTGGGAGAGGGTGAGGTGGTGTCATGGGGAAGGGGGAGGCGGTGGTGCGGAGAGGGGAGCAGATGGCGACGGGGCAGGGGAAGAGGGAAGGCACCGGCACTGAGGGAGGCGGTGTCATGGGGAAGAGGGAGGCAATGGTGCGAAGAGGGGAGCAGATGGCAGCGGGGAAGGAGAAGAGGGAGCGGCGGTGCTGGGAAGATCCATCCGTGCGAAGAGGCCCATAGAAGCAAAAGGGAGGGGAAGAGTCAGGAGGGATCCATCCATGAGGAGTGGCCCAGGCGAGTTCACGATGTAGGCAACGTGGACTGCGCGAGCGCTGCTCCCTCCCATGAAGCAGACCGAGCTGAATCCGATGTCCCTGAGTGACCGTGACGCGATCGAACGGCACCGAAGCACGGAGAAGCGAACAGGCAGGCAGGGCCACGCACGAGATGGACGTCCCCCATTTTCCCAGCAACGTAGCTACCGCCGAAGGGCTCCCTTTCCACCAAACGTTAAGTTTAGTAATGCGTATTGCTTGGATGCATGCATACCATTGGAGAACCAAAATCGGACGCCTCCACTCGCAAGAGCACGTGACTCCCCATGTGACCAAGTGCTTCATTCGAATCACTGCTGTCCCCACACTTTCCAACCGACGATGCACAAGTGACCTATCTCTGCCGCAACAATCTACTCCTTGGTGCCTTTCTACCTAGGTGTTCGTCCTCCTCCTCCTGTGTAACATCCCCAAATTAATAAATGATAATTAGTATGCATCTCATTAACATGCACAGTGTTTTTGAATCTTTTGCATCATTTATTGCACTTGGGTTTGTATTTCAAATGTATAAAAATGTGGATAATTTAAAACTTTTGAACATGCATTGGTTTTTCTGGAGCATTTGCATAATTTGTTGCTTATGAAAATTTTGAAATCAAAGAAAACATACACTTCAAATTTAAATTCCAAAAGAAAATAAGAATAAAAACTTATGAACATCATCTGAAAATAATTTATTCAAATAATATAATAATTATCATGAATTAATGTAATTTTTCCCAAATTTTTGGAACTATTTTTGACCCTTAGAAAATTCAAACTCAAATCAATAACCTTTTCCAAGTTTGAATTTAAATTATATAAATTAAATCTTGAACAGTAGGTTTTCAAATTTTATTTAGGAACTAGGTTGTCCCAGGAAGCCCCCTGATTTATTTCGGGATTTTAGGAATTTTATTTCTATTCTAGAGCCCCGGTCAAACTTCTTGCTAGTTGGTCAAATCTGGTTTCAACTCCGGACTCAACACTGTTCATCCGACCCGAGCCCTTCGCTGTTCTGACCCAACCGCTTTTCTTTCACTCAACTCGACCCAACCCGCTCGGCACCAAACAGCTCACTGGCCGGTGGGCCTTCCCTCTGTGCATCATCTTCAACCTCCTGCTGCCATTCGCGCGCAGGCAACGCACTCCACGCGGCAGCGCTGCCCTGCCATCCTCCATCCGCAGCCATCGACGCCGTCACCCACTGCCCTGCCACCCTCCATCCGTAGCCGTCAACGCCATCACCCACCGCCCTAAGTGACCACTCCCAAGCCTTCGTCCTCTCACGTCGTTTCACTCGCCTTCGCTCATTTCACCGTCGTCGCCGAGATATCCCGGGAAGGCTACCGCGGCTGAGAAGAGAGGAAGCTCGAGTTCTTGCGAGGAACCCCGAGCTTCTCGCCCCATTTAAGCCTAGCATTGAGCGCATCACCTCCCTCTCGTCAGTCCCCTACCTCCCTCTCCATTCCTCTCTACTCCAAAACTAAACCCGAGCTCCAAGCCCCAAATGCCATTCGGCCATGGCCACGCCGCCTCCAAGCACTTCGGCCGCTCCGGGGAGTTTTGGACCTCCCCGACCACGTCACCATGCGCCTTCGACACCGAGAGGAAAATCCCCTTAGTTGATTTGGAAAAGGCAAAGATCTATAAGTGAACCTCTAAGTAATTAGCTATTAGTATTTCAATCTAGGGAAGTTGATTAGGGGAAAATCTGAATTGAACTACCAAAGTAAAGTTTGAAGTCTTGTAAGAAGTTGGTCTAGTAACTTGTCAGCTTTGTTGGATGTTCTGAACATATAAGGCAATCTGAAACTAATGATAAAATGTGCAGTGGTTAATGACTCTACTGAGTCTAGTAGATTAAACAAGTTAGTGGTCCAATTAGCCATTTAAAACACTAAGGCTTTCAGGAGCAAACTGAGTTGGTAACAAGTGTGCTTGTCAAACTTTTAGAAACCAGCAGAGAGTTAGCAACTTGAAGTTGATTTTAAAGAAAGTTCAGTCAATAGCTCTTTAGTTCTGAAAATCTGGCTGTTGTTAGTAGATGAACAGTAATCTGTAGAATTTCAGAACTTGGCAGTGGACTAATAACATAACTAACTCAAGTAGTTAGAGTTTTCTTGATTCTTTTAACCTTTGAACATCTATCGAAAAATAGCAAAATCCTTGTTATTGCAATGATTGAACAGAGAAGGTTAATCAAAGTAAGTACAGTGATTAAGGTACCAACTCATATCAGTATGGATTTAGAGAAATTCATTAGATAATACCCCAAGTCAAAAATCAGTAAAGTAAACCTTTATTAACTAGCCATTAGTATTTAATCTAAAAGAGTAAAATTATTTAGAAGGCAAGCAAATCTGAAAAATAAGCATCTATGAATGTCCTTAACAAACTGACAATGCTTTGTTTTGGCAAAGAATTAATATGTTGGGAAACATTTGAGATTAGAATTTTTGCTGAAGTTATTAGCATCAAGGCTAAAAGAGGGAACTAATCTAAGAACATGTGCTGAAAAAGGTTTATTCGTAATGAACAGTAGACCTAGCTTAAGCTATAGAGTCAATTTCAGTAAATGATAACTAATTCATTTTAACTCCAATTCGAGTGAAACCAATTTTGTTGGTTTCCATTTTTAATGTACTTTAACTTGGCATAAGTTTGGAACATGTTACTGTTACAGAAAAATTCGGATTTAGAATTAATTTCAGGAATGAAGTGTCTTTACACTAGAACTTGAATTAACTTCAAAAATTCATAAGAAATTCATATGAACTCCATATGGGATGAATCTAGTTGGGTTGTTCCTAAAATGTTATTATCTTTCCATTTTTTTAGTTTTCATCTCCACTACTATTCTAGAAATTTTCGCCAAAACAGTAAAATTCGGACAGAGAGCTGAAATTTCAGCTTTTTCTTTTTTTCGATTTTCAAAAGACTATAACTCTCACATACGAACTCCGAATTGAATAATTTTTGTTTCTAAATTCATATTAAATCATTCTCTACCATCTGTGAAAATTTCATGATTTTTGGGTGACTTTGAATTTTTGAGTTATTCGGTGTTATCCTTTCTTATTGGTTCTTTTCGATTCTTTCGCTAGGTTTTGATGATTCTATTGTATACGAGAGTGATCCTCTGCAGCAAGTTGGGTATCTTCAACAAGGCAAGCAGCCCCCCCCCCTTGATCATATTGATCCTACTACTTTCGTTACAAAATATCTTGTTTGTAACTTGTATGTATGCATGCTCTACTTGAATGATTATTTTTCGTTAGAGGTAGTTATTCCTAGTAGATGCATGAGCTATAGCAAATGTTATCCCTTACCACTGAACTTAGGTTAATAATTCCGCTGGTGAATTAGAGCCCGGTGGATGTTATATGGTCTACTTATGTTTACGCGATGTCATGCTTAGCAATGCTTAGAACGGTAGAATGGGGATCATCGCCTCGACGATGATCATTACATCATCACTTTAAATTACTTGGGTCGGGGTACCCATGTATGTATTGTATTTGAGAAACTAAAACTGAAAATAAAATGTTTTAGACTTGGGCACATTGGTTTGATGGTGTAATTTTCGGGTGTGTATGGATGGTGCCCAAGTCAACAAGGACCGAACATCTTGGACACTGACCCAAGCATTTTTGCGTGCTAACCACATGAGAGGGATATGGGACCTCTCTTGACTGAGTACTTTGGCGTGTGTTAGCTCCGAGTCGCAGGAGGTTGTGCGTGTTGTGTGTGTGTTGTGTATAAAAAGGAACGTGTTGTGTGTGTTGGGTGTGACGGGGTGGAGTTCCGGGTAGGTTCTCCACACCGAAGGGCATTGTAGTTGTCCGGGGGCTTTACCCTATAGGGTAGTTGACCTTCGGCTTTACAATGACTCTGACACAACGCATGGGGGTTTCCATTCCCATACGGGCGACTCGTAGTTAATACACAATATTGGAAAACGACTCGTAGGACTTAGCCTTGCCGGCATACCTTCAGAAGTGTGCTTAATCTAGTGGCAAAAGAGGCGGTCTGGCGTGTGGGTACATTGGTACACCCCTGCAGGGTATAAACTATTCGAATAGCCTCGTCCTAGGTTATGGACACGCTTGGTTATGTCTCTACAAGAGTTAGACTCAACATTTTCGATAAAACTTGAATTCGGGTGGTACGAATGGGTAATTCATGCTATGTTGTGGTGGCTGTTGAGAAGTCACCTCCAGGATGTTAATTATGTCTATATTTGTTGTCTCGTTGTTATTTAATCAAATAAAAATAGATTTGTCAAACTGCCTTCAATCTATTACTCTATTGCAAAGGAAAATTTGCTTTATGCTGAAAACTGCTTAGTGTAGTAGCCTTCCTTTGACACAAGAATGCATCTATATATTCTTTTGCTTGTAAGTCTTGCGAGTACAACTTTGTACTCAGCTGCATTGGTTTAATTGTTGCAGAGGAGGTTGATCCCCAAGGGATCGACTATTGTGAGACCGACTTCGTGCAGGACGACTAGCTTGGCGGCCCGGTCGGTTGCCTTATGGGTAAGGGCAGACCGGTTGGCTTTTGTTTATCGTCATCTTATGGCCTTTGCTTCCGCTGCTACTTTGGTTATTTACCTTGTCATTTGGCCGGTCGGCCCTACTTTTATAATATGAACTTGTATGTGCTTGTGATGTAAACTTGTAGACTTAATGTAATGACTTGTGTATGGAATGGGTGCTTAATTTTTGTATGGGGTATGTGTACTGCAATTCTGGGAAGTACATATATGCTGAGAGTCAGGATATTTGATTTGTAATGCTAGGACCAATTTTATGGTTAAGTATTACAAGTTAAATACCCTGGGCTCTCACATCCTGCGCCTCTTCCTAGCATCCCCATCCCTGCACTCTCCTCCCCCACCAGCTCTTGTGCTCTGCTAGTAGCTCCTCAAGCTCTGCGGCGTCACTCCTCCGCCGGGAGTGACCTCCACCGGGGCGTGGCCTACTGAGAGTGGTGCCGTGGGTAAACAAGGTGTGGTAGCGTGGGATCTCCCCTCCTCCCCATCCCCAGCTCCCTCCCTCCTCCTTCCTCGGTGATCCAGTAGCAGTCGGAGATCACCAACAGCCAGAGTTGCCATGGGCTCGACATCCGACATGCTTCTTGACTAGGGCATTGGAGACTATGGCAGTGCACTGCCTCCTCCTCGACCCTCCTCTAAGTTTGGCTCGTCAACGACATCCAATCCTCACCTCCTCATTTCGACTACTTGTTGCAAGTCAATTTGTTGCAACAACTTTTATCAATTGTCGGAGTGTTTCAGTTTGTTGCAATGTGTCTTCTTAAATGCTACATCAACTTTTTCAAATTGTGTTGCGCGTGATCATCTTTTTTGTTCTAGTAGAGTCTGCAATTCTCAATTTTGTTACAAACGTTTAATTCTATTATTGCATGAGTAATTTAAAAATGTTGCCACATTTTTTTCAAATGTTGCACTGACATATGGTAGTAAATTTTTTATTTGGGATTTCTGATCTTGTTTTAGCACTTAGCCGTGTCATATACTCATGTTTTTCATTCTTCTTTCGGTGAGAAGATGATATGTTTTTCCTATTTTTCTTGGCATTTTTCATTGTAATTCTGCATTTGTTGCATGTAGGGGTGTTAAACGAATCTAGATAGTCAGTTTTATCGAGCATCTGTATCCAGATGGTAGCAAATATGGTAAAGAAAATAATATTTGCATTGCAAAATGAATACGAATCCGAATAGTATCCGGAATTTTTTTTCCGGATACAAATACAGTACGAAAAAATGTGGTCGAATACACATAATATCCAAATCCAACAGTTTTATTTCCCTGGTCATCTAGTCCACTAACATTTTTTTGTGTGTTGTGTTACCATGTTGATTGTGGGAATTGATCTGTACCTCCAATATATTGGAACTCTTTTTGTCGATGTTTGGAATTTGAATTTGTTGTGTGAAACTTCATCAAATTTGAGGATATTCGAATTCGACCAAACTCAACAAGTATTCGATTTGCATTCGTATTTGTTACACTCACAACATTTGATTCGTATTCGTATTTGAGCATATTCGTATTTGCATTCGTATTCTTTTTAAAATACAAGTACGAATGTGGTATGTCCACTATTCGATTCGTATTCGATCTGTTTTCACCCCTAGTTGCATGCGTTGAATACAATTGTTGCACAAGTTGTTCACCGATGTTGTACGTCCAAGCACTAGTTGTATCAATTTTATATACTACTTAAAAAGAACAAAGCGGCGGTGGTCAGTAGTTTGTAGCTCCCCTCCTCGACTTCTCTTGCAGACAGCCCTCCCATCATGAATTATTTTGCGTCGAATTGTGGGACCTACTATCTGTGCCCTCCAAACCCTCGACCGGACTCCCCCGATTTCAACAGAATTTTTCGTCTCAATCCGAACAACAAAACAAAAGCAACAATTAATCTCTGGTAGGTGCTCCACTACATGCAGGGGCGAATACAGGCCCAGGGTAACTTGGACTTTAGTCGTGTACATAGGACCTAAAGTCCATGGAGAAATCGTCAAATAAACAAAAGATAGTGAGCTCAACCAATGAGGGAGCTAGCTCAACTCGAGACGTGGCCAAGTCTCTTGGGTTTGGCCCTGACTACATGCATGTATGTCGGGACTCATATTTTCACATCCGAAACCCTCTGTGTATTCTGAACTAGTCCCAGATCAGTTGCTAGTTTACACAGGAAACATCGATGAAATATCATCCTTTTATCGATTTAACTTAAAAGATCTCAAAATAACAAATAGTAATAATAACTGGACCTTATGGCCAATGTTTACTTAACTTGCCACGCAAGGCTAAAGAAACAAATAAACTCTTGCAGCGAAACAAAAAAACTTAGAAAGACCAATCAACATGCCCACAGACAAACGAGTGGAGAATGTTTCCTAATTCGCAAAGTCTTCATAGTACTCCTTCTCGAAGAACTCTTGAGCAGCTTGATACTCTTCAACTCAGCAGCAAAGTTTTAAGTCATGAGTACATAAATTACTCAACACGTTGTAGGGAAATAGTATGCATTTAATATTCATGCAAGGTTTGAACAAAGGATTAGTTGTATGGTTCTTTTGCGGAAAGCAGTATTAACGATAAATACGGTAAATAGATTGAAATGCATAATTTGAAAGACAATAAATAAATAAAGTAAACAGCTTATTTAAAATCAACCAGTGAACTTCCCATTCACTTCCCAACCAAACCACAAGTGAATTCCACATTCACCAAACGAACATTATATTCACCAAGTGAACTTCCCAATCACACCCTGACATATTTTATAAAGAAACTCTACCTCTTGTGTGAAATCCCCGAGCATGTCCATGACCGTGGATGTGGCTATTCGAATAGATTGATTAACACTTTGCAGAGATTGTACACTTTACCCACAAGATGCAATCAACTTGTACGGAGCTGATCACAATAAAACCTTTCAGAAGTTTTATCCCAACAATTGACTCTCCCAATGTACATACCATCGACCCCAACCTCACCGCTAGTCCGACGCACACCATTGGACCTGGAGACAACGAACCGTCCATAGATGTGACTTTCAGAATAGTCCACACCTCCACCCATCACTAAACCTACAACCTGAGTAGTCAACGTCAAAACTCCACAACTTACTAAGTTAGGCCTATCCCACTCCAGGCATATGGTTGTATAATTGTGGTCCAGTTCAATGGCGCACAAGATTAAGTCCTTGACAAGTTACTTAAGCAAGTCTACCACAACCCACAACGTGCTAACCGCACCCCCTTTACTTCACGATCGCTCGCCTGAGTAGAAATCATTATATTTAACCAAGACCAATGACATATCTAGTCATGGTACACAAATTTTAACAACAGTGGCTACCCGCCATAATTCCATATCTCATTAAGTCAAATTTAACATTATTGAACATGTGATCATGAGCCCATCGTAACTAAGCATCTCTACGATACCCATATTGGTGATACAAATATATCCAACTAATATTAACCATTCTATGGTGACAAGTGATTCATAGTATTCAAATGTTCAATGGAGGCATAATGACAAATAGGTGATTAAGTACTCCCAAGACAATTGATATAAAGGTAGCATACAATTGATATAAAACAATATAATTTTGAAATCATAGGTTTAATATGATCAAAGGACTATGAACTACCTTGGCTTTGGCATTACTCAGTTACCACACTTGGATCTTCAAGTTTGCTTCTGCTTCTGCTACGTGAAACAGATCGTCTAATGAGAGAGAAAACAACAAGCGAAGCACAAATAAATTCAAAAGGAATTCAAATAAAATCCAAAAATAGTAAAACCAACTCTAAAAGAAAGAGCTCGTTTTAGATGAATTTTTGGAACTTGAATGGACTAAATCGGAGTTCGAACGAATGAGAACGAACTCTCGGAAGATTTGCCGAAAAGGAAAAAGAGAGAGAGAAAAGAATATTTTAGGGAATATTCCTTCGGCTGAAAAGAAAAAGAAAAAGAATTTGGAACTAACAAGTGGGGTCAAGGTGTAAGAGAGAGAAAAAGAGAGAAGAAGACATGTGGGACCAAAGTGGCTAGAGAGAGAAAGAAACAGAGAGAGGATAACAAGATGGGCCCACATGTAAGAGAGTGAGAAAGAAACCTTCAGAGAAGAAGAACAAAGAAGCCTTGGCCGGTCGCAATGGCGGCGACATCGACGACGAACAGAGGCGAGGCAGGGGCGGCTGAGGGCAAATGTCGGAACCTGACCCGAGAGGACCCGGAGGGGTCTCCCAAGACCACCCAGGAGGTCCAACCGAACCACCCGGAGGTCTGGGAAGGTCCTCCAAGACCTCCCAAGAGGTCCCCTAGGACCTCTCGGAGGGCCTCCAAGACCACCCAGGAGGACTCGAAGGTCCACCTAGAGGTCCACCAAGTCCACCCAGAGGTCTCAGTCTCTGTGCACAATGAGCTAGTCCCAAGATCAGATCGCTAGCACACACAGACTCAACATCGATGTCATCACAACCATACAACAAACTTAAGATGAACAAGACAAATTAATATATATAAGAAAAGACCTTACGGTCAAGCTTGTTTACAGAGGTGCCACGCAGGGCAAACAACAAAGGAACACTCGCAGCGGAACAAAACACAACGCGGAACCACTCGGTGAGCCACAAGCTATCGAGTAGAGGACGTCCCCTAGTCCACGAAGTCTTCAACGAACTCCTCCTCATAGTGCTCAGAGCACCCTGGGAGATCTTCAGCTGCTGATTAACCAGAGGGCACAAGCCATGAGTACTTTGAATGTACTCAGCAATCCATAGGGAAATGAATGCAATAACATTTATGCAAGGCTTGGCAAAGAAAAGTTGTATGGTTAGTTTGCATAAAGCAGCATTGGTTGTAAATATTGTAAGTAGATTGCAAAGCACAAGTTGAAAGAGATAATACATAAGTAAACAAGTTCTTTGAAAGCATCACACGACCACCCTGGTCATGAGCCAAACCACTCGGAACCAACCACAACTTTTTAGAAAGATCTACTCCTTGCGTGAAAGAACCGGGCATGTCCATAACCGAGGATGCGGCTATTCGGATAGATTTTACACTTTGTAGAGGTTCTACAGCTTTACCCACAAGACACAAAGTCCTCTAGTTGGTTGGGCACTCGTCGATGCCCCCTGCTCACTTCCTTTGGTAAGCAGTCTAGAGCTCGTGACAAGGCCTTCACGAAGGTCAGTCCTGATGTGGATATCATGGGGATATGTGCATGATCTTAGGATGATGATACAATTAGCAATGGCATTTGTGGTTTGTCGATTCAAGCGTTTTAAATCAAAGATTACGTTACATCAGTTCTTTGGCGGTCAAACCGCATTTTGGCGGTCGACCGCCAAGCCTTAAGCTTAAATTCGGCCGAGTCGAGGCGGTCGGACCGGCCCGAACGCAATGATCGGCCGATTTTGACTTGATTCGTCGAGTTATTTGGTGATGCTTGTTGGGTTAGCTTAAGGGCATGAGCTTCAGTGCATATGTGTTGCTTGTTGCATGTTTTCACTCACGTGGGTCAAGTTGTGAAGAACTTGTTCCCGGATTCGATTTGCTTGTCTATTGGTGTGCAGGTTGCTTGGAGGTCAACGACGGTCAACGGCGAGGAGGATCGGGACTAAGCTTGGAGAGCTGAGGTCCAGAATGATCAAGGATGCCGGGTGAAGTCAATGGACTCAAGCGTGGCACAAAATGGACAAGGATGACCGAACGGACAGTTCGGTGCAACTGGTTGATCAAGCGGTGCGGGGGTCGGTGCAAGTGCCATGGAGGTTTCGGTGGGATCCGGACGGGAGAGACTTGCCGACACGATGAGAGCCGCTGAATCAACCTACACATGGCGAAGCATGATGTGTTTCGCGCAGTTCGGACTCGGTCTTCGGAAAAGATCGAGAAGGGGTATTTTGGTAATTTTACCAAATACCGCCTTGGTGACCTAATGCCAACCCGTGGGGCAAGACGGTGCGTCAAGAAGTGGATTAGGTCAAGAGAAGTGAAAACGGCGCTTTAAAATGTGTGCGTGAGTGACCCGTTTGTATTGGGCCTTAACGGGAGCCCATTAGGGTTAACTCTCTAGAAGCCAGGCCTCCATATAAATAGGGGTGGCTGCTGTGATACAGTACTCAAGTACTTCATTTTGTAAACCCTAGTTTGGTTTTAGGGTTCTAGAGAAAGAGGAGAGGCTTAGGGCTCTAGGGAGATGAGATGAGTTGTGTGCTCATGGATTGAGCTTTGTCCTCCATGGATGGAGTGGCTGTAAACCCTCTCAACCTCAGATCAATCTATAGATGATTTCTCAAAGATGAGTCTCTTTTGTGTTCTTGCTCTATATTTGAGATTTTGAAGGGTTCTTTGATCTATTGCTTTTTGGTTGGTTTCATGCCCTCTTCTACCTTGCTGTGACATATGGGAACATATCTAAGATCATCTAGATCATCAATCTCCCACGAGCAAGTGTTGGATCAAGTTTTCGTTTTTGCCCGGTTTTGAACCTTCCTTCGGTAGAATGGAAAAAGGTCGAAACTTTGACATGGATCTACTCAATCTCTACTTGGAATAGGTTCCTAATATCCTTAGGAAGGTGTGTTCCAAATTTGGTCAAGTTTGGCCGTGTAGATCAAAAGTTAGACCGATTTTCGTTTTGGTTTTGGGCTGCCTGCACTGTTTCTAGTCAAGAGCGGTCGGACCGATCCTATAACGCCGGTCACACCGCCAGTCGGTCTAACTGAAGTTTTGCCGGCGGTCTGACTGATTTCCAGGTTAGGGTTTGGTTCTGTTGGTTCTTTGCTTCGGGGATTTTGGTTCGAGTTCAACACAAGTCTTCTGCTGTTGATCCTCATAGCTCTCATAGCTATTGGGGTGAATCTGGTGTTGAATCTGAACGAGATGAAAATTAGGCAAGCTCCTATTCACCCCCCCTCTAGTCGCCTTTCCGGTCCTACAAGTGGTATCAGAGCCCGGTTAGCTCTTCTCATAGATCTTAACCAGTCTTTGGAGCCATGGCGACTGACAAGTATTCAACCAAACCACCTGTTTTCGACGGAGTTGATTTTGCTTACTGGAAGGCACGCATGTATGCCTACATCGAGGCTCAAGGGCACGCTATTTGGCTTAAAGTCAAAAATCCATATGTCATCCCAGCCAATGACGATGTGATCACTCCAGATGTTGAGGCTAATAGCAAGGCTCGAAACTTTCTGATCCAAGGTCTTAGTCGATCTGAGTTTGAGCGTGTGGCTCATTTGAGGTCTGCTCATGAGATCTGGAGGGCCCTTTGTGACTACCACGAGAGCTCTACTGCGATCAAGGAAGTGAGACGTAACCGACTCAAGAAAGAATACTCAAAGATTGAGCAAAGGCACAGTGAGTCTTTAGATGAGCCGTGGGGAGGTTCTCCAAGATTCTTCATGACCTACGTCGCGATGAGATATTGTTTTCACTGAGTCTGAGAATGCACGCCAGCTTTTGGGTGCTCTTGATGTGAAGGTTTAGGGATGAAGATCACATCCATCAATGACAACACTGTCATGAGTGAGCTTACCATGGATAAGTTCTGCTCCAAGTTGAAGACGCATGAGATTGACTTTATCTCGCGTCTCCCCAAGACAGAGTCGATGGCTTTGGTGGTCGACCCATCTAAGGGTAGTTCTTCTTATTCATTGGATTTTGGCTCATCTGGTTTTTCCTTGTCCGCTTTGCATTCTCTGAGTGATGAGCAGCTAGAGAAGCTACCTGAGGATGACCTAGCCCTCCTATCCACAAAATTTTTCAGAGTATACAACAAGGTGAGGAACAGGAGGAGAGGTGGCCCTGTCACTTGTTTTGAGTGTGGTGAGCCGAACCACATTCGCTCCAAGTGCCCCAAGCTGAAGGGCAAGATAGAGAAGGACTCTCGGAGGCGTGCATAAGTTTCCAAACCTGAAACTGGATTTTTTTTTTGTTTGTGTCAACTATACTTGTTGGCTCTTGCTGTGATGTGCCTATTTTTAAGTTCTTTTGGATATCTTCTTCACAAAAATTAAACAATTCTTTTATCGATGTAATCTCAGGCTATCTAAAACGAATCACCAATCGACTGTTGATATTATAAAGGTGAGTTCAAAATCGATAATGCAGTCTAATTCAGTATTCATGTTTCTATATGCAGCACTTGTTTAGTCCCTGTAGTTTCTGTTTTAAAGTTCCAACTAAAGGTTTTGCATACACTATTGAACCACATATCTTATGTAATTTAACTCGTTAAGAATCATCCAGCCTATGAGCCAACAACTTTTCCTTTTTCGAAATGCTTAGTGTTGGCTTTGTTATTCTAGTAATACGGAACTTCACAATCTTGTGATGATTTATGCAGATGAGCTGTTGATAGATCCAATTTTGTAGAGTATTGGGAATTTGAGATGACTGCTGCAAGTGGAAGTGCAAGCATTTGTCATTCCATTTCAATCATCTTACTTATTTTCTATAGGTATTTAGCATCTGGTAACTTGGTTGGAATTTCTAGTGTCTACATGCTCTTATTATTTTCATTCATATCCTTTTGTCAGAACTTGATTGATCTTGCTGGGTCTGAGAGTTCCAAGTATCATATATAAACAAAAGTCTGCTCACCCTTGGAACTGTAAGTATCATATGCTACTAAGGATTTATATTTTTACAATTTTATTGACAAATATATAGAAGATTAACTTTTTACTTGAATATTCTTTTTGTGTGGTAGCTTGAAGCTGGCCAAGTCAAACTCTAGTCTTTTGTGGATCAAATTTGATGATGCTACTTTATCTCGCCGTCTTTCTTTGAGGATGCTACTTACTCATGGTACATGTTCCATATTTGGTTAGGAGTGTTTGTCCAAATGCTTCCTTTTAGTTGAAATGCGTAATATGGCTGTTGTGGGTTTTGTCACAGAATGAAGCATTATTTCTCTTGCGTGATTTATCTTATTTCTGTATATTGGAGTATGCCTATTGTTCTTATTCTGTTTTAAATTCTGCAGCTTGCTTATTTGCCCGATCGGAAGTGGGAGTACTTCACGAGGTTGATGATGCCACTTGATTCGAGTTTTCAATTGAAGTAAAACTTGATTCTAACAATCCAGATGAGTCGCTTAGGTTTGATAGAAGAAATCGCAAACGCGAATGCTTGGTTGGTTTAAATTAAAGGTGATTTTCGCTATGGATTATGCATAGCATGAAAAAAGGCAGTTTATGTTGCTCAGTTTCTGTGTTAATTCCGTACTGCTATCACCCATTTTCTTCTCTCACCTTGCAAAGGGTTGCATGCTAGCTAAACGACAGGCAATTAAGCTTGCGTGGTTGTTCAAAAAAGGATATACTTTTAGAAAAATTATGGGTGGTTCTATCAGAATCATGTGGCCCATTCTATTCTAAATGTGCTCGTTTCATATGTGATCCCGTCCACTTGCATTTGCTCAAATTTAAAGATATGCTTTGTAGTACAAATAGGAATTACTTTCTTGGAGGTTCTATACATTGAAAAATGTGAAAGACCGTGTATCGTGGTAGACATAAGATTACCTGCACTGAGGCAAGCATACATGCCTGTCATATAGCCTTATATGTAACTAACACTTACCTGTTAAATGGTGGACCAACTTCTTGCATAACGAGTAACAAATCCATGATTAGTCCAATGCCAGCTAATGCTTCTACATGTCATTGTTAGGGATCCGCTATCCCTTGGTCAACAACTGGTTACATTTTTCAGAGAGGTGAGTTTGTATGCCTTGTATTCTAGTTGTGTGATGAATGTTTGTTCCATGGTGGATTTTATTTTATATGCAGGATTTTCTCCTTCAATTGGTGGTGACGGTCTTTCACACTATCGGACTGATTTCCATGAAATTGAACTGGTGAAGTTGAAGAGGCAGCTTGATGAATTCATTGAAGAGAGGCAGAGGTAGATACTTTGCCATCTATGACATCTTTTAAATCTCAATAATAGGTGATATGACTTACACATCAATGTTTTTGTTCTACAGTTGGCTTGATGAAATAAACTAGAGACAATCAGAACTTGGAGCTGCTCACATGACTATAGAAAAATTACAACAAAAATAACACTTTATGGTAGCTCACACGTCTCAACCAGTCAATTGTTGTTATCAATGATTTCTTGTAGATAATGTTAATGTTATGTTTCTTTCGGATGTGCCTAAACAGATTGGTTCTTTCTCAGGATATCTCCTCTCTTTGTCAAGCTCTGGCATCGCTTGAAGTTCTCAATTTGACAAACAATACCATGGAGAATGTCACAATGACATTATAGAAAGTCCATCGCTGAAGAATATCTGTGTTTTGGTTCTCAACAACTATGGTGTGACATGGGAACAAGTATACCGCTTGCCTGCTACATTGAAGTTTTGTCAGTCCATAGTTACCAATCACTTTATAAGTTGATATTGACTTATGCGGAGCAGGTTGAAAAGATTATAGTCTTATTTGCATGTCTCAATGAACTCCATATAAAGTTGAACAAGCTGAAGATAATCGCGCTAGTGGTAAGTTAGGTTCTTACAAATCTAAACTTCATGTTCTTTGTATTTAATCATACCTCTGTTTGATTTATTTTTTATGTTGTCTTCGTAGGTTTTGGTACTTGTCCAACTATTGACGAAAAAATGGTGGGCTAGGTTATAGATGAAATCTTCATTATTTAGGTACTCAATTTGTATCTCTAAGATGTTATATTATTTATGCTTTGCCATGTTTTTCTTATTATATTTTATGTTGAAGCATTTTTCGTAAAATTTCATGTCAGTTTTTTTTATGTCTTGGTGTGGGTAGAAATTAGCATTAGTTTTAAGATTTAGCCCGAGGCGTGATTAAATCCTAGATCCGCCACCGAATGTGCTTAAATAATGTGTTGATCAGAGGTTGCGCTTAATCAAGTCACTAATACTCAGTTAAATATAATCTCTTTGATATGGGCTATAGGCAAATACAACGTGCTTTTATAGGGCTTAATCAAGTCACTAATACTTAGTTAAATATAATCTCTTTGTGAACTTGTGACTTGCTAGTTAGTAGTTACACTTGTTTACTTAGCACCTGTCATGTACTTGCTAGTTAGTAGTTAGTAGTTACTACTACTTGCTTAAATAGCCTATGTTATTGTGTGATATATTTAAATTTATTTGTTAAACTACTAATCTAGTTGTATTTTGGACATGTAGTATTGTTGATTGATCTTTATTTGTGCGATATATATGGTTTATGTTTCCGCGCAATATCCGAATAAGTATTCGTGGCCGAGACAATCCGTATTCGCCTCGGCATGTATTCGCTCGTATTCGTGGACGAGACTATCTCAGTATTCAGATTCGCATCCAAAGACTGCCTCAGGTCCGATTCCGAATCCGAGAAAAAATATGGAAAAGGATACAAGATGAACGATATCCGTCCGTATCCGCTCCGTTTGCATCCCTACCAAGGGGAGGTCGTGAACGCAAGGGTGGTTTTCGCAAAAAGACCAAGGGGGAGATCGTGACCCAGGGGGGAGGTCCTGACCACGAGAGGTGGTCTTGACCACGAGGGTGGTCTTTGCAAAAAGACCAAGAGGGTGGTCTTTGCAAAAAGACCAAAGAGGAGGTTGCGACCCAAAGGGGGGTTGTGACCCAAAGGAGAGGTCTGAACCTCAAGGAAAGTCATGACGCAAAAGGGTAGTCTTTGCAAAAAGACCAGGAGGGTGGTCTTTGCAAAAAGACCAAGGGGAGGTCGCGACCCAAAGGGAGGTTGTGACCCAAAAGGGTGGTCTTTGCAGAAAGACCAGGAGAGTGGTCTTTGCAAAAAGACCAAGGGGAGGTCGCGACCCAAAGGGATGTCATGACCCAAATGAGAGGTCTAGACCCCAAGGGACGTCGTGATCCAAAACGGTGGTCTTTGCAAAAAGACCACGAGGACGAGAAGGTCCAACACAATCCGAAGCGCGCGCGCGCCCGAACTCAACTGATCCGACCGTCCAACCAGAATCGGATGGTCCAAGCTGCGTGAAGTTCGGACTACTCGAACAGCACAATTCAACGGACCATCCAAGCACAATCGGACGACTCGGGAGAAAAAGGATTGACAGGCGGGGAGGTCCAAACGAAAGGGAGGTATGGACTTGAGGGGGAGGTCCTGAGAAGGAGGAGGTCTTGACGGTCAAGATGGAACTAAAAGAGGTCCTAACGGTCAAGGTGAATGCAAAGGAGGTCCTGACGGTCAAGATGGAACCAAAGGAGGTCCTAACGGTCAATATGGAACCAAAGGAGGTTCTGACGGTCAAGATGAACACAAAGGAGGTCCTGACGGTCAAGATAGAACCAAAGGAGGTCCTGAGCCTGCGAAGGAAAGAGGGATGAGTGGGAAGAGGGTCCAGAAAGGAGGAATTCAACCTGAACCTTGAATTTCGAAAATCAAGGACATTTGAAACACAAACCCGAGCTTGGAGCACCTCGGGGGTGGTCGTGACCCAAGGGGAGGTCAAAACCAAAGGATGGTCTGGACTGGGAGGGAGGTCCAAACCACAATGGAGGTCTGCTGAGCCTAGGAGGACACAGCACGGACAGGAAAAGGAGGTCTAGACCAAAGAGATGCTCTAAACAGAGAAGGAGGTTTAGACTAGAAGGAGGTCTAAACGAAGAGGAGGTTTGAACTAAAGATGAGGTCCAAATGGGGAAGAGGTCTGAAGACGTCAAGGGAGGTCCAGAGAGGTCTGATCGAACAGAGAGAGAAGAAAACAAGACCAGAACTCGAACAACTCCAAATAAACTAAACTTTCGCATTAGTTGAAGTTCGATTAAGTCATGTTAAATCTCCAAATTTTCCAAAATCTTCAAGTTAAGCTTGGGCAATTCAACAAAACCGAATGGTTATTTTTATTTTGAAAACTTTCATGAACTCTAGAAAATTGGGATATTACAGCAAAAATGGGTTCCCATGGATGAGAGGAACACAAGGGTGCTGGCGGTTCAACAAGACCAGTGACAAGGTGGCGGCAACGGTGACAATGGCAGAGGAGGAGCTTTGGGTAGTGACGGGAACGCAGAAACAAGGGTGCCCGAGGGAAACGAGGAGCAGGTCGGAACGGACGGAGGTCGACAGGAACGGCGGCGTGACGATGATGGCCAGCGACAAAGAATATGAGTGGCGGCGGGGCACTTAGGTGACAAAGAGAAGGCAAGGAAGAAGGTGTTGGAAATATGCCCTAGAGGCAATCATAGAGATGATTATATTTCATTATGTTCACAATATTTGATAATATGTTATCTTGTTCCTTGAATGAATCATCAGTCATGAAGATTAACGAGTATGTGACTTGTTGGTGAAGCTCTTTTAACTTATGATGATGTCGTTCTAAAATATCCTCGGTCGAAAGTCACCGGGTGGAACACTAGTGACTCTCGACCAAACACATGTATTGATTGATGACCACGTTTCACGGTCATGGATATAGGGATATCAAATCAATAATGTGGACAAGTGTTAGAGAACATGGTGTTGGATAAGACCCACCTTGAGACACTATTGAGATTGTTATGATTCTATGTGTCGTTAGTTGGTCTCAAGCAATGATGATGTATAATCCTTAGACCCGAGATCGGATGGTTTCCTACATGTGTAATAGCACTCTTAGGGGTTGCCAAACTTGCTAGAATGCGGGTGGTTATAAAGGTAGCTTTGGGTATGCTATGAAACATGCGAGGGGATGTGACTGGTCGGATATGGGATTTGCCCTCCTAACATAACAGAGAGATATCTCGGCCCTCAAGTGGTCGGATAAAGAAAGTGCATGGCCATGCCACTGGTGGTCGAAGAGTTCGACCACATAAGGTTATCCGATACTCGATCGAGAAAGCATTGAATAGTCCATGGATGACACAACATCTCACCTGGAGTTCAACCAGATATCGTGAGGCAAAAGGAGAATACATGAGTAGGTCGCTTAGTTCGACCACTACGGACTGGTCGTATGGAGATACAAGCAAGTCGTAGACTGGTCGAACGTAATCATAGAGTGGTCGAAACCAAGTCGTAAGGAGTTACGAGTTGGTCGTGATCGAATCTGAATCGGTCGTATAGAGATAGGACACAGTCGTAAGTGATGAGGACTCGGTCATAGATCATATTGCATTAAGGTTCGTCCGATATAATTTGTGTGCATTCGGGAATCGTTATGTCTGCTAGGAACCGCTTCGACTCGTGGCGGAAAGGGTTTCCGAGTCACAACCGAACTACACATGAACCTAACGGGTCACACACTTAACGGGTTGGAACAAACCAAGATGCGAATCGATTAAATGGCGTGTTTGGATAGGATCCATCACGGGCACTATATAAGGAGATGCATGAGGTCATTGGGCAAATAGAGTTGGCGAAGTTGCCCTACCAAACCCTAGCCGCCATCTTCTTGAGTGCCTCCCGTCGCGATTTGGTGCTAGCACACCGCGTCGGTTGTTCCTTCCTGGACGTGTGGATACCATAGAGGCGCTTCTCGTTGTTGCGCTTAGGGCGATCCGCGATCTTCGCAAGGAACCGTAGAGTCTTTGGAGGAGACGATCAACTCACGAGGGCGTTGGACGATCGACTACAACCAGTACATCGACGCGCTCTTCGTCGGATCAGGCTGCTCCGACGTTTCTTCCGCTGCTCTGCGCGTCTAGTGGTAACGATCTGTGATCATCTTCTTGCTTGGCTTCCTGGTTTACGTGGTAGAAATTTTGATTTATCGCTATCGTAGCCTACCCGTATGCCTTCAGTGGTATCAGAGCCATCCTGCGTAGTTTTTGATCTGGATCGGTCGCATATACTTGATATGTGGTAGTAGTAGATTGGATCTATTCTCGGTCGATCTGAAACCTAGGCCCCGGTCGATTAGATCGATCAGTTTTCGGTGGTAGTAGATGGGTATACGAGGAGGTACAAGTTAAGAGCACCAGGTAATTCACTCGACTTGTTTTTCGACTACCTTGCATAATACTCCTACCGGTCGGAATTCCGCCATCGGAGTATGTCGCCTTATGTGGTCATATCAAGGCAGTAATCAGATTGGCTCGGAATAGGGTTAATATGATTAATCTGATAATTTCCAAAGCTCGGAAACGTGAATAAGATTCATGTCTCGGAAAAATTTTCCGAGAGCGCCCCTCGACCGGCGAGGTGCTACCCTTCAACCCGCAGCTAACCGGCTAAGCGGGACCGCCGTCTTCGGCTAATCGTCTGCAGCGTTATAGGTAATATGTGTTCATGTCGTCCGATAGAATTGGATTCTATGCGTAACTTGTTTTTGCAGGGATTGATGTGAATATTATGGCCCATTGTGTATGTGATGCATGTATGGATTTTCATGATCTGCGTGTCATGTTGTGAGATAGCCATCGAGCTACATATTATTAATATAACGATCTGCGTCTGACATGTGATGCTTGATATTGTCCTATGTAATTCATTACTAGCTCTTAGGAGTAATTGCTTAGTAGATGAATGCGGTGGAGACTTCAAGCATGGTGATCGGAGGACGTGAAGCATCTTGATGGAGATCGTCATGTTAAGGGCCATACTATTTCACAAAGATATGATTATCTGTGAATGTTTGTGTTTATTCTGTCATGATATTAAGTCATGTTTTTCATTAGATGCTTTTAACATGATAAAATTAAAATTCCCTCACATAATGTTAAGTTAAAATTGATGCCCCTCCAATAAGCTACACCATCAAATGTCTTGTATTTTAATGGTAGGTCTTGCTAAAGCGGAATGCCATTAACTTTCCTTGACTAGATGGGTTTGTGTCGGACACTTACACGCATTGCATTGGTTTAACTTGACAAGGTCATCATAACGGTTATGGACCTTGGGGCATAGGGTTGGGTGCCGAAGCATAGAGATCTTGCCCAACAACAAGAGTCATATAGAGATATGATTAGCAAAGGGTTGCTTACAATTCATTAATCTTCTAGCGGTGATGCCAAAGCTCACTAGTAGATTACCTGATTGTGGATCTTGAATCACTAAATGTCATAAGAGGGATATGGTATTTAGTGGGAGTATCTTTATTAAATTGTTTGATAGAAGTTACTTTTTGAACAAATGTCTAAGTTTTGCGTATTTTATGTTGTAGATCATGGCACCAATCGCTGTACCAACATCCAGTTTTGCTTTACGTTCGATACTTGAAAAGGAAAAACTGAATGGAACAAATTTTATGGATTGGTCCCGCAACCTAAAATTGTTCTTAGGCAAGATAAAAGGAACATGTTCTAGAGGAACCAATTCGGATGTGCTCGCCGATAATCTTCATTGCTACTCTTAAATCCGCCTATAAAAAGGCATGTGATGAATCCCTTGATGTTAGCTGTCTCATGCTTGCTGCGATGAACTCAGACCTTCAGAAACAGTTTGAGAACATTGAGGCCTACGATATGATCGTGGCGCTCAAAGGCATGTTTGAGACACAAGCAAGAACCGAGAGATTTGAGATCTCAAAGAACTTGTTTGCGTGTAAGCTAGCTGAGGGTAGTCCGTGAGACCACATGTGATCAAAATGGTTGGTTACACACGAGCTTGGAAAAACTTGGTTTTCCAGAGTCAAGAGTTGGCTCTGATTTGATTCTTGCTTCGCTTCACGCAAGCTATGGTCGATTCATTACGAACTTCCATATGAATGGCTTAGACAAGAATCTCACCGAACTACATATGATGCTTAAGACCGCAGAGGACAAGATTAAGAAAAGCAACATCATGTGATGATGGTGCAAAAGAGTACAAGCTTCAAGAAGAAGGCTAAGACTTGGGTCAAGAAAAGGGCAAGGCTAAAGTTTGGATGAGATCCAAACCAACAAACCTAAACCCAAGACTAAGTCCGCCCGACTCAAGAGAATGAATGCTTTTCTTGCAAAGAGCTAGGCCATTGGAAGAGGAACGCAAGAAATACTGGGCCGATCTGAAAAAGAATGGTAGGACTAAACCTTCCACTTCGGTATTAATGTTATAGATGTTCTTCTTGCAGATTCTTCTGTTAACTCATGGGTATTTGATACCGGCCTGGTTGCTCATATTTGCAATTCGATCACGAGTCTAACAAAGAATAGGAGAGTTGCAAGAGGAGAGATGGATCTTCGCGTCGGGAATAAAGCAAAGGTTGCTGCATTATCCGTCGGGACTTTACCATTGGTTTTGCCTTCAGGATTTATTATGGAATTAAATAATTGTTATTACGTTCGACCATGAGTAGAAACATTATCTCGACCTCATGTTTGATGGCGAGGGTTATAAATTCATTATTGAGGACAATGGTTGTTCTATATTTTTGAATGATATGTTTTATGGCTATGCTCTGTTTTGAGCGGGTTGTTTATTTTAAATCTTGATGATGCACCCATCTTTAATATTAATGCAAAGAGGCTTGACCTAATAATATGAATTCCACTTTTATCGGCATTGTCGTTTGGGTCACATAAGTGAGAAACGCATGAAGAAGCTCCATGATGATGGAATTCTAAACTCATTTGATTTGGAATCATTTGAAGCGTCATGAATCTTGTCTACTCGGAAGATGACCAAGACACCTTTCACCGGTCGGAATGAGAGGCGTCCGACTTGTTGGCACTCATACATCTTGATGTGTGTGGACCAATGAGCACGACGACTAGAGGTGGTTTTCGATGCTTCATTACTTTCACCGATGACTATAGTAGATATGGATATATCTATTTAATGAGGCATAAGTCGGAATCCTTTGAAAAGTTCAAAGAGTTCCGAATGAGGTCTGAGAATCAACTTGGCAAGACAATCAAATCTTTACGATCGATCGTGGAGGTGAATTTTGAGCCAGAGTTTGGCAATCATTTGAAACAATGTGGAATTGTTCCACAGCTTACGCCACCGAGTACTCCACAATGGAATGGGGTGTCCGAGCGGCGTAATAGGACCTTGTTAGACATGGTTCGATCGATGATGAGCCAATCTGATCTGCCATTGTATTTTTGGGGTTACGCTCTAGAAACAGCCGCTTTCACTTTAAATAGGGTACCATCTAAATCAGTAGATAAGACACCATATGAGATATGGACTGGGAAGAGTCCTAGATTGTCTTTTCTAAAGATTTGGGGATGTGATGTTTATGTTAAACGTTTGACGTCTGATAAACTCACACCTAAATCGGAAAAATGCTTCTTTATAGGATATCCTAGGGAAACCAAAGGATATTATTTCTACAACCAAGAGGAGAGCAAAGTGTTTGTTGCCCGAAATGGTGTCTTTTTGGAAAAAGAGTTTCTTTCCAAAGAAGTCAGTGGGAGAAAGGTGCAACTCGAAGAAACTCGGGAAACATCTGAAATTGTTTCAACTCCTATTGAAACTCTACAGGATGAACAAAATATTGTTGAACCTGTAGATGAGGCATCATCCCCACGTAGATCTAAAAGGCCACATCAAATGCCTATAAGGTATGGGCATGACGTATTATTATTGAATAATGATGAGCCTAACACTTATAAGGAAGCGATGATGGACCCAGACTCTGAGAAATGGCTTGGAGCCATGAAATCCGAGATAGACTCCATGAGAGACAACCAAGTTTGGAACCTGGTCGATCCACTTGATGGCGTTAAAACCATTGAGTGCAAATGGATCTATAAGAAAAAGATTGATATGAATGGAAATGTTCACATTCATAAAGCTCGACTAGTCGCAAAAGGTTTTCGACAAGTTCAAGGAGTTGACTACGATGAGACCTTCTCACCGTAGCGATGCTTAAATCTATACGGATCATTCTAGCTATTCTTTGCATATTTCGACTATGAGATATGGCAAATGGACGTCAAAACGGCTTTCCTTAATGGAAACCTAAGTGAGGATGTGTACATGACACAACTCAAGGTTTTGTTGATCCAAATAATGCTAGTAAAGTGTGCAAACTTGAAGTCCATTTATGGATTGAAGCAAGCATCTCGGAGTTGGAATATACGTTTTGATGAGGAGATCAAAAGGTTTGGTTTAAATCAAAAACAAAGAAGAACCTTGTGTTTACATGAAGGTTAGTGGGAGTGCACTTGTAATTCTAATCTTATATGTGGATGACATATTATTGATTGGGAATGATATTCCTATCTTTGGAATCATTAAGGCATCATTGAAAAATAGTTTCTCTATGAAGGACCTAGGAGAGGCAAGATATATCTTGGGAATAAAGATCTATAGAGATAGATCGAGAAGGCTAATTGGATTAAGCCAAAGTACTTATATTGACAAGGTGTTGATTAGGTTCAACATGCAAAATGCCAAGAAAGGGTTCTTGCCTATGTCCGGCATAAGTCGTAGCAAGAGTCGGTGTCCTTCGACTCTTGATGGCGAGACCGCATGAATGGTATTCCATATGCTTCACTATTGGATCTATCATATGCGCCATGATATGTACTCGACCGGATGTATCATATGCTCTAAGTGTTACGAGTAGATACCAAGTCGATCTGGTGAATGTCCTTTGGGCACCGTGAAAAACATTCTTAAATACTTGAGAAGGACTAAGGATGCGTTCCTAATTTATGGCGGTGATGAAGAGCTGGTTGTAAATGGTTACACCGATGCAAGCTTTCAAACCGACAAAGATGATTATCGTTACTAATCTGGTTTTGTATTCATTTTGAATGGAGGTGCGGTGAGTGGAAAAGTTCAAGCAAGAGACGGTGGTGATTCTACAACAGAGGCCGAGTACATTGTGGCTTCGAAGTCGCAAAGGAAGGTGTTTGGATAAGGAATTTTATTCTTGAGTTGGGTGTGGTTCCGAGTGCCTCTAGCCCAATGGATCTCTATTGTGACAATAATGGAGCCATTCTTGTGAGCTAAGGAGCCTAGATCCCATCAAGTCCAAGCACATACTCGAGCGTTATCATCTCATTCGCGAATTGGTGGATAGAGGAGATGTTAAGATATGCAAAATTCATACGGATTTAAATGTTCTTGATCCGTTGACAAAGCCTCTCACACGACCAAAGCATGAGGCGCACACAAGAGCTATCGGTATTAGATACTTAAATGATTGACTCTAGTGCAAGTGGGAGATCTGTTGGAAATATGCCTAGAGGCAATCATAGAGATGATTATATTTCATTATGTTCACAATATTTGATAATATGTTATCTTGTTCCTTGAATGAATCATCAGTCATGAAGATTAACGAGTATGTGACTTGTTGGTGAAGCTCTTTTTAACTTATGATGATGTCGTTCTAAAAATATCACTAGTCGAAAGTCACTGGTCGGAACACTAGTGACTCTACGACCAGCACATGTATTGATTGATGACCACGTTTCACCGGTCATGGATATAGGGATATCAAATCAATAATGTGGACACGTGTTAGAGAACATGGTGTTGGATAAGACCCACCTTGAGACACTATTGAGATTGTTATGATTCTATGTGTCGTTAGTTGGTCTCAAGCAATGATGATGTATAATCCTTAGACCTGAGATCAGCATGGTTTCCTACATGTGTAATAACACTCTTAGGGGTTGCCAAACGCTGCTCGTAACTGGGTGGTTATAAAGGTAGCTTTCGGGTATGCTTAGAAAAAAAATCCCTTGAATAATTTTGTTCTACATGCAAACCACTTGGTAATATTTCAGGGATTGATTCCAACTGTCATAGATGAATTCCCACATTCATAGCACAGATCTTGTGTGAGGCATCTCTACTCCAATTTTCATGTTTGCCATAAGGGTGAAACACGGAAGAATCAATTGTGGGTAATTACAAGGTCCAGTTCAGACCGCCGGCAAATGGCTGGTCAGACTGCTCTGAGAATTTTCCCAAGTCATAGTTGCACCCTCTCTGAAAATTTTAAACTCTATCTAGTTTTTCTTCAAAACTCCATTTTCCATGAGACCTAGTGCAAACACATCACCTCACATTCCTACACAAGTGATTTTTGCCGTTTCTCAAAATTTCAAGTTTTTCAAATCGGCCGATTAGACCGCCACGTTTGGCCAGTCAGACTATCCACAGGGCCGGTCAGACTAGCTCTTGCCTAACAGTCAGCAGGAACCCCCCAAACACCTCAATGTTATTGATAATTGTTCAACACTAAGATCAGGATAATCTGCATGATCTCCACAGACTGATCAATGTGCAGATATCTGCATGCCTCGACGCTTCAGGTATTCTATTCAATTAGATGTGCACCATGCGTGATCGCAATGGTCCAGATTGCACGATGGGATCTTGCGACTGTATGCTTGTTTGCGAAACTCTTGACCCACCCCAACGTCTTGTTTTTCCCGTTCTCTTCCTTCTATTTTCTTTTCTTTTCTTCCCCATCTGGAATCCAATCATCCTTTGCCATGAGCTAACGATCGCCATGCCACTCGCTGGCATCTCTTCCTTAACCCTGCATTTCCGTCTTCATATGTGTCCACTGCCGTATGTGCTTCCACCCTTTGCAGCAATTGAGAATCGTGGGATTTTTTACATGAAAGCAAAAAAAAATTAAGTGGAAGTGGGAACATTTTGAGGTGAAAGTGAAATTTTTGGGGTGGAGGTGAAATTTTTTGAGTTGAAAGTTTTAAATTTTAGTTGAAAGTTATCGAATTTGAGTTCAAAGTTCCCAATTTTTTTAGTTGAAAGTCCTTGGTCTATCGAACCGAAAGCTTTTAAGAGTTTACATCTTTTTTATTTTTAGGTTAAAGTTGTAGGTTTGAAAGTTCTTGGAGGGGAGCATGGCGGTGGTATTGCCGGGATGGTGATGGGAGCAAGATTGTTCACCACTTCGATTAGTCGCGAACATTTGCGTGACAATTCCTCCCGAATCAATCTTCTTTACTCAGTGGATTGTGCACCAGCATTGGATTCGACGATGGAAGCACGATTCACAGGTTAGCTCCTTGCTCTCACTCTTAGGGGTTCACATGCCCCTGATCATTGATGATCGACAGTGGGAAGCTCGGGCTTGACATGATTAACAATGATCGAGCTACATGTTGGCGATGGAGGCCGGTAACCAAGTTAGGTGTGGGTGGAGTGGAGGTGATACATTGATGGGGTGCAAAAGGTATCCATGGCACAAACCATGGAGAGTGGTGCCTATGTACGGCGTGAAGACCGCTTAGGCGTAAGGATGTGGTAGGCAAAGGTGGAGTCAGGATTTGAGGATAAGAGAGGGCCAAATAAGCTATTACTAAAGTTAAACCATGGTGGAAAGGAGCTCCTCCGGCCTTGGACACGTCGCCCTGACAAATATCAGTCGTCGGATGCGCAGCGGACGTCTAGGATGACGTGGAGATGAGCGAGCTCCTGCGCTTGCTGTGAAGTGGGACACGTCGCTCGCCCTGGTGGCTCGCATCGTGAAGCCTCGAGTCACTCTGCATCGTGAAGCTTCGTCCGCCCTTTCTTCTCACGTCTTCTCTCCCGTTCCCCTTTCCCAAAAGCACGATCATCATCCTCATTGCTCTCCTCGCAGCTCCTATCTTGCTCCATCCTACGCCGCCATTCCCCTCGCTCCATTCCCATACGTCTCCTGGCTCCTCCCCTCACTGCTTCCTCCATCCTTGCCTCGTCTTGCCAAGACTTGCCGCCCTTCCTCCTCAGTAGCCGCTCCTCTCCTCGCCCTTCTTTCATGTGCCCGCTCCCCTCCTTTGCTTCCCTCCGCCTCTGTCCCTCCCTCTCCCTCTTGCGCCGCCCTTCCCTCCGTCTCCCTCTGCGCTAGTCCTTCTCCTTGAAGACTGCGCCTTTCAACGCCAAAGACCGCTTGATCTTGCCCTCTTCCTCCCCCGCCGCCCCCTCGGCCTCCCTCCCCTGCAGCCACCGCTCCCACCCTCTCCAGCCACCGCGTCGGCGCCCTCCCTCGCTCTTGCTCCCCCGCCGCCCCATCGGCCTCACTCCCCCGGCGCTGCCGCTCCCTCCCTCTTCCAGCCCTCGCCCCTTCGCTCTCCCTCCCCGCCGCCGCTTGCTCTTCCTAGCATCATGATTAGTCTTCCCTTGCCCTTGCCAGTGTTCTCCTTTCTCTGCTTGGTGCCTCCCTACCCATGACACCTGCCCCCTCCCTCCCGCCACCCCCACACTACCTTCATCCCCGTCTCCTCCCCCGTCATACCCGCCGCCACCGCTCCCTGCCCCCCCCCACGCTTCCCACTCCCTGCTCTCCTTCGCCCGCTCCTCCCCTTCACCCCCACCCCCGGTCCTATGTGGCGACACTGTTCTGCTCAAGCCGGTGACGCCTTTGCCGCTCCACCCGCTCGCACTCAAGGCGGTGCATATTATATTATGTGGTAGTTCCTACTGTGACAGGGACTCTGTAACGTCCCGTTTATCCTAGAGTTCTTGCCAGCTTTCAAAAAAAAAGGAGAGAACCATTTGGTTTAATTGCCGGTTCAAGCTTAACTTGGAAGTTTGGAAGTTGGAGAGTTTAACTTGACCTAATCAAACCTGAATTAAGTCTCTTGTTGGTGTTCTCAGTTGGTTGGAGCTTTTTGTTGTTCTTTGGTGTTCTTTGGCCTTGTTTTCCTCCTAAGCTTCTCTGTGTGCCTCTTGATCTGACCTCCCCTTTTAAACCTCTTTTGTTGGTTTGAATCTCCTTGAGATTGAAACCTCCCTCTTCGTCTAGACCTCATCCTTTGTTTAGACCTCCCCTTGTTTTGGACCTCCTGCTGAGAGACAAGCTCGGGTTTGCGTTTCAAAGACCCCTTTTGGTTTTTCAAAGCCAAGTTTGGCCTTATTTCCCTTCCTTTGGACCTCCCTCGAGGGTGGTTCAGTCCGGGCTGCGGTATTACCGTTACCTCTCTAGCGGTCGTACCGTCCGTTCAAGTTGCGGCACTTAGCTTTGGTTTTACCTCCTCCGTTTCGGTGTTTCCGACCCCCGGTTGTACCGTTGTGGTAGTGTCGGAACTACCGCCTTGGTCAAGTCCTCTTTGAGCCTTCTTGGATCTCCCTATGTCCATGTGGAGCTCCTTTGACCTCCCTCGCGCCTGTGCGGTGCCACCGTTTGCTTTGGCGGTACTACCGTTTGTTCCGTCGGAACTACCGCCTTTGTTGAGACCTCCTCTGGGCCTTTTGAACCTTCCTTGTCCGTTGGACCTCCTAAGAGTCCAAGGAATCTCCCTTGACTCCTTGAAGACCTCCTTTGTGCCTTTGCGGACCTACCGCTGTTATTTTGTGGTCGTACCGCTAGGATTTAACTTTCCTTGTCTCAGGACCGTTGATGTTTCTTTGGACGGCCCGATCTTGAAGGTGCGTTCGCTCGGTCCGAACGGCCCTTTTCTTGGCTCCGTTCGATCTGGATCTAACGGTCCTAGTTTTTCCCGTGTATCCTTGTTTCCGTGGACCACTCCATTGCTTTGATCCTGGCCGTTGAGATCTCATTTGAGAGATCTAACCCCTAGGGCCTCCTTGTGACCTTGGGACACCTCTGTACTCCTTTGGACCTCTCTGTGTCCATAGGACTTCCCCAGGTCGGACCTACCGTTCGCTTGGCCGGACCTACCGCTCGAGCATGGTCTCAGTCACATAAAACCTCCTTGATCTCATCTTAGCCGTTGAAGACCTCCTTTGAGTTCATCCGGACCGTTGGGACCCCTTTTTCATTGGTCTTCCTTATCTCTCGCTGGTCCGAACGTTCCCTATCAACACGGAGCGTCCGATTAAGTTTGGGCGGTCCGATTGAGAAGAAGCGTTAGGATGGTCGAACATCCCATCCTTCTGGCCGTCGGATCCGTGTCGGATGGTCCGATTTGATGAGGCGTTCGGCCGGTCTGAACATCCCAATCATTTTGGGCCACCCGATCCAGTTCAATGGCTGAGATCTAATGGTAGCTTCGGATGGTCCGAACGGCCCAATCGTTTTGGTCCGCTCGATCCGAATCCAACAGCTCCTGCTCCTTCCGCTTCTTATCTCGCTATCGCAGACCTCCCCCTTGGAGATCTTAACCGCCCAGACCTCCCTCCTTGCGGATCCAATCGTTAGGACCTCCCCTTGGACATCCTAACCGTTCAGACCTTCCTTGGATTTGATCCGACGGCCCAGACCTCCCTTGCGGGTGGGGCTCTCCCTTTTGCCTTTGCAGACCTCCCCGTTCGTATTTGATCTTAGCCGTCTAGACCTCTCTTGCAGGCGAGGACCTCCTCTTAGCTCTTACGGATCTCCTCTGGTGTCCTTGATCTTGACCGTTGGACCTCCCTCCCGAAGATCCAACCGTCAGGACCTTCCCTGTGGGTGAGGATCTCCCCTTGTTCACTGCAAGACCTCCTCAATGTCTTCGCAGGACCTCCTCTGCGGGTCTTGGCTGGACCCACATGGCAGTCACACCTAGTTTTCTGTATCCTTTGACTATGTCCTTTGTGTAAGGAAGTCTCCCCCACATTTAATGCATGCTGTATCGCATTAAGTGTTGTCATTTTTGCAGTACTCATATCATTCTTTTGTCACATTCCTTGCCTACTTCCTTGTCCTCTTTACCAACTCCTGAGTGACTGCACCTTAGGGCAACCTCTTTGGCTCCAGCTATATATAGCTTGGGCAGCCCCTCTTTTCTCACTTTCTTCCTCATTTCTCCTCCCTGGTTCAATAGAGCAATCCCTGGACCTCTCCAGCAAGCTCTTGGGACCTCCTCTTGACCTCCTAACCTTTCTATTGGTTTTGTATTTGAGCTTATTTGGAGTTTCTTTTTGGTTCTTGTTGGAGCTCTATTTGAGTCATTTGGTTTTCACACCGTAGATTGCCAAGGCCGTGAGGAGCCGAGTTACGTGAAGGGAGGAAGAAGCTCAAGGCTTTGAGCAAGGCAAGTCCTGACCCTTGATCATATTGAACCTAGTCTTTCAAATATATTTTGTTTTACTTTATCATGCATGGCTACTTTTATATGAAAATGTTTGGGGCAGTAGCTACTCTTCCTTACTTGATGTTATGCCTCCTTTGGACTTGCTGCTGGACATGTTGACATACTCCCTTTGGAAACTTTAGGTTGGATATTTTAGTTGGTATCTTTTATTCTTGCCAACATGGGACCGCTAGATTATGCTTAGCCTTGCTATAGAACCGTGGGTGCAGTGAATCATGCTTCATCAATTAATAATCTTGACTAATGATCTATGGAATCGTGGTGGGTGCCCTTTGTTAGCGACTATGGCGGGATGCCTAAGTTGTGTTGATTGTGGTCGAGATCACCCTAATAACTGTTTGAGCCAGACTGGGTGGTCCGATGGTAAGGTTGAACAATTGGTTTTGGTTGGGCAAGAAGGCGGGGAGTGAGAAGTGGGTGCTTTGCACACGGTTTGTGGAAGTCTTGCTGAGCACAATTAAGGACTTAACTTTGTGTTCGTTGATCTGGGCCAATCGGTGCAACCACAAGATCACTTTATGGGGGTGGTGCTGGCTGAATAATTAGCAACGAGATGGCTTGGGGCTGTTTTGGATGAGCATCTTGATTCGTTGGCGCAGAGGGCACCCCATAACCTGCGGACTTCTAGACCAAAGGGGAATCTGAAACCTTAGCGGGCAGCTCGAGCCGCTTCATAGCTTTGTAAAGGCCTTGCCGCTCTCTAGACCTTACCCTCGGAGTGAGCAAGGGTCTTTCGGAACCCGTCCCGCTAGAGAGATCGTGGATTGTGGGTAAAGTTGTACACCTCTGCAGAGTGTAAAATCTATTCGAATAGCCAAGTCCTTGGTCATGGACAATACCTAGTGAAAATGGTGCAAGGGATAGCTTTTGAGAACTGGTGTTGCCTGGACTCTTCTGCGAGAGGCCGTGGCCTTGCCTCGAAGAGACCTTGGCCGGCTTTAGAGGGGTCATGGCTGGCTCGAGATGTGGTCCAAGTGCTGGGTTTGAAGCTCTAGAGTTGGTGCTCTAGAGAGGTTTTGGGAGAGGTCCTGGCTGTGGGTGCAACCAGACCTCCCCCGAGTGGTTTGGATGTGAGTGGGTGCTCACTCCCTTCTTTTCAAACAATGTAATTATGTATTATTGTTTTAACTTGCTGCTTTGCAATCTATTATGTTAATTACTGCCAAATATTGCTTTGCGCAACTAACCATACAGCCTTCCTCTGGTAAGCCCTTGTATGATTACTATTTGCATAATTGTTCCCCTGTGATTTGCTGAGTACATTCAAAGTACTCATAGCTCTAAGCCCTGTGTCAAAGTAGTGTATGAAGATGACCAAGTGCAAGGAAGCTCTGACCTCTTTGAAGAGGACTTCTTTGATGACCTCGCTGCCTAGGACGTCCTCCACTCGACAGCCTGTGGGCTTGCCGTTTGGCCTCTATATGTTCTGGTGTTTCGGCTGTCAAGGTTCTTTTGTTGTCGGTTTGTAAGCCCAAGTGGCAAACCTTCTGTAGTCAAGCTTGGACCATAAGGTCTTGTTTAATACTAAGTTTAATTTGTCTGCTTCATCTCTTGTCTTGACCTTGTGGTTGTGGTCGCACCAAAGTGATTCTACGCGAGCTAGCTCTGTTGTCCTAGGACTGGCTCGTGCGGCGGCCAAGACCTCCAGGAGGTCTTGAAGACCTCCTGGGAGGTCCTGGTGGACCTCCTCTCGGTATGAACTGAGCGGTACTGTCGCTCCTCTGTGCGGTAGTACCGTAGCTCAAAAAAAAAGCCCAGTTCCCAGTTGATCCTGAGAAGGTCGTCACAGACTCGATCTTTTGCCCTATTTTTCATACATGGTATTGTTCTCTTGCTTTGCGAATTTTTCCTCATTTTTCTATTTCTTCTTGGATGATGCAGTGTATTTATGGAGGCAGATAGCAGATAGTATTGATCCTCAGGGTGATGAAATAGTTGGCAGTATGTGTGCTTTATACAGGCATGAAAGAGCCAACAATCGGAGTTAGGTAGTTCATCGAGTGAAGAAGAGTAAGTTCCTATTCATTTCATTCGCTATATTTACATGTTTACATGATTTATTCTTAATTCATTCCTATATGCTGAATCTGCTATTTTAATTCCACTACTGTGTATTGTGCTATCATTTATAACTTGAGGTAATATAGTTTATCTCCTCAGAGATATTGTGCTATCATTTATAACTTGAGGTAATATAGTTTATACGTCTAATCTTATGATGCCTTTATCATACTCTTCCCTTTTAGCCTTTCCACTACATATAGTCTTTCTAATACTAAAATATATTGGTGACATGCCTATCGTGTCTACCAAATAGCCCTTCTCCTATAGGTTCAAAAGATGTAGGGGAATTCCGTGTTTTTTTATTAGTGTTACATGCTGATCATCCCCCTTAGTGCTTGCTTTGCTACCTTGCGTTACATGTTAACAATCCCTTTCACTATATGTTATTGAAAAAACTTTGTTTAATTTCTTTTTTATGCAATAGGTACCGTTGCTTGAAAAGGCTCTTTAAGATATCTGTTTGAGAAAGGAGAAGCTAATTAATTGTGATGCTGTTTCAGGGAGCGAGTATAGGTCTGCAACTCAAATCATGTATTTTGTTGCGGGCCCTGTGGTTATAAGCATTTCTTGTGAACCTTCTGTAAGTTTTAGTCTATTAGTTCGCCCTTTTAGTTTACAATTTAGGTTCACTGGAACATGTGAATAAAATATACTTGCTGAATCTTTTCTTAAAAAAATTATCATTGTTTTAGGACTCGAAAACTCCATATGTGGCATATCAAAGGAAACAAGAGATGCGCTTTTAGGTAATGTACATTTGTAATACATGGTGCTAATATCTTTACAGTTGCTTTGTTCATCTCTATGCGAATAAGGGTTGGTAGCCCTTTTTATTGGGCTTGATCAGCGATGAATTCTATGCATTTCTGTTTGCGGTTTGTTACAGCGGATAAAATAGGCCTCCACAGCATCCTATTCGCAGCGGTTTGTTTTTTGATTACCCAGCTACGGACCAATCCATGGACACAGAGCTATGCTTATCAAAAAATATTCAGCTTTTACATAGATCTTACCTAGATCGCTGATTTTGTCAGATTTCTAACCAAGATCTACTATTACTACTGCTATTCACCTACACAAACATACACATACAGCAACACCTCTATACGCTTATTTACTACATCCTTAGAATACCTGAAAACAATACCTATCTTATGCTACGCTTACTTATTATGTGTCACTGCTTACAGGTAGCCAGTATGCTACTACCATATAATCTACAAGCATTGGAGAAGTGTGAATCTAAAAACCTCAGCCAGAAGAATATATCTATCTCTTGCATGTACATCTTGAATATATCTATCCCTTGCATGTACATATTTTCTTTTTTTCATTAGCATTATAACATTTTACATGTTTTCTTACATTACATTAGCACCACGTTAAGACCTCTTTACCAATAGCTACTATGTCTCTCCTATTGACATCACAGCAGGGAAAAAAATCCAAAATGTTTCATCAACTGAGGAAACTCCAACTACTTTTCCATCTAAAAATCATGTTACCATAGTCAACTAAATCGCACACTATATCAAAGGTTTCTGAGATAAACTTCTCAGGTTTTGTCAAAGGTTACATTGTTTGTCCTCTTTGTTTAATTAAACATAATGCTCAATCATATTTGCTCACACAGGTCTGCATCGCGTCCTACCCACTCTACGACCGATCCACCTGCAAAGAAAACCCATTCATCTACAAAAAAAGGTCTACTGAATGCCCAGATTTCTCTACACATCAAAAGAGCCTCAGGTATAATACGTAACCGATTGTTCATGAAGAAAATATATATAGATATAATCTCTTCTAGCTAACTCTTTGCTCTATCTGATTTTCTGAAAATGTTTCGATGAATGATTATTAGTGCTTCCCCATTGCTCCCCTAGAAACATCTGATCTTTTTTATACTCACGTTTATCTGATCCTATCTATCAATGCAGTATAGTGCATCGCCCCGCTGCCCTATAATATTACTCCTTTCAAAGCCTATTTTATGAACTTTCACAGCTAAGTAATGTCCATTGCCAGTAACACCGCGTTTATGCACGCTTAAAAATCTTCCTTGCTCGCGATGCGATATGTACCACAACTGAAGTACTATACAGTTCTCAATCTACTACTTTATATGAGGTCGTTAAGAGTTCCATATGTTTACATCTTAGATATATTCTGCTTAGATCAAAGCTTCACTATCAATTTTTTTTGCATAATACTCATGATCTAAAACACGCTTTGCCAAAATAAGAAAACCAAACAAACCCGACAACGTTCATATCCACGCCATCTAATACCTAAAAAAGAGGCTCGAAGGATTTAATTACGACCGTTTTAGAAAACTTCCTTTGCCATCTACTTTCAACAAGAGTACACAAATCATATTTACTTATCTACCTCTCAAATTTCAAAATCAACTACAAACTTTTTCATCAGACAAACAAATAGCATCTAGGGAAATACTCTTTTTTTGGCTGCTAGCTAATCTTGCCAACTTTACTGATGGGTATTGCGTAAGATTGACAGTGATCACCCCCAGGCAACACCAGTTTCAGAAACTAAACAATCAGCATCAAAGGCCGCTCCTTTCAGGTATTAAATTTTTACCACAGTCCATTCAAATTTACCAATGAGACTATCTGATTCTTACCAACAGCCTTTTACAACTTACGAAAGCTTCTATTTGCTATTTGCTTTAGTGAAAAAGACAATCCTCCATCACGGTCTATTCATAGAAACCTCTTTACTAATTATGGAGCTACAGCCAGCCACGTTAATGCAGAGATATGTCTAAAAAAGGAAACAGAATTTTACAACCGTCTTAACTAAATAGCATCGTTCCTCATGTTCTCGTGCTAATATATGTTATTCATAGAGGTTTCCACCTACACAAACATCTCTAATATCACCTGCATACATTTATTTATTGCAGCCTTATGGTATCGAAAAACAAAGCCTGTTTTACGGTACATCTATTCATTGAACATAGCTAGATACAACTATCCGGTATATCGCTACTATCTAACTTACAAATTGTCCATATGTTAACATAGGGAAGTCCTAAACAAAATGACGTACATACTATTACCTATACATATGCCTGTTGTATGTTCATTAGCATCCAGGACTTTCGGCTATTTACCTACACTACGGTACCATTCTATTTTGAGATTTTTAAGAATAACTATTATGGCTCTCCTTTTTGCATCTACAGCGTCACAAAACACAGGCTGCAAAATCTATGTTAACAGCATCTCAATCAGACTAACAAAGGTCTTATGCAGCATCTTACATTATGTTTAGCATTTCATAAATTTACCTCTTGATTTCCTGCACCATAATACTGCCATTAACATCATCAACTCAGTCACATATCAACAAATATCTTATATAATGTCTTAGGTTATGCATAACATTCCATGAATTTCTATCTGGATTTCGTTCATCATAGTACTCAAGCATGTTTGTCTACACAGATCTTTGCCGCCCCCTACCCACACTGGAACCGAACCACCTACAAAGAAAACAAACTCAGCTACGAAAAAGACTGTCGAATGATGAGCGTGCTCTGCTCACCAACACAGCCTCAGGTATACTTCAATGCCATTCACAGATACAGAAAAGAAAATGCTTCTAACTCACTGCTACTTTGTGCAGACTTTGCGTACAGTTTTTACGGTTACCACAGTAGCCGCTACTTCCCCGAGAACAACTCCTTGCTTTTGTCGCTACTCTCTATCGATGTTGTACATTACATCACCCATCTGATACTCCTACAAGCCCTATTTCGTAAACGTTTAGAGCTCACTTATGTCCGTAAACAGCTACAATTTATATGTCCAAATGCTTTCGACTCTTCATTACTCTTCATGTGTGATCAGCTGCGCTACAAATTATGTGATCTCCTGTCTTAGATAACACTGTTTCTGCTTACGGTCTTAGTTATCACGGCTTCTAATACTAATAGATTGAAACACTCAAATGGTGCGGGTTATCTTCTAGTAAGTATAATTTCATTTGACCAGGGGTCGCTGCCAACCGTTACAGCTGGCGACGCAGAACTCGCGCGCAGCCGCGCTGCCACGCGCCGTGGCGTGTCCGAGAATAGCCAGCCCGCGCGAGCAACGCCCGGAGCGCGCCCCGGCCCACCACCGCGCGCGGCAGCCGTCGCGCGTCCCCATCTCTCCCCCAAACCACCCACCCCAACAAAAGCACGCTGCGGCGCGCGCGCGAGGCGACGGGGAGGAGGGATCGCCGGCCCACTGCGCCGCGCCGATCTGATGGAGCTGTTCGAGCGCGCCAGGTCGGTGCGGCTGCGGAGCCACCACGACAAGTACCTGTACGCGGACGAGAACGAGTCCCACGTCGTGCAGGACCGCAACGCCTCCTCCCCGAACGCGCGGTGGTTCGTCGAGCCGGTGCCACACGCGCCCGGCGTCCTCCGCCTCCGCAGCCGCTACGGCCGCTACCTCACCGCCTCCAACGAGCCCTTCCTCCTCGGCGTCACCGGCCGCAAGGTGCTCCAGACGCTGCCCCACCGCCTCGACTCCTCCGTCGAGTGGGTCCCCGTCCGCGAAGGCGCCCACGCCCGCCTCCGCACCCGCTACGGCAACTACCTCCGCGCCAACGCCGGCCTCCCGCCGTGGCGCAACTCCGTCACCCACGACGTCCCCCACCGCCACGCCGGCTGGGTCCTCTGGGACGTCGAGATCGTCCAGGTCCTTCCGCCCCAGGCGGAATCCTCCGCCCCCGACCCCGCCTCCGTCTCCTCCCCCTCGCCACCTTACAAAACACCCTCTCGCTCGCCCTCTCCCTCTTCCGCGCCCACGTCAGCGCTGCGGCCGCCTCCGCCGGCGCACCACCGTCCGGAGAATTCTCCTCCGTTCAGAGCGCAGCCCCCGCCGCCGCCTCCAGGCTACATCGCACCCCCGGCACCCGGCCTGGCCAGTCTCGAGGTCTGCACGCTCAAGCTCGCCACCTGTTCGACGAATTGAACAACGCAATGGAGGTAGCTCAAAATTTGCTTCTGCTGTGATTTTCGTTGCAGTCAACGGACTCCTTCTCGGTGCCGCTGCACAAGATGGAAGGGCGCGCGATCCACTACCACATTGGGGATGAAAACGGTGATGTCGGTGGGGACGAGGAGGGGCACTCGTTCACGTTCAATGGAACGAGCCTAGCGGAGCTGATGGAGAGGCTGCAGGAGGAGACGGGGCTCAAGGACGTGATCATCTGCTCGCTCAGCCCGATCACCGGGAAGCTCATGCCGCTCCACCTGCAGCTGCCGCCCAATAACGTCGCCGTGCATATCGTGCTTGTGCAGGAGTCGTCAAAAGGTGGGCTTTGCAATTCATCAATTGCGACCTCCTGCGGGTTCTCGAAAAAAAAATCATCAATTGCTGATTTACCATTGGACTCACACCTGACACCCCGTTGTTTTTGGTATAATGGTACATTGAAACTTGGAACTAAAGATATGTGCTGAATTTCTCTTATGTTTGTTACTGATGCTCCTTGAGGTGCCTCTTGTGAATTGTGATATATATAGGCATCATAGATGCTCTCTTTCAATATTAGCTGAACCATAACTGATATACTAACTTCCTAAAATAAAAGTAGCTGAATTTGGAAATGAAATGTTTTAAGCAGAATTTGCAGTTATAAGTAAAAAATTTACATCCTTATTTGTTCATGTATTGAAACAACTCCCTAAAAGATTTACTGAAAGTCTAAAACAACCTGCATAATTAGATGTTGTTTGGTCTAATTACTGAAATAACTGCAGAACATTATGCAATTCCTCCATTTTACTAGATGCATGTCATAACGAATCAAAATTTTTCTGTGTTTTTAGAGTTTCAGTTGATGTTATTTGAAGGCAGGGATGTGTCTGTTTTGCTTAAGAGTTGAGGGTGAGGAGGACATATATCCTATTTGGTAAAAAAAACTGCTTCGAACCGGTGACCTCTCATGTATGGATTGACAAAACTTGAAATATGTAGCATTAGAGCCTACAATTAGATACATAGATATTTTATTCTGCAGACTGAGGTGGATTCAAGTCCAAAATCTCTTGAGAACAAGATTGAAGATAGTGTTATTTCTATGAAGAAGCATGCTAGCATATGGAGTTTCAAAATTGATCTCCTTATTCTTGTGCAAACAGGACACGAACAATTGACCCAAGCATGCCATGATCTTATCCTGGTAAATGAATTATCCATGCATGTTCATATATTTACTTCAAAATACTCGGCAAAAGGGAAGCTAAAATGTCTTTTAAAGACTACTTGTCACGGCCTGTGCCTGAGCGCAGGTGTAATCATGGTGGCAGGAGGGAAGCGCGTAGAGGATACACAAGGGTAGAGGAGAAGCAGTAGATGAGAAATAGAGAGGGAGATAGATTGGTAGTTCTTGCTTGCCTATTAATGATAAACAGTCCTTATTAGGTAGGACTTTCGGCTGGGGGTACTGTTCACGTGTGAACAGTGCGCATAAACAGTAGCAGGAGATAATTCTGCTCCCAACCAACCTTATGTCTTAGCCTAACAAATTCTATCTCTTAGCTTAACCTCTCTTACCTTTAATTAACTCAATCCTAAGCAACAAACCTGGTTTATCCTAGCGCCTAACCAGTACTATTCATGTGTGAACAGTACAGGAGATAATCCTGCGCCCAGCGCCTAAACCGTCGGCGTCCTAGCAGCCCTTCGGCTATAGTGAAGGCCCCACATGACATCGCTATTGTTGGATTTAACAGTAAACATGGGGAACAAGTTCTCTCTGTGCTGAATGGTGTGCACATATACTCAAATTCTTTTACCAGACTATCCTAGCGACGAAGGATAGTGGGTTTTTTTAAGGCACACTGCTGACTTTTACATCCATGTTAAGCAAAATCGCACCTGTTTATTTATATGAATGTTTCTGTGCATGAGGTTTTGTGTACATTTGATCCTTCTGGTTCTTGATTGCACTACGATCTTGATCTTGCTTCTTACCCTCTAATAAAGTTTCTCATCCATTGTGATTTTCAGTGGCAAAATCTTTTCCATGACCTCATGGTTGACAATATCTAAAGATGGTGGCGGCAGCAGAGAGTTAAATGCAGGATTGTGCATCGGTTGTGTGTATTGTAATTTCTGTTTATACGAGTTCTGCTGGCAACCATAAGCAACTGTTATTGTTCCGCTTCCAGGGATCTCATTTTTGTAAGTATTTGCTTTATCTGTGGATGTTGATCATTTCATTCTCAAGTCAGAGAGATTTCTGTAGCTGAAGACCTTTCAAAATTCATATACTATTTATTTCTCAATTCTTAAAATGGTTCTTGAAAGTGGTTAACTTCTTGTTACTCGTGAAGGCATTGGTGCAGAAAAATCAGAAACTTCATTCCAAGATAGTTTTAGCCCATATCTGTTTCCAGGAAGCCCAGGACTACAACACAAGATACGCACAACTGTACGAAGACATAGAAATGTATAAGAAATGTTCAGGCTGGAAAGTTTGCTTGTGCTAATCTTCTTTCATTATTATCTTTTTGCATTATTATGTTTTGCAGTGTAAAGAAATTCCAGCCGATTGTTAATGCATTCGCTTTGGATCCTATTCCATTCCCCCACACACGCATTCAGAAGCGTATTTTGCACGGTTGCTGTGTGTCCATTCTTTTCATAGTGAATATTTCTATTTGTCGTAGCAAGGAGAGCTAGACAGTATAAAAAGGAGACCCCCGTAGCTATAAAGGATTCTTGGAGGGGGACCAGTTGTTAAGAGAAGTAAATATGTGTTAATTGTTTCAAAAAAAGATCTTCTTTATTACATGGGAGGTTGGTTATTTATAGCCTTACGATCGGGTACATGATATTATAGATCTGTCTCTAAAAATGGCCATACTCCTATAGAGGGCGCAGGGGCTTTTCCTTCCTCCATGTGTAGCCTTTGGCTTATGGTGAACCTCCCTGGTCTTGGTCCATATGGCTGGTACGCCCGGTCCACCAATGCTTTTCGCCCTTCGCCCCATGCTGGGTGTCCCTGGGCCGAGGGACCTTGGACACCCTTCGGTGTCTCCGACGTGGCCCTGGGGAACTCCTAGGTCTGCAGTGCTCAGCGGCCCTTTGAAAGCCTTCACATCGCTTTCGAAGCCTCCCCAAAGGTATGCCTAGTACCCTCGGGGAGGCACCCTGTCGTGCCTCCGGCCATTGGCCCTCGCGGACCTCCTGATAGCCTTCGTGTGGGTTTCAGGGCCCTTCCAAAGGTGTACTTGGTACCCCTCGGGTGCCCTGGGCCACGCCTCCAGCTCATAGCCTTCGGAGGGCCTTGCGATCTTCGCAGGGTCGTTGGGGCCGGTGGGGCCGCTCCTACAGCACTATTTGAGGTTCAACATTCTGATACATGCACACAAAAAAGTTCAACACTCTAACGTGAATCCAGGGACGGAGGATGGGCTCGGCCAACCTAGGCCGTGGCCCCCAGCATTTCAGAAGAAAAAAATTAACAACACGTATGCAGTCCACGGCCAGCCTAATTTGGTTAAATCAAGTCCATCTAGAAGTCTCATTATTGCTGCTTGCTATTAGTTACGATACAACTCAGCGAGACAACGACTTCAATCGTCGCGGCGGATAGATGACAAAATCTGAAGTATAAAGAGATGAGGCGCGGCATTGTGCGTCATGGGCTTGCCGCCATCGGTCCCAGCGGCGACAACAAATGCGCAACCGACGGCCGGAGAGCCAAGTCTGTGCATCGTGCAGGGCTTGCGCTAGTAGTGAGTGGTGTGCTTTTGAATCTTATTGATGATGTCTTGTCTTGGTTGATTGATTTAATTCTTCCTACAATCCTAAATCCTGCCGGTGGTAGTTTACTTTGATCTTTAGTTTCTTTGCGATTTTACTCAAGCTCCGTCACTACGAGGATCATAACAAAGTGACAGTGGTCACTTCTTCCCCCTTGTTTCTACCTCTCGAGTCGGTAATAATGCAGGGTTGCTTCTGCTATGCATCTTCCTTCATTAGTTCATCAGCAAAAGTGGTTTAGGTATCCATCAGCTGTCTCCCAACTGCTTCACCATGAAGATATTAGATATTAGTCGCGCAACGCATTCTGAGTTGACATGCATCAACTACTTCATCTGAAAGCTTCATGCTATCAAAGTCAAGAGATACGTACGTGACGATGTGCTTGTTTGGTGCAATAAATCGTGCAGGAGGTAGACTCTAAGAATACGCAAATGCAACCTCTCCAACTATGCAAGCGCGCACGGCAAAATAACCCAGCAAGGCAGTAAGCCAGTAACTACCCACCCCAATGTAGCGAACCATGATGGGGCCGGCCTGGAGATGTTACTCATGGAAGATAACTCTTGCGTCAGAACATTCTCGCGATTATTTTATTTCGAGAACAATTATTGCGATTACTATTATTAATTAATTAAACATTGTGTACCAAGCTAGCGTAGTAAAAACGACACTCTTGTGACCGGATATAGTAGCGTGACATTTTGTTACCGGAGTGGCTCAACAAACACCACATGCGCAAACTTCCATCATGTGTAAGAATGTGAAGCTTTCAGTAACCCATTCATAAAAAAGGGTTAATCATGTCAAAATTAACGCCATGCTTGGAACGTGAGAAATTATCCTAGTTCCCCGCGGGAATTGATCGACTGTTTCCTGCAAAATTCCGACGCCCCAAGCCACACCACAGAGCTACACTTTCCAACCGGCCCACTCCTGAATGGAGCACACAGTTTAGGGAAAGAATATTCGCTTTTGCTAGTTTACCATCGCCTTTTTTAAAAAATCGCAGTCGATTTTTGAGCCATCGGATATGTACTAAGATTCATGTGTTTTTTGGGCTAGGATTTGACGTTGTTGGTTGCGGGTTTTGTTCCCGAACCCAATCGGCTCCCGTTAATCCATATCAAATTTTTATTGTGTTCATTGGTACTCGTGCCCATCTGTTCAACTATTTCCATTATTGAGAGAGAGAGAGAGGCAGGCGAGAGAGGAGAAACCGAGGAGCCGCCTGTTTCCATTATTGAGATAGAGAGAGGCAGGGCAGAGGAGAAACCGAGGCGGCCCGGCGTGTGGTAAGCGGCGTTAGGTGCTTGTGACAGGCGGCAGGCGGCGAGCACCCACTGGCGGCGATGGGCGCGAAGCGGCGGTGAGTGGCGTGACACACGACGAGCGAAGTAGCGGCGGCGCAAGACAACAGCGGTAGCGTTTAAGCGGTGAGCTGCTTGACTTCAAATCCGTGGGCGTTTTTGCTCTGATTTTTTGTGATATTTTGGTTCATCCTATTTTGCTATGGTTTGAATGTTCTATATGTTGATTTAATGTGTGCTAGAATTATTAGATTGGGGGCTGATGTATTTGTGCAAATTTGCTTGTATTTTAATTGAAGTTAGGTTTGGTTTCATAGTCAGATCTGATTTAATCAATTTGTTGTGTACATATGAGTGCAATCAGTTGGTTGTCCTTCATAGTTTAGAAATAATTTTTGCATGTCATTGATTTGGTTGTGCATTCCTAATAGGTGTTGTTGTCTACTAAAGGACATAATTGTTGTTTTTTTTTTCTGTGGGAAACATTCTGCAGTTCTAGCAACAATGGCTGGAAGATCTGCTTTTAGTAGTTGGGTTGATTCATACTTGGTTGGGCATTGACAATTTCGGATTTTTAAATTAACTTGCTCGATTAATTGTTTTGATTGTTGACTGATATTTTTTAGAGGTATGTCTGAATTTTTTTTTGTGTCATATTAATAGAAGCTTTTGACATAGTTACATCTGAATTCCTGCTACAGTTAGATGAATCTATTTCTGACTTTTCCACTTGTGAATTATCTCAAGATTAGCTTAGATTTGGTACAGTTCATTGTATAGCTTCCTTTATATTCTTGGCCTTGTATAGCTGAGATTTGGATTATGGGTTTTGATGTGTATTTTGGCCCACAAATAAAATAATTTCATCACAACTCATTTCAATGGAATTTTAAGTTGTGATTGTTTAAATCCCCAGCAATATTCATACTCCAAGATACATGTATTGTTCCTCCTTTGTCATTATGCTTTGTGTTTGCTATTGCATCTGTTTTTTCCGGTCACATATAGCTAATATTAGTCACAGGTTAAAATAAGATGATCGATTATGTCAAAGTTATGCCACAAATACATGAAACACGAGGATATGTGGACATTTTGCACTCTCTTTTAACTGCCATCGCTAGTCTATACAATGTGCAATTTATAGATTTTAGTTAGTGCAATTTTTTATTACGTCGTGATTGTTACGTTTAGATGCAATGTGCTGGTTTCTTCTCTCCTATCTCTATGTAGGATGACTCACCTAATTAATGATTTGGTTCATTAGGTTTGCATATCAATTTACCTAAACTTGTAGTTTTATTTATTATGCAATTTTAGTAATTAAAAATTGCAATTATGATTTGAAGTAGTTTAGTTTTTACTTTACTATTTTATGTTAGGGTTAAACTAGTCAAGAACTTGTTGTCCTAGTTAGTTTTTTTCCTGATTTTTCAGTTTATATTATTTGATTTATAGTTAGTTTTTTTCCTGATTTTTCAGTTTATGTTATTTGATTTATGTTTTGGTTCACCTAGATCTAGCAATTTATGTACTCCGTAGAATTTTATTTTTATTTTTATCTTGTGTTATCTTGTTGAAATTTCATTGAGATCACAGTTAAATTTAATTATGTCCTCATGGTAAGTTTTTGTTGAAACTTCTGAATAAAACTACTTGATAGCTATGAACTTGCATGTCATTTTAATTAAATTTTTAGTGTTTGGTATTGTGCAATTTTAGTTCATTGGGTTTGCAAATTTCTAGTATGCCTCTTGATGTCAACTTGCAAAACATTTAAATTAAAATTCAAATGCTAGTTAATCTGCAATTTTATTTCGATGGTTGTGGAACTTCTATTTGTTCCTTCATTTTATTAGTTTATTATTGGTGAACATGTAAACCATTTAAATTACATTTTCAGTGCTAGTTAATGTGTAATGTTAGATCCATTAGTGTGCAATTTCAAATTGGACAAGTAATCTCTTTTTTATATGTCTTTTGTATTGGTTTTTTATCTTTCATTTGTTAGGGGTTCACTAAGAAGGGGCCTGTTTTTTTTTGTCTGTCTGGGTTAGATTAATATATTCTATATCTGTTTTTATTTTTTTTCTCTTATTTGTTACATGTTCACCAAGAAGGGGACTGTTTTTTTTTTGGTAGGTTAGATTAATATATTCAGTATCTGTTTATTGTAAAGGGTTAATCAAGTAAGGATTGTAATAAATGATTAATTTGTGTTAGTTGTTATTGTTATTGTTATTGTTATTGTTATTGTTAGTATTCAGTGGCCATCATGTGGTTCACTGTGAGCATCAGTGATTATGACCAAAAAAGGTAACTTACTTGTTTTTGTCTTTTGACTATGTATTTTGTAGGGGTTTACCATGGGAATAATTTTGTCTTGCTTAGAATAAATTTTGTTGTCTCTATCATTTGTAGGGATTCACCAAAGTTGGGATATTTTTGTCTATGTTAGATTTTTTTTGTCTCTTGCCTCTTGTAGGAGTTTACCTTGGTTCTTTAGAACACTTGTTCATCAAACTCTGTAGAGGGAATCACCCGGTCTAAGTTTTGCTACCACATAAAAAAGTGACACACTATTGTAGAAATTTCAGTTCAAAACTATTGTGCAAATTTAGTTTATCTTAAATGACATTTTTTTAGAGTTGAGAACTTAGTGTGCCTTCTCATTTTTTTTGTCAACTTTGGAAAAGTATCATATTATCATTTTTTTTATGAGTTCACCAATAATAGAAAATTCTATCTTTCTTTTGTAAGTATTGCTAGAAGAAGCTTCTACAAGAGCAGTACAAAAGTGGTAACTCGACTAGTTGGAAGTGCTAATTCAAAAATATATTGTGTGTTAGTACAAACTTTGTCCAGGGTAGCAGTAGGGGTTGATGTAGTATTCAGTAATATTTTGATATGCATAGTTGGAAAGTTCTTGTTTTGATGGTTTCTTTCTTCTATTTTGTTGAGCAAGTTTTTACACTTATCCTATATTTTGTTTTAGTATATGTACTTGTTAGTTATGAATATCCTTAGTGATGTAGTAGGCTAGCTCTATTTGCAATATGCTTATTATTCACTTAGAAGTGCATTTCTGATGCTGCCTTTTTGTAACATGCTCCCATTTTCATGTTGAAAGTGAATTCTTTTGTTGTCTCTCAATTGGAAATCATTCTATATTAGTTGCAGCTTGTAGTAGTCCAAATTTTATGTATGTGTGTTAATTGTAAAACCCTACTTTGTTTGTCTAAAGTCATTGTTATTGTTTGTCCAAATTTTATATTGCAATTTTATCAAACATTAACTCAAAATTGTACTTACCATATATGTTTTATATATCTGCAATTTTATCAAACATTAACTCTGGTCATGTGGAAATTTGCACACTCTTTTGACTGATATTGCAAGTTGATATAATGTACAATTTCTGGTTTTTGCTACTGCAATTTGCATTATGGCCTCAGTTTTATGTTTAGATTTCCTAATGCAGTACTTATGTTTGATCCTTCAAGTTAACTAATATGATTCTGACGAGGATTAAAATCTCTATGTATTTATACATAATTAAAAGACCATATATCTTCGTGGTCGTAACCCCTAAGGCTAACGACCCCTTTGGTCATAAGGATTCCAGAGGTTACATTATGGGTACCCTGGTCGGATGGGGTCCTGTACCCAATCCCCAACCAAATATCTGCTCGTAGAAGCAATGAACTGGTGCTTGGATCCGATTCTAAGTATATTCCTCCGTGTGATAAATAGAGCAGATGTCGTACTTACTCTAAGTCACACAACGTTTACAGCCCTAAGGCACTGACAGTAACCACCATATTGTTATTGTCTCCTTCTGATATCAACCACCAAACGGTTGATACTTCACCATCTGCCGCCTCCCTCCGACCAGTCGCGACGCTTCCAACAGGCGCTTCTTCCAAGAGTAACTGTCACCACTTCATCAACTATTTAAAGATAACACAAACGGTAGAAGGCAATCCAATTCGGAAGATCAGCAGACGATTGGATTTCATTTGAAGCATTGGCATAGCAATTAGTACATCAAGTGTAATTAGGGCTAATACACTGCCTTGTCGAGTGCACCCTCTGTAAAAATCTAGTTTGCTACAATAAAGAGCAATCTCATTCTCTCCCAAGAACTCTTTGCCATTTTCTTCTATTTATTTCGTAAGATCGGTGACTCGATCGTCGACAGCTGGCATCGTCCGTGGAGAAAAAGGCATTGAGTTCTTGAAGATTACTTCGCTCAAGCATTCCTCGTCCACTCCCTTCGCTCCAACATCGTTCATGCGAAAATGGCAAGGACTTGGGATGAGGAAAACTGGTTTGACCTAGCAGACTACTCCAACCTCAACATGGATGTATGCATCTGCACCATGGAAGAAAATAGGATGTCGTCGTCATCCTCCTCCGCTGGCTCATCATTCGTTGAGATTAGCAAAATCGACCGGATGGATGAGGATTCACTGCCACCATCCATGGCGCTTCTAGAGGAACCGGTCATTCCGACCAGTTCAAAACATCCGAATGCCTCTACAAGCCCGGTCCATCCGACCGGCAAAACTAGCGACAGAAGGCCAACGATGCAATCAGAGAGTCCATGTACTCTCGATATTGTCATGGGCGACCAGCATTCGCCAATGGCTTTTACGTATTCTGGGAGCCAACCGATATCTTGTGAGGGTGTCAATGAAGTTATCAATAATTGTAGGCCAACTGGGCATAGTCAAACTCAGCATATGGTCAGCAATCCGCCGGATCAGGCTGAGTCCACCACAAAGCCCACCGGAGATGGTAATCTCTAATCGCTCCCCATCGTGGAGGCTCCTTGCGAAAGCAATGGAAGGCTATCCCTTAGTTACGGCTGAATCTCGTCGGAGGATTGCTGCTTGCGCCATGAGGTTAACGCAATTAGAGATACCGATCAAGATGTCGTGCACAGTCCTCCACGGCTTGACCTGCCACCACTTGTTGGTAAAAATGGTACGAGCACTCAAGCACTATCTGCCGGTGGCACACGAAATGATAGACGTCGATCAGTTAATTTGCCTATTCCTACCTTAAAACACATGATAGGTCGGACAGGGCAAGACGAAAGGTTGGAGAGACACTCGACTCATCGAACACCCACTGCTAGTCAGAATCCTACAAGACCTTCGGTAACACTGCAAAACCTGCAACGAGCTCATGACATTTTGAATAACCCAGATCGATGAACTCTTGTTGTCTCGATCTTTCGATGAGAAGGATAAATTCCGATTGGACGATGATCAACTCTCACGATCCAGGCTACAAACGTAGCACGTATGAACTAAGCAATCGCTGAACTAATCACCAAGTCGTTACCAACCGTGCCAAAGACCCGATTGACCTGATCACGAGGATCAATTCCTACAAGCAATCGAAGAACAAACAAGAATGAAGTAACAAGCAATCTGAATTGCATATATATTATTGAGTTTAAAAGGTGGGATTCCGCAGAGGTTCTTTACGGTTGGTCTAGTCGACACATGCAAAGAATAAGAGTTTTCACAGTGGAGAAACTAAGCAAACGAAATCCGCCAAACCCTAAGGGTGGCTTAGTCCACGTGGGCTTAGTCCACAATAAACCCAGTCACTGTCATGTGGGTCCCACATGTCAGATTTACACTTATAGACCCGTGAGCCCTAGACCAGTAGACCAGATCCATGGACTTGGTCTATAGACCTAGGGTCCCACCTGTCAGCCTTTGTTTCCGATTTTCTGGATTTTTTTTAAAATTCTAAAATTATTGCTGACGCAATATTTTGGAATTTTCTTTAGAAAGAAAATTATGAAAATTCAAAATAGTAATTTCTTTCTCTTTTTCTTAGATTTAAATTTTTCGGGAGCTTGTTCTTCCTCATACGAACTCTGATTGAACCCATTTAAGTTTCTAAATTCATCTCAATTCAAGCACTACCTTCCTGAGTTTTTTTTGTTTAATTTTTGGAGTTTATTTATTGCTCTGTTTTGTATTTATTTGATTTTCGCCTTCGTTTGCGAGTAGACGTTGATACTTATGGAGCTTTTGAGGGAGAAGGAGTTGATCAAGCTCAAGACCAGTATCAAGACTTGTTCCTAGACAAGTTGTACCTTTGACCATGTTCAACCCAGTTTTCTAAAATTACATTGATTCAAATAATTGCATTTTACTTTAAGTATTTATTTAAATATTTTGGGATTAGCTATTCGCCCATTTGATTATATCCACTTTGCCTATTATATTACCATGATCTTTTGACTCCCTAGCTTGGTTAATTATTAGTTGGTATTAGCATAGCACTAACGTGGGTTAGTTAGACACGAATAGTCTGCTTAGCCATGCCACGGATTATTGATATCATTTCGTGTTGCAAGATATAAACTTGACTAAATGGTTATGGAACATGTTATGAAAAGACCGTGTGTTGTATGTTGTTACTCGTTGATGGCATGTGATGCACTTAACCAATAGGGTGGGAAAAAGATTTAGACTAAGACGAGTGGAAAGGATTGATGATACAGTGTATGTGTAATTGGAAAACGTGAATGATGTTTAACTAGTAGAATTTTGGCATTCTCGCCTTGGTCAACTAAGGACTTAACTTTGTGCGCCATTGAATTGAGCCACAACTGTACCACCACATACCTGAACTGGGACGGGACTAGCTTAGTAAGTTGTAGAGTTTTGACATTGACTACTCAGGTAGTAGGTTAGTGATGGGTGGATGTGTGGACTACTCTGAAAGTCACATCGATGGATGGTTCGCCGCTTCCAGGTCCAACAGTGTGTGTCAGACCAGCGAGTGAGGTTGGGGTCGACTGTATTGCACATCGGGAAATTCAATTGTTGAGATGAAACTTCTGAAAAGTTTTGTTATGATTGGTGCTAGCTACACTGGTTATATTGTATGGGTAAAGTGTACAACCTCTGTAGAGTATTAATTAATCTATTCGAATAGCCGCGTTCGCGGTCATGGACATGCTCAGGGATTTCACAGGAGAGGTAGATTTTCATAAAAATAATTGGGAAGGGACAACTGTGTGGGGAAACTTATGCAGTTGTGTGAAATAAAATGATTAGGTTATGTGAGCTTTGTGAAAATACTTGTTAATCTATTATTGTTATTTGTCTTAAATTATGCTTTCAATCTATTATTCATATTCAACTATAACTGTTGCTTTTACGCAAAAGAACCATAGAAGCCATGTTCTTTGGAATAAGCCATCATTTATATTTGCATTCTGTGGTACAACTTGTTGAGTACTCAGAGTACTCATTCTTGCTGCAATCATTCAGCTGAAGTGGAGGAGTCTTCATCTGCTTTTGATGATGAGATGTATGAGGATGGTGATCGTTAGGTCTTGATCCCAGTCGGTTGCTTGTGATCAAGACCTAACGATCACCATTGGGTTAATTCCTTATTTGCCATTGAAAGTTGGTAAGCTCCCTAAAATGCCATTAAAAAATTGCTCATCCCTTTTTTGCCACTCGTTCTCAACTTTAATCCCTTTTTTGCCACTCCGATCAGTTGACCGTGGATTTGACCGTTGACTTGGACGCGAAAAAGACGAGTTTGCCCCTAAGTGCATTATTTAGGGCTGAGATCTTTAGAGAATTGTTTGACATAGTAATATAGTTCCAAAAATTATGGAATTTTTATGAAAAGTTTCTGACATAGTTTAGATTATTATGTAATTTTTATAGGATTTTATTTATAACATGTTTTCTCTAAAAATCTTTAAATTTTTGGTTGTAATTTGAAAGATTTTTAGAGAAAACATATTGCAAATAAAACCTATAAAAATTACAGAATAATCTACACTATGTCAGAAACTTCCCTAAAAATTTTATAATTTTTGAAACTATATTACTATGTCAAACAATTCCTAAAGATCTCAAAGATACTTAGGGACAAAATCGTTTTTCAAGTCCAAAGTCAAAGGAAATCCACTCAATAAAGAGAAAGAAGATTAAAGTTGAGAACGAGCAAAAAGGCAATTTTTAAGATTTTAGGAAATCGTCAACTTCCAATAGCAAATAAGGAATTAGTCCTTCTTTATTTAGTGTCAGCCCTGCGTGGCTTAATAAATGTAAACTCGACCATAAGGTCACAACCGTTATTTACTAATCAAATTAGTCGTTTATTCTCATATCCATCTTGTGTGGAATGATATTCATCTATGTTGACGCTGTGTGTACTAGTGTGATCCTGAATTAGTGTATTTTACACAGAAGGTCCAGATTTGCATATTTGAGTCTCGACATCTAACTTGATGGGCTGAAACTGACAGTCCAAAAACACAGACCAACAAAGCTACAACAACGTACTAATAGCCCAATTAGATTAACAGATTAAAATTTCATATTGGTGAGCCCGATAAGCTAAAAAAACAACCCACGAACTGAAATATCACAACAACTAAAACAACTACATGGCCACTGATGATAATTCAGTCGCGTGGGCTATAGTGGGCCCCAAGAATATATTCTGATGACTCACCAATTGCAAAGCTTACCACCACACCAGCCTGGGACAGGCAGGGGATAATCATCTCCACGCCGCCGCCGATGTGTCCGGCCGATTCGGCCTCACCCTCCTCCACGCTCCATCCATCCATGCACGAAGCACTGAATCCTTTGTACGCGGAGACGCCGTCCTGGCTACTTCCGCTCAAAACGCCCGGCGCGTAAGCTCTCTCCCTCCTGAAAAGGCACGGCGTTGCAACGCCCCATCCCGCCCTTATAAATACGCACAGCGTAGTGGCATACTAACACAGCCTATCAAGTGGTAATTTCTCTCATCACGTCGCCTTCACGAGCCTGTCCTGCGTCTACTTTCCCCCTCTCTCTTCACCTGCTCCTCCTCATCAAGAACTCTCAGGAACAGGAGGGGCGCAAGGATGAGTAGCGATCCTAGGTACGCCTACCCTTACCCTGCGCAAGGTACGTATTAGCAGCCGCTGATCACGAGTGTCTACTTAGGTTGAACCAAGAGCAGCTGATGATTTCCTGGTGGAATTAATTTTCTCTTTGTGTGCTGAACTTTTCTTTGCCCGTGTGCTGCTGTTGTTCAGGCTACTACCAGGGGCCGTACCAGGGGCCTCCGGTGATGGCGCCGCCGCGGTATGCGCAGCCGCCGCCGCGTCGGGAGCCGGGGTTTCTTGAGGGCTGGTATATATGTACCACGATCTTGCTCACACTTGAGTAATTTCAGATATTTCTTGATTAATTGTGCGTGGTTGGCTTATTTTGCAGTCTTGCCGCGCTGTGCTGCTGCTGCCTCATCGACGAGTGCTGCTGCGACCCGTCCATCATATGCATCACCTGAAGAGCCGGCGCAGCTGTTAAAATGTCAGAAGTGTTTTAACCATGTACTCCTAGTCCACTATATTGTTCGGCTGTTGCTTGCTGCTGGTGTCCTTCGATCAGTCCATGCATATGTATGCCCAAGTAATTTTAACACGTGTTAAATTCATGATTTGATCTTGTCTCACACCACTCACTACTCACTAGGATTCGATCAATAGGTTTGTGTATGTACAGGGTTCATCATGGTGCGGTTGATGAGTTGTTTACCTGTTGCTTCTCTTTTTATTTTTATTTTTTTACTTTTGACTCGAGTGCTTGTTGTGTTTTCTCTCTCAAGAGGATTGACTTATTGTTATCGACTGAGTAACTTTGTTACTGCAGTCTGCAGTTGTGTAAGGGAAGCTATGCCTATGATGAATTGTGTATTTGTGTCATGCAACTGTAGTATCAGAATACCAGAGAATGTAGCTGCAGTGATGATAACCTCTACTAACCATAAAACCACTGTAGGCGTTTTATGTGGCCGTCATGGCACAGAATATTTACGGGCTGCTCTGTTTCATATGGTGTGAAACGATCTAGGGAAAGCAGGAATCTGCGAAAGAGAGGAATATATAAAGCAACGGGTGGTTTTTTATGCACCCCTCTTGCAAGAAGGGGGATTCCTCGAGGCTAATTCTGCGTTTGATTTGTTTGTCTATTCTCTATCGAGACTTAATCTGGGATTCGAAAATATTGATTTGGCCCTGTAAAACCGAATGCATCCAAGCGGTGACGTGTCGGCATAGAAAAGAGTTTTTTTAGAGGGAGCCATAGAAAAGACTTTAGTGGTTTTTGGATCACAAGGATTAGAGATGAGAAATGACACTTTTGCCTCGCCCTATGTGTATGTTGTGGCCTCGTGGGAAAAGTTATTTTGAAAAAAAAGAGAGGAAAAATCGTTCCATTAGCTTTGACCGTGGATATCATAGGGATATGCTCATTATCTTAGGATGGTAATATAATTGGTAATGGTGACAAGGGTTTGTCGAAACACTCGTTTTTGAAAAAATTCAGATGCTGTCAGATCATAGGCAACCAGACCGGCCTAGCTGGTAGTCTAACTAGCCACCACTGGCGGTCGAACCGGCTTTCGGGCAGGGCAAAGGGCCGGTGGTCGGACCAGCCATGGGTGGCGGTCTGACCGACCAAAACTTTCGGTGGAATTTTGGATTGGGCCAAAAATAGAGGGTGTAGGCAAGAGAGGAGATCTTCTGGACTTGGTCTCATAATTGTTGGAGTTTTGAGCCAAAAGTTATATTTGTTTTAAATTTCCAAAGAAGTTTCAGATTTCCACGAAGAAAATCTAGCTAAGTCCCTGTGCTGACGGTTAGACTGGCCATGGGTGGCGGTCTCACCAATTTTATTCTATTCGCTGGTCGACAAGGCAGCGATGTTCATAGGTTAGGTCATTTATGGTTTTCAGTGCATATGTGTTGCATAATGCATGTGTTTGACTAATGTATGTCAAGTTACGAAGAACTTGTTCTCGGAATCAATTTCTTGGTCCATTGTTGTGCAGGAGGCTTAGATATCAACGACGGTCAACGGCGAGGATGATTGGGACTAGGCTTGTAGAGCTGATCGAGGTCCAGAACGATCGAGGATGTCGTGTGAAGTCAGTGGACTCAAGTGTGGCGCAAAATGGATAAGAATGACCGAACATGGAGTTTAGTGCGACGGGTTGCATCAAGCGGCGTGGCGGTCGGTGCAAGTGCCATGGTGGTTTCGGTAGAAGCCAGATGGGAGAGACTTGCCAACATGAAGAGAGTCGTTGATCAACCTACACGTGGCGAAGCATGGGATTGCTTCATGAAGATTGGATTCGGTCTTTAGAGAAGGATCGAGAAGGGGTATTTCGGTAACTTCAAAAAAATACCGCCTTGGTGAGCTTTGGCTAAATTGCGGTGCAAGACGGCGCAAGGAGAGGCAGTTTAGGTCAAGTGAAGATAAAGATCACGAAGAAAAGTATTCGTGGAGCCCGATTCGTCATCCGCTTTGAGAAGTATGCGTGAGTGTAGACTCGTTTGTGTGTGGGCTTAACGGGTGCCCGTTATGATCTTCTCTCTTAGTCTAGCCTCAACTATAAAAGGAGAATCATTAGATGTGGAGTTCTTAAGTCTTTCCATGAAAAAAAATCTTAATTTGTGATTTGGGGATTTTGGAGTAGTTGAGGCTAGGGTTTGTGAGAGAAGAATTGATTGTGTGCTCAAGTGTTGAGCTTTTGTCCTCCATGGTGGAGTGGTTGTAAACCAACATCTATCTCAAATCAATCCAAGCAAGATTGCTTCAAGATGAGTTTCTTCTTGTTCTAGCTCTCTCTTTGGTGACTTTTTCAGATTTTGGTGATCCTTTGGTTTCTTGTTATAACTTGCTGTGATACGTGAGAATGCATCTAGGATTATCTTGATCATCTTTTACCTACGAGCAAGTTTTATTATCAAAGTTTGATTTCTTTAGGATCTTGTGCCCTCCTTTCCTCACCTATGAAATTCATGGAACTTTGGCCTTGACCTTCTCAATTGTCAATTGAAATTTAAGGGGATTTGGATCACCGGATCAAAATTTGAGTCGATTTGTGTTTTTGATTTTCGTGTTGATTTCACTGTTCATCGTGCTGGAGGTTAGACCCCCTTGATGAGAGGTTAGACCGGCAGGCCTTTGGTTAGACCGCCCATCTTGAGAGGTCTACCACCCAACTCACTTTGATGTGAGTTTTCGGTGTTTTTGGTTGTTGTGATTCGGTGTTTTGATTAGATTCAATATAAGACGTTCGTTATGCTTGTTTTTTGATCTTCATAGCTTTCAGAGATATTGGAGTAAGAATTGAGTTGATTTCGATCAAGGTGAAAAAAGAGATAGTGCTCTTATTCACCCTCTTCTTGTCGCCATTTCGGTCCAACATTAACAATATTATTATGTATAGTTGGTCCCATATGACAGTGAGAAAAAAAGAATATTAGCCTAGTAAGTCCTGTAAATGAGATCAACCACTCCTGAGCTCTTGATTGGCCACTAGCGTCGCCGCCCTCTACCACAAGTCTAGCAAAGACAAATAGTTTTGTAAAAATGGGTCAAAACAGTCGATTATTCGGTTGACTAAACGGAATCGACGAGCAAACCGTCACGACTAGCTGATACGGAGTGCTGTTAATGCTTGTGAGCGCTTAATCAGCCGCATATACCGATTAATCGACCGTTTCCAACTAATCGGCCGCATAATCCGTTTAATTAGCCATGTCATCCCATTAGCCCGTATGTACAGTGGCCCAATATAACAGCCCAAAGGGGAGCACATGTACTGATAATCTCTTGTGTTGCCCTTAGCAGACTCTTGGTCTTCTTGTTACTACAATTTAGGGTTCCTTCCGTATCTCGCTCTCTAAATCACAAAATGTCGAAAATACAAATGAATGATAAAATGGAAAATTCGCTCTATGCCACTAAATAACTTCAGATTTTTACAATATACCACTAATGTCTTACTAACATATGGGCCATTAGCCCCACATGTCAGTCTTACAATGAGTGATATATTGTGATTTTTCTCATGATAGAATTATCTTTTTTCCCCAATTGATACGTACATCAAGCATCAACAATAGAAGTCAAGTCTAACATAATACCAAGAAAAATCCTTAAAATTTCAATCACATGCAGTCCTGCAAGATGGAGAACCCCAGCCTAGAGACGGCTGCCCACCCGACATCTTGGGGACCTACGACATGACGGCGCCGACGCAGAGCGTGCTAGCCGCAACGAGGAGGGAGGCGGCGGAGGGCGAGGGTGGGGGAGACGGCAGGGGAGGAGGGAGGCGAGGGAGGGGAGGCTTTGGCGGCGAGGCGAGGGCTACGGTTAGGGCTGGGTGTCGAGGTTGAGACTCGAGGTCACGGGATGTGGCTGCCTGGCAGCGACGAATCTAGAATGAAATAGGAGGGTGGACTGAAAGTCTCGAATGGTTAAATTAATTTGTAACAAACATATTTTTGTATTCTTATGCAATCAAATTAATACATGAATAAAAACAAAGAAAAAAAAAGAGAAATACAATGAATGTACCTCACTAATGCAAAGTGTATCCCCAAAACATGTAAATATAGTTTCAGTAGGTAACAACCTGTACATCAAAATTAGAAAAATTAGTGATACAATAGCAAATTGTACTTAAATGATCATGAACATTGAAAATAAAAAAACCATACCACTAAGATGCTAGCTTGAATCACGATTTTTCACGAGGCAAATTCATTCTGCGAGATTGCCTCCTCGCCACCGACACGGTCTACAGCCAAGGAAGACTCCGACTGCCCACTGCTTCAGGAGCCAGACATCCCCGTCGCTACAATCGTTTGCGCCGCCGCCTAGGGATTTCGGAGAAGAGGGCAAAGTGGGCGATGATGGATGCGGTCTTTAAGTGAGAGAGACGAGAAGGTGCTAACGAGACGAAACCATGCTAGCGTGGATGCCACGTAGGCCAAAAACCAGCTAATTTTGGCTCGAGGGGGTCGGATGAGATGGTATTGGGAGTTCGAGAGTGTAAACCAAACAGTTTTGGAGTTGAAGAAAGATTTTGGACTCTCCGCAAAATTCAGAGGTGTAATATGAATTTTTTCCTTCTTTTTTGGGTGAGGCCGAGAGCAGCCCTGCCCATTCATTCTTTATTCCTTTCTTTACTCTCTTTTCTCTCTCACCTATCCATCCATTCAATCCAGTTGAAATTTTTTTTTGGGTGAGGCCGAGAGCAGCCCTACCCATTCTTTCTTTATTCCCTTCTTTACTCCCTTCTCTCTCTCACCTATCCACCCATTCAATCCAATTGAAAAATCTCCTCGAGGCTTCTTCTTGCTTTCCTTCTTCGTTGCCTTCTTTCCTCCATTGCTCCTAAAGCTTTTCTCTTGGCCAAAAATTTCCTCATGGCGCTCCTCCTCCGGCTCACCTCCCATGGCGCCTCCTCCAGCCCTCCTTAGGCCACCGGCGGCTTGTCGCCGCCGCCTCACTCTGCGATTGTTGCTGCCTTGCCCGCCTCATGTTCTTGCCATTTCTGCACTTACCACGGCCGGCTTAGCTTAGCCCGCCCATTGCTCCCTCTTCAGCGTCTCTAGCAGTGTGGCTCGCCTCTCCTCAGACCTCGCCTAGCCGCCTCTGCGCCACTGGCTTGACTGCCCTAGTGCAAGGCCGAAGCCTCCCGGGAGGGTCTGGGCGCCGGCGGTGGGTAGACTTCAGCCTGATGAAGCCTACTCAGTGGATTCGCCCCTGCTACCTGGCTAGGACTCTGTGACTCAGTGGGTGACTGACTTGTGAGTTGTGAGGGCCGAGCCGTAGAGAGCCAGAGACAGACAAGGAGTGGATTTTTTCCGGATAGTATACCGGATAGCCCTGAGTAATTTTTTGAATAGCTTCAAATCTGACGGATACTTCCTTTCCGAATCTGAGAAAAACTATTCGGATCCGAATCCAAAATCTAGAAAAACCCAGATATCCGGTTTTACGGACGATCGGACTATCCCGCTCAGTTTGCACCCTCAGGTGTAAATATTCATCTCACGAAGCTAACTCAAAGCATGAGAAGGTGCATGCACTGACTTGACATGGGTTCCACATCCAGAGGGGGGGGGGGCTAAGGTGAAATGTGGATGGTGCATTCACGGCAGATTCCGGAGATGCGATCCTGGGAGTAATTATTCGTGATGATAAAGGTAGAATTCTTCCCTCAGCCTGGCGGGTGTTCCTCATTGTTCAGGTGCAGAGGAGATCGAAGCGTTGGTTTGCCGCAAAGGGATCCAACTAGCGATGGAGTGCGTATGCCGATCACCGTGGAATCAGACTGCTAGTCGATGGTTACAGCCATGAATTCTTCGGTGGAGGACAGATCAAGACGAAGCAACATTTACGAGGAAGCGAAAGCCATGCTTCATCTTCTTCCTGAAACACAGGTGTGCGAGATTGAGAGAGTGCAATGTTGTAGCTCACGAGCTCGCGCAGTTAGCTATAATAACTGCACATTGTGCCGTGTGGAGAGCGCAAGCACCGTCTTGCATTAAGGCATATATAATATGAGATGTTTATATACGAGTGCTTAAATAAAAAGAATATAGTTATGTCATCAAGTACCTATATAAAAGTCATTTACTCCAATATAAACATATGTTTTGTAGGTTCTTAGATGATTGTATTATCTATTAATTATATATATAGTTATATACATAAGCACCGGTGCCTGATCAAGCATTGATGCTACAAAATGAGCATCTTATCTGTCATACATGACAAGAAAAATTAATTTTTTTTTTGCTAAACATCTCTCTAAACACTTGTATTGTATATGCTCTTAGAAAGAGCCCCCTCTTTTTTTGAAAATCGCACTGGAGTCTCGGTCATCTTCATTTGCTTCCACCCAACCCAAGCATCCATCCAACCACTGACAAACGGCAAAAGCCCATCCCAAACAGCACCAACAAAACCCTGGCCCAGCCCGCGTAACCCAACTCGTCTCCCGGCCCGTCCGTGGCCCGCGCGCGCCCCGGCCGGACGGCCGCACGCACGACGCGTGCCCCGCCCCCGTGCGGCCTGGACAGGCTCCTCTCAAGTCTCAACTGAGTTTAGTCAACTCTCAAGCCGTGGAGCCCACCCAGCCGCGCGACGTGGAGCCCACATCCACAGTCCAACTTCAAACCCCAGGCGCCTCCCCACCTCCTCTCCTCCTGCGCCGCCGCCTCCGCCTCCTTTCCAATGCCTCCCCGTCGCGACCGCGTGCGCCTCTCAACCCCCCCCATCCTCCTCCTCTCAAACTCCTCAAACCCTAACCGTGTGTGTCTCTCTCTCGCAGGGCAACCACCCGCAGCATAAATGGAAGCCGAAGGCGGCCTCGTCCTCCTCATCCTCCTCCGCGGCCGCGGAGTTCGTCGGGGGCGTCGAGAAGATGACCCTCGCCTCGCAGGCGGCGGCGCAGATGTGGGTGCCCAGGGGCTACGCGACCTCGGCGTCCTCCGCCTCCTCGGCGGCGGCCGAGCAGGTTGGTGAGGGGGATAGGCTCTCGGGGCTGGTCAAGGGTGCCGCGGATTTCACGGTGGACAACAACACGTTCGCCGAGGCGCAGATCAGGGCCACCTTCTACCCCAAGTTCGAGAACGAGAAGTCTGATCAGGAGGTGCGTGGTCCGGGTTCCCGATATCATCCGATTGTTTGTTAAATTGCTCTTTGCTTCGATCACGTTGTGACAGTGCCAAGTGTTTCCTGAAAAATTGTGGGGGAATTGCCCCCCTGCACGCTGTATGGTCGTTTTGGTGGTTCTGATCAGCTGATGCTTGTAGATGTTATCCACATTGTGAGTTGTAACTGTTGGGCTAGTTCCGCAGTTTTTGGTAGCCATAGTTCGACCCAACTTTAATTAATGAGTTAGTGGTTATGAGATAGTCCACCTTACTTTCCGGGCACACAGTTTCCAAATCATCCATTGCTCAATTGCTCACGGTTTCCACCACATTGTTGCAATATTTAGAATTTTCCGAGTAATTCGAGTGGAGTTAGCTGCTTTATACTCTACGGTTCTTTTAGTTGTTGGATGCTTGAACATGATGTTTGCATTGTAGCTGTAGGGCTAGTTCCAGATTCTGATAACCGTCAACTCGGTTTTCTTGAGTTAATGGATGTTGCACAATTCACCTTTCTATTTTGAGACATTTAATTTGCATATTTGCTCATTTGACTTTTGTTGTAGCTGCAGAGCTCTTAATGGGTTTTATATAACCGCATGTAGGTGCTCTTAATGTAGAAATGTGTAGTGAACTGACTATACAGTAAATGCTTGTAGTAATATTGTGTTCTGGCTCGTTTGGATTCTATTATTGCCATTTAGTAAATGGAATATTAATTTTATATTTTAATTTGAAAAGCTTACCCTCACTTTCATGATGGCAGACAAGAACCCGGATGATTGAGATGGTGTCGCATGGCTTAGCTTCCTTGGAGGTATGTAATATTTGATATGCTGATTTTCCCTTTTAATTAACGAGTGATTGTTTTAAAGGAAACTAATTAGTGATTATAATGATGGTTCAATGTGTTTCCTCTGCTAATATACTTTTGTTTTCTCCAGGTTACGCTCAAGCATTCAGGATCTCTCTTCATGTATGCTGGTCACCATGGTGGTGCATATGCCAAGAACAGTTTTGGAAATATGTATGTTGTGCTAACCTGTCTTGAATATTTCTTGATCTTTTTATGCTATGACTGAATGCATCATTTCTATAATCCTGCTTATAGCTACACTGCTGTGGGTGTTTTTGTTCTGGGGCGCTTGTTTCGTGAAGCTTGGGGGGAGGAAGCCCCTAAAATGCAAGCAGAATTTAATGATTTTCTTGAGGTATTTCATGCCTAGCTCTACTTTTCTCAGAACTTCGTGCATTGAGTTTTGTATTTTCATGTTTCTGTGCTTGTTGTTTGTGGACGTTTCAGTACTTGATACATGAAGTAAGGAGTTCTTTAGCATATAGTATCAGTGGCGCAGAACCTTGAACTGGGGAGAATATTATTCTGTCCTATTTTTGTTGTATCTTTCAGTACTTCTATTCAACATAGGTCCTTAATTTGGCATCTTTCTTAAGTAGCTTAAGAATTCAGGAAGAGTTCTAAGGTGGTTACTACCGTCTACCAATGAAATTACAACCACATTAAGGATAATCATTGTAGTTTTATTGCTTAATTGCTTTCTGATGTATAGTTGCTGGAATTTAGCACGCGTCAAGTATGTTCAATGTATTCTTTGTTCCTTTCACTATCAGCATCAGGGTTTCTTGCTCTGCCGTTTTCTTAAGATTCCTGATTTTGTCCCTGTTTCATTCTTCTAGAAAGACCGTATAAGCATTTCAATGGAACTTGTGACGGCTGTGCTAGGAGACCATGGACAAAGGCCAAAGGATGATTATGGTATGCCTTTTTTTACTAAGGCAAATAGTACTCTGCTTATACTTTGTTCTTCATCTTCCCGTGCGTTGCAACGGAACCCCAAAAGAGAGTGATACATATCAGCAGACGGGATCCTAAATCGCATAATAAATATCAATTTTCTTTCACACACATATAAACAGAAACATTAAAATTTTGAGCTCATAGATTGTTTACCGTTGGAAGTTGAAGTTGATGCTGACTTCCCTCTCTGACGTGCTGCCTATTTCCAGCCATTGCTGGCTGACAAGGAAGAGGGCTATGCGTTGATGGCTACCCTCTTCCACCTTGAACCGAAGCCACTGGCCTCTGCAGCCCTCGCTAGGCACATCGCAGTGAGGAGGTGGGAGGCCAGGGGAGGAGGCTGGTAAGCGAGGAGGCGACGTTGCTTGCTCGGCTAGCGCGGAGCAAGAGGCGGTGGCGGCGCAGGGGAGGATTATGATGAAGAGGACGCGGTGCGGTGAACTCGAAGGTGACGCAGCGAGGGAAGGATGCCTTTGTCTCTGCCTCTTCCTCGTGCATCGTCGCTGCCTCCCCACCCTTCCCCGGCCCTGCCACTTCTCTTCCAAGGTACTGTCGTCTCCTCTCCTCCCTTCCCTCCCAGTGCCTTCTCCCGTCCCCGATGCCGCCCCCCCACCTCGCTACCTTCACCTGTCGTCGGTGTTACCTCCCCCTGTCGCTGACGCTACTTCCCCACGCCGCCTCCTCGCTGTTGTCGGATCCTCTCATCTTTGTGCACGCTGCTGTTGCAACCCGCGAATTGAGTGTCAGAGGGGGTTGGGATCTCTAAGGCACGAAGCGAATGTGCCGGACGGGTGCAGGTGGCGAGTTGTGGCGCGAGACTGGAAGGAGTGGGACGGCGACGAATTTCGATGTGTGCATGCGAAGAAGTGGGGCGGTGACGGTTTGGGTGGTTGCGGAAGAAGCGGGGGCATGGATGCGTTCACGAGTGGGGGGGTGGCGGGCGAGACCTTGTCCTTGTCAGGTTGGGTCCACATGTTGGTACGCCTCTATGAGATGAGGAATTTGGGAGGTACTTGTATGGCATCTAATTTGGAGGGGCTACTTTTCCCACTTTACTATAAAATCGGTTGCTGTGTTTGTTTCACTTTATCACTTCTGCCATTATTGATAAGTCTGTTTTGAAATGCATATTTTATTAATTTTATTATGGGCTTTGTGCAGCCGTGATTACAGCTGTGACAGGGTTGGGTCATGGCAAGCCAAAATTCTATTCTACTCCAGAGGTGATTGCATTTTGTCGGAAATGGCGCCTACCAACAAACCATGTCTGGCTCTTTTCCACAAGGTGCCCATGTGACAACTTTATGTTCAGAAACTTTGCATTCCAACGTATTTGACTGCCTTGTTTGATGAGATACATGTACATTGTTCATTCAATAAGAGAGTGAAAGATTTTGATGCCATCAATTTAATAATGATACCTTGTGTAGGTGCTTTACAGAAGACTAAAAGGCCTTCTAATAATACGATTGCCAGTTGTGACATCTCTTTTCATGCTTTGCAATCTTTCGGTGGTTCTGAAACTTATAGTGCCATGCTTTCCTCTGTCAAACACATTTTTTGTTTGTCTTATCACAATGTATCATTGCTTTGATTCGATGACATATGCCAATGTATGCTCGTAAAATTATTGAATTCTTCTTGTTTTCTCTGTACCGTCAATGTCTCTTTTTGTTGATGCTCATCTCTATGGAGCATAGACTATTGTAGTTGTGAAGTTATTTTGTATGGTTCATATTGCTAGAATTTGTTCAACTGCTAGATTTTTAGTGTCTATGCCATAATGCAGCTATTTTCATGATTGCATACATCCGTTGGATGGCCTGCATGCACAGTTTCACATGTATTACAGGAACAGGAGTGCCCTCACAACGTGCATATGTACAAAGTTACTCATTGCTGGGTCTGATCATAATATCAATGTACTTTCTGTTTACATCTTTCACTAGGAAATCTGCCACTTCATTTTTTGCTGCCTATGACGCATTATGTGAAGAGGGGACTGCGACAACTGTTTGCAAAGCTCTTGATGAAATAGCTGACATAGCTGTACCAGGTAAGACTATCTCGACTAGTGAGTGTTGTCTTAATACTGATGTAAACTAAACCAGTATCTTTTCACCTCTTCCCCCATCAAATGGTGAAGTATTTGCCATTAGGGAAATTGTGGGAACTGGGAACTCATCTTAGGTTAATTTTATCTATAGGTTCAAAGGACCATGTAAAGGTGCAGGGTGAGATACTTGAAGGTCTGGTTGCCCGTGTTGTCAGTTGTGAAAGTTCAGTGCAAATGGAGGAAGTCTTGAGAAACTTTCCACAGCCTCCATTAGACGGAGGTAAGCACTAAAACAAAGTTGTCTCGTTGTTTGAGTGGCATATATGAGCTATACAAGAAAGTTTCAGTTTATTTGAAAATGATCTTAACGAAGTTTCCATCTCAATATTAAGTTTCTTTACAAAGATGCCTATTGAGATTTTTCTCATTCTAAGAATACCACACTAATTTTGATCTTTTTATTTTTATTTTTACCATATGGAAGTACTAGTTCTGTTAGGCTGTTACTGACCTTAGTAAATGAACCAGATAATGGTAAACCAAAAAGCAGGGCAAAATTCTTCATATTCAGTGTATTCTACTTAAAATGGGATAGAAAAGGACAGAAGAAAAAAAAAAAGAAAAGGAAAACAAGTGAAATATACTGCAAATACTTGTTTTCTTCTTTGGTCATGAGCATGATAGTTTATGGCTCGTGATATTCCCTTTTTTTTCTTCTTATTTTGATCGCTATAGACCCATAAGTAATAATAGCATTTTTGAAGCTGAACCCTGGACCCAATCACCCAACTATAAAATCAGGGACACGCACACACACAAAAAGAAGAAGAATAAGAGAAGAACCTTCACTTTTGCAAATGTGCATTACAGATCTGTGAACCATGGTGTAGTTACACGATGCTTATATCCTAATAAATAGTTAAATACTTTTTGATGCATTTGAATATGTTATGAGAAACAATTTGTAATGCATTTGAGTTGTGAAGTTGTAAGTACTTTATCTATCATTTATTCAGAAGCTTTGTTCCTGTGTAGTTGACTCTGATTTAGGACCAAGTTTACGAGAAATGTGTGCTGCTAATAGGTCAGATGAAAAGCAGGTATTATTTATGTTGTCAACTGGTATTCACCGTTCCTTCATGATTTGTCTTAATTTTTTTATTGGTTCTACCTTAGTGTGACTTCTTACTACTTTTTACATTTTCTAGCAAATTAAAGCACTTCTTGAAAATGTTGGATCTTCAATGTGTCCAGACCATTCTGATTGGTTTGGAAATAGTGGTCTTGATGCTCAGTCTCGAAATGCTGATAGATCAGTTGTCACTAATTTTTTGCAAGCACATCCTACAGACTATGCTACTAAGAAATTGCAGGTTAGTAGCTTCTATTAATTTTCGGCCAACAATAGATTTTTATTGACTGTAATAGACATGCTTTCATTACAAATGCATTAGAACTGCAACAGCAACAAGCCGATAACTACTTAGATGGTAGTTTAGTTCTTCTGGATCGTTACAGGAGATGATTCGTCTGATGAAGCAGCGGCATTTTCCTGCTGCTTTCAAATGTTACTGGAATTTCCACAAAATTGATTCTCTTTCAAATGACAACTTGTATTACAAGATCGTTATTCATGTGCACAGTGATTCTGTTTTTAGACGTTATCAGCAAGAGAACAGGTGAGCTTGTGAAGTCAACCTTGTGTATTACCTCATTATCTTATTGAAGTACCTTTTTTGTTTACTTTTCGGGATTCATTAGCTCTAAGTTAATGCTGCAATTTTCAGGAGAACTCAAGGGTTGTGGCCACTCTATAGGGGTAAGATGAACCTTTTCCAGTGTTCCCCTAGGCGCTAGACGCTAGTCGGGAGGCAGACCAGCGCCTAGCGCCTGATCGCCGCCTAGGCGGGGCTAGGCGGCTACCTAGTCGGGATAAATCGGCTAGGCGTTCTAGGCGGGAGGGCCTAGGTGGTTTAGGCGGGCACCTAGGGGAACACTAACCTTTTCTTACTCAAATTCTCTCCCCTCTCAAAATAATAAGTTTTTAATTCTTGCAATTCATACATGTACCAAGGTGCCATTGACTGACCTATGTTTCATGGTTAGGTTTCTTTGTTGATGTAAATCTGTTCAAGGTGAATAATAAGAAGGCTGCTGAACTTTCCGAAGACAGTAACACCTTACTGGAAAATATTAATGGTGCCTTGGATTCAAATTCGTTATCTACGGATGGTCTGGCTGACGAGGATTCAAATCTGATGGTCAAATTAAAATTCCTGACTTATAAGGTATTTCTTTGTCATTGTTTTCAGCTTCTTTTATGTGTTCATTGGTCACTTTTACCAATACTAATGCTGTTTACTCTGGATTGTTTACTTTTATTTTGATTTACTCCTAAAGTATGTTTTGAATGTTACTAATAAGCTTTATGATTGTACCATTCCTGTTACTTCAATCTAGTCTCCCTTTGGTATTTCTGTATGTATTTCCTTTCCCATTGAAGGTATTTTATTCTCGCATGTGGGAGAGGACTACAACCATAGAAGTTTGACTTTATTGAATATGTATCTTCTAACAATTCTCTTATATTGCTACCTGACAGTTACGGACATTTTTAATTCGAAATGGCCTGTCCACCCTTTTCAAAGATGGCCCATCTGCTTATAGAACATATTACCTGAGGTATGTCATGTATGCCAATCTTAAGTTTTCAACCTTCAGTTTTCCTCAGTTTCTTTTTCAGCAATTGATTAATCAACGAGAACTGAAACAAGAACATCTTTACTTTGCTAACTTTATGTTATTGCTTGTTTTACTGCTTTAGTCTAGTCTTCTCCATAATTTATGTAACGTTAGAAGAACAGTGGTAATGCATCCTCTAGACTTTTATCAAGTTTATTATATATTAATAGGCAATTTCAATATATGTAAAATGGGGCCATACAGATGTAAGATACCCTTTTGTGATATTCAAGATTTTTTTTATCAAATGATGATTCGATGCTTGAAGATTTTAATCATATATAATTGTCGTAGCCGTCTCATTAATTGGGTACATGGTGGTTGGTGCTGTTGTATTGAATACAAGCAATGCTGAGATTAATGTTCCTGAATGTCTTAATAGGCAAATGAAGAATTGGGGAACATCAGCAAGTAAACAGAATGAGCTTAGCAAAATGTTGGACGAATGGTATCTAATTACTACCTTCATTCTCTTCATAGACCTCCTTTAGTTTCTTCTTTATGAAACTGTATATGTTTTCCTTCTTTTAATTGAATTAGTTTACCCATTGCAGGGCTGTTTACATTAGAAGGAAGTATGGGAATAAGGCACTCTCATCCTCAACATATCTTAGTGAAGCAGAGCCTTTCCTTGAACAATATGCTAAGCGCAGCCCTGCAAACCAGACCTTGATAGGAGCCGCTGGTGACTTGGTTCAAACAGAAAATTTCTTGGCCATACTTGCGGCAGAGAGAGATGAAGAGGGTGATCTTCAGCCAGAACGTGGGGCAGCACCTTCTAGTCCTACATCACCGTCCTTGGATGTAGTTCCAAAAACCGAGGGCCTTATTGTCTTCTTTCCCGGTAAATTCTATTTTTCTGTTAAAAGATTCCAAGATATATGTTTAATTAGTACACTTGATTTTGAGTTGTTTTCAATCATTAGAATAACTGTGACACTGATGATATTTTTGACTGCTTAAGATTACAAAGGATGACGAAATTTATTGTTTCACTGTTGCTTGGGAATGTTACAACTAGCCAGAAGACATTACTGATATGTCACTTAAGATGGTAGAACATTTGATTCATTTAAATTATCCAATAGCTGAAAGATTGTTATACATTCACAATGTGGAACATGAGCTCCGCATTTACAAGGAGTAGGGACTAGGTAAAATTGGTTAATGCAGATATCTTAACAGTTAAGACTCAATCACTCAAAACAACCCAGGTGTCACAGGATCAAATCCCTATGAAAATCAACAAATAACCACAAATGGTTAGTGGGTTTTGAACCTTGACCTTCAATTGAGTCCCCACATCGGCTATGTTAGAATAAGACTCTATTTGTATTTTCTTATCTGGCAACCCCCTTTGTACTCCCTATATATATTGCCCATTGGACCCTCTTGAATATACACACAATATTCATAACATGGTATCAGAGCTAGGGCTCTAACCCCAGTTTTTCCGCACCTAGGCCGCCGCCGCCTCGGCCTCCGCTCGGCGCTGTCGCCACGGCCGAAACCACCGCCACTCTCTTGTCGCCATCATTGCCGCTTGGCCGAGTCGTTGTCGCACTCTTGGTCGCCGCCGCCGCTTCATCTGCCATCCGAGCCGCTGCTCGATTTTTTGACCGCCATGCTATCGAGATCCGTCTTGGATCGGACCGCCGCCGCCTCGGCTCTCGCTGACGACCCACGGCCGAGCCGCCGCCTTCTCTTGGGTTCTGCCGCTTAGCTTGGTCGAGCTGTCGTCGCCTTCTTGGGTCGCCATCGCCGCCACAAGATTCGTTGAAATAGCCGTCGAGTGCCAACGCCGTTCGTTGGTCACCGCCGCTGCCGCCATCGCCGCCGCCGCCGCATAAGCGGGGAACCTAGTTCGGTTCCCGTCTTTGCTCTCTTTATTTCGATCGAGCCTAACCGCCAAGCGCTTTTTTAGCCAATTCCCAAAATAATAATAATAATAATAAAACAAGATGCGTCGATCTAACCGCCACATGTCCGTCGCGCCGCCATCGATAGTTGTTCCATCCGCCGTGATCCTATTCTCGAACAAAGCTTCATGATTTAACTTCAAGTTGTGGTCTTCACTTTGGAGATCACGCTCGATGGTCTCCGCCTCTGGGGACATGTCACTGGCGCTCGATCTTATCCGCCGTCGCCAGTTCAGCCTCCTCTCAGATAGCCTACTTCTGCACGTCTTGCAGAAGATGAGGCTGCCAAGACGGAGACAGAGGCCGCTATTACTGCTGTTGATGAGGTCTTTCAGTATGCCATAGACGCTTTTGAGTGCTGGTGTGCTGACGAGGCCCGTGTTCGCGCCATCCTAGTGGTTAGTGTCGACGACTCCATCCAGCTAGACATTGTTGGTCTGCATGCCACTCGTCAGATCTGGGAGTACTTGCGTGAGCGATACCAGCAGAGCAACGATGCTCAGTTTTTTTCGCTTTAGCGTGAGTTGGAGACGCTTCGCCAGGAGGACTCCTCCGTCGACTTCTTCTTCGAGCTCGGCGCCTCGGCGTCGGTGGATGGTAGCTTCTCGCTTCTGCCAGAGTGTCATAAAGTCGAAGGTGGATCGTGATCGCCGCCGCCTTTATGACTTCGTCTCTCGTCTTCGCCCGAGTTTGAGCTGTCGAGGCTCAAGCTGCTGAGCCCACCACGACCGATAGTCAACGAGGCTCTTTCGACGCTTCGTCTTTGAGGAGCTTCACGCGGGTTAGCAAAGACAGATTTGTTTTACTGCTTGCTTGCTACCCTTCTTCGACTACACCGAAGCGGTTTACGCCGACTATAGTCCCTCCTCAAGTGTCTTTCTGCTCTGGTTTTTGCACCAACTAGGGTTCAGTGCAATTATTGCAAGAACTTTCGCACGACTACGGCGTTGTCTTTGTCGCAAAAAGCATAAGGTGCGTGGAGTTGGATGATCGTGTGTGAGGAGGCCCTTCCTCCACTGGAGGACAGAACCGGCGACTTCAGACTTTCTTAGCGAGGTGATTCTGTTCAGCAGTTCTGCCAGGCTCTATTTCAGCAGCTCTCTCTCACATTTCGGCGAGTTACGCCATCTAGCTTAGATATCTCCTCCGTGTACTTCTTGGGTTCTAGATTCGGTGCCTCTTTCCACATGACACCGAGACACCACATCTCTCACTTCAAGAGGACCTCTGTTTTCCTATCTCGATTCGAGACGGTACGGCGGTACTCCTCTGTTGTCGTAGTCGAGGCACTCTTTTGTCTACTGACTTTTCTGTTCCAGCTGTTTCTCATGTTCCTCAGCTTACATGCAGCTTCTCTCCGTGGGTCAGCTCACTGATCTCGGCTGTAGGGTTGGTTTTGACTCACCTGTTTTGTCCAGGACCGACAGACAGGGACGATACTTAAGATTGGCCGGCGCCGTAGGGATCATCAGGGTCTCTACATTCTTGACCGCTTCCACTTTCCGTCCGCTTCAGTTGCTCCTATCACCTCTACATCCACTGCCACTACTGCCACCACCTCTGGAGTTTTTGCGCAGTGGCATCATCGTCTAGGTCACTTGTGTGGGTCTCGTCTTTCTTCATTAGTTCGTCAGGGTGTTCTTGGACGTGTTCCTGTTGACACGTTCATGTTTTGTCAGGGTTGTAAGCTGGGCAAGCAGCTCCAACTTCATTATCATTCTAGTGAGTCCTTGTCTTCTCGTCTTTTTGATTTAGTTCATTCAAATGTATGGGGACCTGCGCCTATTATCTCTAAAGGTGGGCATAAATCTTATGTGATCTTCATTGATGATTATTCCCGTTTTACATGGATTTTCCCTATATCTAATCGTGGTCAGTTTCTTGCGATCTATCGTAGCTTTGCAACGATGGTTCAGTACTCGATTTGATTCACCCATCCATACTTTTATTTGTGATTCACCGGCAAGTATTGTTTTGGCGCTTTTAGATAGATTTCTTTACGGCGGGGCACTCTTTACCGATCTTCTTGTCCCGGTGCCCATGCTCGAATGGGTTGCTTGAGCGCAAACATCGCCATCCGATTGAGATCGCTGCGACTCTTCTCCTAGCCTCTCACGTTTCACCACGCCTGGCCGAAGCTTTGTTTCTCTGTTGCATATCTCATCAATATGCGACCTTCCACCGCTCTTAAGGGTGTCATTCTATAGAGCGCCTCTACTCGAGCCCCCCAAGATACTCACATTCGTGTTTTTGGTCAGACTTGTTTTGTTCTCTGTAGACCTCGTGAACGCACTAAACTATCGGCCCGGTCGGTTGAGTACGTGTTTCTTGAATTCTGATTCCGAGCATAAGGGTTATCGTTGTTGGGATCCTTCTGCTCGACAGATCAGGATTTCACGAGACGTTGTCCTGACGAATCTCGACCTTTCTTCTATCGAGATTCGACCCCTCCTGTTTCCACCGTTGAGTCGATTTCATGGTTGTCTTGTTCTGACTCTTCACCAATTTCTCCACTATCATAGTCTTCCCCTGGTCTGTCTCCAGTGGTTCCTTCTATACCTCCGGCCCCGGTGCTGCCTCTTGCAGCACCGTCTCTTGTTCCTGTAGCTCCACCGTCTCGTTTCTCTGGTATTCACTACTCTAGGCGTCTTTATCCTTCACCATTTCCTCTCCTGGTGTCTTGCCGACACCCACATCTGATCCTTCTGATGATGCTCCTCGTTACGTCCTTCGTGATTGGACATCTCTTCGACCTTCTAATCGTCTTGGATTTGCTCCGATAGCTCATGCTCTCTCTGTCACTGAGCCTAGTTCTTATCGTGAGGCTGCTCCTCATTCTCGTGGCGGCTTCGCTATGGCAGAAGAGCTTGATGCTCTTCGACGTCGGAGACTTGGGATATTGTACCGACACTGTGTATGCTCGCCCGATCACGTGCAAGTGGGTGTACAAGATTAAGACCCTATCGATGGTACTATCGGCGCTACAAGGCTTGTCTTGTGGCTCGTGGCTTTCAGCAGAGTGCATGCGTGACTACGATGAGATCAAGGTTCTCTTGCTCATATGACCACTGCTCGCACTCTTGTTGCGGTTGTTTACGTCACGGTGGTCTATCTCTCGGTTGGATGTTAAGAATGTCTTTCTTAATGGTGTTTTGCATAAGGAGGTCTACATGTAGTCACCACTTTGGGTATTCTGCATTCTGATGGGCACCTCTGTCGTCTTCGTTGTGCTCTTTATGGCCTTAAACAGGCTCCTCGTGCTCGGTTTGCGCGTTTACCTCGGTGATTCTTCTTTGCCGGTTTCACTGTCAGTTCCCATGATCCTACTCTTTTTGTTCATATCTCATCTCGGGGTAGGACACTGCTTCTTTTGTATGTTGATGATATGCTCATCACTGGTGATGATTCCTCATTCATCACTTATGTGAAGAAGCATCTCAGTGAGCAGTTTTTGATGACTGATCTTGGTTCTCTTACGTACTTCCTTGGGATTGAGGTCTCTTCCATGCCTGAGGGCTACTATCTCTCCTAGCAGAAGTATGCCCAGAATCTTCTTGATCGATGCAGTCCGACCGACACTCGTCTCACCGAGACTCCATGGAGCTATCCCTCTGACTTCGTGTCACTGATAGTGATCTTCTTGAGGATCTTACTCGATATCGCCATCTTGTTGGGAGTTTGGTGTACCTTGTGAGCACTCGTCCTGATATTGCTTATGCTGTTCATATCTTGAGTCAGTTCATGGTTCGTCTTACCCATCTTCACTATAGTCACCTTCGTGTTCTTCGCTACTTGCGTGGTACTATCTCTCGTTGTTTGTTTTTCCCTAGCTCTACTTCACTACAACTTCAGGCGTACTCCGATGCGACCTGGGCTAGTGATCCTTCTGATCGTCGTTCTCTTTCCGCTTACTGTGTTTTTCTTGGCTCCTCCCCGATTGCTCGGAAGACTAAGCGCTGCATCGAGCTTCGCTCGAGTGCAGAGGTGAGTTGAGAGCTATGGCACTGTGATAAAGCAGAGGTTACTTGGTTGAGGTGGCTACTTGCGATTTTGGAGTGCCCGTGATGGGACCTCTGACTCTTTTGTCCGACAAGACAGTGTTATCGGATTGCTTGGGACCCAAGTGAAGCATGAGCTCACCAAGCACATTGGTGTGGATGCTTCAGACACTCGCTCACAGGTGCAGGAGGGAGTACTTGATTTACAGTTTGTGCCATCAGAGTTACAGGTTGCTGACTTCTTCATGAAGCCACAGACTAGAGCACAATATTTGTATTTTCTTTCCAAACTCAGTGTGTGTGATCCACCATGAGTTTGAGGGGGGGGTGGTGTTAGAATAGGTTTCTATTTGTATTTCCTTATCTGTATATAACAACCCCTTTGTACTCTCTATATATATATTGCCCATTGGGCCCTCTTGAATATACACACAATATTCATAACAGGCTGGACTACAAAATGATTGGATGAGACCCATATTTTAAGGTAACTAGTAACTACGGATTAAGCTTAACTAATTCTTAGTCTTAAACTAATTGGATCTGAAATTTTGAATCCATCTGATCTGAATATTCATAAGATGTAGTAGCCTATTTGTGTATCTTGGGCAGATCTCAATTCTCAAACATTAGCTTATCGAGCTTGTAGCTTAGAAACAAGATAAAGTAGGTTACTAAGCCATGGAAGTTGTTTGGGTACGGGCAGCTTCCCACTGGATGGAGGTTTTAGCAATTTTAGGTAAGCCTAAAAATAATTTGCTCTTTGGGCTTGGCTTCAGCTTATAAGCCCCGTGAGCCTAAGTTTACGCTAAACCAAACAAGCCCAAAGATCGGTGTTGGGATGTCATAATAGTCTAGCTAGACAAATCTTTTGGCCTACTGCAATGGTGCCTAGTGCCTACCATTTTATTTGATTATCCTTTATGAAAATAGTTCCATTTGCGTTTATTTATTTATTTTTGAACATACATCCTATCTTTGTATCCTCTACTCTGTATTTCATTGCTCTCTCTATATAAATAACTGCTCTCTCTATATAAATAACGATCGGTCCATTTTTATTTCTTTGTTTGTCCACCTTCCCACATAACTGACAGTGTGGGGTCCACTGCTAATGATACTGCAACTACCTAACATCCATACCTCTCGCTCTCACCTCACGATCTTATCCATCTCAATAGCAAAAACTCTGTAATAACACCACAACAATACCTTGCCCACATATCTCCGCTTTCATATCAAATTTTTTATCCATCCCAACTGTCAAACACCCAACACACCTTAGTTCTTAGTGAAAATTTGTTTGGTAAATCACAAGAATGTCAGGGGCGATGGCTTAATGATATTTGATCTTTTGGCTGCCTATACTTTGATCCATATTTTTTGTGGGCTAAAAAGTGGTTCATTAATTTTGTATAATAGATACAATAACAACTAAGGGGCATGTTTAGTTCTTGTGGAATTAGGAATTTGGATTGTCATGATGGGGAGGTATCGAGGGGATGAGGAGTGCCCAGTGATGAATGTAAGTTAAGAGTGGGAATTGGAGAACTCCCCTCATTCTTATGAACCCATTACTAATGGATATGAGGTGGAAAGATAATAGGACATAGAAGACAGGAGAGTCTTTCATTAATTATTGCCTTCTTCTTAGAAAGATAATAGGACATAGAAGACAGAAGAGTCTTTCATTAATTATTGCCTTCTTCTTACAAGGGCAATTAAGTGATATACTTATTTCCCCCCTAAAAAGGTGATATACTTATTTCGTTTTTAATCCCAAATGAGTGCCCCTATTACAGAAAACAAGGGCATGTGGTTATACTTTGCACGCCAATCCCATTCTCACCTTCTAACTCACACTTTTCTAGGGCTGTAGACTTCATTCAATAATAAATATCCATCTTCTTCATATTTAAAGCAGTATTTAATAAAATATTTTCCCTGTCAAATTCTGTTTTTTATATATTTTATTTTGGATTCGTAATTCTCATTATTGTTGTTTGCTCTCCCGTTATGTTTATTCTTCTCGCAGGTATACCTGGTTGTGCAAAGTCAGCTCTATGTAAGGAAATACTAAACGCACCTGGTGGCCTTGGTGATAATCGCCCTCTTCATAGCTTGATGGGAGATCTTATTAAAGGTATTGAATATTTGACACGTTTAATATTATTTGGTTAGGCCCACCCATCTCGTTCTTCGATCTTCTCCAGCAAACAGAATGAAATGTGGATTTATGCAATTAATGCAATTTACATTTGGTATGAAAACAAATACAAACGGACTTATTCCGGCAGCACGTTGTCATTCATCCCACTTTTGTGCCTTTTTAAGGACCATCCTATTGTTCACAATGGTACTTGATTAATTGATGTGTGCATTGCTCCCACGAAGATACTATTGTATTAACTATCCCGCTCTTGTACTGTAGCAGCGTTGCTTTTGTTAGATATGTATATAGACTAGGGTGTTCTTTGGATATTCACCAACCTTATATATGTTATATATTGGCCTTTTGGCCTATTAGAATGGTCAAGAAGCCTCATTCAAACATGGTATCAGAGCCATGGAAACCCTAGCTCCTTGACCACCGACAATTCTTGCAGTCACCATCGGCCATGCATGTGTCGCCAGATCCCTACTCTTTTTTCTTCGCCTGACGCCTCTTATACCTTTGTTTTTCCACCGTTGTCTCTGCCACCACCGATCCGACTCCTGTTGCTAGCTCCGAGGCCCTTGCCGCCGGATCCAGGCTCCTCGTCGTCAAATTTGGGCCACCCGTCGCCGGATTCCCCGAGAGCCTCGGCTCCGTCGTCGCTCCCCGTGCGTGGCGCTCCCCTCTTGAGAAGATAGTGGCTAGGGTTTTGGTGGAGCAACTTACGTATCTCGTGCCTCTCAACAGCCTCATGCATCTCCTTATATAGTGCCCATAACGGATCCTATCCGAACAAGTTTGTTCTAACCCGTTAAGTTCATGCGTAGTCGGTTGTGAATCAGAAACTCCTTTCCAATCACGAGTCATTAGCGGCTCCTGGTAGGACATAACGATTCCTGAATACACATGAATTATATCGGACGAATCTTAATGCAATATGATCTACAACCAGGTCCTTGTCACTAACGACTAGCTCGGATCTCTATACGACCAGTTCATATATAGTCTTGACCATTTGTAACTCCTTACGACTAGGTTTTCGACCACTTAGTGATCATGTTAGACCAGCCTACGATCGGCTCGTATTTCCATACGACTAGTCCGATGACTTGCTCATGTATTCTCCCTTTGTCTCACGATATCTGGTTGAACTCCAGGTGAGATTATGTCATCCATGAACTGTTCAATACTTTATCGATCGAGTGTCGGATAACTTTACGTGGTCGAACTTTTCGACCGCTAGTGGTATGGCCATGCACTTTCTTTATCCGACCACATCGAGGGGCTCAGAGATCTCTCATGTTATATTAGGAGGGGTAAATCTCATATCCGACCAGTCACATTCCTCCGTATGTTTCATAGCATACCTGAAAGCTACCTTTATAACTACCCAGTTATGGAGTAGCGTTTGGCAACCCCAAAGTGTACTTTTACATATGTAGGAAACCATACTGATCTCAGGTCTAAGGATTATACATCATCATCGCTTGAGACCAATTGATGACACATGAAATCATAGCAATCTCAGCAGTGTCTCAAGGTGGGTCAATCAAACACCATGTTGTCTAACATGTGTTCACATTATTTGATTCGATATCTTTATATCTATGACCGATGAAACATGGTCATCAATCAATACATGTGCTGGTCGATAGAGTCACTAGTGTTCCGACCAGTGACATTCGACCAGGGATACATTTAGAACGACATTATCATAAGTTAAAAGAGCTTCACCAACAAGTCACATACTCGTTAATCTTTATAACTGATGATTCATTCAAGGAATAGAATAACACTTATTCAATAACTCATAATCATAGACGTGATACAATCATCTCTATGATTGCCTCTAGGGCATATCACCAACAGTTGCATGCCCGTGGCCATCTCCATGGATGTGGCGAGTCTGCCGACGACCACGACCTTACGGGAGCGCCTCAGCTCACTACTAGCCAACGAGTGATGCTATGTACCTCTCGATGCGTGCCGGCGATTCTCTTGAAAGACTGATGACACCGTGGATGACTTCTACTAGCAGATGTCTGAGATGTGGCGTCAGCTTGACTCTCTGGGCTGGATGTCTGCTGGACCTATCCCTGCTTTGTGCAGCTCCACGCTCACCAGGAGACTCACCGTCTCTACGACTTCGTGACACGTCTCCGGCCTGAGTTCGAGACTGTGCGTGCTCAGCTCCTGACTCGCCACCTGCGCCTGAGCTTGGTGGAGGCCCTCACAAGTGTGCGTGCTGAGGAGACTCGTCACTGTGGTATGGCTCAAATGCAGGTTATCTTGTCTGCTTTAGCACCTGCTCCTTCGCCTGTTTCTTCATCACAAACTGTGATACCTCCCCCAGCTCTCAGCGCACCAGTGGTTGCTGCCTCTACTGCGGGTCTCCATTGCACTTACTACTAGCGTGATGGCCATATGTATCAGGACTGCTACAAGCGGAGGAGGGACCAGGGTTGTTGGGGTGGACATCCCCCGAAGGGCTCTGGAGGTTCCTCCCACTCAGGAGCTGGCGCCTCTCGCTAGGGCTTCTCCGGTGACGTCACATAGCTGCTTCTCTCACTGCTCCAGCGCCTCAGTGTCGGCTCGTCCTTAGACTCATCGGGTTCTGCTCGTTCGGCTCTTGCTTCTCAGCAGTCTTCCTCACCTCCGCCTCCCCCCTCGTTAGGTATCTTGTCTCCGTGGATCTTGGACTCTGATGTTTCCTTTCACATGACACTAGATTCTACCCACCTCACTTCCGTGTCCCCTACAGTTTTTCCTTCCACTGTTCAGACCGCAGATGGTACCTCTCTTCCTATTGCAGGTCGAGGCACGCTTTCCACTTCTTTTCATGTTCCTCAGCTTACTATGCAGTTTGTCGGTTGGTCAGATCACTGATCATGACTGTCATTTTGTTCTTGGGTCTGACTCTTCTTGTGTTCAGGACCGCCGCACGGGGACTCTGCTTGGTACTAGCCCTCGGCGCCGTGATTCGCAACGTCTTTGGGAGCTCGACTGGCTTCATCTTCCTTCCGCTGTCTCCACCAGCCAATCAGCCGCTACCACTATCTTTGGCCTTGCCGCGTCCTCCACTACCTCTTTTGCTCAGTGGCACCATCGTTTGGGTCATCTTTGCGGATCGCATCTATCGTTTCTAGTAGGTCGTGGTGTTCTTGGGTCTGTTTCTGGGGACACCTCTTTATATTGTATGGGTTGCAAGCTGGGCAAGCAGCTGCAGCTCCCTTATTCCTCTAGTGATTTTATTTCTACTCGTCCTTTTGATCTTGTTCACTCTGATGTTTGGGGTTCGGCTCCCTCGTTTCGAAAGGGTGTCATCGATACTATGTGATTTTTATTGATGATTATTCTCGTCATACTTGGATCTACTTCATGTCCTCTCGCAGTCAGGTTCTCTCTATTTACCCGATGTTCGCCACCATGGTTCGCACTCAGTTTGATTCGGCCATCGTGTGTTTTGTGCCGACTCTGCTGGTGAGTATCTATCTACTGCTTTGCGTCGGTTTCTCGTTGAGCAGGGTACTTTTCCCCAGTACTCTTGTCCTGGTGCTCACGCTTAGAATGGTGTCTCTAAGCGTAAGCATCGTCACTTGCTTGAGACAACTCACACTCTCATGCTTGTCTCTTCGCTCCCTCACTTCTGGCCGAGGTCGCTTCCATCGCCGCTTTTTCATCAACATGCGACCTTCCACTTTGCTCTTGTGGTTCTACTCCTGTCAAGCGTCTCTATGGTCGAGCTCTAGAGTATAGTCACCTTTGCAGTTTCGGCTGTGTCTGTTTCGTCCTTCTTCCACCTCGTGAGCGCACTAAGTTGACTGCTTAGTCAGTTGAGTGTGTTTTCCTTGGCTACAGTTTTAAGCATAAGGGTTATCATTGCTACGACCTGTTGCTCACAGGATGAGGATTTCTCGGGACGTCACTTTTGACGAGTCCCGACCTTGCTACCCTCGTTCCCCCATAGTCAGGTCAGATTCTCTTGTTGAGTTGATTTTCTTTCTGACTTTTCCTGACTCTCCTTCCACTACTGTTTCGCTTTATCATTCACCTTCTTCGCCTTCCTCTCCTTTGGCTCCACCTGTTCCCCCTTAGCCGGAGGTTACTTCTCGCACTTTTGTTGAGATTTCACCTTTTTCTCTGGACTACTCTCGCCGTCCTCGGCTTACTCCTCCTGTTGAGCCTCCGTCTTTGCTGGGCCCTGTTCCCAGTTCTTCTTCTCCATACTTGCTGGGCTAGCTCCGTCTTCTCCCAGATACGATCTTCATGATCGTCACACTGTCAGGCCGCCTGAGCGCTACGGCTTTGTAGCCGCTGCTCCTTTTGAGCCTACAACCTACCGTGAGGCTACTGTTCACCCTGAGTGGTAGCTCGCGATGTCTGAGGAGATTGTTGCTTTGGAGCGTACTGGCACTTGGGATCTTGTGTCCTTAACTGCACGTGTCACTCCTATCACGTGCAAGTGGGTGTACATGATCAAGACCCGCTCGGATGGTTCCCTTGAGCGATACAAGGCTCGTCTTGTGGCGTGTAGTTTTCAGCAGGAGCATTATTGTGATTACGATGAGATTTTCGCTCCTGTTGCTCACATGACCACTATTCGCGCTCTCCTTTCTATGGCCTCTGTTCGACAGTGACCTATCTCTTAGTTGGATGCTAAGAATGCCTTTCTTAATGGCGAGTTGCGTGAGGTCTACATGCAGCCGCCCCTAGGTATTCTGTCCTTGATGGTATGGTTTGTCGCCTTCTTCGCTCTTTATGGGCTCAAACAAGCTCCTTGTGTTTGGTTTAACCGTTTCTCCTCTGTTGTCACTGCTGTCGGCTTCTCTGCCAGTGATGATGACCTTGCCCTCTTTGTTCACACCTCTCTTCGGGGTCGGACTCTCCTCCTATATGTGGATGATATGATCATTACTGGAGATGACTCTCAGTACATTGCTTTTGTGAAGGAGCGTCTCAGTGAGCAGTTCTTGATGTCTGATTTGGGTCCTTTTCATTACTTCCTTGGGATTGAGATCACTTCTACGCCGAGAGCTACTATCTCTCCCAGGAGAAGTACATCCAGGATATCCTTACTCGCGCTTGTCTCACTGATCAACGTGTGGTGGTGTCAGACCCCTTGGATCTCAAGGCGTAGCTATGGCTTGCAGGGTGTTGTCGGCCCCGACGTCTAGCCGGAATTGTCGGATCACGAGTAGCCAGCAGGAAGGATGGGAAACAAGAGAAGAAGATGAGAACTAGAATTTTCCTTCAACTTGTTGTCTGCCGTAACAATCGGCAAACTGATCATTATATAGATGTCAATACAAAACCTGAGTTCGATCCGAACTCATATGACTCGTAACTTGCTAAAAAGAAGATGTTTAAATCAATGCAGACTCAAAAAGCTACACGATATACTTGGAAACTAAGTCCTGTTCCGTCGCCCATAGACTATGACAGGTGGATACTCCTATAGAGCTTGGTGTTCACCTTCGGCCTACCGATGGTGAGCCTCTTGAGGATCCCACTCGCTAACGCCATCTTGTTGGGAGTCTTGCCTTGGGATCACTTGCCTTGACATCTCTTACCCAGTTCACATCCTGAGTCAGTTCGTCTCTGCTCCCACTCAGCTCCACTACGGTCACCTTCTTTGTGTTCTGCGATATCTTCGTGGGACTATCACTCGTCGCCTTTTCTTTCCTCGCTCCAGTTCTTTGCAGCTTCAAGCTTACTCTGATGCGACATGGGCTAGCGATCATTCTAATCGCTGTTCTCTTTCTGCCTATTGTGTTTTCCTTGGTTCCTCCTTAATTGCCTGAAAGACCAAGAAGCAGACTGTTGTTTCCCGTTTGAGCGCTGAGGCTGAGTTGAGAGCTATGGCGTCGTTGACAGCTGAGATCACTTGGCTACGGTGGCTACTTGAGGATTTCGGTGTTTCAGCTTCTGCATCTACTCCTCTCTTATCAGATAGTACTGGTGCGATCAGTATTGCTCGAGATCCTGTGAATTATGAGCTCACCAAGCATATTAGAGTGGATGCTTCGTACATGCGATCGCAGGTGCATGACTAAGTTATTGCTCTTCAGTATGTGCCATCAGAGTTGTAGTTAGCAGATTTCTTCACTAAGACATAGACTAGAGTTCAGCATAGCTTCTTCCTCTCCACTGTGAGTTTGAGGAGGGGGGGTGTTAGATATGTATATAGACTAAGGTGTTTTTTGGATATTTACGAACCCTGTACATGTTATATATTGACCTTTTGACCCATTGGAATGGTCAAGAAGCCTCATTCAAACAGCTTTCACCGAGATATTCTATCTTCAAGAACAGTAACAATTCGTTGTGTTTTGTGACATTTTGCTTTCCATTGGCAGCATAGTTTCCACGTTTGGTAGTGTTATTTAAATGGAAGAAGTCCATTCTACCCCCTCAAGTATCGACGTGCGGACACCTAACCCCCTGAAAAAAAATCGGCCATTTGACCCCCTAAGTTGCAAAACCGGATATTCTACCCTCCGTTTTATTTAGGTGGTGGTTTTGCTGATGTGGCATCTGGGTGGAGCGGTTTCGCCATCGTGAGACCGGACTTAGGCTGCGATGTGGCGATGACTTCGACAAATCAAAATTTGAGCAGAAGATTGCCCATCGCGAGGCCGACACGGCAATGCCGACGCGACACCGCGAACGCGATCCACCACCTGGTCACCCGTCTGCGGCGTCCCCGGCGCCGTCCTCTTCCGGCCGATCCGACCTCCTCCGAGCACGGAGTTCTCGGTCTCGATATCATCACCCAAGCGGTGCGCGGACAACACCACGAGTCCCGCGACGGCGGCCGCTCCGCTCGCCTCCGCCCGCGGCCCATGATCGAGATACTGCGGCGCCGCGAAAGCTTGTTATTCTTTGCCGCCACTGTCGTCGCCGACCTTACGCTCTGTCCCCCGCGTTCTTCCAACCTTGCACCGAACATAATGCTTCTAAGCCAATGCAACCCCGCAAATTCTTCACAACAAACGTGTGTAAGAGTAAGACGGCGCGTACCTCTGCGAGTTGGGATCGGGCGAAGAGCTTATGGGAGCAGCGTCGCGATTCAGAGCGGTCGGCGGCGAGCAGACGACAGCATTGCCGGTGCTTGCGCCCGGGCGGCTATTAACATTAAGATCTCCCGTCGAGCAGCGTCGAATCGCTCAGCTCCCACTCGAGGCCGCCGCCGCCGCTAGACGCCTTTCTTCTGAAGCGACAGCGCGCACGCTTCTTCTCGTCGCCGTCTCCACCTCCATGGAAAGCGCGGTGGTTTGGTTTTGTTGGGGGTGTGGGGTGGGGGTTGGTGGTACGGCTTGGAGGCGGGATTGGGGGCGGCATCAGGCGGGATGGGGGTGGCGCTCGGGCGAGATGGGAGGCGATGTCGGGGAGGAGAAGGGGCGTAGTTGGTCTTGAGTTGAGGATATGATGGAGGGAGGGGCGAGGAGGATGATTTGCCAAAGAACAAATAAAAAAGAATGCCAGCTCATCTAGTCTACACATTAGCATACGTGGCGAAACCGCTCCACCCAGATGCCACATCAGCAAAACCACCACACGAAACAGCCAGAGGGGGTAGAATATCCGGTTTTGCAACTTAGGGGGGGTCAAATGGCCGATTTTTTTTCTTCAGAGGGTTAGGTGTCCGCACGTCGATACTTGAGGGGGTAGAATGGACTTCTTCCTATTTAAATTATCACTTAATCACTATATAAAATCCCATTTTGGTGAGAAAAAAATGATCCTTGATTTTTCCCTTGAAAAGAAAGACAGAATTTGGTAAAAGAAAGACAGAATTTTGGCGCAAGGTCCTAGTTTGGAACTTGACTTTTGACTGCTCAATAAAGACCCGCAACTTTCTGTTCTGGTCCAGAAAGAGGATTGAAAAATTGCCAAGTATGATTTAACTGATACCTGGAGCTTTGACCCGCATGTCAGTGACAGAGGGCTTTTGGGCTATGGACCAAGGTTAAGGGGGTTCTTTTGGCAATAAAATGAAATCCAGATCCCAGTTATGGAAAGCCAAAATCGGACTATTCTCTATTTTGAAAGGAAAGCCACCCTATCGAAACAGAGTATAGTGGATACCCTGCTATGGAAGCAGTTTCTAAAAAATATGCATAAGAGGAACAAACTTAAGGTATATTACTATTAGCAATGTATATAAGTACACGTTTGTTTTGCCAGATTGCTGCAAAAACTATACTTCTATACAATTATACCTATTCTTTAAAATTTTATTCCTGTTATTAGGTGCTGTATTCCAGTACATCATAATGATTTACGCTTCTTGAGTGCAATTGGACCATTTTGTAAACTGACTGTCCTTATAGGAAAATACTGGCAAAAGGTTGCTGATGAGCGAAAAAAGAAACCGTTTAGAATAACCCTCGCTGACAAAAATGCACCAAATGAGGAAGTGTGGAGGCAGGCAAGATTACTATCAAATGATATGGATCATAGCAAACTATTTTTCCATGCTCTCTGTTTCCCCTTGAAGATTAGTTTTACCTTTTCACAGTTTAGAAAGCAAAGAACTGATAGATCGTTTATTCCAGATTGAGGATATGTGTCAGACCACAAAGGCGGCTGCTGTTCCTGTTATTCCTGACTCTGAAGGTAACCTATGCTTCATTATTTGTTGCTCCCCATGTCGCTAGTTGATTTTCTTCCACTTCACACAAAACTCAAGAGGAACATCAACTCACTATTCTTTGGAAATTTATGCTGTTTTAATTTATGATCGAAAGGCGACATAGCGCCCTTACATAGTAATATGAAGCTCTCAATTTAGAGATCTTGTGGGCTTGAAAACCCCATGAATGTGCTATTTTGACATAGTGACGGTACAAGACCTATTTCTGACTTGAGATTTTTGCAGAGTCTAGAATGACATTCCCATCTTTTATTGTCTATATGTAATGAATCTTAGATCATTACAGGGTAAACACCGCTAGGAAGAAGTCCGGACGGCGTCGGCTTGGTGGGATGAGAGATTAGACTATAGATTGAGATGATAGAATCTTGGGAGGGAGACTAGATTAATTCTTCTTGCTTGCTTGATAATGGATACATGCTATCCCTTTTATATGGACGACCTGACTTGACTCCTAAGAAATAATCTATAAGGAAACTTATCTGTAACAATCCAATCAAATGACAACTTGCCTAACTAATAGATAATACCAAACACCTAATAGATAGATTCCTAAATAATAAATCTTTCCTAATAATTGCTGGTGGGCCACATGGACAGTAATGTCGGCTCATGACAACTACTCCTCTCCTTTCGCGACAACTCGTCCTCGAGTTATGGTGGCGGCCATGGCTGAAGCCCTAGGAGACCCCATATTGATGAGAGGTTGCGATGGCTACATAACTCTTTAGAGATCATTGCCTCCATGCGTAGTTGTGGCAAACTCACGGGTCGCTGTGGCAGGCATGGCAGCAACCCTGGTAGCGCCGCGGTAGGCTCTGACGCCACTGCGATCATCTTCTCTACGTCGGCCAGAGGTAGCGTTGCCACCGCCTCCTGATGCGACGCTGTAGCTGCTGGAAATAGCGTAGCCACCGCCTCTTGGTGTGCCGCGGCAGTTGTTGGAGGTAGCTCCGCCACCGCCGTGGAAAGCGTCACCACCTCTGCAGAAGGCATCGCTGCCGCCGTGGGAGGTTTCGCTGCCACAATCATCTTCTTCGAAGTGTCATACATGTCAGGGAGGATGGCCACCATCTTTTTGTCGTTGTCGTTGGTACTCATGGCCATCTTGTTGGCGTTAGCCTTTATCATAGCCAACGACTCGACGGCAGGTCTGATGGTCTGATCTGTCGTCGTAACCATGGTAGCAGAACTCGTGGGAAGGGATCGACTGCTTTGATACCAAATATAATGAATCTTATATCATTACAGGGTAAACACCGCCAGGAAGAAGTCTGGACGGCGTCGGCTTGGTGGGATAAGAGATTAGACTATAGACTGGGATGATAGAACCTTGGAAGGGAGACTAGATTAATTCTTCTTGCTTGCTTGATAATGGATACATACTATCCCTTTTATAGAGACGACCCGACTTGACCCCTAAGAAATAATCTATAAGGAAACTTATTTGTAATAATCCAATCTAATAATAACTTGCCTAGCTAATAGATAATACCAAACACCTAATAGATAGATTCCTAAATAATAAATCTTTCCTAATAATTGCGGGCGGTTAGTGCTCACTTGTGAACAGTAACACATGAACAGTAATGTCGGCCCATGACACTATATCTCTATTTTTGAGTGGTGATGCCCTATTGTCTTAGTTCACTAAGTTGCATGTAATTTTTTCTTCTGGCTTCTTGAATTTGCAGGCACCGATTCAAATCCATTTTCTTTTGAAGCTCTTGCTGTTTTCATGTTTCGTGTACTCCAACGGATCAATCATCCGGTATGTAGGTGAAATTTAATTACACAAGTATGTACATAGTCATTGTTATATAATGTAAATTGGCTGACATCTTGTAAATACATACTTCTAAAGGGAAATCTGGACAAGGCATCACCAAATGCTGGTTATGTTTTGCTAATGTTTTACAGCCTCTATGATGGCAAGGTATGTACATTTCATGAAAAAACTGTTTCAGCTCCTGCTGGAATATACCAAATTACTGATGTTCATTCAAAAAGCATGCAATTTCAGAGTCGAAGGGAATTTGAAACTGAACTGTATGAGCGTTTCGGCTCCTTGGTTAAGATGCCTCTCCTGAAGCCAGATAGGTAGAAATGTTCTCTTATGTTCGGATGCTGTTTCTACTGTTGTTGTTTTTTTTTAAATAAATTTGAGCTATACATTCTTTAAATTTTTACTGGAGGAAATATTTAGGAAGATATTTTTTCAATAAACTTATGTGCCAAGAAAATTTACAGCACTCCATATTATGTACAAGAAAAAAAATGTTTTCGTGAGTTTTTTTTTTGTGTCTGCTTTGTACAGTCTGACTTGCCCTATGTTGGTTTGTTATATTCACTAAACTGGTACATGTTTTTTTTGCTAATTTCAGAGCTCCATTGCCTGATGCTGTGAAAGGTATCTTAGATCAGGGTATTAGCTTGTTCAGACTACATCAAAGCAGCCATGGAAGGTATGAAAATGTTAACCAATTTTGATGTTTTACATCCTGTGTAGGAAAAGATCGGTTGTACCATAGAACTTGAATACATGGAAAAAAATCCTGGCCGGTTACCGGCGGTAACCGGATTTACTGGCCGAAAAAAAAAATTCAAATTCGAATTTGGATTTTTGACTGCGTAATGCACTTCCTAGGATGGTTTAGGCCCTTTTGTGCTAGATTACGTATTGTATGAGCTAAATATGCTTGAATTATTATTCCGGCCGGTTTGCACTTCATATGAGATAAATATGAACTAAATATACTAGTTTACGTATTGTATGAGCTAAATATGCTAGATTACGTATTGTATGAGCTAAATATGCACTTCATTAAACACTTTCTAATTAATATTTGCATTAAACACTTTCTAAAACCCGGCCGTTTTTCTGGTGGTAATCGGTTTTCAAATTCTCCAATTCAAATTTCAGTTTTTGAAAAACGTCCGTTTTTTTTTGGGGGATTTTTGGTTACCGGTACCGCCCGCCGGCCGGGATTTGCACCGGTACCGGGTTTTCTATGCTTGCTTGAATACATAGTTGCGAGTTGTGACATGTATGTAAGTATGTAACCACTTTTTCCAGCAAGAGTAGTCTCATACATAGTGTTGCTTCAGCTGATAATGTTGACAAAACTAGTGCTGCATTTTTAGATTCATGATTCTTTGTATACTGGCTGATTTTCACAAAACAATGTCAAATCAGAGCGGAGCCATCAAAAGGTTCATATGCTGAAGAATGGGCACAGTGGGAGAAAAGGTTGCGCCAGGTGTTGTTTGGGAATGCTGATTATCTTAACTCAATTCAGGTAACCATATTTCACATCATTCAACATCTTTATTCTGTTTAGGAATCATGATAGTTGGTGAATTGTTATAAACCAGTGGTGACCTGTGGGTCAATAACAACTACAAAATACCTAATACCAATAAGGATAGTGTGTCGGACCCAGGGAAAAAAAAACCGGCCAGTAACCAGTGGGGACTAGGTGAACGGTAATCGGCCGAAAAATTTCAATTTCAAATTTGAATTTTTGACTGCGTAATGCACTTTCTAGGTTGGTTTAGGCCTTTTTTTGTGCTTGATTGATGTTTGTTTCTATTATTTTTGACCTTTTAAGTCTCAATAGATTGACATTTGTTTCTAAAACAAAAGTCGCTGGTCTTTTACAAATTTGTATGTATGACATAAGTACTCTATATATTTTGTTTCCCTTGGATTTGGTATTATGCTTAACAAAATAGTTCGTGCAATCCAGTTATCCATTAAATATTTTTACTCTATATGCATGTAGTTGATTAACGAGACACATATGATCAAATATGTTCTTAAGTCTCAAAAGCTACTTTCTTAACTTTTGAACTAATCTGACCTGTCACATGCAATTGATTGGTTTTCTTTTGTTGCAACACCCATATAGACTTGGTAAAAGTTAGTGGTTGAAGATTCTCTTGACCAAGTTTCAAATAGACATCTTAGCTATTCAAAGTTCTCTTGAAAACATGACACTTCTTTCTAAGCTAATCATTCATCAGGTTTTTTTGGTTTTTTTTGACCGGTTTTTCCGTGCTTAGGTCTGTAACTTTGTTTTCAAAATCCGCATTTCAAATTTCAGTTCGCGAACTTTGTCTGAGTTCTTTTAAGGATTTCGAATGGCTGGTGATTACCGATACCGAGGATCAAATTTCGGTGTGTCGCCGTTACTGCTGCGGGGCGGATTAGAAATCGGCGGTTTTCTCGGTTTTTTCAAATTCAAATTCTAAATTTCGAAGTTTGGATGGTTTTAATCAAATTTGAGCGAATTTCATCGAAAAACCGAAACCGTGAATCGGACCGATTCTGGGTCCCGTGTGGCAATCGGATTCCTCTGTACCGATTAGGTGATCCTGCCAAGATCTGCTTGCGTAAGCAAGATTTGCACCTCTTGGGTTTTCTATTCTTGCCCGAAATTTTGTAATTTGGAATCTTCTGTGTTCATAGCATCAATCACTGGATCAGTAGCTGGTGCCCACAGTTACATCCTTGAATATCAATCACATATCACAAATATGTGAAGCTATTGCATAATAATAAACAAAGTATAAATATACCTTACGGCTTTCGACTTGCAGAATTGCCAGACAGGCCAAATACCTTTCAAAGAACAGCAGCGGAAGCAGAATAAAAATATACCACGTGAAACCCTCATGATATACCGATAGACAATCGATTGGGCCCGTGACCTAAATCTTGGCTTTCTTGATCTCCAGTCTTGATGAATGCTCATAAGTGCCCACATAACCTTTTTTCTTACACTTACTGAATAATAATGTTGAGCAAGTACGAGTACACAACCGTACTCGCGAGCCAACACACAAAATGCATTTATATAATATGCAAGGCTGATCAAAGGAATAACTTGTGCTTCTTTTGTTTGCATAAAGCCGCTTATTGAAAACAGATTATGTAGTAGCAAATCCTGAGACCTAGCATTTTTAACTAACACATGTTTTAACAAAGTTGAGTTTTTTTGTAAAATACTAGTGGAGGCTCCAACCTCCTATACCATTGAGTGACTCCATCCACCCAATGCTCATGTTCTTTCTCGAGTCACATTCCGTACTTCTCACTGGTTCTTAATCAGGCCACCTCAATTCTCTGGGCTCCAACCCATCTTTTTATTCCACCCATAAATTGTTTTATAAAAATAAAAACTAATTCAAGTAAGTTCTCGGCATCGCCCATGACCGTGGGCACGACTATCCAGATAGTTTTTACACTCTGCAGAGTTCACACACTCTACCCACAAGAGAATTGTCTTATATTGTCAACACGCAACCATAGACATGAGACTAAGATAATCATCACAAGGCCTTTACAATGCCCTACCCAACGCAAACCTATTCGCTAGGTTTCGCCAAAGAAAGATGGTTTCCTAATGCAATCTGTTGGCATACCCTTCTCCCCCTGTTAGTCATTTGGACTCTTGCACTTGGTGATAGCAAGATCCTTACTCTCATCGGAGGATGACACTTGGAGATGGGGGCAATTTTCTTTGTTTATTTCTCACATTAATGCCATGCCAACTTTGAGGGTTGGGGATACAATTATAGGTCGCTAACCCGACCAAGCATATGCTAAGATGCTAGTCTAGGATGCTAGTCAAAAGTCGCTAAGATCTTTGTCCTAGATGCTAGTCAAAGTCGCTAAGATGCTAGTCTAAGATGCTATCCTAGATGCTAGTCAAAAACGCTAAGATGCTAGTCAAAAGCGACCAACACAAAAGAGACTTAAGACTTATCCATCACTCTCCCCTAAGTCTTGTGTGTCTCCTTGCGAGAATCGAGCCATCCCAATCTGGCGCCAAGCTCCTGGAACAATCCGCCCAAGACTTGGTCGAGGTCGGCGAAATGGTCTTGGGTGTTGATGTAGTTGGCAGGACGCTCCTTCATCTAGGCGACTTGATGAAGTGATACCTCGCCGGATGTGCTTGTCATGCGCTCATGGAAAACGGGGTTCTTTGCCAAGGCCAAGGCGGACTTCTTTGTCCGCCCACCCCGAGCTCCACCTCTGCGTCTCTGCCAAGGAGATCGCCCGGCGTGATGCCGACCCACGAGCTGAGTAGAAGCGGTAGTGGTACGCAATGTACTACCCGCTGACTAGACAAAGCCACTACTGTTGCTGACCGATCGCCGGTGATCGGACACTTGCCGAGGAAGTCTGATATCCGCCGGTGCTCTTGCTCGTGTCGATGTCGCCGGCGTGGTCATTGTCATTGCATGCGATGAAGTCTTGTGGGGCACCTTGGGTAGTGCTGGCCGTGGTCGGAGGTGCCCGACGACGCGGAGGATCCTTTTCACGGCTTCTTGGTGCTCCGTCGTCGATCATTGCATGAACCGGCCGCGTGGCCGACGGCGAACGCCAAGTCCGGTCGGCGTGTGGACAAGGTAGCGAAGCGCCCGCAATCTTGCCGATCTTTGCGTCGCGATCCGCCTCCTCGCCAATACTCTCACGACTTAGCCGACCTCTCCTCCATAGGGTGTGGTGGGTTGCGTCGGTGAGGCCGCCACTCCACGATGCGCTTGGCGTGGCGGTCTGGCGAAGAGATCTGCCGAGTCACGGTGGACCTCGATCCCGGGTAGAAAGAGAGGGCCCGAGGTCGCTTATCCGGAAGGTGGCCTTCATCTCCGCCTTGAACGCTCGATCTCCTTCTCCTTGGTAACGGTGATCACAAGGTCGTCGGCGTAGACGCCTATCGGCCAGGCATTGCCTCCCTGCCTTGCCGATGAACCGCTGACCTCGTGGCGCTTCTCTTTGGAATCCCATTTGCTTGAGGTGGAGTCCACTTGGCGTTCCAAGCTCATGCGGTGCTGCCATAGCCGTGAGGGCCTTGCGCAGCGGAGGACCTGCTTTCTTCTTGGGGATGATGAATCCGTGGTGTGCGGGGACGTGACCTCCTCGCTCAAGTCGCCGATTGAGAAGCAGACTTGACGTCCATGTGATGGACGACCCCCTCTCTGAGGCTGCGAGGCGAGGGAGACGACGGACTCCATCCGGTGCAGCGCCAAGAAACGCATCGTCGAAGTCGACTCCCTCCTGCCGATTTAAACCTCGTGCCACGAGACGCGCTTTGTGCTTGATCACCTCTCCGGCCTCGTTTTCTTGAGCTTGAAGACCCACTTGAGAGAGATGGCGTGGTGGCCGTTTGGAAGATCGGCCAGCTCCACGTCTTGTTTCGCTCGACGGCGTACATCTCCTCCGCATCGCGACACGCCATGCCGCGTTCTCTCGCCTCGGCGAAGGCGAGGCTCGCCGTCATCTGTCGCGGTGCGGCTCGCCGCCGAGGTCGCTGCGCCCGATTCGAGGACCGGTAGCCTTTCGCAGAGGTCGTCCATGGTACGGTAGCCAGAGCTCGCCGCCGTGGTAGGCGTCGATCGATCTCGTCGTTAGACGGCGGAGTGGCGAACTACACGTGTCTTTGCTTCGTCGTGGCCGGCCGCCGTCTTAGAAACTCAAGGAGTAAGCGCCGGTGTGGGAGAACGAGGCGTGGCGTGGTCTTGGCGGTGGACTCGCCGGAGCTCGTGGGCTTCTGGGAGTGGTGGCGGGTGGTGAAGGACTCACGGAGGCGGTGGCGAACGGGTGGGGTAGGCGAGCTCGGTGAAGACGAAGCTCTGCTGGCTCCTCGAAGTGGGCGTGAGTCGACAACGAAATCGCCGTCGTCGGTCGAGCCGTCATCCACCATCTTGTCCCGTCGGCCTCGCCGCCGTCGAACACGACGTCCGCGGCGTGATCTTGCACGCCGCCGTGTCGTAGGATCGAGGACGCGGTAGGCCTTGGCGCCCGCGTGGCCGATGAAGACTCTGGCGTGCTCGGTCGTCGAGCTTGCCGACGTGGTTGAGCTCTTGACGAAGGCGAGCGGTACCAAGACACGGAGGTGGCTCGCGCGGGCTTGCGCCGTGCGAACCTCGTATGGTGTCTTCTGCCGTCGAGGGCCTTGGTGAGGCGGTTAAGCAAGTGAGCGGCGGTCATCAACGCCTCGCCCCGAGAGAATGCTTAGGCATCCTCTCTCGCTGAGGAGGCGCGAGCGGTAGCCCCACTGCCGTCTGGTTGCGTCGCTTCGACGCCGATTCTAACCTGCGGGGTGTCTGGCGCGAGAAGCGACGATGGATCCTCGTTGGCGCGATGCGCCGCGAACTCACCGCCGTTGTCCGTCGTAGGACCCGGCTTGTGGCGCGCTCGCCTCGCAGCAGGCTTGAAGGCACTTGATGGCGTCCGCCGCGGATGCCTTGACGTCGAGCAGAGAGCCCACATGTAGCGGGATCGTCGTCGACGAGGAGGAGGAAATGGCGCCGCCTCGAGTGTAGCCGGTGTTCTGGGGCCACAGAGGTCACCGTGTCTGAGCTCCGGCTTCTCCTTGGCGCGAAGCTCGCTTTGGCGAGGAAGGAAGCGCCGCAGCTTGGTGAGGGCGCGGTGTCGCAGAAGCGCTCCACGTGGTCGACGTCGCGGCATGCCCCGCGCCCATCTCCTTCTTCGAAATGTCTCGGGGCCTCAAAGTTGAGGTGCCCAAAGCGCTCGTGCCACCTCCAAGCGTCGTCGTCGCGGCGCGCAAGACAAAGAGGTTGCGCCACTTAGCGCGAAGGGCGTAAGGCGGTTGCTCGCTGACCTTGGCGAGGAGCCATGACTATGATCCCGGATCGCGGCACCCGTGCTCAATCTCCACGCGCGATCCGTTCTCATCCACCGTCCCAAGGCGATGATGGAGTTCCTCAACGCTGGATGTAGTAGACACCGGTGGCGGCGGTGCTTTCGCGATCTTGGCGATTTAAGAGCGAGCAGGCCGACGCCTTGATCTCCACGGCGGGCGTCGCCGAACTCCTGGTGCCTCGAGCGCTGAGTCGAGCTCGGAGAAGAACTCCCGCCGCCTTGTCATGTGGTGGGTGGCGGCCGTGTCGAGGCACCACCCGCCGGTCTTGTCGTTCTTGGGAGCTGCCGCCGGCGGAGGCGTGTGCTTTTGGCTCGTCAAGGTGGAGGAGGCCGTGCGGCCAGTGCCGCCGGAGGTAGTTCGATGCTCGCGCATGAGCAATGAACAGAGCCGTTGCTCCTCTCCTCCTCGCCAAGGCGACGCTGGCCTGGCCGCGTCGTGGTTGCTCGACAATCCTCGCCCAATGACCCGTGCTTGCGCGCTTGTGGCAAGAGTCGTCTCGTCGTCGGCTTTTGCTTGCCGCGGCCCATCGACGCCTCCACAGGTCATCAACCTCGGCGCGTCCTCGCGCCGCTGCACAGGCGTCTTTACGCTGCTTGCGCTTATGCCACGCGACCGCTGTCGTGGAAGAAGGCTCTTCTTCTTCTGTCACCTTGGCCGCCAATTTCATCGCTTCCCGAGCGAGAGCTTCCCGCCAATGGTGACGGGTCCCGAGACGGCGTGGCTCGCCATCACAACCGCGACGAGGCGACCGCGCCTCCTCGATCGTCATCGTGGAGAGGTCAGCGAAGACTCGTCGAGCGAGCCATCTGCTTGTACTTCTCGGGGCGCAATGGAAGAGCTTCTCCATGCTCTCTCGCCAGTGGAGTGTCGCCGCCGAATCGCACTAACTTCGCAACAGAGTGTTGAGACGGAGAGCAAAGTCATCAACGTCCTCGCTTTGCTTGAAGGCCGATTCTCCCACTCCTGCGTAGTGCTCGCAATGTAGACTTGCGAGCGGTCGGCGCCGTCGTCTTTGCGGCGATGGCGTCCCAAGCCTCTTTAGCGATCCGCTTGTTGGTAAGCGAAGCGCATCTCGGGCGGGGCTGCGGCGATGAAAGCATCCAGCGCCGATCGATCTGGTGCGTGGTCGGCGTCTCCGTCTGGGGATCAGATCCCACATATGCCGCGCTGAGCTTTACCCTCATCCGCATGACCCACTCGGCGTAGTTGGTCTTGGTGAGGTAGGCCACTCGGCCGGGGCCGACGCCCTCGACGACAAACTGGTACTCGTGGTGACCACGGTATCGAACCGGGAGAAGCCGCGTCGCTGTGAAGGCAGCTCTCTCCGTCGACCCCTGCCGCCAGCAAATGCCGTCTCCTCGAGGCGCCCGCTGCGTCGCGTACTGTCTGTTCGCCCAGCCGTGCTACGTGGGCGTCTTGCGGTTGCCCATTCGCGCCACATCGCCATGCGCCTCCTTCTCCAGCCACTCAAGGTCGCGTCGGCTTGTCATCATCGAAGATGGAGCTTCTTTATTCTTCCATATGAACCTCGACCTCGGCTTCTTGCCGCCTATCGCTGCAGCTGCCGCTGCCAGCCTTCCGCCTCACTTCTGGCTTCTTTGCCAGCTCATTCTTCTTGCCCTCGACGCTTTTTTCGCCAAGTAGTGCCGCTGCGGTTCCTCGCGTTCCTCCGCCACAATAATCGGCTTCTTGCTGCCGCAAGGGCGTCTTTCGACCGAAGGCCGAGAGAAGCCCTCTGCGGACATGGCGTGCCACCGGCTAACTGCGTGGAGAGCCTTCTGGGTTGAAATTTCGCTGCGAAATGGAGGGAGGTCGGAGAAGGGATTGAGCAGGAGATGCTCAGGTTGCAGGATAGTACGGCTCTGATACCACTTGTTAGTCGCTGGACTCTTGCACTTGGTGATAGCAAGATCCTTACTCTCATCGGGAGGATGACACTTGGAGATGGGGGCAATTTTTCTTTGTTTATTTCTCACACAATGCCATGCCAACCTGAGGGGTTGGGGATACAATTTATAGGTTGCTAACCGGACCAAGCATATGCTAAGATGCTAGTCTAGGATGCTAGTCAAAAGTCGCTAAGATCTTGTCCTAGATGCTAGTCAAAAGTCGCTAAGATGCTAGTCTAAGATCTTTGTCCTAGATGCTAGTCAAAAGCTGCTAAGATGCTAGTCTAAAGCTGCTAAGATGCTAGTCAAAAGCAGCCAACACAAAAGAGACTTAAGACTTATCCATCACTCCCATCCTTCGGGTGGTTGTCAACTAAGACCATAGTGCATGCCACCCTCCGTAGCTCCCTTTTGCGTCGTAGTGGTTTCCTAATGCATTATAGCCGTGCCACCCATTGGACTCCAATCCTCCGGGTGGTTGTCAACTAAGACTAATACATGCCACATGAACGGGATGACGAAGCGCTGAGGCAAACAAATTAATCAGTCAGGTCACACCCATTATAGACTTGTGGTTGCACTGTTTTTACATGAGAGATCATCACAAGAACTCGGTACTTTATTGACTCGGGCGGTACTTCCTCATACCCACTCTGTTGTGCTCTTCCTAGTACCCGCTATGCTTTCTAGCCGTCCGAGTTGAAATCTGTTTTCGGTTTTCTTTTGTTTTGAAATACTTTTCTAGTCAACATGCTAGCCAGGCTCCAACATCGACTGTCTAAATCCAGTTTTCATATTTTGAATAATATCGGGGCAAATCATTGCCCACATGACAATATATCTAAGCAAGGCTAAGCATGACATTTAGATACAGGCTCATTAACTAGTATGTATACCATTAGTTCTAAGGTAACAAAGGATAGTGTCCAAGTTCAAGGATGGGAAGGTTATACACAATTATCATTCAGGTATTAGCTACGAGCTAAGTCAACATATTTGTATGAATCATAGCAATGCAATTTCATAATTTAAAACAATATAATTGCATTTCAAAAGTAGGTTCAATATGATCAAAGTATTGATTCGTCTTGCTCAATGTTTTGATAATCTTGTCTTGTTCCTGTTCTATCTTGGACTGCTGCTTCGTCATGGCTTCAGATTCTAGTTAGCGGGATACGATCAAACCCAAGAACGCCTGAAAGCAACCAAATGAAATCCAATAAATCCAACGGCTAGGAAATACTTCAAATAAAAGTCAATAAAACTAAGAGTGTTTGAAGCAGGATATGTTTCAAACAAAACTAAACATATCTAACGGGATCTTGAGAGAAGATAGTACTTCAGATGAAACCAAACATACTCATTTGGAGTTGATGAAGGAAATACTTTGGACGAAGTACATTCAGAGGAAGTTGATGAAGGAAATACTTCAGACCAAAGTAAGTAGATCCAAGTTTCATTTGTTTGGTCTAGTGGTGGGGTCAAGGTTGTCACGGTGCTCCGGCAAGTCGCGGCGAGCCCGAGGCGTCAGGACGCCAAGGCGAGAGTTAGACGGTGTGTTTTACAGTGAAAAACCATGGAATACATGTATTATGCAATACATGCTGGTATGACAGTGGCCACGGAAGATTCCAGATTCCTAGCTTTACGTGTCCACATGTTAAAATATAATACTAATCCTTTACGTTGGTATGGCTGCCCAACTACCCACCAGCCTCCTTTACTCTGTCTTGACTTTTCTTTACAAGTTCCAACTTCCCTTCCCGAGATGCTCGTCTTCCTCAGCACACACAAGCTTCTTAGTTCTGACCCCTGCTCTGCTCTTCTTCGCATCTTCTTCCTCCTCACCGGCGTTGCTCGTACACTCGTCGCTCTTCCCCTCCAGTTCTGGACAACGAAGAAGAAATAGAGGAGAGGGAAGAGAGGAAGAGGATCTTGAACCCAAAGGAAATGGGGATCTGGAAGGCTTCTTGGAGTTGCAGGAGGCGGCGGCAACGAATCGGAGGTGTAGAGAGCCGGTGGTGGCTAGGGTACGCCCGCCTAACCCAGGTCATCTAGGCGAAGGCCCCTGTCGTTTGCCTCCGGCTGACGGGACGCCTTAGCGTCGACTAGGCGACGCCCTGACAACCTTGGGTAGGGTTTTGGGTTCATAGTCAAACTTAAGGTAAGGTAAGGTAACCGTTTGATCCGGGGTGAGGGCGAGAGGGATCGATCTTTCGAGAAGTCCGCGGGTGTAAGGAGTTAGGACTCCAACGGGAGGGAGATAATATTCATAGGAATATTCCGCATTGGTTATCTAGATGAGAGAGATCACCCGTTAGGTCGAACTCTCTGACCCACATTTGTATCACGGATCGAACTTCCACGAGGAGCGGATGGTGACGGGTGATAGCTGGAACCTATATGAGGCTGTTTGGTGGTTGAGTCACTAACACTCACTTGGGAACATCTCATTGCTACTCACACACGGCGCCTAGCTGATCTAATGGTTTCTTTAGTTATTAGTTCCTATTTAACGAGGAAGTTACATGATAGTCACGTGAGACCCATGCATGGGTTTAGGGTTCGCGTAGAGTGGACATAAGTCTCACTGACACATGGGACCTAGTTCACTTACTGGTTTCTTTTATTATTTTATATTTATCAAGGAAGTTTCATAAGCTTTAGTTGGAACTTCCAAGCATTAGCTAGATATCAGTCTTACGTCTTTAGTAGTGTCTATGGTTTGGACTTCATCCTTGCGGTGATCTATACTTAGTCTTACTACCTATGTGGCTTGACATATACTAAACTAAACCTATCATACTAGGTTGATCCTAGCCACAACACATGCTAATGACTATCTCTCGTTAAGTAGATAACTATACCACAAGACCTATGGGTTCTTCCCTACTAGTCCTTGCTAGGTGTTCAACTCTATCACCTTGATTACTACTACTAGCATTGAAGTTAGTTTGTAGCTACCGCTAATCTCTATGACTATATAATAGTATTAATAAACTTATATACCATGAACTTCATATTTTAGTTTCTAGTTCCAGGCAAAACCTAGTTATGTGTGCGGCATACTCGTCATATCATGTTTTAATTGAATTGTGCTTGTTGACCAAGCTACCTCTCAACTCAGCCATTGTTAATGACCTAGGGTTTGTAGTCACCTAAACAGTACTTAGGTTTATCTGACTAATTCTTATCAAGGTGCCCAATTGATTGTTTGACACCATCTTAATCAAAGGTCCTAGCTGTATTGGAGTTGTTTAGCCAAATGATGTCTACTTAATTACCGTCGTAGCGTTCAACTAATCATTAACACCACCGGTTAACGTCTGAGTCCTATGGGCTGATGATATGCTAACCAATCCTAGTTATCATCTAATCACCTAAGCTAACCACTATTTAACTTATTGTTCTTCTTTGTTAACCTTCTTAGCATCTGATTAGGTGGGACACAATGCTATGCAGGCATTATATGGAAAGCACTTTGTGGGACTCAATAAGCTAAGGCCCACTGTTATTGAGTATATTTAACTAGACCTTGCTTGATACGGTCCACTAATCATTTGACACTGTTTTTACTTTATTAAAATAACATACTGATTATCCTTAACTTAGTTGGCCTTACACACTTAAATGGTAATGTTCACTGGCCACTTCTACTAATCTCTAATTACATAAGTTGACTACCAAATAACTCAACACAATTTCTAGCTACAGGTGTAGTCCGTCATTGTCTTAACTGACTAACTAATTCACTTAATTAAGCTCTAACCATTTCTACCTAACCCTTAATCACTAGACTTATTTGTTAATTATTCTATTAACAGATTTTAATTGTTCTTTTATTTGGATGGGCCCACCTGTCACACATACACACAGAGAGAAGAGGGCTTCAAACAAAGACAGAGAGGGAGAAACAGGGAAGGGCAGAGGACGACTCGAGCGGCGCTCAACGCAGACGAGGGGGCACCGGCGGCAGCGGCGGATGGGGAAAATGGGTTGCTGGGAGGGAGAGGGGGCCAGAGGTGGTGGTGGTGCGGCACGAGGTGGTCGGGAGTAGTCGGGCGGCCGGCTGGGGAGAAGGAGGTGGCAGCGGCGTTGGAGGGGGAGAGGGGAGAAACTAGCATACGCATGAGCACAAGGGGGTTGAGGGGAGCTTACCAAGCCAGATGGTGGTGGCGAAGGGAAGCCGGAGCGGGTTGGCGGTGGCGACCGGGGGCGGCGCGACGAGTTCACCGTGGGGGCGGCATTCGGGTGAGGGAGAGCTCCAGTGGGTGGTGGGGGAAGGAAGAGGGAGGTCCGGGGAGGCTTAGGGGGCAAGGAATCGGAAAATGTCTCACTGGAGCAAGAATGGCAGTGGTGGTGGCGGGATTCGGCCGGATCCGAGGAAGATGGCGGCATGGCGAGGCCCTTGGTGGATTCCTCAAATTGGGTTAGGGATTTTGCATGGCGTGGCCGGGAACATGAATTGACGCGGGTGGCGGTGAATGAAGCCCGCCGTGTTCGCCGGAATGGCATGCGGTTGGGATGAAGATTGAATGGGAGCAAGAGATGGGGAAGGGGGAGCCGGGGTGCGGCTTTAAGGAGGTAGGCAAGGTGTGAGGGAGGGATGGAGAGCTGGTGGCGGAGGCGGACCGACGGGACAATGGTGGTTGAGGTGGCGTCGGGGCGGCATGGAGACGATTCTTGTGGATGGGCAGGAGCAGCGGCGGTGGCGATGGCACAAGGATGGTGTGACGCGGGGAGCAGCAGCCTACGACATCTTCGTACAGGCTCCAAGGTGGCCGTTGTGGGCGTGAGAGCGGCGAGGACTAAGGCAGGTGGGGGGATGGGGCGCTCGGGGGGGGGGGGGCGCTCAGGTAGGGAAGAAGCAGTGAGGAAGGAGTCATGAGAAAGGAGGCTGGCGTGTGGGCTGGGGAGGGAAAAGAAATGGGGGAAACAAAGAAAAGAAGGAAGAAAAGGAAAGAAAAGAAAGAAAGAAAAGGAAAAAGAAGAAAAGAAAGAGATGTGTTGGGCTGGGCCGACTGGTTTTCGACCCGGACCAGACTTTCGAGTTCTTCCTTTTCTTTTAATCTCCGATTTGAATTATGCTGAGGTTTCAAATAATTTCCCTGGGAATTCAAATATCAACAGGACGTATTAAAATGAAAAAAATCCACATTCATACCTATTTGAACTAAAAGCAAAATTTTAGGGTGTTAAATAGTGAGTCCACAAAAGCTGTGCGGTCTTGCACCTCCGTCCGCCACTGTTATAAACTAACAATAAAAATAACACTTTCTAAGCGGAGCCCAAAAGAAGTTACTGGCAGATCAATCCTCAAAAAATCACTTTACCATGTTGCCAATGTATGGGAGTTGGACCACCATATACATTCTAATATTTACTTTATATCTGATTTAGCAATAGCAATAGAGACACTTTATAATTTGCAAGTGATGTGCTTTTATTAGGGATATGGTCTGGTTTACACTAATCCAGCCTACTGTACCATAAAAAAAAACTGCTTGCTACAATGGTACTACAATTTAACTGCACAGAATGATGGTGCATTTCTTGTGTTAAAATGTTTACTTTTATAGGTTCCATTTGACTTTGCGGTGAAAGAAGTACTGGAACAGTTAATGGCTGTTGCAAAAGGTGATATCAAAACGCCCAATACTGTGAAGCGGAAGTTTGGCAATATCAATTTTGCTGCTGTTACATTACCCCCAGCAGATGTATTGGGCCTTCTCCGAAAGGTAAGAATTGAATGTTCAGCTCAGTCTTTAAGAACAGGTAGTTAGAATTGCATTTGAGGACTCCCTGGGTACATGTTTGCTGCGATCTTTCCCTGTTGCAGGCTTGTACCCATGGACTGCTGCTGCTAGGTTTTGTCATTATGAAGCAGTCATGGATGATGCCCTGATTTTAACCACTTTTGCACATTGCATAACTGTAACAGTTGGCAGAGAAGGACACTGATGTCAACAATTTTCTCAACGGCATAAAATTGGAGGATAACCTGAACAAGGCTCATGTCACCCTCGCCCATAAAAGAGGCCATGGTGTAGCTGCAGTTGCAAGTTATGGCGTCTACCAGAACCAGGAAGTCCCTGTATCATTTAACACCTTCTTCTATACGGATAAGATGGCTGCTCTTGAGGTGCAGCTTGGAACGGTGAATGGTGAGAAGATCGTTTCCAGAAACGATTGGCCACATGCTACTCTATGGACAGCCCCAGGTGTTGCACCAAAGGAAGCACACACACTGTCGCAGTTGGCTTCAGAAGGAAAAGCGAAACGGCTGCCAATTGACTCTCCTGTCACCATATCAGGATTGCTGGACTTCTACTGACCCCCCCATCTGATTTTACATTTTGGTCGTGCTGAGGTGAACATAGAATTTGGAATCATTGGGTACCGGTGGCCTCTGTTAACAGCTGATAGTGGCGATAATTTTGTAAATGTTAGAATGTTAGTTTCATGTCACAAAATTTTGAGCGACTATAGGATCAACCGAGATTGTGGTAATTTTATTTTTGACGAGGACAAATGCATGCAACTGAGTATAAACTAGAAGAGGTACTGACTACTGAAAATATTTTGAATTGAATGACTTGTCATCACTGCTGGCTGTCAACGAAAATTCAACCGAAGGGGTCAGGGTCAAATCCGTCGAGGTCGATTAAAAAAAGAAGGCAATGCTGTTATCTTTGAGCAATCCGTTAGCTAGGCAGCAAGAGATAAACAAATCAACTACCTGTACCAGCTTTCACGAACGCGGTCTAAAATTCTGTGATGCCCGTTGAAATTAAAATACCCAGAATGCAGAAACCCTGTGATTGATTGTAGTAACCGTGCTTGAAGAACAAGTGGTTTACGAGACTGAGAAAATTAAAGAAGAAACCCGAGTTCTGCACAATTGCAAGTCCAAAAGGACACGGAGGAATGTATAGCTGATGAACCAATCGTGCCAAGCTTTCACCGGATCCTAGGTCCAAGCTGACGGTCACATGGATCGATATCTGCATACTGCATTGTTGCAACCTGGACCGCGAACTGCGTACTAAACATTATATATGATTGTAGTACCTGTTTTTTTTTTCATACTTGCGTAATTGTGTTTTGTAGATCACATGCCAATTGCCATTTGCAACCTGAACCTCGTTTGGTCATGCGTCAAGATCAATTCAATTTCTGTTGTGTTCCAAGCGCACACACATCAGAACCAATCTTTTGTGACGAATAACATCTGAATCAATCTTCACGGCGAGCACAACCGCCACATTGTTGTTTCGTTCTTTCTTTACCCAAAGAGATGCGAGTGCGACTCCTACAAAGTTTCAAAGTAAAAAAAAGTGCTCACACATGTCAAAAAGAGAAGAAGAATGGTCGTGTTGTACTACCCAACTATCCATGTATATTCGCACCATATTTGTGATCTACGCGCCATCCATTGGCTAGCACATCATAGTTAGTGGGAGACTAACACGGATGGGCGCACGTCGGAGAAATGCAAGAACATCTAGGATACACGGTGCAACCGTCGCATTCAGCCCTAAATGGATGGGTATTTTTTTTTAAAAAAATACATTTTTAATAGAACTACAAAAATAAATATTCATTTACAAAAATAGGATTCTGTCGCCAATTCATTTGGTGACAGAACTCTGTCACCAAATGAATTGACGACAGGCTGATGTGACAGATTCTGTCGCCAATTCATTTAGCGACAGGACCATAGCTTGAAACAGTTGTAATTCATTTGGCGACAGAGTATTGTTTGGTCGACAGTCTTGTCGCTGATTCATTTGATCAATAGGGTTCTGTCGCCAAATCATTTGGCGACAGAGGCCTGTCGCAAAATGAATTGGGCCTCTGTCGCCAAATCATTTGGTGACAGAAACCTATTTCTGTAATTTTATTAAATGGGTATTTATTTCTGTAATTCTATAAAAAATATATATTATTAAAAAAATGAACAGATGGGGGTTGCGCGTGGCTTAATTTGTGCGAGCGCTTTCCCCTGCGCTTCAAAGATGTTTTTAGAAGCTTACAAGATCAGCGGACTGCCAATTAGCTAGCAATGGCTTGTCAGTCGTCACTGTCACCCGTGACGAATTCGATTGACCTGATTAGGATGGATAACGAGCCAGTTGCTCGAATCGGCTCGGTCAAGCTCGTTAATAGGAACCAAGCTTGGCTCGACTCGGATCATTAAGCAAACGAGCAAAAATATCTGCTCGGCTCGACTCAGTCTGAACTCGTGAGTTGGCTTGGCCTCCATCCTACCCCCTTCGGCTCCGACCTCTAGCTTCACCTTCCGTCGCATCTGGCATTTGGTGTCCACCCTCCCCCTCCGCGTTTGTGTTTGCCTCGACGCTCTCCTCCTCTGCTTCCGGCCTCCGCCCAGCGCCCTCCCCTTCCATGTCTAGCTCGGCGCCCTCCCCTACCCCTCCGCCCAGTGCCCTCTCCCTCCGCGTCCACCCTCCCTTCCCTGTCCAGCCTCCACCCAATAACCTCCCTCTGCTCTCCCCCTTTGTGTTTAGCCTCCTCCCGTGGTCCCAAGCCAACTCATGAGTTCAGGTCGAGTCGAGCCGAGCAAACATTTTTGCTCATTTGCTTAATGAGCCGAGCTCGATTCCTTAACTAGTTTGATCGAGCTGAGCCGAGCCAAGATGGCTCGTTATCTACCCCTAATAGAATGGTCGGTCACATTTTCCTTCCCAAAGGCTACATGGAAGATGGAAGCAATTTTTCTCAGGCCATATCTTTCCGCTAGCTTCCCGTTCCAAGCATGGTACAAAAAACTCGACTAGACCGGCTGTCTGACCGGAAAAAAAACCAGGACCGGAGCATGATCTGGTCTGGTTTGCTCTTTGGATCACCTGTCTTCCTCTTCTATTTGTCTTTTATCACTGGGTCTGCTTTGAGATTCTCGTTACACGGCCCTAGCAAATCAACTAGGGGAAATTAGCTCAGTGACATCGCGTTAGAGCATAATCGAAGGAATGACACTCCGTTCGTGACGCACTAGAAAATAACATCGTGAACACCGAAAAATTATACGAATGACATTGTCGCCAGTTACTTCCGATTTCAGAATTTTTTAAATATAGAAACTGAGCTCAAACAATTATCAATTTTTTTTGTGGAGCCTCCCGACACAGTTTAATTACTTGTGTATTTTTTTCAAAACTTTATACATTGTGATTTTGTCTCTAAAATTCATTTAAGTATAATATTTGTAGGAATTTTCTAATATAGAAAATGAAGTCCAAACATTATGATTTTTTAAGGCTCCTTACATAGTGGACTTGATTGTGTAATTTTTCTAGAATTTTTACAAAATTAATTAATGCAATTTCATAATGTTTTACAAGATGCAATATTAGACTCCTCACACAATGGACATTATGAAATTGCATTAATTAATTTTGTAAAATTCTAGAAAAATAACACAATCAAGTCTCTTGTGTAAGAAGCTTGAAAAAATAATTTCATAATGTTTGGATCTCATTTTTTATATTAGAAAATTCCTACAAACAGTAAACTTAAATGAATTTTAGAGACAAAATCAGAACATATAAAGTTTTGAAAAAAAAAATACAAAAGCAATTAAATTGTGTCGGGAGGCTCCACAAATTTTTTTTTGAGCTCAGTTTATATATTTAAAAAATTCTGGAAACAAAAGTAACTAGCGGCGATATCATTCGTCTTATTTTTCGGTGTTCGCGGTGTTATTTTTCAGTGCGTCATAAACGGAGTGTCGTTCCTCCGATTACGCTCTAATGCGATGTCACTGAGCTAATTTTCCCAATCATCTAGGCCTCACAAAAGCTCGTGCGTTTTACTTGTTGTGTAGCAAGAAACTCCAGTGAAATTAGTAGTAGAAAACAAATGCGAGTTTCTTGGTAGGGATGAAGATCTACAGTCGAGAGATGATGGGAACGACTGTTCGATTAACATTGCAATTGTACTCATAGACCACACGCCGGTTGCCACACACCCAATTCTATTCTATTGCCTTCTTTTATGGGACAAATGTCAAAATGCCACATTTTACTTTTGCCTCATGTGAAATGCCATTATGTTCGATGCAATAGTTTAGTTGCCACATGTTATTTTCGCACTTCGTTAATTTGCCCTTTCGGAGTATTAAATTCATATTTTGGTTTTAATTGCTCTTGCCCACATGCAAAAATGTCAGATATGCCCCTCCGGTCCGTTTTGTCGGCCCGATCGATCCCAGACCTGGCATACCCAGTGCGCCCGTGCCCTTCTTATTCGTTGAGCACACTTGCTACTCCCTCCTTCGCTCTTCTCTCGCCACGACCTTGTGCCCCGATACTCCTGGACCAAAGGAGACCAGTGCGGTGGGTGAAATCCAGTGGCGGCGTAGGGCTCAGCAGGTATACTCCCTGTCTGAAGCCCTTTCTCTTCATCTCTCCTTCTTTCGTTGTTGATAGATGTGGTGAATGCCTAAACCCTAGCTTCGATGGAGGCACTGGTTGGTGGAGGAGCGCGTGCAGTGGAGTAGCTCGTTGGTGGAGGAGCGCAGAGAGGAGGAGCGGCTGCTGGAGGAGCTCCCGCAATGGACCCCAATGGGTATGTCTCTCCCCTACGGTTGTTCGTCGATGTACTGTTCTTGCGCCCTCCCCAACCCCCATCCTAGCTAAGTCGAACAAAGTATACAATGTTATAGTCCCCCTAACCGTAATATTTTTTTTGTGTGAATGTCGAGTAGGATTGAACCTGAAAGAGCCTTTACAGTAGGTGTTAGAGCTCCACCGTACTTTGCGGTGCTTGACGACGGTAGTCAGTGTAGATACGGGTGACAAGATCTGGAATGGGCTGTTGATTTGCGTGGGTTTACCTTTGATAAGTTGATGGAACAATTGGGAGAGAGGACTAGCTGGGGATCATCTCAGGAGGCCCATGTTTGGTGTAATGATTTGGAGTGTGGTGCTGGGATGGAAAGGGTTCAACACACCTTTGAATTGTTAGATGTATTCAACAACCGCAGCAGAACGAAATGGGTTTGCTTCTCAGTGGAAATAGTAGACAAAGCTTCCTATCTGTCTAGCCAGTCTAGTGTTACAGTCGATCTGTTGGTGAATGATTGTGTTGGGACTACCACTACAGCAGCAGTACTAGATGTTGCTTTAGCAGCAGTAGTGGATGAGGTTGAGGACCAAGGAAATGACTTGTCCTCACCAGTTAGGGTGAACTGGTCTACTATTAATATTAATGAAGGACCTAGCGAATTGGATACAGATGTTGCTATGACTGAGGATGACATGTTTGTTCTTTTGGGCTTGAGGGATGGTTCTGACATAGCAAGGCATGGGGTTGACATAAATTTGGGTAGGGGTGATTCTCGTGTTGCACTGTGGATGGCAATGAAGGCGATTATTCTGTGGATGATGACATATTCGAGGAGCAGCACTCAACTATGACAAGGATCATCCCAAGATAGAGATGGGCAACATGTTTCCATCCATGAAATATTTTAGATTACCCATTAGGCAGTATACTATAAATGAGCAGTTTGACATCTTCACCTAGAAAACTGACCCTACAAGGTTCATAGGGAAATATAGGGCTAAAGGATGCCATTGGAGAATTGTAGCTCGCAGGACTGAAGATAAGAAAGCAATCAGGGTAATATCTTTGTTGCTAAATCTTAATTTTTGCAGGTAAGAAAGATTCTGATTTTAACAACTAGTGTACTAACTAATGACTAGTAAGCTGAGGAGGCGTTGCATTGCGGGCTAGCATATATGTTGCAATGTGGGCTGTCGCGAAACCCACCAAACTGAGGAGGTGTTGCATTGTGGGCTAGCAGGACCTGCAAATCCCTCTGCGGCCAGCGCGGGTTCGTGTGGGATGTCCGCAGACCGCCCCACATTCACCACTATGCACGATGGGTGGGTTCGTGATGCACTGCGGGTGGAACTTGACGCTAGAGGCGGTTGCGGCGAGGTTGCCGGCGGTGGTATGGCCACACTTCACAGACCAGTTCCTGAACGAGAAGATGGCCGTGGAGGTGCTGGGCGTCGGCATGAGCACCGGGGTGAAGGAGCCAGTGGTGTACCAGGCGGAGAAGAAGGAGAACATGGTGGGGAGGGGTGCGGTGGAGGCGGCGGTGAGGTGCGTGATGGGTGGTGGGGAGGAGGGCGGCTGGGAGGAGGGCGAGGAGATGCGGCACAGGGCACGCGCGCTCACGGGGATGGCGAGGGCAACCATGCGGGAGGGTGGCTCGTCGCACGCCAATCTGTTGGATTTGGTCGAGTGGTTTGGGGCCGGCGTGGCCGCGTGACCAATGTACTTGCTTGATAGCGTGCGATTTGCCATTTTTGTCTTGTCTACTAGTAGCGCTCGTGTGAGGCGTGATCGGCAGACAATGAGCGGGCCACACAAAGGAGCTTCAATAGGTAGCGCCTGCAGCCTGCAGGTGTTCGTGTTGGGCCATCGGGTTGAACCACTAGAACCAACCAATGGATCAATAGGTTCTCAGTCCTTATGCCCTGATTATTTCTTGGACTGCACCTCTGCCCCATCTCGCTGGAAATTTGGGTTCGGATCAGTTATCCATTGGGTCAGACAGACCCGGCCCACTCCCACGTACCCTAAACAAGATTAGACACTAACAGGGCCAGCTAAAACCGTAGCCTCGTTTTGTCGCGCGCGCGCCCGCTCGTCGCTATCTCGCTGCCGCGTTTCGGCCCGTGCGGCCGCGGCAGCCAACCAGCCCACGTGCCCGTGCCCGGCCGTGCCCGTGCTGGCCTCCGAGCGGCCGAGCCACACCGACAGCCAACACTCGCGGAATAATTCGCCACCGCGCGCCGTGCTGAACTGCCGATCGGCTGCCTGCCTTCACGGCCGCACGAACGGTGACCCCCTGACCCAACGCGCGGGCCGGTTGGTTGGTTTCAACTGGAGGGCGGCTAGCTTTAGCCTATTGGCCTCTTGGGTGGCAGGGGGGCAGCGGCGCTAGCTGGTGCTGAGCAGTCTTGCAGATAGAGATACAGGAGCATGCATGTGCATCGTGCTCCCTGGCAGGTGTCAGGTGTGTATAACGCACCGTGTGTTTGTTTCGTGGTGCTGGTGTGGACGTGGACGTGGACGGGCCTTGGCTCGAAGTGCATGCATATATTTGTTCCATATTTTCATGAATATACATGCATGGGAAACAACCAAAGATTGCTGGAATTTTTAAAATAATAAAATTTTATTAACATTACATAAATAAATGCTCAAGAAACAAATTTACAGAAATACCTAGCATTCTGTTGCTGTTTGAAATTGCGACAGCTAATCGAATCGCTAATTGAAATGGCAACGGTGCCCTCCGCACCATTTGTCGCCGTTCCAATTTGCGACAGGAGCGTAGTCTATTTAAGGGTGAAAATTCAGCCCGAAAATCACTTTTATTCGGAAAAAGGAGAAAGAGGGGAGAGGAGAAGATCAGGAGAAGAGAGAGGAGGGGAAGATAGGGCAGGGGGAGGAGTGGATCTCTCCATCCTGAGATTGGTTTCTCTTTTCTCTATGCGTTTCTTTTTGAAACTATGGTAGGTTAGCAAATAAAATTGCAAGATCTATAGTTGTAACTATAGAGTAGTAGGTAGATGAGTAAATAGTTTAGTTTTAGATATGTGGTTTTTTAGAGTAGTTTGTCGTAGTATGTATTTGTTTCTCGTAGTACTTAGTTGTAGTGCACCGCTTAGTTTTAGAATAGTAGTTTGACTAGTTAGGTCACTTTAGAATTGTATTTTATAGAGTAGTTTGTTGTATAATGATTTTTTTAGATCTATTTTTTTTCCTGTAGTACGGTTGCAAGTATTTGCATGGGGTATGTAGATCAAACTTGCATGCTCATTAAGATTTGTACAGAGTATCTAGCATTTTTTTTATACAGTTTTTAGGGTTTTGCATGCGATGGAAATCCCCTCCTATGTAAGTTTGTTTTTGGGTAGGGGATTTATCTTTAGGTCTATTTTGCGGTGCATAATCGATTGAACACCTAACATCAACATCAACTTATATATCGAAATGATCGACGGGTATGTCGGAGCGAGTATGTTTCAAAATATACTATGGATAAGGGGTTACAAAGATGGGTGTAGATGGAGTTGATTCGTGTGATTTCCCATCTGTGACGACAATTCTGTCAAGACCAGAGGAGCATATATGGGGCACTGTGATGTGGTAGTTGTATCGTACTTTCTCGTTGCTGATATGTTCCAAAATATACTATGGATAAGGGGTTACAAAGATGGAGTTGATTGTGATTTCACGACCAGTTGAATGGTGTTGCCACCCAAGCATGACAACGAGCATCTGGGAGTTAGTGGAACTAAGTGCCCAGATTCATGGAGGTCATAAGTGAGTTTGGCGATGGTGCGTGGATGGGGAGCTAGTCTTGCTAGCCTAGGACTATGAGAAAGTTTCTCCGACATATGTGACGCAAAAAGATCCATTCAGTGGTGATGTCAAAGAAGTTGGGTAGTCCAGCTGTAGCAACACCTACTCTGTATGAGCCATGATGGGGGAGTCATCGTAGATTCAGTTGAAGTTGAGCTTGTAGACCTTCCTATAGCCCTGGCCCAACACTACTACAGACAGGGTCATCATAGACGGTTTGTCACCGTCATCATAGACAGTTTTTGAACCGTCTGAATTTATATGTCTATGATAACAGGCAGTTATCACAAACCGTTTGTGATAAGTCACAACATAGACAGTTTTTGTTGAAACCGTCTGTGAAGACCTACTATCACGGACGATTTCCACTAAAAACCATCTGTGATATGTCAGATATCACAGACGGTTCTTTCTACTAACCGTCTATGATAAGAGATATATCATAGACGGTTAGTAAAAATAACTGTCTATGATATCCGACATATCACAGATGGTTGTTGGTGGAAACCGTCTGTGATAGTAGGCCTTCATAGACGGCTTCGACCCCAAAAACCATTTGTGATAGTTCGTTATACATAACTAATTGTTTTTCTTCTGATTTTTGGCTAGCCTCAGGAATTGCTAGCCATGCCTTTTGAAAACAAGCAAGCGTAAAACGTTAAATCATAGATGAATCAATTGTTGACAACTCAAAGTGATCATTTATAACTCAAAATTAATTACAAAAGAATATGTTCAAGTATTGTTGCTAGAGTTACAATTGAATTACAACTACTCAAAGTGAATTACAATTGAATCAATTGTTTGAAGGTCGTTCAGCGGTGTCGATGGAGTGAAACTCTCCGCTGGCATTAATGATCTCTGTCTTGATGAAGTTGCAGAGTATCCCTCGAACCTCTGAGATCTCGCTCATAACGAATGCATCTAAATCTATGTTCAAGCCCTGTCGTTAGGATGAGTAAAGTAGTAAGCATATATATTTAAATTTATAATTAGGAAATAATTATTGTGAGATTGACAAACCTCTGGATCTTTCGTCTTAGCACTCATGATTTGCTGCATATGACAGCAAACATAGAATGCACATAGGTGATCTTGTTTTTGCTGGTAGCACTGCAAAAATAGAATTACATATATAGGCATAGTCAGTTCGAGACGTATTATTACGAAGTGTGATATAGAATTATTGTGTTGTAGCGCGTACCAGAAATTGCATCCTATGTTACAGTGTGGCGCTCGATTCCTTGTGTGTCCCTCTCTCGGCAACATAGGCGCTGAACGACCTACGTGATTCCAAAAAGTTATCCTTGGCCATTTCAAACGAAGGAAGACTACAATAGAGTTATGTATGGAGGAAATGCGCATACCTGTTGAGTATTCCTTGCACAAGGGTGAAGTCGTGGGTTTTGTTGCGTAGGGAATCAAGGTATATTACCTTGTTCCTCTTTGGTACAATGACTAAAAGGATTTAGTGGAACCTACTCATGTATTTTGCTATAGTCATTAAACCTAAGTTCATGCTGCATATAAAGTATAAATAAAATTTGTATAGCAAGTAGTGAAGCACTTACTTTTGGTTGTTGGGCACCAGTATGTAGTCCTTGTCACCCTGAGCAAGCAATCCCGTCGTTATGTATTTCATGACGTAGGATGTGTCTTGGGTGATGCATTGCTCAGAGACCAAGTGTGAGTCGAGGAAACCCACCGGTTCTTGCCATTGTCGGGCATTTATCATCATGTATCTATACATACACTACTACAGAAAAGGCCTTCACAGACGGTTCAAAAACGTCATCACAGACGGTTTCGTGAGCCGTCTGAGTTTATGGGTCAGTAATGACATATGTCATCACAGACGATTTTCGAACCGTCTATAATACATAATATCACAGACGGTTATTAACTCTAAACCGTCTATGATAGTCAACAATCATAGATGGTTTGTAGATGAAACCGTCTGTGATAGTCGAAAATCACAGACGATTTGTAGATAAAACCGTCTATGATAGTCCACTATCAAAGACGGTTTCATCTACAAACCGTTTGTGATATTCTTTTGCATTGCTAAATCTATTTCTGTTTATTGGCTAGCCTCAGGAAATGCTAGCCATGCCCTCTGAAACAAGCACATCCAATTCGCATTCATTTCAGAAGCATATCAAATTTGCATTCATCTCAGAAACAAGCACATCCAATTCACAAATCAATTAACTAAAATTAACCATTAATGTACATTAATTTACACACATGTGCCATTAAGTTCAATCTACACTGTGGAAACTCCCATCTGGATTTACGACCTGACTGTTTAGGAATGACGCAAGGTGTGATCAAACTTTTATGAGCTCGCTCTGTTCCAATGTAGTTTCAGCGATGGTCGCAACCTGTCGATATGAAGATTAAATTCATGCTTATATAAATTGGTAAGTATATATGAAATAATTGTTGCAAGATTGACAAACCTAAGGATCATTGGTGATCGTGGAACCGATGAGTAGTTCCATATTGTGGCAAACATAGTATCCACAGACGTTGCGGCCCGGCGGCTGCTGGTGGCACTGCAAAAATAGAATCGGTTAGTTTGAGAGGCATTACTACGAAGTGTTATATAGGATTAATGTGTGCTAGCTAGCGAGTACCGGGAAAGTTAGATCGTGTTGCAGCCACCTTCCCCTGCAATTCCATCCTCTAGCATATAACACATCGAACACCCTATGTGACTCCAAGAAGTTAGCCTTAGCCATTGCAAAGGAAGGAAAGACTACAATAGAGTTTCTATGGAGGAAATGTGTTTACCTGTTGATTAAATTCTGGATAACTATGAAGTTGTGAGTGGAACTCTTTAGGGAATCTAGGTATATTACCCATTTCTGTTTTGGTATAATTACAATTAGAATCTAGTGGAAGCTACACAGGTATGTCAGCATGGTCATTAAACCTAAGTTCGTGTTGCTTATAAAGTACAAATCAACAAGTATAGCCAGTAGTGCAACACTTACTCCTGGTTGTAGGGCAAAAGTATGTATTCCTTGTTGCGGCGAGCCAGGAAAAACTCTATAACGTAATTCTTGATGAATATTGCATTCGCCTTGATGGTTTGCTCGGAGACCACGTGTGGGTCGAGGAAACCTACCGGTGAATTCCTTCTTTCGGCTTCAAACATCATGTATCTATATAGAAAAGTAAGGAGTTATATATAACATTTATCGATATTACACGAACATTGACTGTGATTGTATACACTTACAGTGTCCAGCATCGTATGAGTGAGACGTCGAGCTCGTTGAGGTTGAAGAGACAGAACAAGTCCTCGAAGGTCACCGTGAAGACACAGTCTTGATGCACGTGGTTAAAATGATCCTCCTTGAACTTGACGGTGACACCCGAGCGTCGTTGTTCAGCCGGCTTGTTGGCCTGTTCCATGTACCATGTATGCAATGTCGTGCAAGCTAGTCCTAGGGTAGGGCTGTCTAACCTCTCGACCAACGGCTCGCCTAGCATGAATTTCAGACCAAGCGGCAAGAAGGGATATCGAGAATAGAGTCGGCCAGTCTTCGATTTGCCCTTCTTTGCCTCGCTTTGTATAGGTCGACTTCACAAGAGTCGACTGAGCACGAGGTGTAGATGCATCTGATGCACCGGGCCCTTGCCACGTCGGTCTGGGTAGCTTTAGTGCGATCGGCTCCATGGACTTGATACTGCTGCAGGACATTCCGTGAAGTTGACACCGAGCAGTAGCTCGGCGAGATGTCCCCTTGGGCCTTTGGATGAATGTTCCAACGGCTTGCTCTAGAGTCATAATCTCATCGTTTGGGGGAATATGCAGCGAGACGGCCCCGAAATTTGTACAAACACCGTCCACATTCACTTTTGCGAAACTCGACGCTAGATTTTCATCGTGCACTAAAGCCCCGACACCGGATGGATACACCTAGCCCCAAGCAGCATCTAGGGCAACAGAGGTATATCTCACTTGGAGATTGCACTTCATAGCCGCCTACATAATGATACAAAATTAGCTACTCCAACAGGCCTATCAATGGATCGAGCATTCCAGAGATAATAATTATTACCTAGATGTCATCGACAGGAAAGCTGCCATCGCCTATTGGGGTAGGGTTAGACGCTGTGACTACTCGAAGTTTGGGTGGCTAGCACAATGAGGGCGAGGGCTTGCAACCGATTTGATATTTGCAATTCCTAATCCTTTCCTCAAACCATTGCGACCACGGCTCGACGCGATCCTCGATCTCATCTCGATGGATTCGATGATCTCATCTTTGAGGGATTCACGAATCTGCTCTCGTAACTTTGCATCGCGGTCGGCTTTGGCTCTCTACCTACTCCGGTACAATCCGGAGTCCGCTTGGAACCATTCTGCCCATGTAACATAAACACCAGCACCTCTCTTGCGACCCAGATGCTCATTGTTTCCTAGGGCTGTGGAGAGTATATCTCTCTCCCTGTCTGCCTGGAATGAGCATTGGGAAAATTGTGCACTCAGCGTTACCTGCAATAGCCCGACATGTCATTTCACTTCCTATAAAGTTATGGAGTAATTACAAACTAGGTAGTTCGATATCTTACCAGGCACTGGGACACTTCCTGGTCTGCGGGGTTTGGAAAGGAGACTTCCCCCGTAGGCAGGGTATGTAACCTCCCAAATAACCACTGTCGGGCGCGCACATTAATGATCTCGGGAAATGGCAGAGAGACATTCGAACGGCTTGCTTGCTGGTCCTGATCCCTCCATATCGGGATTTTACCCGCATACCCAGCGGTGCCGAGTCTGTGGGGGTGCTTGTTTTTTGCCTGGAGGGCCGTGTGCGCCGCACTTTCACTCCTAAATTCATCTATCGTCTTCTTCGCCACAAACTCGGCTCAGGACTCTTCCAAGAACGGATACTTGTGGAAGGGCGTCAGATCCTTCTCCACGTAGTTCTTGACAAGCGTGCTCTTGAAGTTCTTCCACGCTTTGCACGCCTGTAGCAACGCGTGTCGTCGCACGGAATCTAGGTATTGTTCTGGGATCTCGAACGATTTGAGAATATCCATCAGCAGTGCAGCTTTCAGTTCTTTCGGCAACTTCTTCCACGAATCGTAGGTGACATTGACCCGTTGCCGTGCAACTATTCCGACCGTTCTCTGGAATGCGGACGCTGCTCGGCGAGGATTGATAGGGTCCCGGTCGATCGACCTCCGTGATGGTATATCGCTTATGGGCCTTTTCAATATTCCTCTTCTTCCACCGCAGCTTGGATATTCGAGAGGATGGTGCATCATCGAGACACATGAGGCGGCGATGACGAAGAATGAGTGGAAGACATCTTTATAAGAAATAGAATTTCTGACACGCATAAACATATTATCATAAGATTTGATCTCTATGTGTATGGGTATACACACCAATTAATAATAATTGGGATAATTGACATAGACATGTAAATCCTCCAAGTCATTTAAAAGGAATAATATGCTCAACACAAACATCATGTGAACAAATGAAATCAGCATAAAGCTAAGATTTAACATTTTGATATTGCTATCGAGATGTAAAGTAAGCATTCCAATTAGAGCTCAAGTTCAAACCCGATTATCAAAACAATTTCAAGACAAGACTATTATGACATCACAGAGCATTCATCTCAAGCCCACCACACCACATTGCAATATATTCGATGGCGATGTCGATCAAAACAAATACCATATGAATAATGACTAGAACAAATACAAATTCCTAAAACAAAGATGACAGATTATTGATAGAAAGAGTGAGGAAAGGGCGTCGGGGTCAAGAACTTCGGCATTGGTTACCTTTAGGCGTTGAGGAGAAGGACGAGCAGAGAGCAAGAAGCAAGAAAGCGGCGTCGAAGGGGAGGCGCACGAGCTCGGGGAGGAGGAGGCGGCGGGCTCGGGGGAGGAGGCGCGACAGGCTCGGGGGAGGAGGCGCGCCAGGCTAGAGGAGGAGGCAGCGTAGAGGATGGCGTCGACGGGCTTGGGGGAGGAGTCATGCCGGGCTCGAGGAGGAAGCGGCATCGACGGGCTCGAGGGAGGAGTCACACCGGGCTCGAGGGAGGAAGGAGCGAGGAGTTGAGAAACTTAATCATTTCAGTGGGCGCGGGCAAACCCTAGAGTCCGAATATAAATAGGGATGGACATCACAAACAGTTCTAAAGTAGAACCGTCTGTGATATATGATGTATCACAGACGGTTCTGACCAACAACCGTCTATGATATGTGATGTATCACAGACGGTTCTGACCAACAACCGTCTGTGATATATTGTATCACAGACGGTTTTTACCAAGGAACCGTCTGTGATATAGAATCACATACGTTTTGATCTACAAACCGTCTATAATATTATTTTGTATTGGTTAATCTAGTTCTATTTATTGGCTAGCCTCAGGAAATGCTAGCCATGCCCTCTGAAACGAGCAGAAAACACAAGAAGTACATGTATATACATCCAATTCACATTCATTTCAGAAACAATCACATCCATTTCACAGTACAAATCAATTAACTAAAATTAACCATTCATCGAACGTACATATACACATATTGTTCAATTAATCTTTAAAATTAGCCCTTCATGATGATCGGCGCATATGTAGCTAGTTTAAATCACGTTCTTCTTCCTCGACCCTTATGCCGTTTCCGAAAGGAGGCAACTTGTGAAATTGATTGTATTCTTCCTCGTCCACTACATTCTCAACTCCGACAATCCTCCTATTTTCATGTAGAACTACATGGCACTTCTTATTTGCCGGGTTGGTTACATAGAAGACTTGAACAACTTGGTTAGTCAGTACGAATGGTTTGTCATTGTATCCAACATGTTCGAGGTCCACTGTAGAGACGTCGTACTTGTCGACCTTCACTTGTGGGAGATGGACCCAACGACACCGAAATAGGGGGATCTTGAAAAGCACGTAGTCGAGCTCCCATATCTCCTCTATTTTCCCATAGTAGGAGCTCCTCAGCCCATCGATACTGAATGCATCTATCACGGACACGCTGCTCGTTAGTGCTCTTTATATCCCGAGCCTGCGTATAGAATGTGTACCCATTTATGCCGTATCCTCGTCATGTTACAACTGTAAATGTTGGCCCTTTTGACAACCATGTCAGCATATCACTTGACGAGCTCCTAGCGAGTCGCTCCTTCAATCATTGGTTGAACCGTCTGTTGTGTTGTCACGTGATCCAAACATCCGGACGCCCGGATTCATTGTCAAGCATGTCCTTGTCTTTGGTCGATATACGGGGACACTTCACTCATGTGTTGCAAAACCGTGAAATGGGCTTTAGCATACGCATCCATATCTGGAGTGATTGCTTTCTTTCTGATGGTCCTGATACCCTCAAGCCTCCCCTCATGGCGAGATCGAGGCACACCTATCGGTTCGACCTGAGCCATGTAATCGACGCAGAACTCAATGATCTATTCGGTTGCATAACCTTCGATGATGCTGCCCTCCGGCCGAGATCGATTCCGTACATAGGATTTGAGAATTCCCATGAACCTCTTGAACGGGTACATGCTACGTAGGAACACGGGCCCACACATCTTTATCACCCTCAGAATGTGAACAATGAGATGGACCATGATATCGAAAAATGACGGAGGGAAATACATCTCAAGATCACATAGAGTCGTCACCACCTCGTCCTGCAGAGCATCTAGTCCTTCGGGATTGATGACCTTCTGAGCAATTGTGTTAAAGAAATAACATAGCCTCATGATTGTCTCTCGGACCTTGATCGGTAAAATACTTCTAATTGCAACAGGGAGCATTGTGTCATCAGCACATGACAATCATGAGACTTCATGCCAATTAACTTTAAATCTTCCATCGAAACAAGTTTCTTCATGTTGGCGAATAACCGGGCGGAACTTTCACACCATACAAGCACCGTGCAGATTCAGTTCTCTCGGCCTTGGACAGAGTGTAACAAGCAGAGGGAAGGTACGTTCGTCCTTTATCGGTCTTTGTTGGTGCTAACTCAGGTCTGATGTCCATATCAACCAAGTCAAGCCGTGCGTTAACACCATCCTTTGTTTTGTCACGAATGTTGATGAAGAGACCAATCAAGTCATCACGGACATTCTTCTCTCGTGCATGACGTTGATGCACGATGATTTAACTTCTAGGTGCTCCCAATAAGGTAAGTCCCAAAATATTGATCTCTTCTTCCACATGTTCTTCTTACGGGTCCTCGATTTACATCCTTTTTGAGCACAACATCTAAATCCTTAACTATATCATAGACCTCTTTTTAAGCTTAAATGCCTTGGAGCCGAACTGTCCTCCTTCTCTCCGTCGAATTGTTTCTTCATCTGCGGTATGGGTGAGCCCTCGAGAAGGAACCTCACGATGGCGCATGTACAGTTTTGCCGCAGTGATTCAGCCACACACTCTCGGCATCATCTAAGCGGTGAGTCTGAGCTTTGACCCTTTTGTACTACGGCACGACAGATTAGCAAGGGCGGGATAATCATTTATAGTGCGAAACAACAAGAAGCGTAAAGTGAAGTTCTCTCGTTTATGCGCATCCCATACTGCACCCTTCAATCTGAAGATTTTTAAATCTTCCATCAATGGTGCTAGGTACACATCAATATCATTCGCAGTTGCTTCGCCCTTGGATAAGTATCGACAACAAAATATACTTCGCTTCATACACAACCAAGGAGGAAGGTTGTAGATACAAAGCGACACGGGCCAAGTGCTATGTCGGTGCTCATGTTACCGAAAGGATTCATTCCATCTGTACTCAATCCAAACCTTATATTCCTCGGTTCCTTTTGAAGTCCGCAAACCACCTATCGATGTTTCTCCACCAGGCGGAATCGGCGAGGTGTCTTAGTTTTTCGTCATTCTTCGCTCCTCTGAGTGCCAATCGCAGATTTTGCATTCTTTGGGTTATAAAAAACCGCTTCAAATAGGGAATTCTTGGAAGATACCACACCACTTTAGCGGAGGTCCTTTCTTCACCTTGATTCCTCGTCGTCATCGATTGATTCTTACGCTTGTATTAGGATCGTTGCACACGAACATACATGCATGTTTGTATACTCGTTACGGTAGAGGATCTGATCATTCGGACATGCACGTATTCTTTCTACTTCCATTCCCAATGGACAAAGAACCTACTTGGCTTTGTAGGTGGTTTTGGGCAACTCGTTTCCCTCCGGAAGCATGTTCGCTAAGAGACCTAACAGCCCCGTGAAACTCTTGTCGGACCAACCGTTGCTTGCCTTCAATTTCAGCAGTTCAAGCACGGATGACAACCTTGTGTATTCCAGCTTGCAGCCTGGGAACAAAGGTTTCTCCAAGTCCTCCATCAAGCCCCGGAATTGAACATACTCCCTCTCATCACAGTTCCCTTCTGTATCACAAAGCATCTGATCTAGATTGTCATCGTGCAGCATGTCCGAATCGGAACCACAATCGACATCATCCGGCGGCATATTGATATCGTTGACTTCCTGTATAATATGCTCTTCACCATGACTGGTCCAACGTGTATAACCCTTTTTGAAACCCCTTCGAATCAAGTGTGCTTTGATCTGCGCTTGGTTCTTAAACATCTTTAGATTCTCGTAGTCAATGTATGGACAGTACATATATTCCGCCCCTTATTCAACATATATGCTCTTCACTCACACGGTTCTCAGCGTACATCCAGCTTCGGTCCATCACACGGTTCGTATTGAAAACCTTGGAAATAAATAAAAGGGTGACTTCGAAAGCGTATTTTCTGAGGTTTAATTACGCTTTCCAACAAAGAAAGCATATTTTTCTCTGAACTAAAGGTCGCTTTTTTTATTTTTACATTTTTTCGGATTTTATTAACTTACATGTGGGCCCTACTTGTCAGTGACTCATTTTTTATTTCATGATTTTATTTATAAAATCTATGGCGGTCCCACATGTCATAGACTCGTTAGTTTATTAACTAAATGATTAAAAACAGTAGGATTTTTATCGACAATCAAATCGTAGATCTTCTGAAAATGAGCGAGGAAAATGGCGTGGAATATCACGGAATGGAATGAGGGTCGCTCTTTATTGATATGAACTGGGTTTTACAAGATGTGGCTAAGTACTACCCTAATTACCTTGAATGGGGAATGTCTAGCAGGGTGTCGGACTTAGAATATGAGTCTAAATCGATTATCTAGCTTCTAATTCCACCGCTTAGGCTTTTGTGTATTCTTGTTGAACTATCGTTGTTCTTGTCTTTGTTGGTCTTGGTCTTACATTACTGTTGTGTTACGCTTCGCTTCACCTTTAAATAACTTCCGAAGAGGTGGCGATTACTCTGGAGAAGAGCGTCCTCGTGAAAGCGTTACGACCGGTCGAGCGGTGGAAGCGATTAACAGCGTGCTAACTTCCTTGCGGTTACTGTGAAGAGCTTAACCGTAGGGTGGTTAATAGTCGATGTCTCGGGGTTGTACCATCGCGTGGAATGGAGCGTATAACATGTGTTCCATTCATCATACGATAAGAAATACCGATTCGGTAATTTTACGGCGGTTATCGGTGGGATTAGGCACAAAGCCTCATCAGGCCGGTACCCATTAAGTAACCTTTAGAATACTAATGACCGGGAGGTCGTTAGTCTTAGGGAATTCGACCATGAAGACGTATGGTCTTTTATTATGTATTAAAATAATACATAGAGGTTTTAATCCTCGTCGGCTAGCCCCGAACTTTAAATGAACTGGTCGTGTATATACCTTTTTCGATGAAATCGTATCGGCGAACCCATTTAATGTAAGTGGTATCTGAAAGTGGTCTGTGTTCACTTTAAAGTTGAGAACTTGCCTTGGGAAGCGAAGAGTTCCTCTGTTCGTTTGAGCAAAAAGAGGCTTTTTGTCGGTTTGGACTCTTGTGGGAATCCTTGAAAGTATCGGAAGTTTATAAAATCTCCTCTCATTTGGGATCTTAGAATTTTATGCTTCCAAAATCCTTCGATTCCTTTAGCTTCTCACCAAGAAATCCTCGAGTTTTTCTGTTCTTCCGACCACGAAGTCTCCAACTTTCACTACTCATCCTTGAGGATTTTCGCCATGTCGGAGCAGATTACAAAGTGGTTGCCTTGAATTGGGCAAGAAAAAGCTTGAGGCTTTGGCGAAGATGGGAATGCTCCCGGATAGGAATCGATTAATTGGAGACCGCGATTTGGAGAGCATTTTTCGAGCCGTGAAGATGAGGAAATCCTGTTTTCTTGCCTACATCGAATGTGGGCCGAGATTACAGTACACAAATTCCTTCTCGCGTTCTTGAACATTACGGGTGGAATTAGTGAATTTAGCCCCAAATTCGATCGCAAATATCAAGTATTTTCGCATATTTATGCGAGGCATATCTGGGAATACAAGCGAACTTGAAGCTCTTTAGTTATTTCTATCGCATGGTGATGGGAAAATCTGCGGCAAAATCTGAAGCGACTCTGGGAATGCACATTGCGTCTTCATGGCGGGAAGGCCGATGAGTACATCCTCATGTCGCAAAATCTTCGTGGTCGTCATGGAAAAAATCTTGGTTTTACATAGCGATTCTGAAGACGATGGCCTCTACTTCGCGGAACTAGAGCAAGTGAAAACCCCAAGTGGAAGGAGACCAGTAAAGAAGGCGAGGATAGTCAAAAGATGGGCGGATGCCATCTATGACTTATTGTCGAGGGCCCGACTTACGTGGCATGTGGTGAGGATTTTACCTCTCGCCAGATTAGTCCATTGAAGCTCGGACTCATTCCACCTTTCTGGTGCCTTGATCGTGATGAAGTTGCTCGAGAAGGTGGTAAGTCTTTGAGATACATTCGATCGGTATTTTGATTTGATTAATGTGTTACCTTAAAATTTGTCTATTCTTCCTTCTCATTAAAGTTCTTTCCTATGGGGAAATTAGAGAACGAGTCGAGCTAATCTGTCTTGAGGGCACGGAGAAAAGTGAATGCCCCAAGATCTTAGCCGCAACTCCTATTGAAGGGAGGCGGCAAGGCTTAAGGTAACTTAATCAAAAATTCCTTTACCACGTATATACATATATCGACCAGATTTCCAATCGTGCTCTACATTTGCGATCGGTCGGTTTGCGAATCATACAATCTGGTGAGGATCAACATCCCACCTTGGTTCCGACCGAGTCGTGCCTCGAGGCACTTGAAGGAGATGAATCTCTCGAGGTAATAGAACATTTGGAATCATATATGTACGAATTTTTTAGATAAAGGATTTCTTCACCCAATCAAATTTGTTCTTTGATTTAGGTGGATAAGCTGAAGGCATGAGAATATAGCTGCGAAGTTTGTAGACTCAGTGGTCGTGCCACGACCTTACGGTTATTCTTGAAACAAGCGATCCGAGATTGATGAAACCACTCCTCAGGCCGGATAGTCGGGAATGTGGACCTTGATGAGCCGAGTCGAGGACATAACTTCCGACATCTTGTTGGAGGATGTGAGGTTCAACAAACCTGTTTGGTCGAGAACCAACAAAATTGGAGGAGAAGAAAAGGAAGGCTAGCGGCACAGATTTCTCTCTTGCGCGTTTGAGTCAAATCCGGAGATTAACAAGGTATGTACAAATGAAAGTGGTCGTATAAGTATGTACCTTTAATAATTCCTTGATGATTTGATACTTTGAACTTCCCATCTTCGGTTTGCATAGGTCTTACGGTGTTCGGTCGTTTCAGGCCGTGGTTCTTCTGAGGACACGGCACTGTGGAAGTTCAGGCAGAGCACTTCTCGGGACAAAGTTCCTGAGGAAGTAGTGGTCGAAGAAGCCCCGGCGGTGACAAGGGCAACGGTTGAGTTGGATCCTTTGGTGATTGAAACCCCTTACGTGGAGGTAGATGCCTCGAGAGGTCTCAACGAGTTCGATCCTTTGTTGATAACCCTTCCCAACCTAACAAGTTCCTTTTAGTCCCGATTTATCGAGGATAAGGAGCTTGATGAGGCGTGGCGAAAGTATCGGATACTCAACTCAAGATGCACCCCGATTCGATTTTTCTTTGGTTATAATGACCAAGCAATTCGGGTAAGTATTCTCGACCGGTTCTTCTTTAAAAAGTTTATAAGAAACTTAAGAAAGAGAATGCTATTTGTGTAGCATTTGGTGAGAACTTTCTTTGTGATCGGAGGATGACCCAAATGAGTTAAGGACTTGGAGCAAAAGCACTCGAGTTGGAAAGTAAGAACTTTTCCTTTTAAACTTTTGTTTCTTCTTCAATACTTTGCTCCTCTACAATTATTCTCCTTATCGTATTCGATAGATCTGGAGAAAATAAAAGAGGAGGTTGTGGTTGAAAGCCAAGACGGCTCTTCTTGAAGAAGAAATAAAAGCTAAAGACCGATCATTTGCTAAAGCAAGTTCGACCAAAAGACCTGTTGATCGTTGAAGCAACGACCAAATATGAAACACTTAGCAAAACAAATGAAGGTAATATGTCATAAACTTGATTGTTCCTTCAATTATGCTTGTGTTCATTAAGCGATTTGCTTTTGCGAACAAACGCAAATCTTTGAAACAGTAAAAAAAACTCTAAAATTTGAGCGAGGATAAGGAGGCGCTCTTGCTCAAAATATTGATGAAAAGATTAGTGCTTTGAACAAGATGATCTTTGATATGGGATCGAGGATCAAGCCCGCCTTCCTTAGGAGATCCAATAGAAAATGAACTATTTGGGTCAACTTCTAGAGGACCTTAAAGTTACGCTCAAAACTACTCGGACGAATTATGCGGGCCCTAAAAGCAGGCGTTGCAAGTGGAGTTAGTTTTGCTTTGGCAAAGCCAAAGCTTAAACCCCTCCATAGATCTCCAAGCTGTTAAAGACTTCAGCGCCCACTGAGGAGGCGACCAAGTTCATGGAAGAACTCGGGCCACTCGGAGATATAGTTGTAGAGGAGATGGAGGTCGAATCTCCGACAAGCGATAGTTAAGTTTGGAATATTTCTTAAAGTAGGTTCTGCAAGTGTAAAAATATTTGAATATCTATGAAAACTTACTTTTTATGTCATTGACAAAGCTTTTGTTTATCTGTTTGACTTTTAAAATTCTCGTATATTTCCTAGCCCATTTGCTTTATAGTAGAAGAGCGTTCTTGTACAAGCGGTGAGCCAAGAAAGAAAATAAAAAGAGGTCATAACCATGTATGTGAGTTTTTGAAGGTATGTTTGGACATGTAAGACAAAAGCGATCGTTGCGATACTAGGAAATCAAATGTGGTCGACTCAACAGTGTCGATTTCGACTAGTTATAGATCTTTGTTTGTCATAATGGAAATACCAATCAAAAACACTATATATGGTCGGAAAAAAGACTTTGTCAAACTTGACATAAGAAGAAATGCAAATATGTATGCAGCAGTTATAAGTGAACTTTGTTTATATCTATTGTCCCATAGTGCGGTGGAACTAATGCTAAGACACGAAGGCATCGACATATATTTTTTGAAACGTGTTCAAATTCTATATCCATTAGTAGCGAGGATCGTAAGAAAAGAACCGTCGCTAGGAAGCTCCTTCGATTAGGCGGGACCACGTCTCGAAAAAGAGAGACTTCGACTAGGAGGCTTTCAGTGTCCCACCGATGGCAGACAAGAATAGACGAGAATCTTGAAATAATGAAGCATAATCTTGAATCGTAAGCATATCATTCATGAGATAGTTAGTTGTGTGGCGCTCGATTACTCATTTTCTTTAAGAAAAGAGTATAGTCGGCGTGTAGGAATCATTTGAGAAAAATGCTCACGACGAGGACCATAGAGTATCGAGAGATCCTTAAAAAGGATATCGGAGAGAAAAATGTCTTCTCAGACCGGACTAACAATAATAAGCGACGGAATGTAGGTGTATATATATAAGCAAGGTTGCACTTCTTAATTAATCAATAAATTTAGTGAAATTGAAATTGAAAGAAATGAAAGAATGAAAATTAAACATAGAACTTACGCAATTGATCGATGTTCCAAGAATTTGACAAAATTTGCCCATCGAGACATAGCTAGTCGTCACGGAACACAGGTCGGGTGACTTGACCCGATGTAAGAGACCTTCCCATTTAGGAGAAAGTTTATTGCGATTTGTTTGGCTCTGAATTTTTACGAGAACGGATCACCTCTGACAAGGCTGCGGTGCACCTTCGACTATGGTACCTTCGCATGGCTTGTTGGTAGGCGCTAATCGTACAAGGGCTTGGTTTAAATCGTTCTTCAAGGAAATCGGCGTCGTCGAGTCGTCGTTCAATCTGATCATTTTCGTCAAAGCGATCGATTCGGCGAGCCAATTTTGAGTTACGGAGGAAGCATGGCTTCGGCACCATAAACCAAAAGAATGGAGTTTCACGGTCGCTGGCGGTAGTCGTGGTTCTAACGGCCCATAACACGAGAGGAAGTTCTTTAACCCAAGCTCGACCGTTTGATTAAGCGGTGAATACTGGCGTTTGATCCCTGCATAAGGATACCATTAGCCGCTCAAGCGCTCCGTTGCTCTGTGGATGAGCAACGAAGCAAAATGAACTTTGACACCAAGTTCATCGCAAATTCTGGAATTATTCTTTGGAGAATCGGGAACCATTATGCGTGATGATCTGTTGGGTACACCAAATCGCGTGATCACATTTTTGAGGAGAAATCTCTTAGCGGCCTCGGTTGTTATTTTAACGGTGGCTCGGCTTCAATCCATTTTGTAAGCGTGTCAATCATGGCGAAAAGGAATTGAAGCCCCGGGTGCTCTTAGGAAAGGTCCCGAATGTCGATCCCAGTTGCAAAAGGCCAAGAAAGAGGAATTGTTTGTAAGGCTTGTCTTTGGTGGTGTACTTATCGGCTATAAATGACATTGTACACACTTCATCACAAGCTCTTTTGCATCATGAAGGCGATTGGCGATAATAGCCTTCTTAGGAAGGCTTCTGACCCCTGTGGTTACAGAGGAATGGTGTGCTCCACGAGCGCCTTCATGGATTTGATTAGCAATCTAATGCCATCCGTTTGAGATATGCATCTCATCAACACTCCATGAGATCCTCGTTTATACAAGATACGTTCGATTAGAGTGTATGATTTGGCTTTTAGTGCTATCTGATCGGCCTCTACATCATCTTCTGGAATTGTGTCATCTTTGAAGATAATTGTAGATCGATGTCATCGATCTCTACCTTGATCGTGGCAAATACCAACCGTCAACGACACATGGAGCATCCATGTTCCCTTGATTAGTTTGTTCAACTTGCAAAGAATCATGTATGTTCTCGGAAGGCTCAACTACCGAGGGTGAATTGAGTTGCTCGAGAAAAACTCCAGCGGGGACGGTCGACCTCGTGGAGGCCATCCGTGCTAACCGCTGATGCGCGAAAGTTTTCCTTTCTAGGAATATGTTGGATCTGAAAACCGAAGAAGTGCTTTTGAGTTTTCGTACTTCCGCCAGATAAGATGACATCTTGGTACTCAAGCATTGATACTCTTTCCCACTTGATTAGCTACTAGTTGAGAATCGCCTTTCACTAATGTCTGCGAATCCGCGAGCAAGCGCTCGAGTCTGCCGATAAACCTTCATATTACGCCACATTATTGGTGGCGAGAAAATTTAACCGATGGCGTGCTTGATGTGTTCGCCGATGAGGGATATCAAGACCACTCCGACCCCGATCCTTGTAACATCAAGGAACCGTCGAATACAATGTCCACTCGTCGTGGTGTTAGTACTTGGGTCCTTGGGTGGGTTCGAGGTTTGTCCATTCGGCAATGAATTACGCTATTGCACAGGACTTTATTGTCTGTTAAATGAAATAAAATGGAATCGAGCGCCCTAGCTCGACCGCCCATTTGGCTATTAGTCTGATGATTCCTGTTTCCAAGGACTTGACCAAGAGGATATCCGGTAGGTATGACCACTTTGTGGGCACGAAAGTAGTGCCTTAGCTTTCTTGAAGACATAAGGAGGCCATAGAGCAACTTTTGTACTGTGGGTATCTTTCCTTTGGTCCATGTAAGACTTAAACTACGTAATAGGTAGGTCGTTGGATATTATCCTTTCTACAACCAATACACGCTAGCTATGCGTGGTGTTGCCGCCACGTAAATTAGCAATGTTTCTCCGATCTCGGAGAAACTAAAACGAGGTACTTGTAAGGTACTTTTTAAGTTCCTCAAAGGCATCGTTTGCCTCTTTAGTCCTCAAAACTCCCATGTTTCCGAGAAGTTTAAAGAAAGGTAATCCTTTTTCCCTAACCTTGCTATGAAACGACTTATGACGCCATCTGACCGGTTAGTTTTGGACTTCCTTCTTAGTGGGTCGGGCGCATCAGTCGATGGCCGCAATTTTTTCTTGGATTTGCTTCAATACCTCTAGCGAAACTAGGAAACGGCGGTTTTCAGTGAAACTCGAACACACACTTTTAGGATTTAACTTGAGGTTATGTCTTCTCAAGTTATTAAAAGTTTCTTGTAAGTCGGGAATGTGGTGCTTGCCGTTGGTGGTCTTCTGACGGATCGTCAGCGTAAGCTTCTAGATTCCGACCGATTTGTGGACTAAAGGTTTTTGCATCAACCTTTGAAAAGTTGCACCGTTTTTGAGACCAAATGGCATCTTAATATAACGATAAGTGCCATATGGGGTGATGAAGGAAGTTTTCTCCTCATCTTCTTTACACATACTAATCTGGTGGTACCACGAATACGCATCTAAAAACTTAGTAACTTCGCGCAGTAAGTAGAGTCTACCGGTTGATCAATGCGAGGAAGGGAAAGTCATCCTTCGGACAAGCCTTATTAAGATCTGTAAAAGTCGATACACATTCGCCATTTCCCATTGTTTTTCTAACCATTACGAGATTGGCAAGCAAGCGTGGGTGGTCGACTTCACGAATAAATCCACTTTGAGAAGCTTGTCAATCTCCATTGGATTGCTTCCTTCCGTCAAAAGTCGAAAGCGTCGTAGTTTACGCTTGATCGGTTTTTGTCGGTGGAGAGCAAGCATGCTCGATCACCTCGGGGACTCGGGCATATCGGACGCTTGCCGAGCAAACCGTCTGATTCGCTCGGAGGAAGAGGCGAGCGACTCTTCCTATTTAGGGTCGAGTCTTGCCCCGAGCCGAAATCTTCTTGGCGGTTGGAGTGCGGATGTCTGACCCATGTGAAGACTTGACGCTGTCCGGAGAAGCGCTTTTGTCGAGTGGTACCTCCTTTATGCAGTCGGATGGTTTGGGTGTCATCTTTGGCCTCGAGTGCTTGACTGCATGGGAGTCGGGTTAACCTCTCGGTGGGAAGTTCATCAACGATGCAAAAGGATTTCGATCGCATACATAAGCCATTTTCGATCTCCTCGAATAGTGATGACTCCTTCGCCCGGCATTTTCAAACTTTGATAACCGTAATGCGTGGCTATCAAGAATTTTGCTAATCTTTGGTCGATCGAAATTCCGTTGTATCGGATTGAAGTTTACTACATCAAGCGGAATCCTCTCTGTTGGAAGTTGTCGGGCTTTCGAATGTAGCTGTAAGAAACTTGTCCTATCGGTTTAGCGGTAGAACCGGAACTATGCCATGAAAAGCATATTTCACGAGTTTCACCTTTGACATGGGGACTGCATTTCTTCTAAAGCTCCCACAAATAATATATTCAAAGAACTACCCCATCTACTAAGACCCGATTAACCCGAGCAATTATTAATGGTTGGTTCAACAGCGATAGGGAACCTACCCGGTCGAGTCGATGGGATGGGGCGATCGTCTTTCTTTGAAGAAGTGCGGTGTCGACCACTTGAGTGCTTGATTACTGATCGGAGATTCGACTAGGTTGACCTCTCGCTCCATGGCCTTGGATGGCGTCTGGACTTGTATGAAGAAGATCCTCCAAAAATCATGTTGGTGTGTGTTGGGGATCTGGTACTCCATCTCTTCGTCGCCATCCTTGTCCTTTTGGAGCTCGTTTCTCCATGTTCTGTATTCGGAAATGGTCCTTTACATAATAATCCTCCGTTTCTTTTGCGGACCACGGCAGTCAAAGCGAGATCATGCCACTTTGTTGGTGAAGTGGACACCACTTCTTGTTAAATGCAGAATCCTTGGTCGGAGCTTTTGCCTTGCTTGGCCGGCATAGTCCTTCTTGCCCTTCTGAACTTTTCTCGAGCGGCGAGGACTTCTTTGTCGTCGGTCTGCGGTTCTTTTTCTTCTTGAGAGACTTCTTGTTCTTTTTCTCCTGTTTGTCCGGTAGGGTGGGAATCTTGTCTTCCGATCAATGGCTTCACACCACTCGATTGCTTCGCTAGCGGTGGCATACTTATCGCCATATCAAAAAGCTCAGCGGTTGTTCTTGGAGGGTTCATTGCTATGTCCTCCGTAAACCGCCGATTCCTCGGACACTGTTTTAAAAGCTTTGAATAACGAGAGGATTCTGCGACTTGGTATAGAGTTACGAACTGGTTTGAACCTCTTGATATATTGGCGTAAAGTCTCATCGGATCCTGCGGATTACGTGGAGATCGTCCTCCTTCGAGGCGATCGTCGTACCACTCGAAGTTGGCAATCGAAAGATCGCAGAGTTGTTCCCAAGTATATATTGATCCGTAGGTAAGTTTAACAACCACGGCCAGGCGGACCCTTCGAGCACGGTGGGTAAATAGTTGGCCATTACATTCTCATCGCCACTAGCGACCACGATGGCGGTGGTATATATTGGAGAAATTCCAATGGGTTTTGAGTTCCATTGAATTTGTCCAAGTTGGCGATCGGAACCGGTTAGGCCAGCGCCTGACTTGGAGCCTGCGAGAAGGCTCGACAACTGTGATTGATTCATGGCGTCTTCTCACGGGAAGGTGCGGATTATGTCGATCGGAGACCGATCCCTAGGATGGGGCGTTGGAACTCCGGTGTCTGCGTCCGATCGTGGTTCTTGATATGATGCCTCCGACGCCCACTTGGTTCAAGCGATGTCGGAGATCGTTAGGTCCTAGTGGTGGTTCCTCTCGACACAGTGGGGGAGTAGCTTCTTGGAATAACCTTCTCCCCTCGTGACTCCTTGGTCGAAATCGTCGAGGAGGTCTCGGTATCGACTGCTCTCTGGTATGACCGTGTTGTCCCCTGCTGAGGGAGGAGCGTTGGGATGAAGTCATAGTCTGACTTCCTGAAACCCTCTGTTCCCGATACGCTTCCGTTATTGCATAGTGCTGTTGGAGAATTTCGGATACGACCTCTGAGTTGTACAAAACTAAGCGTTCTGCTAGGCGAGATCGAATTATTAACATGTTTTGAATCGTCGCAAGTTTTGTATAGATTCTGAGAAGGTCTCGGGGGTTCATCTTGGTCGTAGGTGTATGCTGTCTGAACCTTCCCCGACCTTGGTTTGTTCGATCCCATCGGTCACTCTGGGTGGGCGATGCGAAAGTAGTTAAGCGATTGGCGTCGATTAGTTCCGTTGCCTCCGGAAGTTGGTGCTTGGCGGCGGATCATCTCTAACAACACGTGATGGCGTGGTAGAGTGTAGGACCGTCAGAGGCATCTTGATCTTCATCTCCGTCGCGTTGACCCGTGCTTCGGCATTGATCTTCGATGAGCTTCCATCATAACTAATGGAGAGCTTGTCGATTATACGCGAGAATCTTCCACGATGGAGATCGGTCGGAGATGAGCACTTCTGAGGTCTTCTCGGCTGATCAAAGCGAACCGCCGATCTTATCTTTGAGTGTGATCATCCCCATAGCCTCGACGATGGAGGTTTCATCGACACCGTTACCGGTGACGGTTGACTCTGGAATTGCGAAGTCGAAGGAGAGTATCTTTGACCATGATTTCATCAATGGTATAGAGTTTTCGGGTGATGGGGCTGAAATTTCTTCACTGTTTAGCGGTCGAGAAGGCCAAGCTTGAAGATCCTCTGGCATTCGAATGGTGGAACGGCGGTTCTCTGGTTGCGCCACCGATGAGTGGCGGCGCATCTTCATCCATCCGGTCGACCTCGCTAGCGTCGGCGACGTGCGGCCGCGGAGGAGGAAGAGGAGGATGACGCCATTTTCTTCCATGGCGCGGATACATCCTTCCATGTCGAGTCGGCGTAGTCGCCGTCGAACGAGTTTTCCTCATCCCAAACTCGGGCATAGTCGCATGGCGATTGCGAGATTTTGGGCGAGGATTTTCTTGGCGAAGAATTTTCTTGAAACTTCGCCTTCTTCCCCACAGACGGGCGCGGTATCGGCGATCAAGTCGCCGATCTTCTGAAAATGAGCGAGGAAAATGATGTGGAATATCACGGAATGGAATGAGGTCACTCTTTATTGATATGAGCTGGGTTTTACAAGATGTGGCTAAGTACTACCTGAATTACCTTGAATGGGGAATGTCTAGCAGATGTCGGACTTAGAATATGAGTCTAAGTCGATTATCTAACTTCTAATTCCACCGCTTAGGCTTCGTGTATTCTTGTTGAGCTGTCGTTGTTCTTGTCTTTGTTGGTCTTGGTCTTACGTTACTGTTGTGTTACTTTACGCTTCACCTTTAAATAACTTCGAAGAGGTGGCGATTACTCTGGAGAAGGCGTCCTCGTGGTGAAAGCGTTACGTTTGGTCGGAGCGGTGGAAGCGATTAACAGCGTGCTAACTTCCTTGCGGTTGCTGTGAAGAGCTTAACCGTAGGGTGGTTAATAGTCAATGTCTCGGGGTTGTACCATCGCGTGGAATGGAGCATTATAACATGTGTTCCATTCATCATACGATAAGAAATACCGATTCGGTAATTTTATGGCGGTTATCGGTGGGGATTAGGCACAAAGCCTCATCAGGCAGGTACCCATTAAGTAACCTTTAGAATACTAACGACCGGGAGGTCGTTAGTCTTAGGGGTTCGACCATGAAGACGTATGGTCTTTTATTATGTATTAAAATAATACATAGAGGTTTTAATCCTCGTCGATTTGAAGCTCAAATTGGGCTTAGGGTGACATCGCATTGCTAATAGTGGTGGCTCGGGACCCTAAGGTAAGCTTGAGGCTAACCGACGGTGATGTCCCATGGCGGCGCCATGGGCTTCACTAGCGATTCGGCGTAAACGCTGAAACTACTCAAATTAAAGGATGCTTATGCTCGATAACTCACCTCGATCACGGGAAAGTGTCGATGAAGTCGGGAAGGTCCGTCTGCTGGTGGTCGATCGATGAGCAGAGGCGACGGCGGCAAGCTTCTCGGCGACAATAGTGAAATGGACCACACGGGGCTCGGTGAGGTGGCGATACTCAAACCGGCGCGGAGTGGCGATGGACTCACCGGGCTTGGAGATCTCTGCTTGATTCTTGTGGCGGTAGAGATGGAGATCAAGAAGACTCGTTGGGGAGCTATATATGTATCTTGCACCGTGCGTGATGAGTTAATTATCACGGACGGTTTTCAACTAAAAACGTCTTTGAAGAGGTCATATCACGAGCGGTTCATGTTTAAAACCGTCTGTGAAGAGGTCATATCACAGATGGTTCATGTTTAAAACCGTCTATGATATGACCTCTTCACAAACGATTTTTAGCGCGTAGAATAACACAGATGGTGGGTAAACAAAAACCATCTAAGATTGTGTTTAATACAGACGGTTTAGATGAACCGTCTGTGATCAGGCGTCCAGTATTAGCATTTCTGTAGTAGTGATAAGCAATTAGTTGTGAAATTTATCGGTATTACGTGAATGTAGAACTTGATTATACATACTTACAGTATCTAGCATCGTAGAAGTGAGGCGTCAAGGGCAGTGAGGTTGAATAGGTCGAATAAGTCGTCGAAGCCCACGACGAAGTGGCCCGGCTCGTGTAGGAAATGCTTCTTTGTGTATCTGATGGTGATTCCAGTATCGCACCCCTTCTCTTTGGTCTTCCGCATGTACCAGACATGCAAGGCGGCAACCTATTCGGTAGCGGGCTATCACAGCCGGGGCCAGCGGACTTCGAGGGAGTATTTCGAGTTTGGGAGGTGTCTTAATGTTCTTTGATTTCGATTTGGCCTTAATGACTACGCCGTACACATCTTCCGGTGAGGCGACTCGAGGCCGATACAACAACACGCTTTTCTTGTTTCTTCGGTATCTTCTCCACGGGAACCGATGAGGTGGCATTCTGAAGCGAAGGTTGAGGTGGAGACATCGAGGGTCTGTTGGAGAGGCATGGTGGGTGTCGAGATCACGACCTTTGTAGGGTCGGGGCGATGTCCTTCTTGGGTCCTTTGGATAAAAGTGTACATAGCATCCCCTAGTGTTACGATGTCTTCGTTGAGGCGAATCTCCAGCAGGACGACCATGAAATTATCATGTACCATGTCCACGGACCTTGGCGTAACCCTCGCCCGGTGGGCCCATCTTTGCATTGTCCCTTCTGGTATGGATCGCCATTCCCTTGACCTCAATAGAAATGGACCCAACCGACCTCAATAGAAATGGACCTTGACCTCATTTGGAGCTTGCAGGGCGTCGGCTCCTACAAAATGATACACAATTAGCTAAGGCATCCTATAGGTCTATATTTGGAGCATTCCAGAGATGTACATTACCTTGATGTTGTCGATAGGTAATTGGACATCTTCATGTTCAGAATTTTATGTGGACACTACGCTACTCTGATGTTGAGGAGGACTGGCTCCCAAAATAACGAGGGCAGCTTGTGACTGGTTGAGGAGTTGATTCATTTGATCTTACAATCTTGTTATCTGTCCTTGAAATTTTACAGTAAGCCTCGCATTAATCACATGTACCAACCAGTCCTCGTGCTTAGCCTTGGATCTCTTCCTACTCTTATACGTGTCGGAGTTGTCTGGGAATCCCTCCCTCCAAGGTACATAAACCCCAAGGCCTCACGTGCGATCCGGGTGCTTCTTGTTTCTTAGGGCCGTAGATAGTATATCCTTCTCCTTGACTGCTTCAAAGTAGGGGTGTAAGTGGACGCGGGTTGCCCGCAAGCTCACTTAGCCCGTCCCGCGAAAGACACTAAGCGAACACCCACGGGCTAGTTGAAAAATTAAGTGGCCATTTGCGGACGCCACTATGTGTCCACATACCCGCATAGCCCATGGTGTGCATGGAGATCCCCCGAGCAGCGGCGAGACCAGCTCGGCATCATTCTACTTCGCTCTGTTGCCGCGATTGATCACCCTTGAGCCGGCGAGAGAGCTAAACGAGTCTGTGAGAACAGTAGCGTCCCTGCGATTCGCGCGTGGGCGACTCCGCATGCTTTGGAAACAAGAAGTTGGCGGTCCATTGCCAATAGCCAGAGGTGAGGGCAATGGAGAGCATCGCCTCAAACCATGTATCCATGCGAGAGAAGAGGCACTGAGGCCGTCGGCGGAGTTGTGGGATCGGTACCTTGTGCGGATCGTCGGGGATCTCAAGCTCCGCGGAGAGGCTAGCGAGGCCCGATTAGTGTCGTTTGACCGTGACGAAGACCCATGATTACCATATATCTGAAGCAATCAACACATACTTAATGGTAAGACAAGCACTAGCTCGATCATACACATGATTATTACTAGTTAGTTGTATGTTTAAACTGTCACTAACAATGAGAGGCTGCTAGTTCTGTCATGTCAGGATTATCCGGGTTTGTCCGGGGAGAAGGCGTTGTTGTATGACCACCTCGACTGCTAGAAGCTGTCGCACGAGGCGTGCGTCCAGACGGTGCAGAACGAGCGCCTCTCATTAGTTGTGGGCTAGCGACTGCCGCATCTACCCGCGTAATGTTTGGCGGGTTGTCGCATCTATCCGCGTAATATTCGGCGGCCGGTGCAGGTAAGTGCGGGCTAGCCGCAACTTGTACCACTTGCACCCTGACTTCAAAGGAGCCTTAGGAAGATTCGGTAGTCAATGCTTGCTGCAAGAGGCCATCATGCTATTATAGACACTATGAAGTTATCGACTTATTAACAACTAGGTAGTTTGACATATTTACCAGACGTTGGGACACTTCCTTGTCGGCGGGTTTGTGAAAGAGATCTGCTTAGAAGCGTGGTGATGCCCTCGCTCTTAACCATTTTGAGGCGCTTCGTCATGATCGACAAATGGCGGGTTGCGTTCTCGTCCTCCACCGTCCATTGCACGGTTTTACCTGTGTACCCAGCGGTGCCGAGTTTGTGGGGGTGAGTGTTTTGTGCCTAGAGAGCCTTGTGCACCACACTTTGCTCCTGAAATTCGGTCGTCATCATCATCCGCACAAAGGCGTCCCATATATCTTGTGACAAGAATTTATACTCCGTGAAGGGCGTCTGACCCGTGTTCACGTACTTCATGACAAGCATTCTCTTGAAGGTCCTCCACGCGTGTCCCATCGCAAGCAACGCTGCTTCACGTTCCGCGTGCTGGTGCTCTGCAGGATAGTGAGCGAGCTTGAAATATCAGTCCACAGTTGGCCTCTCTCTACGTCTGTCAGAGACTTCCAGCTTGGTGTGGTGATGGAGACCCGTTCCCTTCCAAGTATCCCGCAGATAGTCCGGAATCTCGCCGCTGCTTTCTTGGGACTCAGAGGGACCCCAACGGCACTAACCTCCATGATGGTCATTCGGCCCGCAGGCAATTTCGATATTCCTCTGCCATCTCGCTTACATACCACTTTCCTCGGAGATCCAGACGCATTCAGCGACGTCGATGATAGCGGCGAAGACGCAGTCGGGGGCGCCATCTAAACTTACTTGCTATCTATATAAGTTACATACGCAATGAGCTAAAATTTTAGAATTCAAAATGTCACATCCTCAAATTAATAAAGAGGTTTACCTTGCATCTCATGAGCATGCATCATTATTTTCAAGTATTGCATTAGATATTGCACATAGAAAATCTTGTGCAAGTCTTGAACCCACACTTATAGAAGTGAACTACAAAAGAAATCTGAAACTAATGCTACTGAAGTTCCTCTAAAAATAATTTATTCAAATACTACATTAATTGTTAAGAATTGAAAAAAATTTCCCAAATTTTTGGGGTTAGTTCCAAACCCTAGAAATTCCAAGTCAATCCAATGACCTATTTCAGTTGTGGATTTATTTTTTTACAAAATATTTTGGGAACAGTAAGGTTTAATAATTTTTAGAGACACTAGACCTTCCCAGGAACCCCTCTAATTTATTTCAGATTTTTAGAAATTGTTTTTCTATTTTTAGAGGCCTAGTCAAAGTAGCAGTTTAGTTTTCAAACTCAATCAATTGAGTTTAACTAGAACCTTTAAGGACCGTCCGATCTTAATCCTGTGGCTCGTACGCGTGGTCCGATCTGCACCAGCCCAGCCCAAAAACAACTAGGGCCATTATGGACCATCCGATGGAAAAGCAACGCCTCAGATCAGATGGGCCGTTCGGATCATCCGAACGCACCACGCATGTGGATCGTCCAATACATAATCAACGACTCAGATCTAGTGGGCCGTTTGGACCGTCCGAATGCGCCACGATTATGGATCGTTGGATTTTTATCTAACGGCTCACGAAAGGGGTTCAGGCGTTACGCGCGAGACCACGCCGCTTTGAATCACTGACACGGTGGGCCCACGCTGTCAGTGCCTTCTTCAACCTCCCATCACCTCACTTAGAGCTTCAACGCCACGCGGCCGCGAGTTCCCGCGTTGCTCCATCACCGCCGTGACCGCACCGCCCATGGCAACCAACCCTAGAGCTTCTCTGTTTAACGCCGCCTCCACTCCGTCCCTTTTTTGAGCTTAAGTAGTCTTGGAACCCTAGTTTCAACTCACTTTTCCTCTCGGTGGCTGAGGAAAGGGGCGCTTGTTTTCGTTCTCTACTCTGGTAAGTTCCAACCGGGTGGTTTCCCTCGACTTTACACTCAATACCATCTCCATTTTTGCTAAACTCAGCTCCTGTGGTTGTTTGTAGCTTCCAATCCACTTTGGTGCCATTGAGGTTGTCCAGAGCACGCTCTCATAGACATCACCATGTCAACTTCACTTCCAGTGAGTATTATCCTAAATCTTTCGCGTCATCTCGTGTCATTTAACATGAGATTGAAAACCCCTAAGTTAATTTGGATAATGCACGACAGGATTGAGGTGAATTGAAGCTTGGACCATTTTTCGGCCGTATAAGCAACTTTTCATCTCCCACTTGTTTCGGTAAGCCATTGTCCGATTATTTGTTCCTATAGCTTGCTCATAAGGTCTTTAAACTTTTCCAAGCATTCACTGATCTTGGATTTGCTCAGGACCTTCTCTACACTTTGAGCCGCATCGTCATCGTTGTCTTCTCCGGCACCGTCGCTGTTCAACTCACTCCAAGCTTCCCCAAACTTCCTCGTTGCTCAAGTAGCTCTCTAATAGTCTTTAGAAGCTTGGGCACTCGCTTATCTGGACTGCTGCGAAGCTTTATCGCATTTTGCATGTTTGCCGTGTTGCATGCCATTGCTCAACTCCGTCTAGCCGCTGGTGAGGGCCATCTCAGAGGGTGTAATCACTCCCATTAGATGCATAACACCATTGCGCAAGTATCCATGACTTTAGCTCTCGCTCTGGTAGCGCCAGAAGGCCATGAAAGCCCATGGTGAAGCACGCGGGACAAACACCCGTTGTCGTACACGGACAGGCACTGTAGTAAAATGATTAGGAGTTAAGTAGCATTTAATGGCTGTCTTAACCGCGCTAATTTCCCACTTACATGTGGACACATGCCACTTAAGCCCCGCACCCTTTTCATGCGGTCAGCCCAAACACAACTATCATTAATTTGGACCTTTGGATGCATAATCAACAATCCAGATTCAGTGGGCCGTTAGGACCATTCGAACGTGCCATGAATATGGATCGTCCGATGCAAAATCAATGGACCAGATCAATTGGGCCGTTCGGACCGTCCGAACGCGCCATGATTATGGACCGTGTGATGCGAAAGGAATGGTTAGGATTAATTGGGCCGTTCGGACCGTCCGAATGCACCACAATTGTAGATCGTTGGATCTCAATCCAACGGTCTACGAGCATGGTCCGAACGTTCACGCGCGCACACGCATCGAAGTGTTTCGCTGACAAAGCGGACCCACTTGTTAGCGCACATTTGACTTAGTAAATAGTTTGGGAATGATCTTGTCTTTGGGTCCTGCGATCGATGATTACAGACTAAGCGCGATCCTCGATCTGAAAAGGGTAAATACTTTAGAAAATCCAAAAGATATTAATTTGCACACTGAAAATGTGAATAACTTTAAAAACACATAACTAATTCTCCTCAACTCCAAAATGGATGAAACCGATTATGATAATTTTCATTTTAAATGAACTTTATTATGAAATTGGTTTCAAACATTTCTCTGTAGCAAAAAAATATTATTTTGGAGAGTGATCCATAAACCTATTATTATTTTAATAGGAAAAGGCTATTAACTTGGAAAATGCATAACTAATCCTTGAAAACTCCAAATGAGTTAAACCTAAATGTTTTGGACTTATAAAAATATTCCCTAATTATCTATATAATCCTTGTATTCCCTACTATTCTGCAAATTTTTATCAAATAATTAAATTACTTGAATTTAAACCTATTGAAATCTGATTTTCAAATAGCCATAACTCTCACACACTAACTCCAATTGGGATAAATCTTTCACCTATTTTCATCTAAAATCATGTACTAGCCACTGTGGAAAAATTATTTGAACTTTATTTTTGCATCATATTTGATCCCAGTTTTGTTAAGTTAGTGTAATGATAATTGCTTGCATGCTTATTTTGCTATGTTGCTATTTTTGTGATGTGTAGTTAGCTATATCCTAAATCATGAGGTTATCCTTGAATTATTCTAGTACCACATACTTAAGTTAGGATGTGTGAATTATGTTGTTCGAGTTTGCTTAGCCATGCAAGTCTAGAACGGTAGTTTGATTGTCGGGGTTAACCCAACAATTTTGGGAAAACATACACCTTCTTATACTCTTTTTGATCCAGATCTTCGCATCTGTTTTCTAAATTAATGTTTGTCATTTTAAATGAGTTTTGGGGTCTGGACAAGTGTTGGCTAGTGATGGTGCCTTCGTGCACAAGAATTGGGTATGTGGATGTCTTGTCCGGACCATTAAGGACCGAACTTTAGTAGCGTCGTTGATTCAAGTACATTCATGCTACCACCACGGGATATGGGTCTTGTCACGGTTAAGTAGGGGAAGGTTTTATTGTGTTAAGTCTCATGGTGGTGTAAGGACATAGCGACCGTGAAATCCTATGTTCCTTAGGAGTCGATGTAATTTTTCTATAGAGTGCAAGAGACGCACCACTTTTCTTTATGTACATTACATCGGTATTTCCAATACAACTTGTGAGGCCCCTAGCAAGTGCTACCGGACGCTTGTACTAGGAAAGGAACCATCTCACATGGGGGACTTAGCTCAATAGGGTCTTCTTGCTGAAAATGACCGTATCTCGATTCTCCCGGCCGACACACCAAAGGAAGTGTGTTCAATCCGGTGGCTTACGGGCTAATAGAGTCGTGTGGGTAAAGTAGTACACCTCTACAGAGATAAATCTATTTAAATAGCCGTGTCCACGGTTATGGACAACCGCTTGAGTTCGGGAGTTACTATTGTTAGACTATGTATTTAAATTGTGGGCATTATTGGTATTCGACATGAATGAGATGTTCATGCAATTTGATGTATCAAAGTGGGTTACCACTTTGCTATTTGTTTGATTCTTTTGTTATTCAATTTATCACTTATTCACATGCTTTACTTCTACTTCAAATTTGTTTACAAAATGGCAATTGACAAACTAGTATGTGTAAGTTGTTAAAAATTGTTGCGTCTTTCGCAAAACGAAGCCAATATGAGCCATCCTTTGGAACAACCTCTATGCATAACTAATTTTTATTTGAGTAAGACTTGCGAGTACAACTTTGTACTCAATCCGGTTGTTGCAATTTTAGGTGAGGAAGACTGTGAGCCCGATGAGCTCGTTAGCGCCGATTTAGGCGACGCTAACTAGTAGTGCTATTATTTAACTCTCAGTCAGTTGCCGAAGGGTATTGGGCATACCATGCTGGACATTTTGGTTTATTTACTTGCTTCCGTTGTCACTTTATGTTCTCTTTTGATTCTGGTCGACCGTGCCAATTGTAATAGTCGTAGACTTGAACTATTATGTGTATGTCTTTTGGACCTATGAATGTATGATTGTTGTATGGATGTGATCAATGCTATATGCGAGTTTGGGGCATGTTGGTCGTTGATCTTGGGAGCCAACATGATCTCATGCTCGCCATTCCATGGATTCCGATTTAACTCGCTAAGTGCAGTGCTTGGAAGGTCAGGGAACCGGCTATCATGTAGCGCTCGCAGTGGTGCAGCACACATGATCGTCGGGGCTCTACTCTTTGGGCAAGCCTCTCTCTTAGATGGAGTTAAGCCGGAATCCATTCACGTGTGGAGCCCTGAGTTACATCCTTAAGGCCGGGTATGCCTCGGTCTTACGGGAGTAGCCCCGGGGGCTCCCACACAAAACGCTGAGAGTTTAAATAAAATGGATTGCAAGTTAATATCCACTAGGTATTTTCTAAGATACAGAAAAAATAGAAGTTACCCAAACAACGGAAGATCATCAATACAAAATGATCACAGAATTGAACACTTCAATCTATAAGCTAACAAAACACTAATAAACTCAAAGTAATTCTTCTAAGTCATCTAAAGAGAATAATATGCTTAACACATTCATCAAGAGATAAATGTCAATATCTCTTCACTAATTGAATATGACAACTCCAGAACAGACTTTGAGCTCAAATTAACATAATGTCTATGCAAATATACAGAGATAAATCACAAATTTTTCAGCACAAAGCCTCTCAGAAAAACTAAATATAATAGAGCAAATGTATCATAGAAGATTAACAAGATCACATGATAAAATATCAAACTTCATCTAGTCCGAACTGGACTACAGTGAGCAACAAAGATGCTAGATCAAACTAACACTACAAAGCGATTAAATTTGGCTCAAGTCTGTTTTCAATTATCACTTCAATTTCAGATTTTGACAATCATCATCGAGCTATCCAACAGAACCCACTAAAATCTCTTTGCAATATATTTCCCAGTGCTAGTCACAAAAATCAACTCAATCACAGATCAAAGCCATTCGCCGCGTCTTCGATCAAAAACAGAAACTCAAACCCAAACACAAATGATTTGAGTGAATTTATAATTGCTCTCAGAAGTAGAGTTGTAGAAGCATTTAATCTCTGCCTCCTCAAAACTTAGTCGATACTCTTCATTAAATGATCACGACAAAAGTTTCAATCTTGAGCTCTAAACAAACTTTACTAAACTGTCAATATAACCCAACTGATAAAGACCACAAAAAGAACTTCCAGTTTAAACAGTAGATCAAAAAATCACAAATTGAACTCTATACAACTAACAAAAAAAAATGATCACTCTCTGTATCAACCGATCACAAATACACAAGATTAGGAATAAAGCCAAATAGGCTGACAGAGTAATCAAACTGTAATGCAAGAGATCAATGGAATCGTGATTCAAAATAAATATATAAAACTGGAAGTAACAGAATAACAATTTGGTCTAACAACAAGACAAGTAAATCACTAGAGCTCAAGTCTGAACTAATTGACTTGATCAATTTCAGTATATGACTAATTACATCACAGAGCAAGTTTCAGTATATGACTAATTACATCACAGAGCAAGTCAATTGAAGCCCACTGACATCACTTCGCATAATATCTCAATACGAATTCCAATTCAAGATATGAATCGGAACAAAGTGGTGCACAAATAATTAATAGGAATACTCACCGAGTGAAGGCAATTGAAGCCAACAAGAAGAACCGGTGTGGAGGAGGAGGCCGAGCGGCGTGGCTCCAGCATGGAGGAGGACTTCGGCGTGGAGGAGGAGGCCGAGCGGCGTGGCTCCGGCGTGGAGGAGGAGGCCGAGCGGCTTGGCTCTGGCGTGGAGGAGGACTTCGATGTGGAGGAGGAGGCCAAGCGGCGTGGATCTGACGTGGAGGAGGAGGCTTCGGGCGATAGCGGCGGCGCTCTAGTGGGGAGGGTAACAAGCGAGAGTGGCTCTGGGTAGTCGAACGGGCGAGTGACGAGAATAAAGGCGCAAACCCTAGTGGTTTCCTACTAATAAAGGGATATCACAGACAGTTCTAGTATGGAACCGTCTGTGATAAGTAATCATAGACGGTTCCATAATAAAACCGTATGTGATATGCTACTATGTGATAGTTCATTATATAGCTACTATATTTTTCGGCTAGCGCAGGGCCAAATTAAAAAAAAATCCATAACACATTAACACATGACAATTCCATATTGACATCAAAATAAGAGATTACAAGTCACATTGATAGCAAAATAATAACCAAGAGTAGAAAACACAGATCATGTCTTATGTTATGGAATAAATTACAATAGAATAAATTCTTAATTAAAATATAGCCCTTCATAATGATAAACACGCATATAGCTAGTTTCCTCCTTTGGGTTCTTCCTCGAGCCTAATGCCATCTCGACGAAAGGAGACAACTCATCAAATTGATTGTGCTATTCCTCATCACGACATTCTCAACTCAAGCCAGTCCTTCTTTTCCATGAAGAACTACGTGGCGGTTCTTATTTGCCAGGCCCGTTACATAAAAAACTTGAACAACTTGCTTAACGAGTACGAATGGTTCGTCCTTGTATTTGACACGTTTGAGATCCACAGTAGTGACGCCGTACTTGTCGACATTCACACCCTGCAGAAGTTTAACCCAATGGTATCGAAACAGGGGGATCTTGAAAAGTACATAGTCGAGCTCCCAAATCTCCTCTACAAACCCATAGTAGGAGTTCAACCCACGTGGCCCGGCGATATTGAACTGCTTGTGAAACACATCTATCACGGACACATTTGTTTTGGGCTATGCTCTTCCTATCTGAGTATGTCATATAAAATGTGTACCCATTTATGTCGTATCCTTGCCATGTCACAATTGTAAATTTTGGCCCTTTTGCCAACCATAGCGATATCATCACTTGATGACCTCCAAGTGAATCGAACCTTTAACCATTCGTTGAGCGGCGGTTGTGCTCTCTCGTGATCCAAACCTCCGGCCAGTGCGGATTACATTAGCGTACCATGTCTTTGTGCTCGTCGATGTGCGGGGACACTTGGGTCATGTGTTGCAAGACCGTGAAATGGGCTTGAGCGTACGTATCCAGATCGAGAGTGATTGCTTTCCTTCCGGTGGTCCCAATACCCTCCAATCTCCCCTCATGATGAGATAGAGGCATACCTATCCGTTCCACCTGAGCCATGTAGTCGATGTAGAACTCAATGACCTCTTCGGTTGCATAACCTCGATGATGCTGCCCTCCGGTTGAGATCAATTCCGTATATAGGACTTGATAAATTCCCATGTACCTCTTGAACAGGTACATATGACGTAGGAACACAGGGCCGTATATCTTTATCTCTTTCACAAGGTGAACAATGAGATGGACCATGATATTGAAAAATAACGGAGGGAAATAGATCTCAAGATGACATAGAGTCGTCACCAACTCGCCCTGCAGAGCATCTAGTCCTTCAGGATCGATGACCTTTTGAGTAATTGAGTTAAAGAAATAACACAACCTCAAGATTATAACTCGGACCTTGTTCGGCAAGATACTCCTAATTGCAACAGGAAGAATTTGTTTCATCAACACATGACAATCATGAGACTTTATACTAATTAATTTTAAATCTTCTATAGAAACAAGTTTCTTAATGCTGGCGAAGTAATCGGATGGAACTTTCACACCATGCAAGCTCTAGCACAGTTCATTTCTCTCGGCCTTGGATAGAGTGTAGCAAAATTTGGGGAAAATACGTTAAATCCTTTATCGGTCTCTTTGGTGCTAGCTTGGTCCTTATGTTCATATCAACCAAGTCACGCCGATGCGTTAACACCATCCTTTGTTTTGCGCTAATATTGATGAGAGACTAATCAAGCTATCACATACATTCTTCTCCATGTGCATGGCGTCGTCTGATGGCAAACTTCTAAGTGCTCCCAATAAAGCAAGTCCCAAAAAATGGCGGCTTCTTCGGATGTTCTTCGGCGGGTCCTTAATTTACGTCCTTCCTAAGCACAACATCGATATCCTTAAACATATCATAGACCTCTTTCTCTCTAAAAGCCCTTGGAGCTGAACCATCCTCTTTATTTCCGTCGAATTGTTTCTTCATTTTGCGGTATGGGTGAATCCTAGGAAGGAATCTTCGGTGATGCATATACGCAGTTTCTTGAATTGTTGACCATACATTCTCGATACCATCTAAGCAGTCTTGAAACGAACTTTGGCTTCTTTTGTCTTGAACCCGACATGTTGCCAAGGGCGAAAAATCATTGATGGTGCGAGAACAACATGGGCGTAAAGTGAAGTTCTCTCGTTTGTACGCGTCCCATACTTGTACCCCTTCATTCCACAATGTTACAAGATCTTCTAGCAATGGTGCTAGGTACACATCAATATCGTTCCCAGGTTGCTTTGGCCCTTAGATAAGTAGTGACATCAAAATATACTTCTGCTTCATACACAACCAAGGAGGAAGGTTGTACATACATAGATTCACGGGCCAGGTGATGTATCGGCTGCTCATGTTACCGAAAGGATTCATTCCATCTGTACTCAACCCTAACTTTATGTTCCTCGATTCCGCACCGAACTCTTCGAATCTTCGTTCGAAGTTTCTCCACTGGACAGAATCAGCAGAGTGTCTTAGCTTTCCATCTTTCTTATGCTCCTCCGAGTGCCAACGCAGCAATCTTGCCTCTTTTCGGTTCGCAAATAAATGCTTCAAATGTGGGATTACAGGCAGATACCACAACATCTTAGCAGGAGGTTCTTGCTTCACCTTAGCAGTATTCTTACACTTGTATCGGGATGCTTTGCACATGGGACATACATGCATGTCTGCATACTCTTTACGGTAGAGAATAAAATCGTTCGGACATGCATGTATTCTTTCAACTTCTGTTCCCAATAGACAAAGAACCTTCTTGGCTTGGTAGGTGGTGCTAGGCAATACATTTTCCTCCGGAAGGATGTTCGCTAGGAGACCTAACAACATCGTGAAACTCTTGTTGGACCAACCATTGCTTGCCTTCAATTTTAGCAGTTCAAGCACGGATGACAACCTTGTGTATTCTGGCTTGCAGCCAGGGAACAAAGGTTTCCCCGAGTCCTCCATTAAGCCCTCAAATTTACCAAACTATCTCTCACTGTAGTTCCCTTCTGCATCATGTAGCATCTGATCTAGATTGTCATCGTGCGACTTATCCTCATCAAAAGCACAATCCATATCCGGCATATCGTTGACTTTCTCGGCGATATTGTTATTATTAACTTCCTGTATAATCTGCTCTTCACGGTGACTGGTCCAACATGTATACCCTTTTTTGAAACACCTTCGAATCAAGTGCGCTTCGATCTACGCTGGGTTGTTAAACATCTTCATATTACCACAATAAATGCATGGACAATACATATATTTTATCCCATTTTTCAACATATCCTGCTCGGCGGCTCTTCTAAAAGCAAACACGTCATTAATGTACTCTTCATTCACACGGTTCTCACCGTACATCCAGTTTTGGTGCATCTACGCTACGCACGTAACAAATTAGTGTTAAATTAGTTTAATAAACCGCAAATACTCTTCCTATTGACCAAACATACTAAAATTGATTATTGATTAACCTAGAGTAAATATAAAGGGTTACAGATCGTCACTCTCAGAGCCCACGATGAAAATCCCAAATATCCCGCGAGATCCTTCTCCCATTCTTCCTCCTCTCCTTCCACTCCCTTCCTCCTCTCTTTAGCTTCCTCTTTTTCTTCCTCTCTTTAGCTTCCTCTTTTTCTTCTCCTCCCTGCCTCCTTCCTTCTCTCTAAGGTGGCGCAATAGGGGAGGAGGCAGCAGGGGTGGTGTAACATCCCCAAATTAATAAATGATAATTAGTATGCATCTCATTAACATGCACAGTGTTTTTGAATATTTTACATCATTTATTGCACTTGGGTTGTGTTTCAAATGTATAAAAATGAGGAGAATTTAAAACTTTTGAACATGCATTGGTTTTTGGAGCATTTGCATAATTTGTTGCTTTTGAGAATTTTGAAAACAAAGAAAACATACAACTCAAATTTAAATTCCAAAAGAAAGCAAGAATAAAAACTTATGAACATCATCTAAAAATAATTTATTCAAATAATATAATAATTATCATGGATAAATATAATTTTTCCCAAATTTTTGGGAATAGTTTTAACCTTGAAAATTCAAACTCAATCCAAAGACCTATTCTAAGTTTGAATTTAAATTATATAAATTAAATCTTGAACAGTAGGTTTTCAAATTTTATTTGGAAACTAGGTTGTCCCAACAAGCCCCTGATTTATTTCAAAATTTTAAGAAATTTATTTCTATTTTTGGAGCCTCGGTCAAACTTGCTTGCTAATTGGTCAAAGTGATTTGGAAATTCAAACCCTTGCCTTTGTTGATCCGTGAGCCTAACCCCTCAGCAGTTCGACCTAACCCCTTAGCACCTTGGGACCCTAACCAAGCTGAGCCACCACTATTTGGCCAGACCAGTGCATGCCTCGACCCAGACCCATCTCCATCTGACTTGGCCGCACCAACTTGCACCCAACCTTCGCGCTCATCGGCGGGTGGGCTAACTGTAGCGTGAGCCCGTCTTGTTGCTCGGGCCAGCTCGCGCTCAGACGCTGAGCTCCACATGGCCGCTCTTCTCTGTGCTCGCCAAGGTCGCCCCGGTTGGAGCAGCCTGGTTTTCTACTTGGCAGCGCATCTCGCCGGCGCCCTCCGCGTTTGCCTCGTCTTGTCATCTTTGTGCATGCTCGCCATGCCGCCCTCGGCCCATGTCGCTTCCACCTTGCACGCTCCACCCGCTTCGCCTATGAGGGCCGCCTTGGCTGCCTTGCCTTCTGCTAGCCTCACGACCTCCATCTCCTTCCCCACCAAAGTCTAGGAGCCCAGGAGCTCGGGGCCCATTCATGGTGGCAAGTGCTGGCTGCCCGGGCCTCAAGCTTCCATTGCTCGCGAGTTCAACCACCCACAACCCCGTCACGGCGCGCCATGCAACTCTAGGAGTCGAACCCCTTCATCAATTTGGGGATTCGTCCACCAAGGAGCCGCGTGCATCCTTCTTCTCCAATTTCGGCCAACATCACCTCCACCGCTGCCATTTCTTCTCCGGCGAACCCCTCTTCAATTCCTCCCTCCATGAGCATCCCCTAGACTCCCTCTCCCTCACCCGATCACTCACTTGCTCTCCCGTTCTCCCCAGGTCGCCGCCACCGTTGGAGCTCCCGCGCCGCTTAGTGTCACCGTCACCGGCTCACCTCGGCAACACTTCGACCTCGGCGACCACCCCGGTGAGACCCACTGACCTCCCTAGTGCTCATGCTCTCCCTATTTTGGTCGCTACTGCATCCCACGCCGTCGCCCTTTTTTTCTCCTCCAAGACTAACCGCCACAAGGTTTGTGCCCGCCGCTCGGTGCATCTCCGCAGGCCAAGAACTCCCCTAGCTCCCTTGGGCCTTTGTGAATCCATTTTGGCCACTTCAATCCGTCGCCATCATCTCCAACCATGGCGATAAATTGCAGCCCCATTTGGCAGAGAGCCCTAGCACATTACATTCCTTGGGACCACGACCACAATTTCACCTCTGTGAGACAACGGTAGTGGAGCACTGGTTGCAAAACATTTTGGTTGCTACTAGCTAAACTTGTGAATGCCATTTAGGTCTCTAGATGATTTAGCAAGTTTAGAGTTTAAGATTGTATCTGATTTTCACTTGAGTTCAAAGGATCTTGTGGTGCATTGTTTGAATAGAAGTGGTCTAATGAAGTTGTATTAGTCTAATAACAGTACTAAGTAGAGTTTAATTCAATTAGTTAGTTGCATTTACCTAACAGAAAATAGCCAAATCTGAATTTTGTTAACTGAAGGAAGTTTGTCTATTGTCGATGTTTTACCCGAAAAGTCGATAATGCTCAGATTTATCTTTGGACTAGTGACTTTCTACAAGTACTTAGAAAACTATTGATTCAATTAGCTCTCAAGCTAACGGTAGCAATCGGTCTAACAACCAAGTATTGTTATTCCAAACAAACAGCGAGTTTATAGCTTTTTGTTTAAAAAGTCTAAACAATTTTGTTGTTATAGGTTGTCTGTACAGTAAGGAAAAATTAAAGCTATTTGGACTTAACAGTAAGTAAATGATTGTTGGATTTAGTGGCCATTAGAGTCAGTGGGCAAATATCTAACAGCAGCTAGTAAATTGAATACATATATGAAAAAGTGATTTAATGAGGAAAGTAGTTGTCAACAGTGAAGTCCAGAACCTAATTTTGGTTAACAACTCTTAGTAGGAGAAGAACATATAAGAGGATTGATTTTGACTGTATGATCATCGTAGATGTGTACATAGAATGCCTAGAAAGAGTGTTTGCGAGTACTAGGTCAGCCCCAGTAAGAGAAGGAGAACATGATTTATAAAATTCCGAAACGAATTATTGTTGCACTAAAAATTATTTTAACTTCAAAAATGCATAAGTATTCCTCTGTAACTCCAATTTGAGTAAACTCAATTTTGTTGGAATCCTTTGTTAGTGTAGTTTATTGTAGAATAGGTTGTGGGCATGATACTGTTGCTAAAAATCTTATTTTACATATAACTTGTGCACTACTTTAATACCTTTGAAAAATCATAGAAAATTCATTTTAGCTCCAAATGAGGTGAATCAAATTCCATTGTTCATCTCATGTGGTGCTCTGTCTTCCATAAAAATTTCAAGTGCCCCACTACTCTGGAAATTTTCACCAAACTAATTATTTTCGGATGAACAGTGACAGATTTCAATTTATATGAATTTTCCAGAAAACTGATCTTCTAACTGCCAACACTTTTACATAGAACATCCAAATCAATTGATTCTTGTTGCTAAATTCACCTAAAATCATGCTCTACCTTCTGTGAATTTTTCATGATTTTTGGATGACTTTCAATTTTTGGGTCTTTTCGGTATTATTCGTTCTTATTGTGCTTTCGGTTCTTTCGCTAGGTTCTAACGAAACTATTGATTGCGCGAGTGATCCTCTGCAGCAAGACAGTGAGCTACAGCAAGGTAAGCAGTTTGATCATAAATGTCCCATTACTTTCAAGTCTAATACTTTGTTTTCAATTGTATGTATGTGCATGCTTTTGTGTCAAAGTAATTTTCCCGATTAGAGGTAGCTATTCCTATTGCATGGTTGCCCTTAAATTGTCATCCCCTGCCACAAAACATAAGTTATTAATATCGCTGGTGAATTAGAGCCCGGTGATTTAATTATGCTCTTTTATTGTCTTTGCGGTGTCATGCTTAGAAATGCTTAGCTATCGGTAGAATTGGGCGGTTATCGACTCAGTCGATAACCTTGATCACACAAAATTATTATTATCATTATGCTCAGCACCTTGTGCTTTGTTACTTTGTAAAGTCAAGAACTAAAAACTGAAAATAAAATTGTTTCATGACTTGGGCACAATGGATGTTGGTATGATCTGTTGGGTGTGAATGGAATGGTGCCTAAGTCCCCAAGGACTGAGTTATTTGTGTCACTAAGCCAAGCGCTTTTGTGTGCTAACCACATGAGAGGGATATAGGACCTCTCTTGACTTAGTACTTTGGCGTGTGTTAGCTTCGGGTCGCATGGTGGATGTGTGCGTTGTGTTGAAAAAGAAACTTGTATGTGTTTGGGTGAGTAGTGGTGGAGGTTATCCGCTGCAAGGAGCATCATCCTTTATAAGGAGATGAGCATCTTTGATGACTCCGCATCAACATATGGGGCTTCCTCCCATATGGGCGACTCGTAGTTAATGCACAATATTGGAAACGTCTCGTAGGACTTAGCTCTGTAGGCATACCAAAGGAAGTGTGCTTTATCGCGTGGCATTAAGGAGGCGGTCGGCATGTGGGTACATTGGTACACCCTACGAGGGTTCAAACTATTGAATAGCCTCGTCTAGGTTATGGACATGCTTGGTAGGTCGTGCAAGAACTAGACTACAACATTTAATTAAAACTTGATGTGGGTGGTATGAATGGGGAATTCATGCTATTGTTGTGGTGACTATTTGGTTAGTCACTTCTAGGTTATTCTTTATTACTTATCTATTATTACATTTGTTATTTCAATCATTAAAATCAGTTTGTCAAATTGCTTTAAATCTATTACATTATTGCAAATGAAAACTTGTTTTATGCTAAATTTAAGTCTAGAGCCTCCTCCACTTAAATAAAGCTTGTATGTAGCTAATTATAGGTGCTGTTATTCTACGTCGGTCTTGCGAGTACATTTTGTACTCATTTGCTATCTTAAATGTAATTGTTGTAGAGGAAGAAGTGATCCCCAAGGATCCACTTTTGTGAAACTTTGCGGTGGGTTCGACGACTAACTTGGCGTTTCGGTTGGTTGCCTTGTGGGTTTAAGGCACACTAATTGTCTTTTATTTATCGCCATCTTATGGCTTACTATTTCATTGCTACTTTGGATTATTTTCTTGTCATTTGGCCGGTCGGCCCCTTTTGTAATAATTTTATATTGTATGTCTTTTGGATTGCTTAGTTGTATCTTTGGATTCTATGTGTTGAATGGAATTGATGCATAATTTTTGTATGGGGTATGTGTCTTTGCACTAGGAAGTACACATCATAAAATAAATGATATTTGATTTGTAATGCTTGAATCATCTTAATGGTTAAGTATTACAAGTTAAATACCGGGTTCTCACGGTGGCGGCTCAAACGAGAAGGGGATGGGCGCTAGAAGCGGGGGATCTATCGGAGACGACAGGGTATTTAATGGTGCATATCACGAGACGGTTCTTGTCGGTGTTTTAGGACCGAACTTACGTAAAGATTGTTTGATTCGGGGTTCCTCTAGGCTCAAAATCACACGAGATGGAACACAGAATTTTATACTGAGTTAAGGCCTTCTCTGGGAGAATAACAACCCTACTCTGTGTGTATGTATTGAGTATCTTTGGATTACAAGATCAAGCCGAAAACTAGAGTATTGTGCTTCTCGAGTCGGGCTCCCCATTGCTCGATGATCCTTGCCTTTTATCTGGTCCCGAATGTACGTCGTTGGACCTCTACTAAAGGTCACTTAATCATCGAGATCGTGGCGCCGTTCTTTGGAGGTTCTTGCGGATAGTTAAACGTTCCCACATCACCGGGCAATTATCATCATAAAGGGAATTAACATCTATCGGGACCCAACATATGCAATGCGGACCCTCTGTGTATAATGCACTAGTCAAGATCACGCTAGTGCACAGTGTCAACACGGTGAATATCGATCCACTGGCGATTAATAACATAGCGAGTAGTTTGATAACAAATAGTTGTTTTGACCTTATGGTCGAGTTTACAATTATTAAGCCATGCGAGGCTAGCAAGAAATAAAATAGCGGTGAACGCTTGAAACTTGGCGGAATCCCATCAATTCACCACGAAAGTGGTGGGATCAAGACCCTCTGATCAAGCACCTTTGATGAACTCCTCCTCGGCGGTGAAGACTCCTCCTTTTACATTGCATGTTTTACAACAAGCATGAGTACACACCGTACTACGCAAGTCATACCACGAAATGCAATTATAGATGCAGCTTATTCCAAAGGAATGGCTTCGTAGTTCTTTTAGCGTAAATCAACATTTGCAATTTAAATGCAAGTAATAGATTGAAAGCATAATTCAAAATAAATAGACAATAATAATTTGACAGTTTTAGTTCACAAAGACACATAGCCTAAACAAGTTATTCACATAGCCATATGACTTAGGTCACACAGCTCCCATCCCAAGGTTTTATGAAAATCTACCCCTCATGTGAAATCCCCGAGCATGTCCATGATCGCGGACGCGGCTATTCGAATAGATTGATTAACACTCTGCAGAGTTTGTACACTTTACCCACATGATACAACTAGTGTAGCTAGCACTAGCCGTAACAAAACAGTTCAGAAACTTCATCTCAACATTGACACTCCCAGTGTGCTTACAAACCGCTAGACAACCCCACATAGGAAGTCAGTCCGACACACACCGTTGGACAGGGACACGGCGAACCGCCCCGTGATGTGACTACCTGGTAGCACACCTCCACCCATGCACACAGCCTAACCTACTACCTGAGTAATCAATGTCAAGACTCCATAACTTACTAAGTTAGGCCCGTCCCATACCAGGCATGTGGTTGTACGAGAGGCTCAGTTCAATGGCGCACAAAGTTAAATCCTTAATTGACCAAGGCAAGACTTCCAAATAAACTACAAATCCCTATGCACACAGGTTATTAAGCCCACGCACATAGCTCCACCAAAATATCACACAGCCCACTTGCCTCCGTCTAAATCCTTTCCCACCCTATTGGTTAAGTGCAACATATGCCATCAACGAGTAATAGCACATAGCGCACACAATTTCTATCACATAGTTCCATAGTCACTTAGTCAGGTTTATATTTGCAACTACATGAGATGATGACTCGTAGCATGGCTAAACAAACTAATCGCATCTAACTAACCCACGTTGGTAATACCATAGCACCAACTAAATAAACCAAACTAGGGTGACAAAAGATTATGGCATACAATTAGACAAGAAGGTCATAACAGATTGGACATTAACTAATCCCAAAAGCATTGAAATAAATAATTAAAGTAAATGCCATACTTTGAATCAATATAACTTTTGAAAACTGGGTTCAATATGATCAAAGGTATAACTTGCCTTGGAATAGGTCTAAGTACTGATCTTGCTCTTGAGGTGCTCCTTCTTCTTCAAACCTTCCCGAAGTATCGACGTCTACTCGCAAACCAAACAAGCAAACAAAACAAATAAATAACAAAGGCAAAACAAACTCCAAAAATTAAATAAAAATCTTAGATAGGTATATCTTGAATTTATATGAATTTAGAAATTTGAATGGGCTCAATCGGAGTTCGGATGCAAAAGATATGAGCTTGGGAAGTTGGAAATCTAAAAAAACCCTAAAACTGATTATTCCGAATTTCTGAATTATTTCTTAAAAGAAAAATCAGATTATTGCGCAACGATGACATCAGTGCTCGGAATTAAAGAATTTAAAAAGAAAATATGACATGTGGGACTCACACGTCAGCGAGATGGTTCACGGTAGACCAAGTCCACCGAGCCGATTGGATCTGGAATCGGGTGAGGTGGCACGTGGGTGCTGACGGGACGCCACGCAATTGACACGGGGGCTCAGCGGTTGACACGGCGAGGACCTGGCGGTGACGTGGCGCTGGCGTGGCTCGTCGGTGATGGCGGTGGCGCACGGGAACCAAGGGCAACGGCGAACGGCGGTGACTCACCGGCGGCGGATGGTACTAAGAGGTAGCTGGGATTATTGCGATCCCGATGGGCCAACTCTGGGTGGTCGGGGACAACTGAGGCCGCCGACGGCGAGGTCAAGGCAGCGGAGAGGCTACGGTCGTTGTCGGACAAGGCCTCCAGTGAGGCTCCGGCGACGGTGAAAGGTCCTGGACGTAGCCCATGCGACGGCGGACCCGGCTATGCACTCCACGGAGACAGGGCATCAACGGCGGCGGCAAAACCCTAAAAGCTCAAATTAGCGGCGGTGCTGAAGCTCTTGGGTGGAATTGAGTGAGGGTTTGGGATGCGGAGGGCAGGGCGAAGCACGGATAAGGAATCGCCCAAATCGGGATATTCTCGGGTTGTTCAATCTACGGGATAGAGTTCGAATCGGGAACGATCAAGAGCAGATATGGGTGCGGGCAGCTAGAGATAAGATTTGGCATGAAATTAGGAAGGTTTTAGTTGGAGATTTGCTTTTGTCGTCTGAAGCTTGGAGCTCTTCAATGGCGAGCAGTGCCAGTCTGCTGCTGGAGAAAAGTCGAGTCGAGCAGCGACCTCGGCGGGCCCATCGGCAAATGAACAGCGCAGTATGACAGAAGGTCCCGATCTGACCGTTCAACGCGATCGACTGGGGAATGGCCTTGTATGCAAGCGTTCTTGGCAGTCTTGGATCATGGCGAAATGAGCAGAGCGGGCGGATCGAAGGAGATTCGGTCCGAAGGATTTTTCCGAGATTTTAATACTTTTTCCTTTTAATAAAATACCGAAATTCAAATAAGCAATAGAAAATAGCAAATGAACTTGGAAAAATTCCAAAAAAATCTGGAAAATATATCCAAGCCCAAAGAACCCAAATAAAATAGTTTTGACCATTGTTGATGTTGACTTTAATCATATTAAATTGTTTTAATGTACAAAGTCCATGTTTAAGCTTTTAAATTAAATTCAAATAATGTCCAAATGGTGAATTTTATCCTACTAACTATTTAAAGGATTTTTAAAGCTCATAAAATTGGAATGTTACAACACGTGCCATTATCTTAGGAAATAATGGGCGTAGTTCTTCGCCTCAGTATTTTGAATACGGTCGGGAAGATTCCTTTATCGACTAGGCCCACATGTCCATGAGCCTTGTCGACTAGAACTGGTGGTAGAAGGTCTTACGACCGAGGGGATGGTCGTTAGGAAAGCTTCTGATTGCATCTTGATAGTAGTAGAGCTTACGATCATAAGATAGTCATTATAAGGACTTACGACTATGGGGTAGTCGAGGAAGACCCACGACTACTGAGGGTGGTCGAGAAGAACTTCGACCTCCGACTTCTCCTTATTAATATTTAAGGGGTATATTCAGGAGTTATGTGGCGTCATTATTACCTCATAATATGAATTACGGATAAATGATTAAATGAGGATTGTTATATCCTCGTCATCTAGCCCCTTAAGCGAAAAATAGCTTGCTTGAGAAAGGAGATAGATGATCTTACGACGGTAGATGGTGCGTGGAAAAGGTGGTCGAAGGAAAAACTCTTGACTAGTGTTTCATTGACTAGAAATTTACTTAGTCAAAAAAGTTGTAGGATAACCTTGCGACTCACAAGGTGATCGTAGAAGATCTAACGGTCCCAGAGTGGTCGCGATCTTGTGGTTGGAAGTAGAAACTTGCCAACCGTTGTTACTGACTAGAAAAACTTGGTCAAGAAGGTAATTTAAGCTGAGGTGTAAAAGCAGACTGACTTCCTCGGCGGACAAATTTTAAGAATCTCAATCGACTCCCTTGCCGTTGTTTCTTTGGAAAAGTTCCCAAAGCATTGGCAATTGTTGGGTAGCCACGTCTTTTCATCTTCGGGAGTGCGGTTATAAAGTTTCACCGTGGGTGAGGGTAAGGTCTTTTACCTTCCCCTAATTTGTTCTTGCTATTCAAAACTTTCAAGTTCTCCGCCGCCGACCAAATCGAGCTTTCTTCTCCAACCCTTCCACATCCAATCTCTTAGCTTTCGGGAGAAATGGCCGGAGCCGCTTCCCAATGGGCTGAATCAGAGATGGACATGGCCAAGATTCAAGCTTTGGTCGACTCCGAGAAGATCCCGAAGGCTGAATTAAGTGAGATGGATCGAAGCCTTGACGACATTAGCCATCGGGGAGATGGGGCAAATTATATGTTCTGACCACTTTCACAGTACTTGTAAAGTTTGTCGTAGAAGATCTTACGACTTAGTACTGATCGTAGAAGAACTTACGACTAGGAACTGATCGTAGAAGAAACTTACGACCAGGTTCTATGCTTATAACTACCTTTTTCCTTTGTAGGCTTAAGAGTAATGAGAAGTCCCTAGCGATTCTCTCGACTATGAGAAAGCCCGACGAAAAAAAGCTAAGGGAGGAGAAAGAAGACCTCCGAAAAAAAAGCATCGGAAGCGGACTCACGCAAATTGAAAGTTGCGAGGGACAACTAAGCGATGAAGTCTTGAACTTAAGGCGCTTTCGGCCGCTTCTTGTTTTCTGAATTTTATTTCCTTTGAGAGAAAGACCAAGAGGTTGAGAAGTGGGGCAGCGTTACCTTAAGGACAACTGCGCCCATCTTTGAAGAAGTTAAGAAGTTAGATTCTCAACTTGTTGGTAAGCAAATCTTTACTGTAATAGGTTTTGTTTTCTTCTCGAGATTGTTTTATTTGACTGGCCTTATTCTTTTCAGAGCAAGTAGTGCAAGTAAAATGACTCCGCGAGGCTTTAACTCACAATCAAGAGGAAATGAAGGCTTTGAAGATCAATCTTCAAGACAACGTTTTGCTTCTGAACCATGTACTCGGTGGGCTTCATGCTGAGGAGATTACTCCTCATGACGACACCTTGTCTGCCCACTCGAGTACTATTGGTGAACAAGTTGGGACTTTACAAGAGTTGGTGACTACTCTAAGGACTAACCAATTCGACTCGATAAAAGATGTGACTCAGGAGGGAATAAGATTTATTTTAGCAAAACTTAAGTCTCATGATCCCAATCGAGTCTCTGACTGTCATAGATGACTTTACCTATTCTCAAGCGAAGCGAGCGATTGATAGCATCAATGCATCCGATCGCCGAGTTAGTCACGCAGGTATGGAAATAAAACCCACATCGCCAGAGTAGTTTGTCTTAGAGTCTGTAAAGACAAGTTTTTGTTGATGTTGATATATAATCCTTCCTTTTCTGAAAAATCATCTTGTTGAGTAGTTAGCAACTCTTAAGATAATGGATGAGAAAAAGAGCAAGACTAAGAATTGAAGTCAAGTTAATAACTTTATCCTAGCCCCGACTATTTGCTTGGTTTATTTAGATAAGCCGAGTAAATAGTACTAAATAGGTTTTACGAAAAAGAGTGGTTTAGCTAACTTGTAGTTTTTCGATCACGATTATCTCAAGACCGGTCGAAAGAGTAGGAACAGGTCGATACTAGAAAGTTCCTTCTAGTGGGCAGGACCACATGCAGAGAGGAAAGGCTTCGACTAGGTGATGTTACCATCTCTGATCAGATTAATCAAATCAAGAACGGTCAACTTGAGTTAGATAAACTTTTGGAGTTCCTTTATAAAATTTGTCCAACTTATTTCAATGCACTCAATATGTTCACTATGGTAGCAAGAGTTAGAAACAGAACGACGCTAGGAAGTTCCTTCTAGTGGGCAAGACCACGTGTAGAGAGGAAAGTCTTCGACTAGGTGTTGCAACTTCCTCCGACCAGTTAAAACAAACTGAGTTTATCGAGAGTAGTTGAGCAAATTTGAAAGTGTACTATGCTTAGTTTATTTTCCAAAAAAGATGAATGAAGAAATAAACTAAGGTACTAAGAGTTGGCTTGTTATTATTTCGACCATGTTTTGAACCCAAGCTCTTTGTGTTGGTAAAAAAGGGAGGAACGAGTCAATTCTAGGAAGTTCCTTCTAGTGGGCGAGACCACGTGCAGAGAGGAAAGGCTTCGACTAGGTGGCGTTACTATCCTTTCGACTAGTGTAAAGATGAACTGGGTACTGGTCGTATAATGTCTTACGACCAGTGTGTTGTCGTGAGAAAGCTCACGACTAGGAATTGGTCGAGGGCGGACCTTCGACCATGTTATTGAATGGTTGGTCATTTACACGTAGAATTTGCGTAACTGGTCGATATTCCAAGAATTAGAGAGAACCCGGCCGTCTTCCATTGCCAGTAGTACCGAGCCTGGATGCATAACTTCGACCACTGTGTAAGGACCTTCCCACTTAGGAGAAAGTTTGTTCCGACCAGACTGAGATTGAATCTTCCTCAATACCAAGTCACCTATAGCAAGGCTGCGAGGTTGGACCTTACGATCGTAGTATTTGCGCAGGGCTTGTTGGTATACTGCTGAACGGATTAAGGCCTAATTTCTCTTCTCTTCGAGCAGGTTAATGTCATCCGCTCAAAGTTGTTCTTGGGCTGAGTCATTGAAACTCTCGACCCTTGTAGACCTAATCTTTAGTTCTGGCGGAATCATGGCTTCGGCACCAAAGACTAGGAAAAAAGGTGTTTCGCTTATTGCCCGACTAGCGGTCGTGCGAACTGCCCATAATACTGAGGGTAATTCTTGTACCCAAGCCCCCGAGCGCTTAACAAGCTAGTCGAAGACTCGAGTTTTAATTCCCTGCATTATTTGTCCATTCACTCGTTCGACTGCCCCATTGCCTTCGGGATGGGCGACAAAGGCATAATAGAGCTTGGTACCCAACTCATCACAAAATTCCTGAAATTTTGCGCTCGAAAATTGTTTACCATTATGCTCGTGATTATTATTTGAGGATTCCAAATCGAGTAATCACGCTTCTCATCATGAACCATTTTAAGGGCTTAGTTGTTATCGATCCGAGTTCGGCTTCGATCCATTTTGTGAACGTATCAATAGCCACAAAAAGGAACTCGAAACCTCCTGGAGCCCTTGGGAACGGTCCTAGGATATCGAGACCCCAGTGCAAAAGGCCATGATAGAGGAATTGTTTGTAATGCCTGAGCTGGTTGATGTATTTGCCTATTATGAAACTGGCATTGTACACATTTCTTAACCATCTCTTTGGCATCATAGAGGGTCATTTGGCGATAAAATCCTTGTCGAAAGGCTTTACCAACCAACGTTCAGAGGAAGCATGAGTTCCATAGATGCCCCTGTATGTCATGAAGGAGGTTTAGTCCTTCTCTCTGCGGTATGCATCGCATGAGTACCCTTGAGTACCTCTTTTATAGAGGACTCATTCGACCAAAGTATACATTTTGGCCTTTCAGATAAGCGATGCGCTTGAGATCGCCATCGGACACATAACTTCGTCTCAAGATACTTGTAAATGGGATCCATCCAAGTATCCTCGTATTCTAGAGAGACTGTCTCAATAGGAGATGTCTCACGTGTTTCCACTAGAGGCGGCTTCGGTTGCTCAAGAAGACTCCTTTTGGTACCGTGATCGGGAAGAAGCTATTCGAGCAAGCTGGTCTGTGAGGAAATTATCCTTCGAGGGATGGATTGTACCTCGAAACCAAAAAATGCTTTTCAAGCTTTCGAACTTCCGATAAGTACGAGACATGGTCGGGTTAAACCACCGTACTCTTTTCCGGCTGATTCACGACTAGTTGAGAGTCTCCTCTCACAAGTAGTTGTCGAACATGAAGCGCTTTCAGACTTGTATGTTGGCTAGTAAACCTTCATACTCTACCATGTTGTTAGTGGCCTGAAAGTTTAGCTGTATGGCATACTTTAAGTTCTCTCCGTTATGATATTCCAGGACCACCCTAGCCCCCGAGCCATTTAAAGTAAATGACCCGTCAAAGTACATCGTCCACTTGTCGTGGGTGTCGTACTAGGGATCCTGAACAGGTTCAGGATTTGTCCATTCGGCGACAAAGTCTGCCAAGATTTGGGATTTAATAGCCGTTCGGGACACGAAATAGAGGTCGAACTCCCCAAGTTCTACTGACCATTTAGACATGCGTCCCGTTGTTTCCCTATTCTGGAGGATTACTCCCAAGGGAAACTCAGACGACACAATTATCTTATGCATCTGAAAATAATGCCACAGTTTCCTCGAAGACATGAGGAGGGCATAGAGAAGCTTTTGGACCTGAGGGTAACGCTCCTTAGGTCCGTGCAAAATTTCACTTACGTAGTATTAATGCGTTGAGCGTGTTTACGTTCTACGACTAATCTTCGCTCCTTCGCTGTGGCATGGCGACTAGATAAATCAAGAGCGTCTCTTCTGGTTTCGGGGAAACCAGAACAGGAGAACTCGTAAGATATCTCTTGACATCCTCGAAGGCAGCATTTGCCTCTTCCGACCACTCGAAACCCTCGTGCTTCCTTAGAAGTTTGAAGAAATGTAGTCATTTTTCTCCCAGTCGTGCTATGAAATGACTTAAAGCCGCCATACACCCTGTGAGTTTTTGGACTTTTTTCTTCATGGTTGGAGAGCGCATTTGTACAATGGCTTTAATCATTTCGGGATTTGCTTCGATCCCTCGTACAGAGACCAGGAATCCAAGCAACTTTCCCGAAGAGACTCCAAACACACACTTCTCAGGATTGAGTTTCAAGCGGTGCTTTCTGAGGTTGTCGAACGTCTCCTGCAAGTCTAAAACATGATCAAGCTGTTTGATGCTTTTTACGACTAGATCGTTAACATAGGCTTCCAAATTTCGGCCTCGCTGAGGTGAAAAAGTCGACTGCATCAAACATTGAAAAGAAGCGTCTACATTTTTTAGACCAAATGGCATTTTGACATAGCAAAATATACCAAATAGAGTAATAAATGCGGTCTTTTCTTCATCTTCTAGACACATATTAATCTGATGGTAGCGAGAATATGCATCTAGAAAACTTAATGTTTCGCAACCAGCAGTAGAGTCAACCAACTGATTGATACGAGGTAAAGGAAAATCATCTTTCAGACAAGCTTTATTAAGATTAGTGAAGTCAACGCACATTCGCCACTTGCCGTTAGACTTCCTAACCATTACAGGGTTGGCCAACCACTCTGGGTGGTCGACTTCTTTTATAAAGCCTGCTTTAAGTAGCTTGTCCAATTCAGACCTTATAGCGTCTTGTCGATTAGGGGCAAATCTCTGTAATTTTTGTTTTACGGGTACTTTGTCAGGCCGTAAAGCTAGCCTGTGCTCAATCACTTCCCTAGGGACTCCGGGCATGTCGGATGCTTGCCATGCGAAGACATCTGCATTTGCTCGGAGGAAAGTGATGAGGACGTCTTCCTACTTGGGGTCGGAAGTATCCCCGATGCGAACAGTCTTCGAAGGTTCCTCCTGATCCAAGGGAACCTCTTTGACTTGGTCGTTCAGCTTGGGCGCAGCTTTAGGCTTCGAGCACTTGGTCGAAGGCTGCCGTTTTTCTTCCCGAGCTGGTATCTGACCTACCATCTCAAGGGATCGATGGTCACACGTGTGCGCCATCTTCTTATCACAATGAATTGCGATTACTCCTTTGGGACCTGGCATCTTAAGATATTGATACCCATAATGAGTTGCCATTAAGAATTTTGCCAAAGCTGGTCATCCGAGTATGGCGTTATATGTCGTATCGAAATCGACCATATCAAAGGAGATCTTCTCCATCCTGAAATTACTTGGTGAACCAAATGTAATAGGAAGGGAAACTTGACCAATAGATTTTGCCGAAGATCCCGGTATAATACCATGAATGAATATCTTACCGGCCTTACCTTGGTCCTGGGTACTTGCATCTCGTCCAGGGTGTTTGTCAACAAAATATTTAACGAACTACCACCATCAATCAACACTCGATTCACTCGGCGGTTGTTGATGGTGGGTTCAACCACGATCGGGTAACGACTGGTCGGATCGAAGGGATCGGGCAGTCACCCTTCTCAAAAGAGATGGTGACTTCCGACCACTTCGGTACTTTATTGACAAGAGGGGAGTCAATAGAGTTTACCTCACGTTCGACGGCCTTAAGCTGTCGCCTTGACTCGTACGCCGATGATCCCCCAAAGATGTGCTCGATGGTGTGCTCGGGATCCTGAAACGGCATGTCCTCGTTGTCGATCATTGCGTCCACCAGCTTGCCCTACTTCTTCGAGGGGGAGTGGCCCTTGCCGCTAGTAGTCTTGAGTTTTCGTTGGAAAACTCGGCAATTGCGGAGGTCAAGCCCTTCCTTTTTATGGAAAGGGCACCACCTAGGCTTGTCGTTCTTCCGTTCGGGGCGCTTACCTTTGCCTCGATCGGGGTATTATTTGGTAGTTCGTGGCTCCTTATCACTTACGGCCAAGACCTCCTCAGAAACATTGGCTTGAGGCTTTTAGCCCTTTGCCTTGTTCTTAGATTTCTTGGTCTTTTTATCTCTCTTTTTGTTACCTTCGCCCGTCTCCTAAGGGTGCTAGTCATCTCGATCGATGATTTTGGTCCACTCGACTGCTTCATCAGCAGTAGCGTACCGATCAGCCATCTCAAAGAGTTCAGCTACAGTAGCGGGAGGGTTTAAAGCGATGTCCTCCGTGATCCTTCTACTGTGGACTCCCTGTTTGAAGGCTCTGATAATAGATGATTCAGAAACTTCAGGAATCGAATTACGAACCTGAATGAAACGCCTGATGAATTAACGTAGCGTTTCGTCGTCGTTTTGTTGCATCCGATGTAGGTCGTCCTCCTTTCCGGGGTGATGGTAGGTGCCCTGGAAATTAGCCAGCAATAGATCACAGAGATGTTGCCACGAGTAGATCGACTCGACTGGTTGGTTTAATAACCATGATCGAGCAGACCATTCGAGCACAATTGGAAGGTAATTCGCCATGATGCGCTTTCCTCCTCCTGTTGCTTGAACAGCAGTTGTGTAGATTTGAAGGAATTCGATGGGATTTTAAGACCCATCAAATTTCTCCATGTTCCCTGGTCGAAACCGTGGCGGCGATGAAGCGCTTTCGAGGTCGTGAGAATGCCCAATATTGGTAATTACGTCATGCGCCTCCTTTGCATAAAGAGGGGTTGACGTCGCCAGTGATCGTGCTCGATGATACCCACCATTGGTGAATCGACTTATGGTAAGTCTCGATCCTCGAGGTAATACACCTCGTATCTTGTTTGCTGCTGCAGACCTTTGGGTCGGAGCGGTGAATGATCACCTCTCCTAGGAGCTTTATGTTCTTCAGACGTTCGAGGAACTCTTTTCCGGATTGAGGAGCGATGTACCTTGCGGCGATCTCCATGCGGTGAATTATTTGAACGACTGGAAGCTGATGGAGTCGTACTGCCACGACTTCCAGAATGATGTCGGCGGGGTCGTTCGAGCTTGCTCATCGTATTCTGCAGCCTTTGTGCGATCTCTTCAGCGAAGAGGTCGTAGCCGGACGCTCGGGCAAGTTCTCGAGAGGGGTTCTCGAGCAGGTCGTTGATGTGCTGAAGTTCCTGAGCTTCCTCCGACTGGTATTGAGCGCGCCCAAGCACTTTTCTCTAAGTTGCGACTCGTTTCCGTCGGACTATTTTAGAATCATTCATACCTGACCTTTGACCTTGCCTTAGCGTAGTGTGATGATCTCGAGAATTTCCCACGCGTTCATTAGAGTGTTGACTCTGTTCGTCGCTGGAGGCGTGCTCGTCATCGCCACGAGGGGTCGTAGGGTGTGATCTTCGGGGAGCATCGTCAGCCCTGTTTCCAGGAGAGTTATTGCTACCTGAGGGCAGGACGAAGACCTCCTGTTGATGATCTCCACTTGCGCTAGAGGCCTCCTCGCTTGAGGAGTCGTCGAATGACACCATCTAGCGACTTGGAGCAAACCCTCTCGGGAAGGGAATTCGTGTTATAACTTAGTCTCCGTCGACAAGTGAATCTTGCGTTGGGATGGTCGGACACGCAGGAAGAGCATGTTCGATCGCATCCTTGGCTGGGTTAGTCAGAGAGAAAGAATCACCAGATGCTGATGAAGATCCGGAATTACGACTTCCAAGAGTTGTCGCGCCAGGTCGGACTGTCTTAGGTGGACTTGGACATTTGGAGAGGGAACCCTCGCCATGCCCTGAGTCTGCCTTGGGACAGTCCTCATTGAGGTCGGATTGACCCTTGCCCTCTGAGAAAGCTGGTTCCCTGTCTAGGAGTATAGTTGTGGGGATATGGATCCTCCTCAACTCCATCGGTTAACAAAGTCTCTGGAGAAAGATCTCCGAGGCAACATCACCATCGGAGGATGCATCACTTGGCTCAGAATCGAAACCGGCATCCATGTCAATGTTCATAATCGGCAAGTCGAACGAGTTCTCCTCGCTCCACTCTCTTGCTATGAGAGCATGAGAATTGGAAGGACGGAGGGAAAACTGATGACTCGAAGATCCCCACGGTCGGCGCCAATTGTCAGTGTTTTAGGACTGAACTTACGTAAAGATTGTTTGATTCGGGGGCTCCTCTAGGCTCAAAATCACACAGAGATGGAGACACGGGAATTTTATACAGATTCGGGCCTTCTCCGGGAGAATAACAACCCTACTCCCTGTGTATGTATTGAGTACATTTGGATTACAAGATCAAGCCAGAAAACTAGAGTATTGTGCTTCTCAGAATTCGGGCTCCCCCCATTGCTTTTATTTATATAATCTTAAAAAATGTATTATTAAAAAAAAGATTGCTGCGTGTAGTGGGACGAGTGGATTTCGTTACTGTGAGTTCGTTAGCCTCAGTGGAAGAGGCAGAGGCCGCGTGGGGCCTCATCGAAAATGAACAATCTGCAATAGGCCGGGTTAACTCGGCGGACATATATATACTCAAGAGCTTAAACAATGAACTCAACGTATTCTCATCATTTTGGACTTTTCAAGAGTTTTTAATTTTGATTTAGCCATAGCCATTCTTCAATATGAATTTTGGGAGGTCGCAGATTTATCTTCGGCCCTCGTCTTTCTAGACATGTGCCAAGAGGGTGGTGCACTCACGTGTGCGCGTGTGGTGTTCGTGCGTGGTGGTGTGTGTATGTGTGTCTTCCTTGTCTTTACTATTATAAAAGGATTTGGTGGTGATGGGTCTCATTATCTACCACCTTGTAACATCTCAAGTTCTGTTACCAAAAATAAAATTAATAAAGTTATTATTCTATTGAATTTTCTGAGTTTTAAAAGAGTTTTCTTGTTTTTCTTGAATTCTCTGGATTTTAAAGCCAAAAAGATATTTTATTGAGTTTTCTCTGATTTTCTTGGATTTAAAGTTAAAAAAGAAAATTTTTAATTAATTTCTTAAATTTTCTAGAATTTTAAAAGTTTTTTTCCTATTTTTAGAAAATAAAAATAAATTATGTGCTAAAATAAAAGCCAACTTTAATTTGGAATTAATTTTATTAAGTTCAATACAATTCAAGGAATTTCTATGAATTTTTGAGAATTTGTTAACTCTATTTGCTATTTTCTAAACGCCTATTTGAATTCTTGCAATTTCTATCATTCGAAAGTATTAAAAATCCGAAAATCATTTTCGGTCTGAAATTCTCTTTCTTTGGCCCGTTTCCTCCTTTATCCACACCAGGCCCACTTCTCCCATGGCCCAGCCCACCTTGCCTTTTTCCTCTCCCTCTGACTTCCACCTCGGGCCCACCTGTCAACCTCGCCTCTCTCTCTCTCTCTCTTCCCCTCTCTCTCACCATCAAGCCGGGCCAACCTATCAACCACCTCCTCCCCTTCTTCTTCATCCCTTTCTTCTTCCTCTCGCGGCCGCCATTACCGCCCCCGAGAGCTCTTCAATGCCGACCGTTTATTCTTCCTTTCCATGCGCATTTGATGCCATCCAGGACACCCCACTCCACCGCACTAAATCTGAGCCATTTTCCTTCTTTTATTAGCATTAAAGCTCATTTGTGCCGCCGAGAAACACCGTGCGCACGATCTCCTCCTCTGCTCCTCCCCTTGCCCTATAAAAAGGGAGCACTAGATGCGCAATTTTTCACTCATCCTTCCCCCAAGATCTCAGCTCCTCTCTCCCTCTCTCGTAGCTATAATCGAAGCTTCTTCGCTGTCGACCACCGAGCTCCTCCACTGCCGATTGTGCCACCGTCCATCGATCTCTAGCGACGTTGTCTACACCAGGACCTTCGCCTCTTCGCGTTCTATGTCGTGCTCTCCTCCTTATCGCCGGAGCGTCGCCGAAGCTACCTCACCGTCGTGAACCCTTTTTGTACCACCGCCTCCGTCCTCGTCGTTGGCCGTCCTTGCATGCCTAGTCACCGCGACCATCGGCCCCTTTTCACTTTGCACCTCGCGTCGCCAATTGTCACGACAGCGCGCCGACGCGACCAAGGGTCCCCAGCCACGCCCGCCGAAGTCACGTGGCATTGCTGTGTGCGCCACGCATGCACCACCTCAGTGCAAGTGTCCGCATCACAGCCCACGTGTCACGCTGACGTGGCATGTGCCCCATCACCCACGCACCTGGTCCACTGTGGATCGGCGCCCTTTTGTGGACATGGCCCATAGACAAGGGCCCATTTGTCATTGACTCATTCCGATTTTCCTTAACAAAAATAATTCGGTCAGAAAATCAAATTCACTTGTTGATGTCATGCTGATGCAATAAGTTGATTTTCCTTTAGAAAAATAATTAAATAAATTCGAATTATCCATTTCTATCATTTCATGTGAAATTCAATCTTCCAAGAGCCCATTCTCCTTCGTTCGAGCTCTGATTCTATTTATTCAAATGTATAAATTCATCTAAAATATTAATATAGCTAAATATACTAAAATTATTTAATTTGGAGTTAATTTGAATTTTATTTGAATTTTGTTTTAATTTGGTTTATTTTCGCAGATAGATTTGGCGACTTTGGAGAGTTAGATTTCTATGCCGTTTTAGAACAACAATTATTTGAGCAAGGGAAGTTACATTTTTGATCCCATTATTTCAAATTATGTTTTAAATTATTACTACACTGTTATTTGTATTCAATTTAATTTAAATTCCTATTTTGAAATTGTAGTTAACCCCAATAAATTTGTATAGCTAAACTTTGACATTTGAATATCCAAACCTTGTCACCTTAGATAAAATCTAGTTGGTACAATAGTATGAACTGGAACATTTTGGAAGAGAAATTAAGCTTAGCCATGCTTAGACCTGAAATTTTTTATTTGGGAATTTACAGCCAAAATCAAATATGGTTTAAATTATATCCGTAGCATTGGTGTGCGATGGAAGTTTACAAATGATTTTAAAAATGAAATAAAATAAAAATTGGTTTCGAATTGGGCAAAATGGATAGTTGGTGGGTGCTAGTTTATGCACGGACTCAATTCAGTAAATGGTTGAGGCCTAGGGGTATTTTGGAAGTCGTCCAAGTTGGTTAAGGACCGGTCTTTGAGCCACATCTTGCAAATCCATTTTATACTAGCACAAGTCTGGTATGGGACAGACCTGGCCAAATAATTTGCAAAGTTTCACTGTTAGTTGTGCCATATTGATGTGTGAGTATCAGAATGACCTACCTTTTATTTATTCGCACATGGTGCAAGAGAGGGCTTCCGGCGGATGGTTTAGTCTAAAGGAACTGAAATCTTAGCGGGAATTACTACTTTGGGATGACGCATTGTAAAAGCCTTGTAATAATCACTTAGTCACGCACCTACAAAAGTGTGTCAGACGGGCATTAAAAATTGATTATATCTTGTGGGTAAAGTTGTACAATCTCTGTAGAGTGTAAAACTATTCGAATAGTTGTGTCCACAGTCATGGACATGCTGAGCAAAATCATTCAAAGTTAGACTTTGGTTTTATTTTCAAATATTTTATAAAATAGTTTATGACATGGATGGGTGTCCATAAGAAAATTGTAGGTTGAAACCCCGGGTTGGTGCCCGTGTTTAAGTTAGTGTTAGGTTGGTGCCTACACTAGCTTTATTAATTTATTTTAAACTTGGGTTTTAGATATTGTAAACATGAGCTTTTGAACTTAGCCATTGTATTTAAAATATCAAATGTTGCTTTTGCACAAACAACCCTATAAGCCTTCCTGTGATAATATCCATACATGCATTAACTCTATTATGTGTGTAACTTGCGGAGTATATTTCTATACTTACCATTGCTTAATAAAATATTGTTAAGAGGAGAAGGATTTTGCCAGTGCTGAGGATCTCAATGACTAGGCCGCTACTCCAATCGATTGCCTATGGTAAATTAGTCGGGCTCTACTACTTCTTTGTTTTTCGCTGTGTTCTTAATTATTAGCTTGTAAGTCTTTCTTGTAATAAACTCTTATATTTATTAATAAAGTTATGCGAATTATGGATGTTACCATATTTGTTTACTGTGTATACTAGCTACTGTTCTAGGGACTAGTGTAGAATACACAGAGGATTTGGGGTGTTATTCCTAAGTCCAACACACCTCCCTCTCGACCTTTTGAGTTGCTAGGATATTTGTGGATAGATAGATATAGATGGATAAGTTACTTGAAGGATCTTCATTGATAATTAAATTATATATGCTTGTGTCTTGTAATAAGATTATATGTGACTTGTTGTTTAGATGCAAATTATGTATGAAACTTTCATTTGTAGGATAATTACCTTATGGATATTGATTTTCTAAGTTAATAACTTACATTATGTTTATTTGAAAACAGTTGCAATGCACGGGTACTTAGCTAGTAATAGTAAAAAAAAACGCTCCACCACCTACGGCTGTTATAATCGCAATCCTGAATCGAATCGACGGTTATTCAACATGATCACAAAATTGTAGGGTCGATGTAGAATCTAATATCCTATCTGATTCTGCCAAAGAAAAAAATTAAAATCTATTTTGTATTTAACACTTCTATATTTTCAAAACTATACTTTTAGAACTTTTGTTTACCAAAATGTAGTGCAAAGGAAAAATCGCTTCTTATTTATGCACATTATACTGGACATGAAGAAATAAAAAGTAAAAGTTTACAATGAAAGAGACATATGCAAATAATTATTTATAATAAGTCACTAGAATCGATAGAATTGGGTAGGATCGTATGGAAAATTTTGATCATGGTCCGACAAATTTTTTGTTAGAATCGTAATTGTTAAAGATATAATATATCTCTACATATATCTTACCATATACCGAGATATGTTCCACTTTGTATAGGATACGATTGTGCTTTTGTAATCGCTTCAGTAATCGGTTTCAAACCAATCCTATAGAAAATCTGCAACATCATAGCGCGTATATCTGACATCGGCTCTGTATACTATGTGAGCTGAGTCTTTTCCTCTCAATCTCATTTACCTCATGTTAGTTTACAGTAATAATATTAAGATTCTACCATAAGATCATATCAGTCCAGCCAATTTGGGTCATAGAAACGTAGGATCGTAGGATAAAAACCGAGATTGTGACAAACTTGCCACCACCTCTGGTTGCCTCCAACACCTAACTTGATAGTCAACCTTTAGAATATGGAGATGACTATGACTTGGACGTACGATGAGAATCCTCTCATCGTACGCCCGTCACCCTTTGAGTGGGGTCGCCGATCTCCGTTGTCACCCTAGGGATTCCTGCGTTGTTGACCTGCAAAGCATGAAGCATTCACAGCATAAACCATTTAAATACTGCAAAATAAAATCACTATTTACTAATACAAAGTTTACCGCATATAATTCCCTACTAGCACACTACATATAGTAGCAAAGAAAAGCCAACTTGCCATTCATGAACTACGCAAATATGATAAGATCGTAGTAATTTAAGGCCAGATCTAGCTGATGGCCTAGACGGGAGACGAACACACGAGAATACAATAGATCTCTAGAACGTGAACACAAAAATATATATAAAAAAATTACGTCGCTGCATGCAACATCCCTCTGACACGGTTGTAACATCTCCGGACAATGGTTGCAACATCCCCGGACAACGGTTGCAACATCCTAGGACAACGGTTGCAACATCCCCGGACAATAGTTGCAACATCCCCGGATAACGGTTGCAACATTCTAGGACAATGGTTGCAATATCCCCGGACAATAGTTGCAACATCACAAATCAAAAAAAAAAGCATCTGGAAAAAACGCGTTGAAAAAAATTACAACATCGCCGTGAACAGTATGTAACATTTTTTTTCTATAGATGTAATATTTTTTCTACAGATGCAACACTTGCAATATCCCTGAACAACGGTTGTAACATCCTACTGTTTAAATTCTAAAACCATCCTTCAGTTGCGTGGGTTCCAACTAGTTTGTCGCTATTGCGGGTTATAATGACCCAAAATTTCAATTTTGGTTAAAGTTTAAAACTTATTTGAAATTGTGAATTTTCTGAAATTTTTAAAGCTTGTCTTTAAATTGTTAAGGCCAAAAATAAATTCTAATTCAAAATCTATTATCAACTTTAAGTTAGAACCATTTTATTTGGGTTTAGAATAATCCTAGAGTCATTAATGAATTTTCCTAGAATTTTAGGATTTATTTGCTATTTTCTAGAGCCTAAATGAATTAAACTCAATATTTAAAATAGAAAATCAAAAGAAAATCGCAAAGCAGTATGGGTCGAAACCCAAGGCGCCGCACCACCCTCACAGCCCATCTAGGCGTGACTGCTGGATCTAAATCCAACGCCCGCACCGCCGCACCTCCCTATCTCTCTCTCTCTCACCTCTCTCTTCCTCACCGCCAGATCCTAATCGGACGGCATCTAAACCACTGCGTCACCCTACTTTCTTGCACTGCCGGATCCAGATCCGACGGCCCCGGCCATCTTCTCCCAAGTTCTTCTCCGCCCACCGCCTCCAACCGCCATGGCAGCATGGGCGTGAAGCTCCGAACGGCTCCTCAACCACCTCGCCTTCTCGCGTCGGTGCGCAAGACTCGCGTCCCACCTCCGCCACGATCCCCACTCTTTCCCCTCTTCTCGACGCGGCGCTTAAGCCCTTAACCGCCAAGAACCCCCACGAACCCCTCACCGCCTCGGAGCCCTCTACCCTATAAAGCCACCCCTCCACCGCAACTCAACACCACCACCCATTGCTCCTCCTCCTCCATAGCGCTGAATTTCGAGGTTCTCACCGCGCCGAGCTGTTTCTTCTCGATTCCGCGCCGTCGTCCCGCGTTCGACCCGCCGACCACGTCTTGGCACCACCGCGTCATTGCGGCCGAGCACCCATCCACGTCGCGGGAGACCCTCGAACGACTACTGACGACGATCAAGCTTCGCAGCCAAACCTCGCCGCCGACGACTTTCCGCCGCGCCGCCGCACCTAAGGTAGCCACTAGGTTCCCCATCTCCTCCTCGGTTCCAATCGCGCCTCACGGCCTCAGAGGCAAAGACGGCCACGGTGACCCTGCCTCGACGCGCGCCGCCATCGCTCACGTGGCGTGGCCACGTGCGCGCCATGTGGCGCCACCTCACGCCCATGTGGCAGCCACATCGGGCGGGCGTGCCACATCACGCCACCTCCTCGGCGCCAAGGCTCAGGACTAAGTCCACGTGGTAGTGTCTCTCATATAAGGGCCCGCACGTCGAATTGTTTTTAATTTCTTTTAAATCCGAAAATTCTTCGCTGACGCCAGCCTTATGCGTTAATAGTTTTTCTTTAGAAAAATAATTCGGGAAATTGATTAAAATGGCAGATTTAGGATTTAAATTGTAAAATTCATAACTTATTCATCTTAGCTCCAAATTAGATGATTCAAGTTGGTAAAATCTTAGAAAATTATTATCTAACTAAATAAAATATAATTATTCTTTTTGGAGTTCAGTTTAGTTCTGTTTTAGAATTTATAAATCCATTTAAATTCCAAATTTAAATTAAAATTTGTAAAATTCATATCATCTCGAGTTCCAACTCCAAATTTAGTGAATTAAATTTCTAAAATTTTATAAAAAGATTATCTAGCTTAATAAATTGGAATTAGTCTATTTGGAATTGGTTTAAATTGTCATTTTAAATTAAACTATTTAATTTGCAAATTTAGGATTTAAACTTGTAAAGGTCATATCTTTTATTTCATATTTCCAAATTGAATGTTTCAAATTTATAAGATCTTATAAAATTATTATTCAGCCAAATAAAATATAATTATTTTATTTGGAGTTAGTTTAAACTGTCGTCTTGTATTTATTTGAATTTCAATTGATTGTCGATTTTCACGCTTAGATTACTTACGATTCCGGGAATTTGATTCTTCCAAGAATTAGAATTTCAAGACTTCAGCGAAGGCAAGTTATACTTTGATCATCTTGCACCTACTATTTTAAAGTTATTTAAATTCAGTTTTCAAATTACTAAGTGCATGCATACTTTTATTCAAGTATTTTAAATTCCTGTTTAAATGATTAGATATTCCAACTGTCCTTGTATGGCCAATATTGAATATTGAAATGTCATCCCTTGTCCCCATAGATAAAATGTTTGGAAATGCTTAGCAAATACTTAGACCATGATTTGATTTTGGGGAGGATTTAGCCAAATCTTTACAAACTTGTTTTAACTTGAACCTATGGTATTGTCTTACCATAGATTTGTTGAAAAGGTGGTTTTACTAAATAAAATAAAGATGGTTTGGACTTGGGTGTAACGGATGAAAGGTGGGTGCAGGTTTATGCACCAAGTTTAATCTGTTAGGATTAAAGCCGTGGTTTAATTTGAAAGACGCCAAGTCGATTAAGGACCCGCCTTTGAGCTTCCTTTGCTATGCCAAAACGTACCACCACATGTCCTGTATGGGAAGGACCTGGCTTAATAATTTGGGATACCTCATAGATATTCGTGCCATATTGTATGAGTGGGTGTTGGTTAGACAAGAGTCCCACATGGCGCAAGAGGGGCTCCTGAGGATGGTTAGTCCAATGGAAGCGAAACCTTAGCGGGCATGAGTACTTTGAGGTAGATCATTGTAACGGCCTTGTGATATTTGTTCACACACGCCTTAGGAAGCGTGGATTGGCCGACACAAAGGGTATAATATCTCGTGTGGTAAAGCCGCATAAACTCGCAGAGTAGAAAACTATTCAATAGCGCGTCATGATCATGGACATGCTAGCAAAGCCACTTTAAGTTAGACTTGTTTTTGGTTTTAAAATGGTTTCAACAGATGTTTTCGTGATGGATAGTCCTGTGGGGAAAATTGGCGGTTAGCCATTGTGATTGGAGGATATCCATCACCTTTCTTGGAGGTTATCCACATTATTCCATTGTCATTTAAAATATGATTTTTATTAATGTATGAAAATGGCCTTGCAATCTATTATGATTATTTAAGTTAAACCGCCGCTTTCATAAAATAACCCCGCCAATGTCCTTTGTTTACCTTATGCATGCATTACCATTCCATATTGGGTGTAACTTGCGAGCACAGTAGTTGTGCTCATGCTTGCTTTATGCAACAAAATTTCGTGAGAAGACTTCTATCGTGACGGTGAGGACACCGACGCCTAGGTTCGCCCATTTATTGCCTCGTGGCGGATCGCTCGCCTACTACTATCTTTTTATTTCATTGTGTTATTTACTTTTTATTTGGCTTAATGCCCAATTGTATCGAACTCGATTTACTATTAATGAAATGCGAGATTTGGTCATGTTATCATTTTTGTAATCGTACACCGAAATCTGGATCGGTGTATGAACACAGAGGATTCGGGATCTTTCGCTCCGGGTCCGACAAAAGTGGTATCGAGCCATGTCGATCAGAGGTCGTGGCCTTAGAATTGCCTTAAGGACTTATCTTCAAAAACTAAAACTATTTTGGGTCTATCTAGAGTCATGTCTCAACCTTTCTCTTTAAAAATGTTTACTAACTCCTCTCCTTCTCAAAATTTTAGATGGTCAAAATATGGGACGCTACTTCCCACTTGAGCCTTTATCGATATCGGGCCGAGATACTTTGGGAAATGATACAGCACTTGGGTTACCGAAAGAGGCCAACTTTTCAAGGATTCAAGTACCAAGTGGGAGAACAACAACTGTGGAGAGTAGAAGTGCTCATCTACTCCAATCTCGCACCAGACACCGTCTTCCACGTCTTTGACGCCCGATCCGTATGACACCTTTGATGAGGGCATGCAGATGCGGCAAGAGAGGCGATCCGCCACCTTCGCTACACCTACAATCATCGCCTTGAGGGCACCGGTTTCATTATTACCCGATGCACATTCCGACCAAGATTTTCAACTCCGCTAGAGACGAAGATTCCCGAATCCGACACACCGTGGATCTGCTAAGGCTTTGGATTATGCCTACTAAACACCTTGAATGACTTGCTCACCGCCGTAATGCACTACAAGAAGCGTAAGAGAAGTCAAGATCAGAATCATGAGCTCGCTAGCTACAAGGTCGGGCGAGGCTAGCTCGATGGGCGGATTATACCCCAAGACCCCATTATAGTTATCTTCCTGTTAGCTCGACCTTTAGTTGCGACTTATGAGCTACTATCTTATTTGTGGTAGCCATAATCTTTGAATAAAATGACTTAATAAAGGAACTTTTTTTGGAAAAATCTGCTCTTTGTCTTGTGTGTTCTTTGAGTTCTTGGGCATTAGAATTTACCCTATAGAACTTCCTATCTGCTCTATCTCTCCTAAATCTTTGGAGTTCTAGCAGATGGTGACCACCTGCATCGGCAAGAAGGCGATGTCCGAGGTCGGGCAACGAAGACGCAGACACTGTGAGGATCCTGCAAAGAACCACCACCGCCACCAGCTGAAGGACCAGATTGGCGTCAGATGATGGAAAACCAGAATCATCTGATTAACCTCCTAGCTCAGTCCCTCAATAGCGTGCAGAATGTGCAGGCAACAGCTCGGACTGCACCACCACCTCCACCCGCACAGAGATTGACCATGGCAGATTTCATGCGCATGCGCCCACCGACATTCTCCAGCAGCACAGAGCCGATGGATGCCGATGACTGGATTCGTGCTATCGGAAAGAAGCTGGATATCACTCAGTGTACTGATCGTGAGAGAGTCCTGTTTGCCTCTCACCAGCTCACCGGTCCCGCATCGGAATGGTGGGATAACTACAACATCTCCCATGCTGACGCACAGACTATCTCTTGGGCGGAGTTTGTGCGGGCTTTCCGCCATGCACATATCCCCGCAGGGATAATGACCCTAAAGAAGAAAGAGTTCCACGCGCTCAAACAAGGCAACCGCACAGTGGGTGAATACCTGCACAAGTTCAACCAGCTTGCTCGCTATGCCCCAGCAGATGTGGCTAGTGATGAAGAAAGGCAGGAAAGGTTCATGGATGGTTTGAACGATGAGATCTCATCACCGGTCTCCAATGACTACACCGACTTCCAAAGAGCTAGTGAATAAAGCTTTCCAGAGGCCAAACATCTCGCAGATGGAGAACTGCAAGGAGGATGGCGCTCCAGGTTCAACTCGAGGGCAACCCAAGCCTCGCTTTGCTCACCTCGGCCACCTCGAGTGGAAGGTTCCATCTTCTACACCCAGAGCTCCAAGACGCAGACAAAGCCCAACTCTTCCGGCTCAAGCAATAATGCATCTGCAGAGGCGGTTTAAGAAAAGAACCCAACTTCATCAAGCAGCAGGAGGACATGCTTCCATTGTAACGGCGGACACTATGCCAACAAGTGCCCAAGAAGCAAAGCGAGCCTACAACACCAAACAAGCAAGATCGAGTACCAGCCACCGGCGCACCCCAAAGCCGGGCGGGCGATTCACGAAGGGCGTGTGAATCACGTCACAAAGAGAGGAAGCTCAGCGGCACCAGATGTCGCCCTGGTACGCTTTCGTTAATATGATACCGTGATCGCCTGCTTTGATTCCTGAGCTTCGCATTCTTTTGTATCCAATAAGTTTGTGGGCAAAATGGGTTACCTATTTCTCCATTAAGTAATCCTATGATAATCCATTCCCTGGCTCGTAAATGAGGACCGCTTCTATGCCCGAATCTTACCCTGAAATATCCTGAGTTTCCTTCATGGCGGACTTAATAGTCCCGCATTCTCAAGGTCCGATGTAATACTTGGAATGGATAGCTAGCCAGAATCAAGGACTGATAGATTGTGCTAATAGGTCTATTACTCTCACTAATGAGGAAGGAGTCACGCTTGAATTCAAGCCCAAGACACGCATCGGAGGAAGTTCTATTCGACCAAATTTTGAAGGAGTTAAAGCTTGAAGATATACCAAGGTGCAAGAATTCCTGATGTCTTTCCCGATGATTTACGGCAGATGCCACCGGACAGGACATAATGTTCTTAATTGACTTAGTCCTGTGGACCGCCTCCAATCTCGGCGACCCTACAGATGCCTACCAATGAATTGGCAGAGATGAAGAAACAGATTGAAGAATTGAGGAGCAAGGGATATATTCGACCAGCCATCACCTTGGGGAGCACCTGCTTTATTCGTCACAAGAAGAAAGACAATAGTATGAGGATGTGTGTGGATTATAGGTCACTCAATGAAGTGACAATCAAAAACAAGTACCGCTACCTAGGATTGATGATCTGCTCGATCAACCGAAAGGAGCAAGTGTATTCTCGAAGATTGATTTGAGATCCGCTATCACCAATCAAGATCGCACTGTAAGATATCCCAAGACAAATTTCACCACCGGATATGGGTTGTACGAAGCTGATAATGTCTTTCGGTTTGACGAACGCTCTACATTTATGAATATGATGAACAAAGTGTTCATGGAATTCTTGGATAAGTTTGTGGTTGTTTTCATCGATGACATCCTCGCCTATTCAAGAATGAAGAAGAACATGAGAACCACCTCGCTTTAATTTTGGGAAAACTCGTGGAGAACCGACTTTATGCCAAATTCAAAGAAGTGCGAATTTTGGCTAAGTCAAGTGGCATTCCTTGGACATATTGTGTCCGCAGGAGGAGTTGCCGAGATCCAACCAAAGTCGAGCGGTAATGGATTGGAAACAACCCAAGTCAGTCACAGAGGTGAGAAGTTTCCTTGGATTGGCTGGGTATTACCGCAGATTCATTGAAGGTTTCTCCAAGATAGCAAGACCAATGACTCAACTTCTGAAGAAGGAGAAGAAATTTGAGTGGACAGATGCTTGTGAGGAAAGTTTCCAAGAACTGAAGACGAGATTAGTTTCAGCACCTGTATTGGTCCTACCAGATATTCATAAAGATTTTGTGATTTTCTGCGACGCCTGTCGTCAAGGACTCGGTTGCGTATTGATGCAGGAGGGCAAGGTCAGATCTTACGATCTCGTCACCGAGGCCACATGAAGGAATTATCCAACTCATGACCTTGAGTTAGCAAATGATTGTGCATGCATTAAAGATCTGGCGGCATTACCTCATCCAGAATCACGTGAAGTTTTCACGGATCATAAGAGTCTGAAGTACATATTCACTCACCCGACCTTAATCTCCGACAGAGAAGATGGCTAGAATTGATAAAGGATTATGACCTTGAGATCCATTACCATCCGCAAGGCAAATGTAGTTGCGACGCCTAAAGCAGAAGGCGATTGCAATACCATCTTGGTTCGTAAAAATCACCAGAGTTGTATGAAGAATTGAAGCATCCGAACTTGGAGATTGTTGATCAAGGATGTGAACGCTTTGGAAGTTCAACCAACACTTCGTGAGTCGATCGAGAGAAGGTAAAGAAGATGAAGACATCAAGGAGATCAAGAAGAATATGAGAAGAGGCAAAGCTTCAGATTCACCAAGATGAGGAAGGAACGAGTGTGGTTCGGGAACCGTGATCTGCATCGGATCGCAGGATTTAAAGCGATCGATTCAAGGAAGCCCATGAGTCGCCTTTGTTCCATTCACCTGGCAAGATTAAGATGTACCAGATCTTAAGGAAAGATATCGTGGGTCAAGATGAAGCGGAAATCGCCGAGTTCAGAGTCTGCTTGCGATGTTTGTCACGAAGTCAAGGCAGAACATCAAAGACCCGCTGGTTTGTTACAACCGTTACCGATCCCCGAGTGGAAGTGGGAAGAAGTTGGTATGGATTTCATCACCGGACTTCCTAGGACTCAGTCAGGATGTGATTCCATCTGGGTGATAATTGATCGGTTAACGAAAGTAGCTCACTTCCTCCCAGTCAAGACCACCTACCCGAGCAGTAAGTTGGCAGAATTGTATATGGCCAAGATTGTCTGTCTGCATGGAGTACCCAAGAAGATCGTGTCCGACAGAGGATCACAGTTTACGTCAAGATTTTGGCAGAGTCTGCATGAAGCTTTGGGAACCAGACTCAACTTCAGCACTGCATATCATCCGCAGACGGATGGCCAGACCGAACGAGTCAACCAGATTCTTGAAGACATGCTTCGAGCCTGCGCCTTGGATTACGGAAAAAGTTGGGACAAGAACTTACCCTATGCAGAATTTTCGTATAACAATAGCTACCAAGCCAGTCTTCAAATGTCCCCGTTTGAGGCTTTGTATGGCAGAAATGCGTAACTCCGCTTCTATGGGATGAAGTAGGAGAGCATCGACTCTTTGGGCCAGAGTTGATCAAAGAAGTCAAAGTAAGGTTAAGGCAATAAGAGAGCATCTGAAAGTAGCTCAAACCCGATGAAGAGTTATGCCGATAATCGCTTGCAGAGTTGACCTTTGTCAAGGAGATTTTGTCTATCTCCGAAGTTACTCCACTCCGAGGAGTAAGAAGGTTCCAACCAAAGGAAAACTTGCACCCAGATTTGTGGGACCTTACAAGATTTTGGCAAGAAGAGGTGAAGTTGCATATCGCCTTGAGCTACCAAAGATCTTTGTCCGTTTACACAATGTCTTCCATGTTTCACAAACCTAAAGAAATGCTTTCGAGTGCTCAAGATCGACTCTTCTAGAAAGCATTGATCTTCAAGAGGACCTCACCTATGTGGAGCAACCGATAAAGATTCTCGACGCCGCAGAGCGTGTCACACTAACAAGATCATCCGCTCATACAAAGTTCAATTGGAGCCACCACCACGAAAGTGAAGCCACTTGGGAGCGAGAAGAAGATATTAAAACAGATATCCCCACCTTCTTGTTTGCCAATCCCGAATCTCGGGGTCGAGATTCCCTTAAGGGGGAGGTTTGTAACACCCAAAATTTCAATTTTGGTTAAAGTTTAAAACTTATTTGAAATTGTGAATTTTCCAAATTTTTAAAGCTTGTCTTTAAATTGTTAAGGCCAAAAATAAATTCTAATTCAAAATCTATTATCAACTTTAAGTTAGAACCATTTTATTTGGGTTTAGAATAATCCTAGAGTCATTAATGAATTTTCCTAGAATTTTTAGGATTTATTTGCTATTTTCTAGAGCCTAAATGAATTAAACTAATATTTAAAATAGAAAATCAAAAGAAAATCGCAAAAGCAGTGTATGGGCCAAACCCAAGGCGTCGCAAGACCACCCTCACACATCCCATCTAGGCGTGACTGCTGATCTAAATCCAACGCCCGCACCGCCTCCGCACCTCCCTATCTCTCTCTCTCTCCTCTCTTCTCACCGCCAGATCCTAATCGGACGGCATCTAAACCACCGCGTCACCCTACTTTCCTTGCCGTCGGATCCAGATCCGACGGTCCCTGCCATCTTCTCCCGCGTTCTTCTCCGCAGCCCACCGCCTCCAACCGCCATGGCACATGGGCGTGAAGCTCAAGAACGGCTCCTCAACCACCTCGCCTTCTCCGCTGTGCGCAAGACTCGCCCACCTCCGCCACGATCCCCACCTCTTTCCCCTCTTCACAAGACGCGGGCGCCTAAGCCCTTAACCGCCGCAACCCCCACGAACCCCACCGCCTCGAGCCCTCTACCCCTATAAAGCCACCCGGGTGCGCCTCCACCGCAACTCAACACCACCACCCATTGCTCCTCCTCCTCCATAGCCGAATTTCGAGGTTCTCACCGGCCGAGCTGTTTTTCTCCGATTCGGCCATTGCCGTCTCCCCGCTTCGACCCGCCGACCACGCCTTCGGCACCACCGCTATTGCGGCCGGAGCACCCATCCACGCCGCCGGAGACCCTCGAACGACTACTTCGACGACGATCAAGCTTCGCCGCCAAACCTCGCCGTCGACGACTTTCGCCGGCCGCTTCGCACCTAAGGTAGCCACTAGGTTCCCCATCTCCTCCCGGTTCCAATCGCACTCGCCGGCCTCAGAGGCAAAGACGGCGCGGTGACCTCGGCCCGACAGCGGCGCCATCGCTCAAGGTGGCGTGGCCGCAGGCGCCCATGTGGCGCCACCTCACGCCCATGTGGCAGCACGTCGGGCGGGCGTGCCACATCACGCCACCTCCTCAGGCGCCAAGGCTCGTGGACTAAGTCCACGTGGTGTGTCTCTCATATAAGGGCCCGCACGTCGAATTGTTTTAATTTCTTTTAAATCCCTAAAATTCTTCACGACGCCACCTTATGCTGTTAATAGTTTTTTCTTTAGAAAAATAATTCGGGAAATTGATTAAAATGGCAGATTTAGGATTTAAATTGTAAAATTCATAACTTATTCATCTTAGCTCCAAATTAGATGATTCAAGTTGGTAAAATCTTAGAAAATTATTATCTAACTAAATAAAATATAATTATTCTTTTTGGAGTTCAGTTTAGTTCTGTTTTAGAATTTATAAATCCATTTAAATTCCAAATTTAAATTAAAATTTGTAAAATTCATATCATCTGAGTTCCAACTCCAAATTTAGTGAATTAAATTTCTAAAATTTTATAAAAAGATTATCTAGCTTAATAAATTGGAATTAGTCTATTTGGAATTGGTTTAAATTGTCATTTTAAATTAAACTATTTAATTTGCAAATTTAGGATTTAAACTTGTAAAGGTCATATCTTTTATTTCATATTTCCAAATTGAATGTTTCAAATTTATAAGATCTTATAAAATTATTATTCAGCCAAATAAAATATAATTATTTTATTTGGAGTTAGTTTAAACTGTCGCCTTGTATTTATTTGAATTTCAATTGATTGTCGATTTTCACGCTTAGATTACTTATTTATTCCGGGAATTTGATTCTTCCAAGAATTAGAATTTCAAGACTTCAGCGAAGGCAAGTTATACTTTGATCATCTTGCACCTACTATTTTAAAGTTATTTAAATTCAGTTTTCAAATTACTAAGTGCATGCATACTTTTATTCAAGTATTTTAAATTCCTGTTTAAATGATTAGATATTCCAACTGTCCTTGTATGGCCAATATTGAATATTGAAATGTCATCCCTTGTCCCCATAGATAAAATGTTTGGAAATGCTTAGCAAATACTTAGACCATGATTTGATTTTGGGGAGGATTTAGCCAAATCTTTACAAACTTGTTTTAACTTGAACCTATGGTATTGTCTTACCATAGATTTGTTGAAAAGGTGGTTTTACTAAATAAAATAAAGATGGTTTGGACTTGGGTGTAACGGATGAAAGGTGGGTGCAGGTTTATGCACGGTTTAATCTGTTAGGATTAAAGCCTGTGGTTTAATTTGAAAGACGCCTAAGTCGCTTAAGGACCGCCTTTGAGCTGCCTTTGCTATGCCAAACGCACCACCACATGTCCTGTATGGGAAGGACCTGGCTTAATAATTTGGGATACCTCATAGATATTCGTGCCATATTGTATGAGTGGGTGTTGGTTAGACAAGAGTCCCACATGGCGCAAGAGGGGCTCCTGAGGATGGTTAGTCCAATGGAAGCTTAAACCTTAGCGGGCATGAGTACTTTGAGGTAGATCATTGTAACGGCTTTGTGATATTTGTCTCACACACGCCTTAGGAAGCGTGGATTGGCCGACACAAAGGGTATAATATCTCGTGTGGGTAAAGCTGCATAAACTCGCAGAGTAGAAAACTATTCAATATAGCCGTCATGATCATGGACATGCTAGCAAAGCCACTTTAAGTTAGACTTGTTTTTGGTTTTAAAATGGTTTCAACAGATGTTTTCGTGATGGATAGTCCTGGGGAAAATTAGGCGGTTAGCCATTGTGATTGGAGGATATCCATCACCTTTCTTGGAGGTTATCCACATTATTCCATTGTCATTTAAAATATGATTTTTATTAATGTATGAAAATGGCCTTGCAATCTATTATGATTATTTAAGTTAAACCGCCGCTTTTCGCAAAATAACCCCGCCAATGTCCTTTGTTTACCTTATGCATGCATTACCATTCCATATTGGGTGTAACTTGCGAGCACTGTAGTTGTGCTCATGCTTGCTTTATGCAACAAAATTTCGTGAGAAGACTTCTATCGTGACGGTGAGGACACCGACGCCTAGGTTACGCCCTGCATTTATTGCTGTGGCGGATCGCTCGCCTACTACTATCTTTTTTATTTCATTGTTATTTACTTTTATTTGGCTTAATGCCCAATTGTATCGAACTCGATTTACTATTAATGAAATGCGAGATTTGGTCATGTTATCATTTTTGTAATCGGTACACCGGAAATCTGGATCGTGTATGAACACAGAGGATTCGGATCTTTCGCTCCCGTCCGACACCGGCCAAAGCGGTCACGCTTCTGGGGTGCCAAATCCCAAACCCAACCGACATGTGGGCCCTAGTCGCAACTCTTTTGGCATTGGCTTCAACCCTAGTCGCTAATTCCAAGCAAGAAAATATTTTAAGAGGGCCACCGACGAGGGAGGGATGGATAGATGTTTCGCGTTGTTGACGCCATCGACATTGCAAATATCGGAGAGGTCCATCGTGATTGCCGCTCGATTTTTTTTCTCTAATCGGACGTATGACTACAATCAATACCCTTAGAATATTTCTCCAACACCTCGGCTACCCCCAACCACCTAGCAAACTCATGCGCCGCGCACCCTAGTTGCCTCGTGTCCCTATTTTTGTCGCAAATTCTATCCATTGTTAGTGAGCTTGGTGAACCCTAAATCCTTCACTACCGAATCTTAATTTTCCCGAAAAGTTCAAACACTCGAAAGTCCCTAAAACACTCGAACTTATTTCGAAGGTCGGCCTCGAAAAACCACTCGACAATTTAGTCATGAAAAAACTGATTTCGAGTGTTCCGAGATTTACACTCGGGAAAAATACCTTTCCCGAGTGTAAATTTGGACACTCGGGAAAAAATCCAACACTCGGGAAACATCTAACACTCGGGAAAAATAACTTTCCCGAGTGTAAATCTGAACACTCGGGAAACATATAAAACTCGGGAAAATAAGTGCACGACGGATTTAGCCACCGTACCGGAATACTTTTACCGAATGTTGACACTCGGGAAACACTCGGGAAAGTAGGAAAAGTGACACCCACTGATTAGTACTGATTACTAGTAGTAAAGCACTAAAATAAATCATTTGTATCCTAAATTTACTATGTGCTACATCTAAAAAAGTGAACAACAATCCATCTGCAGGTAGTATAGCAATGCAAACTTCGTCGCTTTATCATTAAAAAGAACATATATTTTTACAACGCATTTAATGAATTGTTAGTACATACAAAGTTGAAACACATATTTTGACGACATATGAAATGAATTGTTAGCACATACAGAGTTTACAAAATGGCGATGCTTTTTTTCATCAACCAACAAACAATGATACAAAATCTACACCTCATAATGTATACAATGATAAAGGATGAAGTGTAGCCAACGTAGCACGGATAAGCTCAGATCTTTGTGTTGAAGATAGGACAAGACATACAAACATTGCTCATGGATGAGATGAAACTCGCTGTTCAATAACCCAGAAAAATTAGGTTACATCACTTCAAATAGAAGTAGTCCCACTATAGTATAGGATACGCAAAGTAATTGAATCTACTTATTAAATAAAAGTCATTAGGGCACCATAAAAGATAGGAGATGGCAACAAAATCCAACCTGTTAAGTGAAGACTTCAGTTCTTTAATCTTTTGTTGTGTCATTTCACCTCCTGAAAAATCAAAAATTTCTTCACTTAAAAGCTGAAAATAGTTGCATAGTTGTTCTCATACGTTAATTAAACAGATACAAGTAGAATGGATGTCAGCCGAATGACATGTAGTTCTGCATGACCCAGAACCTAAATTTGCTTCTAGTTGGAGAAACTCTTTTTATCCATCTCTTCATGTTCATGCTGCCTAGATGTATTATAGATCGAATGACATCTTTGACCTCTATGTTTCAAATTTTTGGTAATTCAATTATTTCGGTTTAAAGGCTATAGTCCTATTATAAATTTTTTGTACACTTCAAAAGTTCTTCTACAAGAGTACGCCACTTAAATCAGCCATGCTAAATTCGAAACATACTTGTTGGGGGAAACTCTCCTGTCTCTAGCTGCATGTTAATCAATTCTTTTGCGGCACGATACAGTGGTGTTACATCTCGTTTAGTTTGCTCACATTAGCAACACGAATGTATGAACATAGTTTCACAAATGACTTGAGTAAGCAAAAATGCAAATTTAAAGGAGCAAAAGGAGCAATGAACAAACGAAATCTGTCCAGCATAAATTAAAGCTAACATTGCCCATGTTGTGTTCATGGCATGTGCGCTCCCACCAACGTAATCCTGTTCAATTTTAGAATGAAGAACATATATGATAAATGAAAATTCTTATAAATCTTTATGAAATGAATCTCAACATATGCATGGCCAAAAGAATTGCTTCCTTTTAGAAAAGGGAAATGCAACTCCCTGTTTTAAGTGTGAATTTTTTTAACATGACTCACAATTGTCAGACCAAACCCGTCTTTAGTCATTAGCTAATAATATTGGTCTAGAGGATGATCATAGTCTACTAAATTGAGTAATTAGTGTCATCATCTATTACATTCTAACCAGACAATGGTGTCTTGTACCTTGGTTACTTAATTACATCTACAGACGTGCTTTATACATACGCATTCTAAGATGTGTTTACGTGATTAGGTAGCTTAGCACTCACAATAGATATTGTATATTTATCATCGTATGCGTATAATATGAACGGATGCCAAATGTACAACAAGCAAAATAAGTAGCATTTTTTATTGATCCAAATGCAGCTTTAACATCTGCAAAGAATATAGAGAGCCATGAGAAGAGAGCCATGAGAACATGCATAGTGCCACAGTGTCAACTTGTGAACTATTGCGTAATCATCATATTAGCTATCTTCCCAAATAGGGTGGTATGACATCTTACTCTTATCAATTCCTAATCAGCTTCGACAAATAAACTAATGGCTGAAATAGCACAAATCTGGTTTAACATGAATAGCGAGTATGGATGCATTGACATGCTAGTCAGTTGTCATCACATAACACAATGGATGTGAGAATTACCTCAGCTTGACTAGAAAGAAAGTTTTCCCCCCATCCACCTGTATCGAGCTAATTTGATAGCAAGAAGTTGCATCCTTTCCTGATGGAAAAATTGTTCTCGTAAGTTTGTCCCTCGGCAACTAATCCTCTTATGGCAAAGAAGGTTCCATAAGTGAAGCATACACCCCAACTGCCATACCTGTTAAAAAGTTGTAATCACTTAGTTATATTACTAGTAGAATATATAGTTAATAAAATCTGCATACACTTGTATTAGTTATATTCTCGTTATCTTGTCCAAGTCGTACTCGATTTTGTATGAAAATAGGACAACACAGACCCTATGAAAATAAGATCATGCAAACACAAATTAACATACTTTAGTGGTGTTTTGAGAGCTTTGTTATGCCGCTCACGGATATTGCAAGCAAGATCAATGATGGTCATCATCCGATTTACACTTTGCTCAACATGCTCATCTCTCTCACCATGTGGGGAAAAAGAACATAAGTCAAAAGTAATTACGATGGAATAAAACATGGTAAAAAGTTGAAACAAAGGCACTACTAGATATATACTTACATAAGTCAAAAGTAATTTAGTGGTTTGATATATATAATTCAGTGGTTTGATATATATACTTACATGGTAGAGTGTTGAGAGAGAAATTCTGCGGTCTTCTTCTCTAGTGCGTCCTTTTAACCGTTTGCGGTTGAAACACACATATATATTAGTAAGATTGTCGATGTATTTTACCAAATATGGCACAACCTGGTGGGGTAGAAAAGCTAACAAATTACATCAAGGAGCCATAACATGGAAAGAGAATTGGCATCTCCAGCGATTTAATAACTAAAACTTCTGAAAATGGGAAAGCTAGTCTTAAAAGCACTCAAATCTATAGTGTACAATGTCTTTATGAAGACCAAAACTATCTATAATAACCACTTTTCTAAACAATAGTTATGGCAACAATTGAATAAGAATTCTGAAATTAGCAGTCAAACTATAACATCTCAAATACATTAAGATGGCAAAACTTTGAGGTGCACAGCCAGCCATACTTACCCAGAAGATATAAGAAATCTGGACCGATTAACTAGCAGTAAACATTTATTTACTGTTAAGATCCTTGTTGTATCTAGTCAACTCTTTTATTCGTGAGCTATTAAGAATATGTGCAAATCAGTAATGTCAAAAATTAAAATTAAATGTGCATTTACACCATATGCTTATAGTCTACTCTTTTAACATGTGTCTTCAAATTTTCGGGAAGTACAACGACATTGCATATCAACAGGTACAACGACATTGCATATCAACCGTGATAAATGACTTATTCCAATCAAGATAATGGAACAACCGAATCTCACCAAGATATATAATCACATTTTAAATTGACACTGCTTCCATGCAAGATGCACATCATTGTTAAGAATAAGTGAATTGTTGTGCACTATGCATTATTGACAAATGGCATATAATTTAGCATTTCCAATAAGCACGGTCAAGTCTATGCAATCTCAATAAAAAATGGCATACGCTTTTTACTAAGTTCTTCTAACTACGATAATGTCGATAAATCAATGCAAGTATTCGATAAAATAACCATTTATTTTACACCAAAGACATCTTTGTGGGGTTCCATCACCAATATCAATTGTTTTCCGTCAGTATAAAATAACAACATACAATCGATCTTAAATATGTCATGAAATGAGGCTAGCGAGACAAAACCATAGAGATAATAAATCACAAAGGAATTGCTAGCTAGTAAACATCGATTTAGAAGTGCAATGGTTATATCAATATCGTTGTCTACAGATAACATTTAGAAGACTCACCTTTTGACATTTTGGCCTTGCAACCTTGCTTATTAACTTGTAATTGAACTCCACAATAGAAACTACTTCAGATTTGTTTCAGCCCCCAAACCAGTTACAAATCTCAAAACCATTCAGCTAAAAGTACCCATTACAAATGAAAGATCAGGAATATTATGGTGACAACATACTCCTTACTAATAGTAGATTTTTATGCACCACCTTCAAGGTTTTAGTAGTAGTGAACAGATTCACCGCCTCAACTCTCGATCCTGTACAACCTCACAAACAAAACAATCCATAGTTCTACATTATGAACTGTTTTAATTCAACATCTAAATGCCAAACCTAGGACTGAAAACCCACATCAGTAAGCGGGTAGGGAGAGTAGAGGGGGAAGTTATACCTCGACATTATACAAAAAATGTTTAGCTAGAGTGAAATTACATTGCAGGATTTCTTCCTTTTGTTATCAAAATCTAGTCTCGGAAAGTCCCCCTCAGTCTACAGGTGCTCGCTAAGATGAATCCCTACCTTCAAGACTCCTACAAATATCCGCTAGATGTCTATGCTCTATTCACACGAATGGGTTGCCCTTCCAAATCCTGAAATCACATTCAGTTGTAGTCAAGAAATGCGAAAGATTAACCACTGTGTTGCATCGCATTACCTCGGCCCACACGACGGTGTCATGCTCGGCGAACATGGCGTGGAGCTCATCGTTGGTGACCGTCCTGGGGATGTTCCCCACGTAGATCTTCCTCGCCACCACATCTATCGTTGGAGCGGCCCGGGGCATGGGCCGGGCGAGAGAGGGGGCGCAGGAGGCGAGCGTCAAGGTCGGGCGAGCAGCCACGCAAGACGAGCACAGTGGAGCCGAGCCATGGTGGGAGCGGTGGTGGAGGCGGCGCCATGAGAGGGGCCGAGGGTGGAGGCGCCAGATCCGTGGGAGGAGGTGGGGCACCAGCTGGGAGGAGGAGGAAGCGGGAACCGGATAAGGGAGTAGATCCAGATCTGGCCAGAGCCGAGGGAGGAGGACGTCGCCGGGGAGGAGGGAGGCGGGCGGAGGAGGGAGCTGGGGAGGAGGGAGGAGGAGGACGGCGATACCAGAGGAGGGAGTCGGGGAGGAGGCGGGCGGGCGACGGGAGGAGGGGAGGAGGCGGGCAGCGCACGGAGGAGGAGGGAACCGGAGGAGGGAGGAGGCGCCACAGTGTCGAGGAGGAGAAGGAGGAGGGCGGCACGGGTGAGGAAGGTGCCGGGCGCGGGGGGAGCAAGAGGAGAGGATTGGGAAGAAGGTGCTGGGTGAGTGGGGATGAGGGTCAAAAAAAAAAAGGCAAAGTTAGGGAGAGAGAAAAAAGGCACTACGAAAAAAGGCGGGTAGGGAAAAATGCGCGATTCTCTCCCGAAAAGCTTCGCTTGTATGCACTCGGGAATATAATTTATCTCCCGAGTGTTACGGGAAATATTCGGAAAAGTTATTGCTACCGAGTGTTGACTTTATATCCCGAGTGTTCTACGAAACGCTCGGGGTCCGTTCAAACACTCGGAAAATATATAGGCACTCGGGAACTAAATAGATTCTGGTAGTGCTTAACTCCATATACTCGTCGCTTCTGACTGGTCTGCCGTCGTAGGAGATGTGTTCGCTGGATAACTTGATAAGTAAAAAAGTGGGCTGATAGCAAACACCTTCTATGAATTGCGTGCTCAAGTGATCCTGAATATTGCTCTCGCCAGAGTAGTAGCCCATTCAAAAAATATAAAAAGTTACATTCAGAAACATCAAGAGGACATCAGGAAAATTACTTTTAAAATTCAGGAAACCACCTGTTCCGGTGAATGTGCAGACGCCGAACGGTCGCCGCGGCACCACCCAATGCGGGGGAAAGAGAAGATTGTCGGGAGAAGCGACCAATTTAAGTTGTTCTGATACAAAGCAAGAAAGGAAAGAATGGAAATGTATTTGGTGAGCTAAGGGTATGTATAATGATACAGATAGTTGCTGTCTATAGTAATTTTTTATGTTACCTGTAGATAGCACTAAAGATAGCTCATACAATGGTATAGACAGCTGCTGTCTTTTTAGTGTTTTTATAGAATATACAATCTTTTAATGCTTTTTTTTGTTTCTCGTGATACAGTCAACTACAGGATTATAGACAGCATCTTTATCTCTCTTCATTCTTTTTCATCAATATTAGTAAAAATCCTACGTGACAACGACTATATATGACCGATATAAATCTATTGTACATGCTCCAAAGTGACATCAAAACTCAAAACTTTTGCTCGCAGACTTAGCCATTAATTCAAGATTTAGAGGCGTGGTGATGCATCAATGAAAGATGGCAACCACGGTCCACTAGGCGAGTGGAGAGTTTGTGGAACATCCGAAGACACGCCGGATCATGCCGTTTCTACATCGCACCATAGGTCAACATGTGTCTTGGCTTTGATAGGTGAAAAAATCATGGAGTTGATCGATCGATCGCATCGCCAGAGACGCCAAACTTCAAGAGCATATCATGTGCTAGCTATCTATGCTCGCACTCCTCGAAAATGGTCCAAATAATGATCATGAAAAACTCTAAAAATTTCACGCAAAAAATCAACTAGAAAAAGACAATGCCCACAATTCCTGGCCCCGGAGAGTGTACAACTCAGACATCCTTGAATGGCGCCCCCAAGATATTGGAATTTTTAAAAATAATATTAATTTAAAAATAATTAAAAAATAGACGATTTTTTATACAAAATATGCTACTACCGCCATTTGGAATAGCGTTAGGAACTTATTTACTGCCAGTCGCCGTTTCAACTGCCTGCCGCTATTTGAACTGGCGAATACCCCAAATTTGGTGGAAAATTCATTTTAATTCTGAAAAAAAAGAAGAGAGGGGAGGAGAGGGGAGGGGAGAAGAGACATAGTGAAGCCCTGCCAGTTCTTAGCGGAGGAGAGAGAGTGAGAGTAGCAGATCTAGTCCTCTATTTTGCAGATAAATGTTTTTGCAACTTTGTACATAAATTCAAAATCTTGTAGGTTAGCAAATAAAAATAGCTACATAGAATTGAATGGATTAGATAATTTTAGATGTATTGTTGTTTGATTTAGTACATCATTTTAGCTGTGTATAGTTTAGTTCATCATATAGATATTATTTATGTTACAGTACTCGAATGATTTAGAACGAATCTGCAAAAATACTAAGAAACCTTTGTAGGTTTAAATTTTTACACGGTAAATATCTTGTTAATGCTAGAACCAGAAAAATAGGAAGACACCTATAAAAATTCTATAAGAAATCCAAGGTAGGTACATAGGGTATGTAGAGCTAAATTAAAATATTGTGAACTTAATTTTTGTTTCCATTCGTACACGGTAAGTATTTTATAAATGCTGGATACACTTTTTAAACAAAGAAAATAGCAATATGCCTATAAAAAATCTATAAAAATTGAATATTAGCTAAATAGGGTATGTAGACCTTAATCAAAATAATCCCAACTTAATTTTGGTTTCCATTTGTGCACGGTAAATATTATTTTAATACCAAAAATACTTTTTTAACTAGGAAAATAGCAAGACACTCCTAAAAATTGTAAAAAAAAAAATCCAGAGTTGCTACATAGGGTATGTAGAGCTGAACTAAAATATTGTGAACCTAATTTTTGTTTCCATTTATACACGGTAAATATTTTGTAAATGCTGGAGACACTTTCGAAAAAAGGAAAGTAGCAAGATACCAATAAAAAATCTATAAAAATTGCAAAGTAGCTAAATAGGTTATGTAGAGATTAATCAAAATAATCCCAACTTAAATTAGGTTTCCATTTGTGCACGGTAAATATTCTGTTAATACCGAAAATACTTTTTAAACTAGAAAAATAGCAAAACACCTCTACAAATTGCAAAAAAAAAAATCTGGAGTTGCTACATAGGGTATGTAGAGCTGAACTAAAACATTGTGAGCCTAATTTTTGTTTTCATTTGTACATGGTAAATATTTTATAAATGCTGGAGACACTTTCCAAATAAGGAAAGCATCAAGATTCCTATAAAAAAAATGTATAAGAATTGTAGAGTAGCTAAATAGGGTATGTAGAGCTTAATCAAAATATCCCAACTTAATTTTGGTTTCCATTTGTGCACGGTAAATATTATGTTACTATCGCTTATTACTTTTTTGTATATGTTTTGTAGTATTTACAATGTATGCACCGAACTTTCGTGTATGGCGGACCAGGGAGACATTGTGCAAAGGTCAGATGAGTTGTTTGACCCACCATTGACGCAGCATCATCGTAGCCACCTCAAGACTCATCCTCCCCGTGAGGGTGAGACAACGATTGAGCTTGGCGCTGTCAGCTGCGCCACGACCATGAAGGCATGGAGGGTGGACCCACGTTGGGTTCCAAGGTACGTCTAGTTGTGACCTTCGTGTACTCAATTGCAGTCTAACTATTTTGGGTGGACTCACGTTTGTTCTTAATCCTTTCAATGCAGGTTGAGAACGACATGCCTCCTTCCACTAGTGAGGATGGTCGAGGCGACATGAGAGGACGACTAAGACCGCGAAGATGGTGGTCGTATGTGTAACGTCCCGTTTCTCTTAAGTTTCTTGCCTGATTTTCAAAATAAAAGTAACCATTTGGCTTTATTGAGAATCCAAAGCTTAACCTCGACGCTTTGAACTGGAGAGTTCAATTGGAATTAATTAAACCTTAACTAAGTTCTTTGTTGGTGTTCCTTGCTGTTTGAGCCTCTCTGTGTGTCCCTGGGTTTGTCTCTTCTCTCTTAACTTCTTTGTTGGCCTGAATCTCTTTGAGATCCGACCTCTCTTTATCTCCCCTGTTCGACCTCCCCTGCTTCGGGTTTTCTTGTTAAAGACCCACCAGTTTGTGTTTCAAAACCTCTTTGGTCCCTCCAAGCCACGCTTGGTTTTGTTTCTTTGGACCTCCCGTGGACCTCTCCACGCCTCTCGGAACCCCCGAGTTCTCTTGGGCGCCCAGAGTCTCTTTGGACCTCCCAGCGCCTTTTGGGACCCTCCTAGACCTTCCTCGTGGCTATTTGGACCTCCCTTGTGTCCAAATAGACCTCCCTCTGTCCCTCAAGACTTTTTTCTCAGTGTCCTTCTGACCTTCTTCGCGCCCTTAAGACCTCCCTTGTTAAGATCTAGCCTCGCACCTCCCCTTGTTGAGATCTAGCCGCCACCTCCCTTGTTGAGATCTAGCCAAACCTCCCTTGTTGAGATCTAGCCGCTCAGACCTCCCTTGTTGAGATCTAGCCGCTCGCACCTTCCCTTGTTGAGATCTAGCCGCTCAGACCTCCCTTGTTGAGATCTAGCCGCTGACCTTCCCTTGTTGAGATCTAGCCGCTAGACCTCCCATGTTGAGATCTAGCCGCTCAGACCTCCCTTGTTAGGATCTCGCCATTAGGACCTCCTCTTGGGAGATCTTAGCCGTCTGTGTCCTCCTTAGTTGGATCCAAAGGTTCCGACCTCCTTAGGTCCAAGACCTCGCTTAGCGCTTGACCCATCTTTGACTCTCGCGGTCAGACGCTTGAGGCCTTGCCTTCTAACCTTAGGACCATCCGATGTGGGTTGATGGCCCGATCCCAAGGGCACGTTAGCTTGGTCCTAACGCCCCTTTCCCTCCTTGCCGTCCGATTTTAATTAGGCGCCTAGTCTCGCTGGTCTGCTTCGCTTGGTCCTAACGCCTCCTTTTCTTCTGACCGCCTGATTCCAATCGAACGGTTCCGCTTTTGATGCGTGTTTGCCTTTGTTTCGTGACCTCCTCTCGTTGTTTTGCAAAGACCACCTCCCGGTCTTTTTTGCCGTCTTTTGTAAGGACCACCCTTCTAAATCAGATATTTCGCTGGTCGGACCTCCCTCACCCTTTGATCTCGACCGCCGAGGTCCTCCCTTGAGATCTTGACCGAGATCTCCCTTTTGGAGATCTACTCACAGACCTCCCCGCACCCTTTGATCTAGACCGTTGAGGTCCTCCCTTGAAATCTTTACCCTTAGACCTCCCTTTGTGCAGTCTCGAAGGTCAGACCTCTTCGCTTTGAGCTTTGAGGACCTCTTGTCCAGACCTCCCCTCTCGAAAGTGTCTTGGACCTCTTGCCCAGACCTCACAAAGGGTCTTTGGCGGGATGACCCTTGCGGTGGGGCCACCTCCTTGACTTGTGGTGCACCTTTGACTGCCCCACTTGCCACCCCTCTTCACCTTGTAATTATTGTCTTGCCTCGTAACTCAGGCGCATTTAATAGGTGTCGGGTCACATTAAATGCAACACATCCGAGGTACTTTATTTCAATTTTTAGGGCAAGCCCCCGCCTAGTAGTCCCGATTGCCTCGTGACGCCACTGGGTTTTCCTTGTGGTGCACACTACCAACTCGGCTATATAAAGTTCAAGGGCGGCCAGACCTTTGTAACTGTTGCTCATTTCTTCCTTCCTGCCTCACCGCTTGGTCCTTTCTTGCGCAAGACCTTCCCTCAGAGATCTTTGAGGCTTTGTTAAGCCTCTTGGTTTCCTTTTGGCCGAGTTGGTTTGAGTTCTTTCGGTTCTTTTGAAGTTCCTTGGCTTAGTGTGGTTTTGCTTAATTGGTTTTCTTGCTAACGTAGATCACGAGATTGAGGAGATCTTGGACCCACTCTCTCTCATCAAGGCTCTCCGCCGCTTGACCAAGGCAAGCCACATACCCCTTTTGATCATCTTGAACCAAGTTTCAGTAAATGTATTTCGGTTTTAATTTATCATGCATGGCTATGTTTATATGAAAATGGTTTGGGCTGTAGTTACTTGCCTACTTGTCATTATGCCTCCTTCATACCTTGTCTCCATCATGTTGTCATGTTCACCTTGTGAGCCTTAGGGTGGATATTTAATTGGTGTTCTTTGTTATTTGCCAACATGGGGACCGAGGGTCTTTATAGCCTTGCTTAGAATACGTGGTTCGAACGTATCATGCTTCATCTCTAATAATCTTGACTAATAAATATGAAATGTGTGGTGGTGCCATTGTTGAGCAGACTATGGCGGACGCCTAAGTGTGTTGGATCTGTGGTGTGAGATCACTTGGTTAAAATCTGTTGCCAAGACGGGTGGTCTTTTGGCATGGGTTAATACAAATGGTTTTGCTGAGGCAAGAAGGTAGGGAGTGAGTAGTGGGTGCTATGCACACTGGGTTTGTGGAAGTCTTGCCTTAGCACGATTAAGGACTTCACTTTGTGTCTCTTGAACTGGCCAAACAAAGGCAACCACAAGATCATTTTATGGGAATGGTCTCGGTGAATAATTAGCAATGGGTTGGCTTGGGGTCATTGTGGTTGAGTGTGATTCGTTGGCGCAAGAGGGGCACCCCATAACCCCGCGGACTTCTAGACCACAGGAGGGGATTACAAACCTTAGCGGGCAGCCCGAGTCGGGCCAAAGCTTTGTAAAGGACTTGTCAAGGCTTAGACTACTCACCTTAGGAAGTGAGCAAGGGTGACCGAACCCGCCCCGCTAGAGAGATCGTGGATTGTGGGTAAAGTTGTACACCTCTGCAGAGTGTAAAGATCTATTCAAATAGCCAAGTCCTTGGTCATGGACATGCTCAGTGAAATGGTGCAAGGGTAGCTGTTTCAAAAGCTTGTGCCATCGACACTTCCGCGAGATGCCTTGGCTTTGCCTCAAGAGACCTTGGCCGGCTCCAGAGGGGTCAAGGTTGGCTCGGGTAGTGGTCCAGGTTGGTTTGGACCTCTGGAGTGGGTGCTCTGAGTGGGTTTTGGGTAAGGACCTGTCACGGTGTGACCTAACTCCTTCTTTTGGTTGTGGCTGTGAGTTGGTGCTCACCCCACCTTTTTAAACATCAAAAGTATTATGTACTATGGTTTTACCTTGCTGCTTTTCAATCTATTACCTTTTTTTTTATTATTGTTCAAATTTGGCTTTGCGCAAACTAACCATACAGCTCTCCATTGGTAAGTCCTTGCATGAATATTATTGCATCTTTGCTCTCTGTGACTTGCTGAGTACATTCCAAGTACTCATGGCTTAAGCCCTGTGTCAAAGCAGATTTTGAGGATGATCAAGTGCAGGGCAGTGCAGACCTCTTCGAGGAGGAGTTCTTCGACGACTAAGCTTCCTAGGACGTCCTCCACCCGACAGCCTGTGGTGCTTGTTGGATGGCTTTTATGTGTTCTCGTGTTTGAGCCCTAGAAGCTCCTTGTTGCCGCTTGTAAGTCCTCGCTGGTGTTGTAAGCCCTCGATGGCGCACCTCTTGTTAACAAGCTTGGCTATAAGGTCCTATTATATAAAGTTTAATTTGCCTGCTTCATCTTTGTTTGACCTCGTGGTTGTGGTATTGGCTTGTGTTCTTGTGCGGGCTAGCTCTGTTGTCCTGGGACTAGCTCAGATGCACAGGCGGGACCACCAGAGGTCCTTCTAGACTTAGCTCTCGAGGTCCCGCCGACCTCTCTTAGTGATGTGCCCGGAGGTGCTACGAGCGGTGGCGGCCACGACCTCCAGGAGGTCTTCAAGACCTCCTGGGAGGTCAATGGTGGACCAAGACCTCCAGGAGGTCCGCAAGACCTCCTGGGAGGTCCTGGCAGACCTCCTCGGTAAGGCTCCATGCGGTGCTACCACATCTTTCCGTGGTGACTTCGCAGCCAAAAAAAAAATGGTCTTCCTGACCTCTTGCGGTACATCACGGGGTGGGTCGTCACAGGTTGGTATCGAGCCACTGTCGGGTCAGAGGGCGTGACCCTAGGTAGAAAGGTCGGTTTAGTTTTGATTCCAAAGGTTATTTTCTAAAGCAAAACAACTTAAAATCGGTTTGGAGGTTCTTGCCTTGTTCTGGTTCTATGCTACCCTTAACTTGTCCAAATCATTTCTTACCCTGTTCTACTTCAATCTTAACTCCCTCTTTAGTTCTGTTATCTTACCCTTGCTGGAACCTCGATTTTAAGTCAAACATGACCTCCTTGCCTTTTGTAATTTCCATAGGACCCACTATGGTAAGGTTAGGGTTAGTGGTCCTATTCTCGAGTCTCGCCTAGCTTGTGTCTTTAAGACCTCGCTTTGAAGCTTTGTTGCCTCTTTTGGCCTCCTCGCCTTTTGGTTCTCTCTTGGGTTTAACCTAGTTACCCTTTTAGATGCTCTATCTTTCTCTCGATCCCTCTTATCCTCTATGCTTTCTGTCTTACCTATTAAGCCTTTAGAGTTTTGTCCAGATAGTGCAGACTCGGCGATCCACAAGTCGCAGTGAGCCCCAGGCACGATTGCCTCCACCTCCACCTCCTCCAAAGGGCAACAGCAGACCGGGTTTTGGGCGCTTTATGGCGGCACAAGCCCAAATGATGAGCTCCATGATGCGAGAATATGAACAAGATTATGGCTCAACAAAGCCGCACCACCAATGCTTTACTTGCCATGATGAGTCGAGTAGTCAAGCGGCGAGCGCTTCACCCCTCCACCCCCAACTCACCATCAATCAAAGGCATCGAGTTCATGAAGACACGCCTACTACATTTTGAGCTCCCCGAGCCATTAGATGCGAGATGATTGGCCGAGATCAACCGAGAAAAGTTGGATATTGCTCATTGTGAAGACAGGGAGAAGGTTTTGTTTGCCTCACATCAACTGGAAGGACTGCGGTGAGTGGTGGGACACATTTGTGCCTCACATGTCAATTCCCCAGAGGATCACTTGGGCGAATCGTGAGCTGCTTTTTGTCACTCGCATGTCCCCGATGGGAAGGTAGAGATGAAAAAGGAAGAGTTTAGAGAGCTCAAGCAAGGCAAAGATGTCGATGAGCGAGTATCTCACAAAGTTCACCCAATTGTCACGCTATGCTCGTGAAGATGTGGCTACGGATGATGCTCTACGAAGCGCTTTAGCGAGGCCTTCATCCCGCTTTAAAAGTTCAAGTTGTGGGCAACGATTATCCTGATTTCCAAAGATATGGTGAACAAGGCAATGCTCATTGAGGAATCGAAGAGAACTCTGAGTCCTTCAAGAGAAAGGTTCCACCCTCTAGTGCTCAAAGAAAGACCTCCCCACGCCACAAAGCTTTTGTGCAAGACCAACCAAGCGCCAAGGACCTCCTGACCTCCCAGGGACCTCTGTCAAGACCTCCTACCACCGCTTGACCAGCGCCGCCTCACTTGGCAAAGACTAAGTCAACCCAATGACCCCCAAAGCTGGGATCACTGTTTCAAGTGTCATCAAGTGGGGCATTTTGCCAATCAATGCCCATCAAGACCGAGCCACCAAGAAGACCTCTACTACCTCCTCAAGCCAGGGACCTCCTGGACTTTTGGAAGGGGTCAGTGAACCATGTGGCAAGGGAAGAAGCTCGAGACCTCCTCGTGATGTAGTACTAGGTATGTTCCTAGTAAATTCAAGGTTTATTTGCAGTTTTGTTTGACTCTAGAGCTTCCATTCGTTTATTTCTCGGAGTTTTGTTGCAAAGCACCAGTTTCGAGTTGTTGCTCTTAAGTCTACCTTGTTGGTTCAATCCCCCGGCTCAGAAATAAGTACGAACTAGGGTTGTCCACAAGTGAAAATGGTCATAGAAGGAGTAGAATTTCTAGCCAACCTTATCCTTTTGGACACCAGGTCCCTAGATGTGATCTTGGGCATGGACTGGCTAGCGGACCACCATGCCATGTTGGATTGTAGTGGCAAATGTATCTCTTTGACCAGCCCTAATGGTGCCACTGTGAAGTTTTCGGCCACCTCGGAGAAGCTCCAAGGAGCCCTATCTTGCAGCGCTCAAGTTCAAGTTTTGAAGGATGTCCCTGTTGTTAAAGAATTTGTGGATGTGTTCCCTGATGAGCTCCCAGGAATGCCCCCAGACAGAGACCTTGAGTTTGTCATTAACCTTGTCCCAGGGACCTCCCCCATCTCCAAAAGGCCCTACAGATTGCATGTTGATGATCATGTGGAGTTGAAGAAGCAGTTGGAAGACTTGCAGAGCAAGGGTTTTATTAGACCTAGCTCCTCACCTTGGGGAGCCCCAGTGATTTTTGTGCCTAAAAAGGATGGCACTCAAAGGATGTGTGTGGACTATAGAGCTCTCAATGATGTCACCATTAAGAACAAATATCCTTTGCCCAGAATTGATGATTTATTTGATCAATTGAAGGGAGCGGCTGTGTTTTCAAAGATAGACTTGAGAACAGGATATCACCAACTCAAGATTCGCAAGGAAGACATCCCTAAGACAGCTTTTTCAACTAGGTATGGGTTATTTGAATTCACCTGTCATGTCTTTTGGGTTGACCAATGCCCCGCCTATTTCATGAATTTGATGAACCGAGTGTTCATGGAGTACCTAGACAAGTTTGTCATTGTCTTCATTGATGACATTCTTGTATATTCCAAGAGTGAAGAGGAGCATGCAAGCCATCTCTTTTCGGTTTTGGGGAAGCCGAGAGCTCATCGCCTCTTTGCCAAGTTTAGTAAGTGTGAATTTTGGCTAAAGGAAGTGGTCTTTTAGGGCATGTTTTGTCGAAAGATGGAGTGTCTCACAATCCCACCAAGGTGCAAGATGTGCTCAATTGGGAACCCCTAGGGCAATGCCTCAAGTCGAGTTTTCTTGGCATGGCGGTTACTACAGAAGGTTTATTGAAGGCTTCTCCCATATTACAAGACCTCTCACTCAGCTGTTAAAGAAAGAAAAGAAGTTCCTCTGGACCTCAGAGTGTGAACAAAGCTTCCAAGAGCTCAAGAAGAAGTTGACCTCTGCCCCAGTTTTGGTTCTTCCAGATGTTAGGAAAGATTTTGAGGTCTATTGTGATGCATCCAAGCAAGGACTTGGCTGTGTTCTTATGCAAGATGTAAAAGTGATAGCTTATGCTTCAAGACGCTTGAAGCCCCATGAAGCAAACTACCCTACTCATGACCTAGAGTTAGTCTTTGTGGTTCATGCCTTAAAGATTTGGCGCCATTACCTCATAGGTAATAGGTGTGAAATCTATCTTGACCACAAAAGCCTAAAGTATATCTTTACTCAAGCGGATCTGAATTTGAGGCGGAGAAGGTGGCTTGAGCTTATTAAGGACTACAATGTGGGAATTCATTACCACCTGCAAGGCCAACGTGGTGGCGATGCCTTGAGCAGAAAGTTTATGCTAATACTTTGATGATCAAGGAGAGCCACCTACTTTGTATGAAGAATTCTTGAAGCTTAGACTTGAGTTAGTTGAAGAGGATTCTTAGCGACTTGAAGTGCAACCCACATTGCAAAAGCAGATCAAAGGCAAACCAAGAGGAGATGCTAACATCCAAGAAATCAAGGCCAACACAAGAGAAGGAAGTCGCAAGGTTTTCTATAGGCGACCTAGGTGCGGTCTGTTTGATAAGAGGCTCTGTGCCCAATAACACTGAGCTCAAGGAGTAATACTTAAAGAAGCACATGAGACATTGTATTCTATACACCCAGGAGCTACAAAAATGTACCAAGATATCAAGGAATTGTACTGGTGGCCGAAAATGAAGAGAGAAATAGCAGATTTTGTGGCCAAATGTGACACTTGCCAAAAAGTTAAGGAAGTGCACCAAAGACCTGGAGGACTTTTAGTGCCTTTACCCATACCCGAGTGGAAATGGGAAGAGGTCGGGATGGACTTCATAACTGGTTTACCTCGTACCCAAACTGGTTTTGATTCTATTTGGGTCATTGTGGATAGATTGACAAAAATGACTCACTTTATTCCTGTGAAGACTACCTATTCTGGAGACAAACTGGCCGAGATCTACATGGCAAAGGTTGTGTGCCTTCATGGTGTTCCAAAGAAGATAGTCTCAGACAGAGGATCCCAATTCACCTCCAAATTTTGGCAAAAGCTACATGATGCCTTGGGCACAGACCTTAATTTCAGTACGGCGTACCACCCACAAACAGATGGCCAAACTGAGAGAGTTAATCAAGTCCTTGAGGACATGCTAAGAGCTTGCGCTCTGGAAAGGCAATCTAGTTGGGACAAGATGTTGCCATATGCAGAATTTTCCTACAATAACAGCTACCAAGCGAGCCTTCAAATGTCCCCTTTTGAAGCTATTTATGGGAGGAAATGTAGGACTCCCTTGTACTGGACAGAATCGGGTGAAGGCCAAGTTCTTGGCCCGGACCTGCTGAGGGAAGCCGAAGATCAAGTAAGGTCAATAAGGGAGAAGCTAAGGGCTGCTCAAACACGGCAAAAGAGCTACGCAGATGTTAGACGTCGAGACCTAGCTTTTGTTCCAGGAGACCAAGTCTACCTCAAAGTATCACCCCTCAAAGGTATGCAGCGGTTCAGAGTTAGTGGGAAGCTTGCTCCAAGGTTTATTGGTCCCTTTCCAGTCCTTGCCCGAAGGGGTGAAGTAGCCTACAAGTTGGACCTCCCACCTCAGCTCGCTGGAGTCCACAATGTGTTCCATGTTTCACAGTTGAAGAAGTGCTTGCGACTGCCAGAGGACCAGATGCCTTTAGAAGCTGTGGACCTCCAAGAAGACCTCACTTACAGAGAGCACCCCATCAAGATTTTGGACGTGTCAGAGAGAGTTACAAGGAACAAGACCTCCAAGCGGTGCAAGGTGCAATGGAGTAACCACTCTGAAGCCGAGGCAACTTGGGAACGTGAAGAGGACCTCAGGAAGGAGTTCCCCCACTTGTTCCCTAGCTCAGCTTGAATCTCGGGGTCGAGATTCCCTTAAGGGGTGAAGGTTTGTAACGTCCCGTTTCTCTTAAGTTTCTTGCCTGATTTTCAAAATAAAAGTAACCATTTGGCTTTATTGAGAATCCAAAGCTTAACCTGACGTTTTGAAATCTGGAGAGTTCAATTGGAATTAATTAAACCTTAACTAAGTTCTTTGTTGGTGTTCCTTCTGTTTGAGCCTCTCTGTGTGTCCCTGGGTTTGTCTCTTCTCTCTTAACTTCCTTTGTTGGCTTTGAATCTCTTTGAGATCCGGACCTCTCTCTTATCTCCCCTGTTTCGACCTCCCCCTGCTTGGGTTTTCTTGTTAAAGACCCACTCGGTTTGTGTTTCAAAACCTCTTTGGTCCCTCCAAGCCACGCTTGGTTTTGTTTCTTTTGGACCTCCAGTGGACCTCTCCACGCTCTCTCGAACCCCCGAGTTCTCTTGGGTGCTCGAGTCTCTCTGGACCTCCCAAATACCTTTTGGGACCCTCCTAGACCTCCTCATGGCTATTTGGACCTCCCTTGTGTCCAAATAGACCTCCCTCCTCCCCTCATGGATTCTTTCAGTGTCCTTCTGACCTTCTTCGCGTCCTTTAAGACCTCCCCTTGTTGAGATCTAGCCGCTTAGACCTCCCTTGTTGAGATCTAGCCGCTCAGACGCCCCTTGTTGAGATCTAGCCGCTTAGACCTCCCTTGTTGAGATCTAGCCGCTCGACCTCCCCTTGTTGAGATCTAGCCGCACGAGACCTCCCTTGTTGAGATCTAGCCGCTCGAGACCTCCCTTGTTGAGATCTAGCCGCTCAGACCTCCCTTGTTGAGATCTAGCCGTTCGGACCTCCCTTGTTAGGATCTCGCCATTAGGACCTCCTCTCGGAGATCTTAGCCGCCTGTGTCCTCCCTTAGTTGGATCCAAAGGTTCCGACCTCCTTAGGTCCAAGACCTCCTTAGCGCTTGGACCCATCTTTGACTCTCGTGGGTCAGACGCTTGAGGCCTTGCCTTCTTAACCTTAGGACCATCCGATGTGGGTTGGATGGCCCGATCCTAAGGGCACGTTAGCTTGGTCCGAACGCCCCTTTCCTCCTTCTCGTCCGATTTTAATTAGGCGGCCTAGTCTCGTTGGTCTGTTCGCTTGGTCGAACGTTCCTTTCCTTCTCGACCGCCTGATTCCAATCGAACGGTTCCGCTTTGATGCTGCGTTGCCTTTGTTTCCGGACCTCCTCTGGTTGTTTTGCAAAGACCACCTCCTCGGTCTTCTTTGGTCTTTGTAAGGACCACCTCCTAAATCGGGATATTCTGTTGGTCGGGACCTCCCTGCACCCTTTAATCTGACCGCCGAGGTCCTCCCCTTTGAGATCTTGATCGAGATCTCCCTTTTGGAGATCTACTCGTCAGACCTCCTCGCACTCTTTGATCTGGACCGTTGAGGTCCTCCCTTGAAATCTTTTACCCTTAGACCTCCCTTGTGCAGTCTCGGCGTCGAGACCTCTTCGCTTTGAGCTTTGAGGACCTCTTGTCCAGACCTCCCCCGAAAGTGTCTTGGACCTCTTGCCCAGACCTCACACGGGGTCTTTGGCGGATGACCCTTGCGGTGGGGCCACCTCTTTGACTTGTGGTGCACCCTTTGATCGGCCCCACTTGCCACCCTCTTTACCTTGTAATTATTGCTCTTGCCTCAGAACTCAGTGCGCATTTAATAGGTGTCGGGTCACATTAAATGCAATCACATCTGAGGTACTTTATTTCAATTTTTAGGGCAAGCCTTGCCCTAGTTGTCCCGATTGCACGTGACGTCACTTGGGTTTTCCTTGTGGTGCACACTACCAACTCCGGCTATATAAAGTTCGGGCGGGCCAGCCTTTGTAACTTGTTGCTCATTTCTTCCTTCCTCGCCTCACTGCTCGGTCCTTTCTTGCATAAGACCTTCCCCAGAGATCTTTGAGGCCGTGTTAAGCCTCTTGGTTTCCTTTTTTGGCCGAGTTGGTTTGAGTTCTTTTCTGGTTCTTTTGAAGTTCCTTGGCTTAGTGTGGTTTTGCTTAATTGGTTTTCTTGCGAACGTGTAGATCACGAGATTGAGGAGATCTTGGACCCACTCTCTCATCAAGGCTCTCCATTTGCTTGACCAAGGCAAGCCACAGACCCTTTTGATCATCTTGAACCAAGTTTCATAAATGTATTTCGGTTTTACTTTATCATGCATGGCTATGTTTATATGAAAATGGTTTGGGCTGTAGTTACTTGCCTACTTGTCGTTATGCCTCCTTCATACCTTGTCTCCATCATGTTGTCATGTTCACCTTGTGAGCCTTAGGGTGGATATTTAGTTGGTGTTCTTTGTTATTTGCCAACATGGGGACCGTGAGGTCTTTATAGCCTTGCTTAGAATACGTGGTTCTGAACGTATCATGCTTCATCTCTAATAATCTTGACTAATAAATATGAAATGTGTGGTCGAAAGTGCCATTGTTGAGCGACTATGGCGGACGCCTAAGTCAGTGTTGATTGTGGTGTGAGATCACTTGGTTAAAAATGTTGTGCCAAGACTGGGTGGTCTTTTGGCATGGGTTAATACAAATGGTTTCTTTGAGGCAAGAAGGTAGGGAGTGAGTAGTGGGTGCTATGCACACTGGGTTTAATGGAAGTCTTGCCTTAGCACGATTAAGGACTTCACTTTGTGTCTCATTGAATTGGGCCAAGCAAAGGCAACCACAAGATCATTTTATGGGAATGGTCTGGCTGAATAATTAGCAATGGGTTGGCTTGGGGCTGTTGTGGTTGAGCGTGTGATTCGTTGGCGCAAGAGGGCACTTATAACCTGCGGACTTCTAGACCACAGAGGAGGGATTATGAAACCTTAGCGGCAGCCGGCGAGTCGATTCAAAGCTTTGTAAAGGCCTTGTCGCTCTCTAGACTGCCACCTTAGGAAGTGAGCAAGGGTGACCGGAACCCGCCCCGCTAGAGAGATCGTGGATTGTGGGTAAAGTTGTACACCTCTGCAGAGTATAAAGATCTATTCAAATAGCCAAGTCCTTGGTCATGGACATGCTTAGTGAAATGGTGCAAGGGTAGCTGTTTCAAAAGCTTGTGCCACTGGACACTTCATGAGATGCCTTGGCTTTGCCTCGAAGAGACCTTGGCCGCTCGGAGGGTTCAAGGTTGGCTCTGTCTTGGTCCAGGGGTTGGTTTGGACCTCTGGAGTGGGTGCTCTGGAGTGGGTTTGGGTAGGACACAGTCACGGGTGTGACCTAACTCCTTCTTTTTGGTTGTGGGCGTGAGTTGGTGCTCACCCCACCTTTTTAAACATCAAAAGTATTATGTACTATGGTTTTACCTTGCTGCTTTTCAATCTATTACCTTTTTTTTATTGTTCAAATTTGGCTTTACGCAAACTAACCATACAGCTCTCCATTGGTAAGTCTTTGCATGAATATTATTGCATCTTTGCTCTCTGTGACTTGCTGAGTACATTCCAAGTACTCATGGCTTAAGCCCTGTGTCAAAGCAGATTTTGAGGATGACCAAGTGTATAAAGGCAACCTCTTCGAGGAGGAGTTCTTCACGACGACTAAAAGCGCCTTAGGACGCCCTCCACCCGACACTGTGGTGCTTGTTGGATGACTTTTATGTGTTCCGTGTTTGAGCCCTAGAAGCTCCTTGTTGCCGCTTGTAAGTCCTCGTTGGTGTTGTAAGCCCTCAAGGCGAGACCTCTTGTTAAAAAGCTTGGCCATAAGGTCCTATTATATAAAGTTTAATTTGCCCGCTTCATCTTTGTTTGACCTCGTGGTTGTGGTATTGGCTTGTGTTCTTGTGCGGCTAGCTCATTGTCCCGGGACTAGCTCAGATGCATGTAAGCGTGACCACCAGGAGGTCCTTCTGACTTAGCTCGGGAGGTCCCGCCGACCTCTCTTAGTGATGTGCCCGAGGTGCTACTGGCGCGGTGGCGGCCACGACCTCCAGGAGGTCTTCAAGACCTCTGGGAGGTCAATGGTGACCAAGACCTCCAGAGGTCCGCAAGACCTCCTGGGAGGTCCTGGCAGACCTCCTCAGTAAGGCTCCATGCGGTGCTACCACATCTTTCCGTGGTGACTTCGCAGCTCAAAAAAAAATGGTCTTCCCGGACCTCTTGCGGTACATCACGGGGTGGGTCGTCCACGATGTCAAAGGCGCTTTTAGACAATCGATGCCTCTGGACGCAGACCGGTTGACCGGTGGAGGTAGCAGATGCACACGTTCCACCTCTTATGCGAGGAGATGGTGTCGACGCTTCAGAACGCGACCTTCCTGACCGGGTTGCCCTGTTCGGACTTCCCCTTGGCGGCACACGACGTCCTGGCCACGTGGCGCACAGAGTTTCTCATGAGGTTCCAGGGGTGCTGCCGTCCAACATCGACTACAGGGAGTTCAACAGTACCCACGGCCGTCGCTGAAGTGGATCTGTCAGTTCTATGTAAGTTTTTATAACTCGTGTCCTTTCGCTTCAATTGTTTTGTGCAACTTAGTGATGTGTCTCTCTTCTTGCAGTTGGAGCGTATGGTAGAGGACGCACACGAGTACACGGTGAGGAAGCACTTCAAGGCCTACTTGTTGTGGCTGTTCAGGTGGGTGATGTTCCTAGGGTCCCATGATGGAAGCGTCGATAAGCACATGATTCGGTACGTACGCGAGCTGGTGGACTGGGAGGTGGAGGCGATCGAGCCCAATGCCTGGGGTCCAATGGTGCTGTGCGCGATGTACTGTGCCCTATGCGATGCATCCCATTGGGTTTGGGATAGCTCTATCCTCTTCGGATGCCCGCTGCTTATTTAGCTGTGGTCCTTTGAACGTTTCCAGATCGGACGACCACAGCCGAACCTAGGAGCCTACACCATCGCCATGTACGCCGCCGCCGACAACGTGGGCCGACCGACCATGGGTACGGTGTGGTGTCGCCAATGGGTAAGTTTTCTGAACATTTATTCTTTTTCGTAATGCAATTCAATTTCTTGTGCTAAGTTTCCGTTGTTCTATTCCACAAGTCACCTTCACTCCGATCACTACGCACACGTCCTACCTAGACTACATTGCCTTCACTCCGATCACTACGCACACGTCCTACCTAGACTACATTGCGATGTTGGATTAGTTGACAGATGACCGCATTATCTGGACACCGTACACTCCCGAGAGCATGTACGCACACACCTCGAGGCCTATCAAGCCTGTGCACGCGAGAGCACGCATACTGGTACACGTGGAGGAGCTTGGTGCACGATGTGTTTGTAACACCCCAACCCAACACTGAGTCTGGAATGCCACTAAACTATACTATCAATTTAAATATTAATTATCCTATAATTACAACTAGCATATCAATGATATAACCCATCCAGGGGTCACAAAACACAATCATAATGATATGAAAATCATAGACAATTTAATCCTAGAAGCATAGCAAGGTACTAAACCAAGATTAATGCAAACCAATCGATTAACTCTATTGAATGAATAATCAACTCTAACTTATCATCTAAGGTTATTCAATACCATCATCTCCTAAACATAAATCATCATGCTATAATAAAAGTTTCTCATGTCCAATGAATCAAATAATTGGGTGTAGGTTGTGATTCCAAGTGCGCTAGCCCTTCCCGAGTGAAACGTCATCAACCATCATCTAAAAACAACAATAGAGCAAGAATGAGTCCAAGACTCAGCAAATATATAATAAAGCCATAAACAACAGTTTGTCAACCATAATCAAGGTTATCATCATCATCTATCTATGTAATGTCATTCTCTTACTCAAATAAATAAGTCATATTCCATATAGGTAAAGTTGCACAATTTAACAATTTACTCATATATGCAAATGCACCATCATGCTCATGCTCATGCTCATATGCATCTCATCACCGATATCTAGGTATAGCAGAGTGTTCAATTGTCGATGACACACTCTATCCTTCACTCCCATGAAGTCCCCACCAAGTAGGATTTTATCTAGAGCATTAGGACTAGTCATGTATCTTTCTCACCGACCTCACTGGAATAGTTACATGACTTTCTCACCGACCTGGCTTATGCAACTTCTGTCATGATGAATGTAAATGATGCAACATCTTTAATTATTCATCAATATAATTCATCTCATTTACTCAATATCTCATTCCCATTAACTCAATTTCGTAATCTCATTCACTCAATGTCATCAATATCATGCATAAGAATAAGCTTAACGAAAGCATAACAAATAGCATGATAAGTAATATCAATGACAGTAGCGAACAACCCGTTGTTCACCACTCTACCATGTACTTGCCTCTTAGCCCTTTGAAGCCGGATGACGAAATTATGGCACGGCGCATGAGACCATAGTCCCTGAATAAGAAAGCAATAACACACACTAAAAAATATCATCAAAATCATATCATCATAGCACCAACCCGTCAAACTAATCGACCTTGCATGATTACGAGAAACTGACCAAATTAACTCAAATCTACGGACGACTACCCATCGTCGAAAGAGTAAAACGACTCTAACTTATTCATCCGAACTCCAAATGCTAAAAACCAAGACTTTCTGGACTCCTCACGAAGCAACCTGTATTTTTCTAGTTACGATGAAACTCTGATTCTACCATTTTCTACCCCGTTTATATACCCGAAGGCAGATTTGTCAACACACGACAAACTCTACCGGACAACAGAACTATAAAATTCATATCTCACAATCTATGCATCGAATTGACATGAATAAGAATTCTACCAAAAGCTATCGAAATTATCTACAACTCTCTAGTAGATGAAATCCTCAAATTACGCCCTTACAGTACCCGAGATAATAGTACAACAAAACAACAGACTAAGCCAATCTACTGTTCGAATTTTCCCCGACTAGAAACATGCTAATTATTTATTCTAATCTCATTTTTAATATCTAGACCAAACAAAACAACATATGGAAAAACTTGATCGTTACCCATATGACGAAAACCCAGATCCCGACTTCTTCCTCGTAATTTTCCTCCTCTCTTTTCTCCTCTTGCAATCGCACTTCTTTTCCTCTCGCCTTTCTTTCTCTCTCTCTCAGAAAGACCACATGCTCCCATACAAAGATCAAGGCAAGACTTACCTAGTGGCAAGAAGAATACACGTAACAACAAAATATCAAGTAGCACATACATGCATGCATGATTCGCTACCATGCAGAAGCGCCTAGCGGTCACGGTAGGGGTGAAAATGGATCGGATCTGAGACGGATAATAGCTCTGTCATATTTGTTTTCATATTTTTTCCCGTATCCGATATTAATCTTTAATACCCCGGATAATGAATAATATCGAATACTTAATATGGAGCGAATACAAATCGAAATGAATACTGTCATGATATTTTTGGAACATGAAAACCCTTAAATTGTATGCCATAAATTAATGAAAACATATAACTAGTTTATTTCATGCAAACATTCATGAATTGTTCATATTTTCAAGAACTACACATAATATTGGCACTAGCAAGTCGCATTAACTAGTTCATCACAAACATAACACTAAGTTTACCATATTTAGCTCATAAGTCATAACTCACAAAGTCACAAGTCATCACGCATTCACACTTAGTTCATCACATACATATATAAAACTTAGTTCACACTAACATTGATCAGGTTGGATGGTTAATCTATACGCAAATGACTGTAACATCCCAAAGTATGTTACCAAAAATAAAATTAATAAAGTTATTATTTTATTGGATTTTATGAGATTTAAAAGAGTTTTCTTGGTTAAAAAGAAAAAATAATAAAATAAAGTCAATTATTTAATTTCCTTGTTTTTAATGTCAAAAATAAAATTTATTGATTTTCTGGGATTTTATTGAATTTAAAGTGAAAAGGGAATTTTAATTAATTTCTTGAATTTTCTAAATTTAAAAAGGTTTTTCCTAATTTTTAGAAATTAAAAATAATTTATGTGCAAAAATAAAAACTAACTTTAAGTTGGAATTAATTTTATTAAGTTCAAAATAATTCAAGGAATTTCTGTGATTTGTTTTAGAATTTTTTAACTCTATTTGCTATTTTCTAAAAGGCTATTTGATTTGTTGCATTTTCCTAAATTTGGAAATCATTTAAAATCCCATTTTCTTTTTTGGGCCAAAATCTGGATATCCGAACATCATCTTATCCGGATAATCCGTATTCGTATCTGTATCCGCCGGATAGCATGCCTACCGTATTCATTTCCGTTTCCGACAAAAAAAATCCGAATTCGTTTCTGATTCGAAAATTATCCGAGAAAAATCCGATCCGAGATAATCTGAATCCGTTGTCATCCGGATCGGTCAGAAAATATCCGATCCGTTTTCACCCCTAAGTGCAGGTGTTCGCACAAGGCAGAGAACATGCAGAGCTTTAGTACATGCGCGGGCTTTGCATTGTAAGGAAGCACTAACTAGCCATCTAGCCACATATTGTGTGCATGCATGCGCATGTAGCAAAGATCAACAAAGACGCAATGCCAGCCTAGTAGCAAGAAACATTGGCAATTAATAGCAGGAGCTCGACAACACAATCGTGCATGGCTCGAGGTTCACATGGATAGATGCGGCCGCTGCTTTGTAGAATGAAAGCAACGTCCTTGTGCGGCATGCACGGCGTGGGAACAAAAAGTAGGTGACGACCTGCATTCACATGTTTGCTCTCAATGCGGTGCTAGGGTAGGTGTGGAGGATGGCCGGTGGTGGCGGTGGTGTGTGTCAGGCGCCTATGCCTGCAAGCATATACATGCACTACTACAAAAGCAGGCTATAGTAGACGCTTTGATCACTGCATTTTGCTCATTTGGAACCGCTCATGTTGGGAATTGTCGACCTGCGGGTGGCACGAAGCCTATCACGAGGCGGTATTTTTAGAACCGCTCGTGATAGTCATCTATCACTGAGCGGTTTGTAAATAGAACCATTCGTGATATTACACGACGGTTCTATTCACAAACCGTCCGTGATAATCCCAATCACTGCGGTTCTATTATAGAACCGTCAGAGTATATCATAGACGGTTCTTAATAAGGACCGTCGTGATTAGGGATTATCACGAGCATTTGCTTTAGTGAGAACCGCTCGTGATATTATACTGACGGTTTCAACGAGAACCGCTCAGGATAACTGATTATCATGAGCGGTTTTATTAAAAACCGCTCTGTGATATCCTCGCTGGTATAAATTGAGCACGACACATCCTCTCTGCCAAGACTCTTGCCAGTGTTCACTACCACTGCATTTGTGCCTCTTTCTCTCGCTGCCTTCCTGCTGCGGCTGGTTTGATAATCAACCGCCCCTCGCCGCTTTGGCTCCACTTAGATCTGCTAGCTAGCTTCCTCCCAGTGCCGTGCCACTTTCCTCGCCCTAGCTCCTCCAACTCGCGGCTCCTCCTTTAATTAAAAAGATGAAGTAATATCGATTATCCTTTATCCACTCTATTGATTAGTGAATTTCCTTATTTTGCTACTCTGTACATAGACCCTAATGTTTTGTTTTTTTTGTTGTATTCCTTAATCTAAGCATAGGGTTTAAGTTTCAATTAATACTACTTGATGGGAAAAGGCAAAACGCATATCTAGCTCTCAATTTGATGGACCCTAATTCCGTAAAATGAAAAGCAAAACATGTAGCCTTTAATTAATCTGTGTAATTCCTTTGTGCAACGATGAGACAAAACGAGTAAGTACGTGCAAAGAAGTGAAAGTCTTAATCAGAACTAATTTCATGAGTAGTTTTCTAGAACAGATTAAAAAGAAGAATTTATGACACACCAAGATAAGTCACATGTGCAATGATCTATTTTATATTTCCTCCATTTATATCCATGAAGAAACGTCATCACAGTGGTTTATTGTTTCAATTATATCAAAACGGATACCCGCGCAATCGCGCGGACCAACTTGCTAGTTATTAGGATCTTCCTCTTGTCTTTTGTCTCGTATCTAATCAACAATCATGCAGATAATCAATAATTATCCGTTGCGCCAGCTTAGAGAGGAGAAGGTTGGACCCTTGCCCCTAGCGCCTCCAACACCCGCCTCCTCCCCATTGCGCCACCTTAGAGAGGAGAAGGAAAGGAGAGGAATCATATTTTCTTCGTGAGCTCCGAGGGTAACGATCTATAACCCTTTATGTTTGCTATAAATTAATCGCTAATCAATTTTGACACTAATTTGTTACATGCGTAGTGTAGATGGATCAAACTGGATGTACAGCAGAACCGTGTGAGTCAAGAGTACATTAATGGCGTGGTTGCTTTTAGAAGAGCCACGAAAGGTGATATGTTGAAGAAGGGATAAATTTTATGTAATGTCCATGCATTGATTGCGTGTAATCAAGATGTTTAACAACGCGCGCAAATAGAAGCGCACTTGATTCGAAGGGGTTTCAAAAAAGGGTATACATGTTGGACCAGTCACGGTGAAGAGCAGATTATTACACATGAAGTTAGTAATGACGACATCGCCGAGGAAGTCAACGATATGCCGGATGTGGATCAGATCGCTTTTGATGAGGATAGGTCACACGATGACAACTGGATCGGATGCTACGCGATGCGTAAGAGAACTACAAGATGAGAGAGAGTTTTGTAAATTCGAGGGCTTAAGGAGGACTCGGTGAGACCTTTGTTCCCTGGTTGCAAGCCGAATATACAAGGTTGTCAACCGTGCTTGAACTGCTGAAATTGAAGGCAAGCAATGGTTGGTCCGATAAGAGTTTCACGGCGTTGTTAGGTCTCCTAGCGGACATCCTTCCGGAGGGAAACGTGTTGCCCAAAGACCACCTATCAAGCAAAGAAGGTTATTTGTCCATTGGGAATGGAAGTAGAAAGAATACATGCATGTCCGAACGATTGTATCCTCTACAGTAAAGAGTATGCGGACATGCATGTATGTCCTGTGCAAAGCATCCCGATACAAGCGCCGAGATCGCTAAGGTGAAGCAAGGACCTCCTGCTAAGATGTTGTGGTATCTGCTGTGATCCCACGCTTGAAGCGCTTATTTGCGAACCCAAAGGAGGCAAGATTGCTGCGTGGCACTCGAGGAGCGTAAGAGAGATGGAAAGCTAAGACACCTGCCGATTCTCGCCCAAAGGAGAAACTTCGATCGAGCTTCAAGAGTTCAATCGGAACCGAGGAACATAAGGTTAGGGTTGAGTATGATGGAATGAATCCTTTCGGTAACATGAGCACCAACATAGCACTGGCCCGTGAATCTATGTATGTACAACCTTCCTCCTTGGTCGTGTATGAAGCGGAAGTACATTTTGATGTCACTACTTATCCAAGGGCGAAGCAACACAGGGAATGATATTGATGTGTACCTAGCACCATTGCTGGAAGATCTTGTGACACTGTGGAACGAAGGGGTACAGGTATGGGATGCGTACAAACGAGAGAACTTCACTTTACGCGCCATGTTGTTCTGCACCATCAATGATTTTCCTGCCCTTGGTAACCTGTCGGGCTTCAGTACAAAAGGAGCCAAAGCCTGTCCGCACTGCTTAGATGCTACAGAGAGTGTATGGTCAACAACTTGCAAAAGCGTAGTATATAAGGCCACCGTAGGTTCCTTCCCAGGAGTCACCCATACCGCAAGATGAAAAAACAATTCGACGGAAATAAGGAGAACGATTCAGCTCCAAGGGCTTTTAGAGGGAAAGAGGTCTATGATATGGTTAAGGATATCGATGTTGTGCTTGGGAAGGGACGTAAATTAAGAACCCGTGAGAAGAACATCTGGAAGAAGCGGTCAATTTTTTGGGACTTGCCTTATTGGGAGCACTTAGAAGTTCGCCATCGATCGACGCCATGCACGAGAGAAGAATGTATGTGATAGCTTGATTGGTCTCTTGTCAACATTAGTGGCAAAACAAAGGATGGTGTTAATGCACGCAGCGTGACTTGGTTGATATGAACATAAGGACTGAGTTAGCACCGAAGAGACCGATCTGAGACGAACGTATTCTTCCCCAACTTGCTACACTCTATCCAAGGCCGAGAGAAATGAATCGTGCGTGAGCTTGCATGGAGTGAAAGTCCCATCCGTTACTCCGCTAACATTAAGAACCTTGTTTCTATGCAAGATTTGAAATTAATTGGTATGAAGTCTCATGATTGTCATGTGCCGATGACACAAATGCTTCTGTTGTAATTAGAAGTATCTTGCCGAACAAGGTCCGAGTGGCAATCTTGAGGTCGTGTTATTTTTTCAACTCAATTGCTCAAGATCATTGATCCCCAAGGACTAGATGCTCGCAGCCGAGGTGGTGACCACTCTATGTCATCTTGAGATGTATTTCTCCGCCATTTTTCGATATCATGGTCCATCTCATTGTTCACCTTGTGAGAGAGATAAAGATATGCGCCCTGTGTTCTTCGCCATATGTACCCGCTCGAGAGGTACATGGAATTCTCAAGTCCTACGTCGGAATCGATCTCGACCGAGGGCAAGATCATCGAAGGTTATGCAACCGAAGAGGTCATTGAGTTCTCAGGTCGACTACATGGCTCGTGGAACCGATAGGTGTGCCTCTATCTCGCCATGAGGGGAGACTGGATGGTATCGGGACCATCGGAAGAAATCAATAACTCCCGATCCGATACGTACGCTCAAGCCCATTTCATGGTCTTGCAACACATGACCCAAGTGTCCCCGTGACATCGACGAAAGCACAAAGACATGGTGCGCCAATGTAATCCGCACGGCCGGAGGTTTGGATCACGAGAGAGCACAACCGCTTGCTCAACGAATGGTTAAAGGTGCGAATCACCGGGAGGTCATCAAGTGATGATACGCCGCTATGGTTGGCACGAGGGCCACAATTTACAATTGTCGCATGGCAAGGATACGACATAAATGGGTACACATTTTATACGGCACTCGGGATAGGAAGAGCATACCCGTAGCAGCGTGTCCGTGATAGATGCATTCAAGACCGATGGGATGAGGAGCTCCTACTATGGGCAAATAGAGGAGATATGGGAGCTCGACTACGTGCTTTTCAAGATCCCCTATTTGGTGCCGTTGGGTCCATCTCCCACATGTGAAGGTCGACAAGCACGGTGTCACTACCGTGGACCTCGAACGTGTCGGATACAAAGACGAACCATTCGTCTTGGCAACCAAGTTGTTCAAGTCTTCTATGTAACCGAATTCGCAAATAAGAAGCGCCACGTAGTTCTTCATGGAAAAGGAGGATTGTCGGAGTTGAGAATGTAGTGGGCGAGGAAGAATACAATCAACGAGTTGCCTCCTTTCGAAACGGCATTATGCTCGAGGAAGAACCCAAAGAGGAAGCTAGCTATATGCGCGCCGATCATCACGAAGGCCTATATCTTAATTAAGAATTTACTCCAATGTAATTAATTTATTCCATAACATCATGTGTTATGGACTTGTAATCTCTCATATATTTTGATGTCAACGTGAAATTGTCATGTGTTGATGTGTTATGGACTTGTCATATTTGATATTGATGTCAATGTGGATGTACATTGTAATGTGGAGTATCAAAATTGGTTTCACTTGATTTGGAGTTGAGTTGAATTAGATATGAAATTTTGAAGTCAAATGTGTTATGAACTTGTTATGGACTTGTCATATTTGATATTGATGTCAATGTGTGGGCGACATTGTAATGTGGAGTATCAAAATTGGTTTCACTTGATTTGGAGTTGAGTTGAATTAGATATGAAATTTTGAAGTCAAATGTGTTATGAACTTGTTATGGACTTGTTATGGACTTGTCATCATACTTGTCACCGGTTAGAATTCATATATATGGACTTGTCATAATTGTCATCATACTTGTCTCACCGTGTTCACTATGTTTTGTCAGATATTTATGTCTCACCAAGTTCACTATGTTTTGTCGGATATCATAAATTGTCATCGGGTTTTATCACGCATTTAAGGTTTTATAATACAACCGTCTGTGATAATAATATCACTGCACGGTTTGTAATAAGAACCATTCAGGATAATAATATCACTGCATTTGTTGTAGAATAGAACCGCTCGTGATATAAATATCACGCACGGTTTTGTTTTAGAACCGTCAGTGATATTATTATCACGCATTTGCTCTATTACAAACCGTCTGTGATATACTTTTTATAAGGCGGAAACGCTAGGGTTTTCCTCTCACTTCTCACTTCCTCTCCGCGCCCCTTACGCTCTCGTGCGCTCGCTACGCCTCCTCTAGGGTTTAGGGCTCACCACCGCCGACCACGACCTCGGTGCCGCCGCCCCGACATTGGCGCCCGACCCTTCGCGCCGCCGCCTCGACCTCGGCGCCTTCGACCTCGGTGCCGCCGCCCCGACCTCGCTCACCCCGTTCAGCTCCCGCCGCCAAGCCGCGTCGCGACCTCGACCTCGGCCGCCCTCCTCCCCGTGTCGCCGCCTCGACATTAGCGCCTCCGACCGCCATGCGCGTCCTCCTCCCGTGTCGGCCTCCTCCCCTCTGACCGCCTTCTCCCGCCTCCTCCTCCTCCCGTGTCGACCTCCTCCCCACCTCCTCCTCCCCGCATTGGCCTCCTCCCCAGACTGGCCTCCTCCTTGCAGTGAGTTCTTGTCGCGGCATCCTCTCTGTGAGTATTGCTCCTCTGTGGCGATTTGTTGATCTTTGCATATATATATATATATATATATATATATATATATATATATATATATATATATATATATATATATATATATATATATATATATATATATATATATATATATATATATATATATATATATGATGCTAAGTTGCAAATTGATCGATGGGCTTTGTTGACATGCTCGTGATGAACTCATCTTATACCGAGATTGAATGTGATAGTTAGTTCATACTTGAGCTCTATTGTATTACTTGCTACCGTCAATATGTTGTACTGTTAATTGGTTACTTTCGGTTGAGCTCATAGTTCTATTGCAAATTGATCAGTTGTATTGACTAGTTTGTGATTCTTCTAGTAGTCTGTATGAGCTCATTCAACTTTTCATTTGCCATCTTGATCTCTATAGTCAACCTCTGCTTGATCGAAGTTTAATATGTTTTAGATAATGCTTGAGATCATTTGACAAGCTTAAGCAAAGTATTGTTTAGAGCTCATAGTTTGAATTTATATTATCATATTCATTTAATGAAGAGTATAGACAATAGGATTGAGATGGCAAAGACTTGTTCTTTAGCTACTCTCCTTCCGAGAGCACATAATATCATCAATTAATATGTTGGAATAGTGTTTGTGCAAGTAGTGAGTTCTTGTCGGCATCCTCTCTGTGAGTATTGCTCTCTGTGGCGATTCGGTTGATCTTTGCATATATATATATATATATATATATATATATATATATATATATATATATATATATATATATATTTTTTGATGCTAGTTGATACTTTGATCTGTATTAGTTACGATTTCGAGTCTAATCTCAAGATATTGCAAATTGATCGATGGGCTTTGTTGACATGCTCTCGTGATGAACTCTGTCTTATAATCGAGATTGAATGTGATAGTTAGTTCATACTTGAGCTCTATTGTATTACTTGCTACCGTCAATATGTTGTAATCGTTAATTGGTTACTTTCGGTTGAGCTCATAGTTCTATTGCAAATTGATCAGTTGTATTGACTAGTTTGTGATTCTTCTAGTAGTCAGATGAGCTCATTCAACTTTTCATTTGCCATCTTGATCTCTGTAGTCAACCTCTGCTTTGTTGGAAGTTTAATCTGTTTTTAGATTAGCTTGAGATCATTTGACAATTAAGCAAAGTATTGTTTAGAGCTCATAGTTTGAATTTATATTATCATATTCATTTAATGAAGAGTATAGACAATAGGATTGAGATGGCAAAGACTTGTTCTTTAGCTACTCTCCTTCATACGAGAGCACATAATATCATCAATCAATATGTTGGAATAGTGTATGTGCAATCGTTAATCTCTAGACCTTTTATTGGTGAGAGTTTAATCCGAGACGGTTCTTATTAAGAACCGCTCATGATTCCTTCGCATTTCCTTAGAGAAGCTGGTGGATTAAGGAGTGTTAAATTCTTTAGGAATTATGCTTTAATGCTAATTAATTTTGTTGGGATTAATTCTGAAATTTTGCTAAACTGCATTTTTACAACAATCCAAAAAGAAAGTTTTACTTGATTCTATTTTGTTTCTATGTTGGATTAAACCTTTGCTTAGCATTTCCTTTGTCGATCATTTTACTTGATTCTAGTTCTATGTCTTCATTAAAGGCTAGTCTTACGTATATGAAGCATTAAACCTTTGCTTAGCATTTTCTTAAATCGATCCCGACACACTTGAGTGTACCTTTGCTTCATGCCAATCCTCCACGGCATGAAGTAGATGGTACACTCCAAAGGTGTCTCGAGCTCGATGAAGTAGGCTTGAGCAAAGATAGGCTCGGCAAAAGATTTATATCACTAGTTTCTATCTATACAAAGATCACAAGAGAAGTTTGGTGGATTAAGGAGTGTTAGGAGTGTTAGAATAGAAGCTCGTGGATTAAGGAATGTTAGTAGTCTGTATGAGCTCATTCAACTTTTCATTTGCCATCTTGATCTCTATAGTCAACCTCTGTACTTCTTCCCGAGATTAATTGTTTCATATTTATCTTTGGAATGTTAGTAGTCCTGTATGAGCTCATTCAACTTTTCATTTGCCATCTTGATCTCTATAGTCAACCTCTGTACTTCTTCACGAGAGCAAGTAAGCGAGATGGCAGAGGCACTTCCTTCGCTGGCCACCGACGCCCGCAGATGGAAGAGGCGCCGACGAGGCCGCCAACACCGACCTCAGAGATGGAAGAGGCGTCGACGAGGCGCCGTCACCGATCGGCGATAATGACACTAAGCGAGATGGCGAGGACAATCGAAAATGCCTACGGCCGACCGGTCATCACGAGGTTAGTGACTTTGGGGTCCCTCTGAGTCCCAAGAGATCGTGGTGAGATTCCTGACCATCTGGGGATACTTGCAAGGAACGGGTCCTCATCACCACACCAAGGTGGAAGGACTGACGAAAGAAGCGAAAAGGCACGGAGGATGTAACTTTCAAAGAAGTTCACTATTCGAAGCACATGTGGCGGCGCGCGGACGGACGGCGATGCTCACGATGGGTAAATCGTGGAGGACCTTCAAGAGCATTCTTGTCACGGCACGTGAACACGGTCGACGCCTTCAAGCAAGATATAGATTCTTGGCGCGGAAGCATGGGACACCTTTGTGGCTATGAAAACGACGGCGAATTTAAGGAGCAAAGTCTGCGCGCACAAAGCTCTCCAGACATGAAACACTCACCAAGACAGACTCGGCACGGCTGGAGTGCAGCGGTAAATCTGAGGAATGGGCGGCGAGAAGGAGAACCCGCTTCGATGTCACGCACCTGTTCCCTAAGCCGGGTTAAAAGCGAGGGCACAAGTCTCGTCTTCGGGCAGCATCTCCTTCACAAACCCGGCAGACCAGGAAGTGTCCCAACGTGTGGTAAATATGTCGAACTACTAAGTTGTTAATAAGTCCATAACTTCATAGTGCCTATAATAACGTGATGACCTCTTGCAGCGTGACTTGACTGCCCAAGCTTCCCAAGGCTCCTTCCATGCGCAGCAGGAGAAGGATATACTATCTCTGACCTTGGGAAACAAGGAGCACCGGGTCGCACGCGAGGCCTTGGGGTTAACGTGCCTTGGAGTCATGGATTCGCGGACGACTCGCTGCGTATAGGACTAGGAAGAGATCCAAGGTCGAAACACGACAACCGTTAGTACAGATGATTACTAACCAATTTCAAGTACAGATGGCGACATTGCGAGTCAAATGGATATACTCATGAGCCGTGATGCAAAGCCGCCCCGCTAATTCGGAGGCGGTCCTCCTCGACGTCGGAGTAGCGTCGCGTCACAAGATAATTGTGAACATGACGACGTCCGATTACCGATAGACGACATCAAGGTAGCGTACATCTATGGAATGCACCAAAGATAGACCTATAGGGGCGCCTTAGCTAATTGCGTGTCGTTTTGTAGGAGCCGACGCCTGTAAGCTCCAAGTGAGGATGGATGGGTCCCTTTGTATTGAGGTCAAGCAGGGATGGTGTATCCATACGAGGAAGGGCAAGTCAAAGACGGTGCCAGTGGCGCCAGTTACGCCAGGTCCAGTGGATATGGTACATGTCAATTTCCGAGCCATCCGCCAAGATTTGCCCGAACGAAGAGATCACAACACTAGGGATGCCGTCCTCTCTTTTATCTAGTGGCCCAAGAAGGACATCGCCGGACCCAAAGAAGGCCGCGATCCGACACGACCATTCCTCTCCAACGGACCCTCGATGACTCCACCTCATGTTTCGCCTCGAAGGCCACCTCTTGATTCCGTGGAGAAGACGGAAGGAACAACAAAAGCGTGCCGACGATGTCGGTTCCGAAGTCGTCTCACAAAAAGACGCTGCCAATCGCTAAGGCCAAATCGAAATCAACGAACGTTAAGGCGCCTCCCAAGTCCGGAAGTCCGAAGTCCGCGATACCCGGGAACTACATCATCGAAAACCGTTGTGCTCCGACGCAGACGCAGTATTAATGCACGCTGGATTTGCTTGTCAGGCTTTGCATGCCCGGTACTTGGACAAGACCCAAAAGAAGGGTTGTGATACTGGAATCACCGTCAGATACGAGGACAAGCATTTCTTCAACGGGACGAGGTACTTCGTCGTGGGCTTCAACGACTTATATGAACTATTCAACCTCGTTGGCCTCGACGTCTCGCTTCTCACGATGTTGGACATCGTAAGTGCGCATAATCAAGTTCTACATTCATGTAATACCGATAAATATCACAACTCATTGCTTATGTATAGATACATCTTTGAAAATGTCCGGAATGGAAAGAACCGTGGGTTTCTCGACCCACATGTGGTATCGTTGCAAACCATCCAACAAGACTCGCCCTTCGTCGAGAAATACATAACGAGGTCATTGCTTCGTCAGAGCGAACATGAAGTACATAGTGGTGCCCTACAACCGTGGGTAAGTGTCACTACTTGCTATACAAATTTCATTTGTACTTTATACGCAAAGACGAACTTAGGTTTAATGACTATAGCGACATACATGAGTAGGTACCATCGGATCCTTTTAGTTATTATACCCAAGAGGAACCATGTGATATACCTTGATTCCCTAAACCGCAACAAGCACGACTTGACATTCTAAGAGGAATACTCGAGAGGTATGCTCATTTCCTCCTTACATAACTCTATTGTAGTCTTCATTCGCTTGAAATGGCCGAGGATAACTTTTTTCAATCATGTAGGTCGTTCATCAATTATGTTGCCAACAAAGGAATATACGATGGAAAGAGCGCCTAACTAACACACGGATGGATTTTCGATGCAGCTACAACACGATAATCCTATATCATACTTCATAATAATGCGTCTCGAATCGACTATACCTATATATGTAATTCTATTTTTGCAAAGGCCAAAGACAAAAGATGATGAGTTATGTGCAATCTAAATGCGCTATCATATCGGCTAATCCTTAGAGCTAGGAAGAAGGATCACGAGGTTTGTCAATCTCGAAATAATTATTTCCTAATTATAAATTTAAATATATATAGCTTACCACTTTACTCTTAATTGGTAGCGACAGGTCTTGGATTTACAATGTGATTCACTCGTTGCGGAAGAGATCAAGGACATTCGAGGGAAGCTCTGCACCTTTATCAACACAGAAATCATTAACGACAATGGAGAGTTTCACTCCGTTGCCAACCGAGAGCATCACCCCGCCGACACCTCTCAACGTAAACAATTGTAATCCAGTTGTAACTATAGCGACAATACTTGAACAAATGCGATCTTTTGTAATTTATTTTGAGTAATGATCACTTTGAGTTGTCAACAATTGATTATCTCTAATGAATCTGTTTTTGTGCATGCTTGAATCTGTTTTTTTGCATGCTTGTTTTCAGAGGGCATGGCTAGCAATTCCTGAGGCTAGCCAGGAAAACAGCAAAATTGTGGTCAGGGGAATGAGCTATCACAGACGGTTTTTGTTAAAACCGCTGCAGGAAGCAAGTATCACGAGCGGTTTCTACTAAAAAGCGCGTGATACGAAAATATCCAGAGCGGTTATAAAAACAAACCGCTCGTGATCGCGCATATCACGACGGTTCTAAATAAAAGCCGTCTGTGATATTCACAAATCATGAGCGGTTTTTATTTAGAACCGCTCGTGATATTCTCGAGATCACGACGGTTTTAGTCCAAGCCGCTGCGTGATACTAGCCTTCACAGACGGTTTTTACTAAAACCGCTCGTGATATTTCGTATCACAAGCGGTTTTTTACCGTGCGTGATAATATCTGTTATCACTGACCAACAAACATAGACGGTTGAAGAAACTGCTCGTGATGACGATTCGAACCGCCTGTGATGTGGCTTCTGTAGTAGTGATGGGAACGTGGGAGGCGGCGCCAAGCAAGAGGCAAAGCTAGACTAGGGTTTTGGTTAGCCCTCTTCTCCATTACTTATGTGGGTGGTCGGTCCCTCTTGGGCTATGGGCGAAGGCGTCTGCCACTATTTCCTTTCCACTAAATTCATATTATTTTTACTTTTTAAATTTTTTAATTACTCATTTATAATACGGGATATTACAGTGTTCGTAGAGGAGTACCATGTGCACTGGGTGATGTGCCAATTCGATGCAGGGATAGGAGGTCCTAGTCCCTTGGGGGCGGCGGTTAGTCTTTGAGCGTCCAAGGGTAAGTTCATGTTTTATACATCATACCATTTACCTTATGTACCTATGAAACAATCGTTTTGCCTTCCACAGGTACACTAGGAAGGGAGTACTTGCTACGACTTCCTAGGAGGACATGATGTTTCCTTGGGTTAAGGGTTGGCTCCTCCTCGCCTTGGAGGACATTGCCTAGGAGGATGCTTACTACAACCTTGGGATATACGAAGAGTACATCGAGTGGTACTCCAGTCGGACGAGGGTTCGCTGCATTAGGATCGTGGACGGCCCACCACAACATGAGGTCACGACGTCTGACACATACCCCATCTAGCCAGACTCCGCATTCCATTGTGTGGTACGTATTGAACGGTCCGTAGTTCTTATTTGCTTCGTAAGTTTTCTATTTCTAACTTGTTAATTATGTGTACAGGTCGTTCTGCAATGGGAGATGCACGAGTTGGCGACCTCCGTGCATCGTATGACACTCAATGAGCGCTTGATGACTGCAGCGTAGAGAGATCGAGCGATCATGGACGGTTAAATCGTGAAGATGAGACGAGGGATCCAAATTGCGTCTTGCCGTTGGCCAAGGGAGCTGGTGGACCTACCTGTGCGTGGATAGGGGGTCAACCACGGTGTGTCACGCTCCAGGACTCCTTACCCGGACATGACGGGCGGGTCCTCGTGGCACCGTGCTGGGAGTACCCCGGCACAGTTCGCATGTCAGCATGAAGCACTCACGTCTGGTTGTTTATTTCGAACTCCACTAGTTACTAACGGCAATTTTCTCTGACAGGTCCTGAGTTTCACTTGTACATGAGACATGAGTACACGGAGCCGTCCTCTGCCTTCGTGCGAAGAAATATGACAATCTTGTTTGCATGCATAACATACTATTTCATCATTTTCGCCATGTTTACATGCATAACGTAATGTTTCATAGGTCGTACACCGCTTTGGGATGAGGAGGTGGTGTTGCACGAGGAGTCATGCTCCGGGGACTTCAACTTCGACCAGGGTGGCGGTGGGCCTTTGCACAGTGGGAGCAGCTAGGTCTCTGTGGGGGCTTCACAGCTGCACCCTTTCGCGACACCCCTCAGGCTACTCGCGTCGGTAGGATACCTCGGCCGCTAGAGCCATTGACATACTCACACCGGTAGCGTGTAGACATTACAGGGGCCACACGTGAGGTACGCCCAAAGAGGGCCTGCGAGTAGATATATGTTCTTGTAAATATCAGTCGTGTCATGTAAATATTAATTTATGTACAACTTACATTATGCTAGTCTCATGTTTCGATACTATTTGTTCTTGTGTCTACAGGTAACCATGTGAGAGAGTTAGCATCGCGACACCCCACACAACCATGTTTCTAGCCTTTACATCCCACTATTGCAAAGCGAGATGACTACACACTGCAATGCTACCATTTCAGAGCGAAAAGACCGCACTCTGACAAGTCACATTTTCAAACCTTGAAGACCGCACCCAATCATGCCACACACTGCCACTTTTGTAGACCGAGATGATAACACACTGCGACGCTACATTTTTAGACCGAAAAGACCACACTCCGCTACGCCGCCTTTTAAGACCAAAAAGATCGCACCCTGTCACGCCACACGCTGCTACTTTTGCAGACCAAGATGACAATACACTACAACGCTACCTTTTCGGATCGAATAGACCACATTCTGCCACGCCACCTTTTCAGACCGAAAAGAATGTACCACGACACACCACACACCGTCACTTTTGCCGAACAAGATGACAACACTCTACAACGCTACCTTTTCAAATTGAAAAGACCACACTCCGCCACACCACATTTTCAAACCGAAAAGACCCCGTATAAAAGGAGGGAGAAGAAAACCGGAGGAGAAGAGAGCTGGAGGAGAACACTACACCACGATACCCAACACTTCACCAAAGCTTGGTTCACACAACAGAGAGGAATGAGATGTCAGACTCGTCGGCAAACTTCTAAGCGAAGATGCTGCGGAAGCGCAAGTTGCTTGCCAAGAGGGCTAAACCCTACCCAAATTGTTCTATGAAGGATGCGTCGATACTACCGGAGTTCCCACACCCACAATGTGTGTGCGAAGAATCGGCTAAGAGCATCCAGTCCACACACCCGGCGACGACTGCCCGGGCATACTACATGTGCGGGAATGTCCTCGTAAGCGAATCTTACACACACATAGATTTTTCACATCTTATGTTCCATTCCATAAATCCCTAACTACATCTACGCATAATGGTAGTCGGAGATGCGATGTAACTTTTTCCAATGGATCGACAGTCCGAACATGTACGATAGGGTGTTCATCGAGCAGAAGTACATGTTGAACCATGCGATGCGAGCTGAGACCTTCAAACGCTGGAAACCTTACGTACCCGACCCTACTAAAAAGACACCGGAGGAGCCTAGGAAAGCGGGATGGTGGTGAAGGACCCCCAAATAGGTTGCTGAGTACGCTCAAGCCGAGTGTGTGACGCATAATGAGAAGGCACCTACCAAGTGAGATTGGCGGCTGTCCTAGCGCTCCCCGTCACCCGGGCGCAATCTGGATCGAAGTGGTAAGTTATGTTCAGTTTGCATCCTGATTATTAATTTGGCCCTACGTTGTGCTATCCTAACATCATTCGATCGTCTAGCCTATCTTGCGGAACATGGCTGACTTTGACACTGACCGCCACCGCGGGTAATCCAGAAACAAGGGGAAGGGATCGATGGGCTGCCAGGACTAATTAATTTCATTCTAATCGACCTTTTTTCGGATTCAAAAAATGCGCACGTGTATCGTAGGTGTATTTTGGTTTGTTGATTTGTACATGTTGGCATCTCTGATGTACGTAACCAAACCCATCGCGTCATGTAATTCGCAATTAAATTCTGAAGTCTTTCAAACTTAAATCTCTTTTCCCAAATATTTCGACTATTAAATATTACGTAATATTTTCCCGAAGGAATCGGTTCCACGAACAATACAATTAGGACAACAACGCGTATGGCAACCCTAAACCAAAATATATTTTTATTTCAATTCGAAGGGGTTGTTTGTGTCATTGTGCTTGTTGAACTCGTGTTCCAAATTGCACCACCGACCTCGCATTCTCTACTTCACATTTCGTTATCTTCTCCAATTTCAGATTCTGGACTACGTGGACACTTCAAGGTATTACAAAAAACTTCATGAAATACACTAAATCTTTGGGCTGAATTCTCTACACATAAATTAAAAATAAATAAATAAATATAGGACCCTATCGCCATTCCAATTGGCGACAGTATCCCTAGCGCCAATTGAACTGGCAAAATTTTCCTATTGCCAGTTCAATTAGCGATAAAAATCTCTGCACTATTTCAATTGTAATAGGATCTTGTTGCCAATTGGAATGGCGACAGAAAATTTCACCATTCCAAATGGCAGCGGTGGCCTATTTTTGTTAAAAAAAATGACTATTTTTTAATTATCTTTTAAATTAATATTGTTTAAAAAATCCAAGATATTGTACCCTTGAATATGGTTTGAATTTTAAAAGAAGCACCAACAAATTATGAATATTTTAGATACAAGGACTAACTTGCAATTACACATGTATACACATTAATCCGACATGCATCCCTCCACACAATTCAACAAACTATATACTGATATGCATGGAATCTGATCATACCCAAACAATTAGCTGGGCTTCATCCAACAAACATTGCCATAAGCACAACACACATATGTATATAGTTTTGTTGCATGCAAATATTGAGCTCTCCATTAGCTTTCTTAGATTAATATTGACCTGTATCTATTATCGACATTGACTAAGCTTCTTTACAGACAAGTAAAGAAACTTCTAGAAAACTAACAGCTCGCATCCTTGCCCACTTGCATCAAGAGTGATTCAGTCCACACAAAACCCAAAGATCAACTAGAACCTTTCGAGTATGTCGGTTAATTTCATTTGTTTCATCCAACATGTATACAGTCTAGTAAATTCAATTTGACTTTAACTCATGAGAACAAATTAATCTCTAACAAACAGTACCTCATGTTACGAGCAGGGGAGTCAGGGACAACAACATGTGCCTCCCCATCCAGTATGGCCGGATTTAGGCGTGGGGGACGTGGGCAAGCGAGGAACATTGCAAGAGAAGAAGAAATAACATAACAATTTCACTAGTCTCCAACGTAGCATGGACAAAGAAACACAAAAACATATGTTAGCCAATTTGAAAGAAAATTACATATTTATTTGCTTAAATTAAACTTTACATGTAATTTCTCGCATTGGTGTAAGGTGCCTAACCATGGCTTAAAACTTTCTACCTTTTGAACACTATGTTGCTAAGAATGAGACAATTAAGGAGAATGGTTTAGAGGAACAAGAGTAGTCAAAACACAATGGTTATCTATTAATTCATAGTGCTTCTCAAATTTAAATAAAATCTTAAAATGTTTAGTTTATTTATCCTTACGCATTGCATCAAACACCAATGGGCTTGGGGGTATTTTAATTGTAACTAGCAAATTTTGTCCTAGTACTTTGTCGACTATCAGATTAGGCATTATATCCTAATCTCTTAGTACTAGTACTTAGAGAGAACTAAGTAGTAAGTAGTACTAGTATGTAACTATTTTATAGGCATTAATCCTAATCTCTTAGTACTAGTACTTAGAGAAAACTAAGTAGTAAGTAGTACAAGTATGTAACTATTTTACTATCACCTAAATTTAATCTTAGCATCTTGGAGAACTAACAAACTAGTATTAGAGAACTAAGTCATACTAGTATGTAACTATCACCGAAATTTGGTCGGAATTAAGCACAGTAGAGAATTAATAAGCTAGAAGCTTATTAATGAAGCTAGTACTTGACTTAGAGTAGAGCCGCTGGTAGCCTGATCCCCATCTGTATCACAAGTCATCATGATCAGGAAATCAACCAGAGCAAGTCCCACCACCACAAGTGTCGCAATCATGACCATCTCTTTTCACTTGTCTCACTTAGGCTTCTTCAGCGTGTTTTTGACCGATGAAATGCATTACCAAAATCTACAACAGGGGATAATTAAGATAAGAGGATAGAACATAGTCTGATAATAGGTTTAAAAATAATAAAAGAACAATTTTGCTCACATCATACTCGGCTGAAGCGGCACTCCTCTTCGAGCAGCTAGCCGTGGCGTGCTAGCGTAGAGGTAGGTAGAGGGGTCGAAGGGCGGTGGGAGAGGCAGAGGCCACGAGGGGTAGCCGAGGCGTCTGTAAGCAAGTGGAGCCAAGCGAGCAATGAGTGGGTCTCATGGTGGCACACGAGAGGGGAGGGGAGGGTTCGGGACCGGATTTCTGAATTCAGAACTTTGTGTATATATTTGTACTAGTTTTTAGATCAGTAGTTAATGTACACAGTTACATCATTGAATATCAACACATAACTTACAAACGGCAAGCTATTGTATAATAAAGAACAAAAGAGTAATGACCTTATGACCAAAGTTTACAATTATCGCCCTTTCAGGCTAAACAACTTGAATAAACTACAATAGAAGAAGATAACTCCAAGTGATGACCCATCTATATGCTCACAGGCAATCGACCGGGGGGGGGGTGTCGCGACCTAACACTCCGGTGTCCTTCGATGTAGCCACACACGTAGAAGTTGTAATCCTCCTCGGCAACTTTGAAGGCTTCTGAGATTTATTTTGACTGTAGCATGTGAGTACATAAAGTACTTCGCAAGTCTTGGAAAAATGCATATGCATAGCTTTAACAAATGAGGCTTATATGGTTCTTTTGCACAGAGCAATGTTTTAAGTTTCAACAGTTTTCATAAAGCACATTTAATAAAAAGTAGTTTCGATAAATTAATTAATTATATTATTAGTGGAGGTTTTAGCTACCAACCACTAGCATCAAGGCTCTAGCCGCCAAGGTTCAAAGGATAGGGCTCTAGTTGCCCAACTGGCTCAAGCTACTAGAAAAACTATCCGAGAGGCCCAACTGCTCTGAGTTCCCAAAATTATTATTTTGAAATCAAAACCAAAATCTATCATGTGAAAACGCACATTGCCCGCCCTTGACCATGGGCATGGCTATTCGAATAGTTTTACACTCTGCAGAGGTTATACAGCTTGACCCACACGAGATAATCGACTTATAATATTGGCCATGACACGCTTCCTTAGGCGTGTGACTAAGTGATTATCACATGGCTCTTATAATACTTTATCCTAATATTAGCCCATCCGATGAGCTTAACCCCAAGTTATGGATATCATTTACCATCGACTCGGAGCTCACCGTTGTGGGGGATAACTTGCCCGGACATGGACGTCAATTACCATCGTCCGGCGCAAGCCCCGACAGACATGGACATCAATTACCATCGTCTGCACTACCCAGGTAACTCCTACCATCTACAGCCTACAGGCTAAATGTCTGGACTTAGTAAATTAATCAGCTAGGTCCTTCCCATTTAGGACATGTAGTTGTACGGTAATGCTCAGTTTGGATAGTCATAAGCGTCGGTCTTTAATATGACTTGGGTGGAACTTAACACAATATAAGTTCTCGTGCTCTAGCTGCACTCGTCTGATCTTACCATCCACCCAAGTCTAAACAGATTTTCACCATTTTATTTTATTTTGAAAACCAATGATAATATGTATTGCCATACATTTCTCAAATTGATTTGCACAAAATGTATTAATAAGTTCCACCCATAGAATAAACATGACCGATATAGCTTGTATAAGTAGTTCTATCGTTTTATACTAATCCATCAATAATGTATTTATAATCTAACAATAATATATTCATGTAATCTAACAATGATATATTCCTATAATCTAACAAAGATATATTCCTATGATCTAACAAGGATATAATCATATTACCCAATAATGATGTAATTCGATAATGATGTACTCCAATAATCCAACAATGATATATTTGTATAATCCAACAATGATATATTTCTATGATCCAAGAATGATGTATTTCTATAATCCAACAATGATATATTATATAATCCAACAATAGTAAATTTATATGATCCAACAATATTGTATTCCTATAATCCAACAATGATGTATTTATATAATCCAACAATGATGTATTTCTATAATCCAATTAATTCCACAAAGTTTACACATTCTACATGATTCAACCAATTCACAAAAAATATCATCATGAATTGGTATGAAAATCCATCTTTTTCTTGTTTTAATCACCACCTTTATCGGATCAAATTCACAATACTAAATCTCCAACAATCACTTAATATAATCAATTTATTTCAACTAAAATCTAATCTCTCCTTTCAATCCCAGATAAACAAATAAGTGCTTCATGTTAGACACTTCCATGATATAATTGTTTCCACCAAGTTAACTTTATATTCATTCTCAACAATCTATATAAACTACAAAGATGTCCTTCTTCATTGTATTCATCTAATTTCGCAATATTGTATTCCCATTATCTGACAATAATGTAATAATTACCAAGGATTTCATGTACCGTGACGATAATGATTCAAGGATAACAACATCAAATAAAGACATTAGCAAAGTTAGGATTAACTAATAACCTAGGAATTGAACTTATCATTTTCTGTAAATAGCAATGCATATTAACTAATAACCTAGGATTAACTAATAGGTACAATATGGTCAAAGGAGACTTACCTTCGCCGAAGGTTGAGTTCACTGCGCACGGTTGGTCCAAACTCACTTCGGCAATGTCGGATTCTATACGCGCGAAACGAGATGAAATAAATAATGGAAAAACAAATAAAATCCAAAAATTATAAAATTAGTACCATAGATAGATTACGAATTTAGATGAATTTGGAACAAGAATCGACAGAATTAGAGTTCTTATGAAGGAGAATGAACACTCGGAAGATTTGCGGGAAAGGAAAATCCAGAAAATGAGAACGAACACCCGGAAGATTTGCGGGAAAGGAAAATCCAGAAAATGAGAACGAACACCCAGAAGATTTGTGGGAAAGGAAAATCTAGAAAATTGAGAGAGAGAGGGAATATTCCTGGAATATGCCATTCTGAATTTCCTATACCAAGAAATTGTATGACACATGAGCCCCATTTGCTAGTGAGTGAAAGAGAGATAGAAAGGAAGGAAAGAGTGTATGACTTGTGGGGTCCAACTACTAGACACAAAGAAGCAACACACAGAGAGCACAAGCAGAAAACAGAGGAGCTCGCTGGTGCACAAGAGTAGGGGTGGCACTGGCGGGTGGTGGCGCGGGGCGGCCAGCCAATGGCCAAAATGGAAACCCGGCGAGTTGACAGTCCCAAGGGTGGTGGCGGCGGCGTTGGAGGGGCACGGGGGCGACGGTGGCAACCCCGGCATCGGCTGGGTGTCTTGGGACGTGGGTGGTGCTGCTTGTGGTCTTTGGGAGGCCGACAGTGCGCATGGGCGCCGCAGCGTCCACGGGGAGGTGCAGGGACAAACGGGGTGGTCGGAGGGGAACCGAGGATGCAAGGCGACAGTGGCCAGCGGTGGAGAAGAGGTGCCCATGGCGGCGGGGCCCCACGGCAAGTAATTAGCCGAGAGGAGGTAGGGAAAAGGTGGGGAAACTTCAGGAACATGAGATGACACACCTAGCTCGGCTTGGTACCCACCGGAGAAGAAGATCGAGCGACGGAGGAGATTTGGCCTAGACGAAGAAGACGGCAAAATTCCGATGGTGTACTGCATGAAAGATGAAATTGATTGAGGGGAAAAGAATAAGGAGCTTGGGAACACAAGGTGACGCAGTTGGTTAGGCAAGATCCTCACCGGGGTGGTTGGAATGGTGATGCGAGGTGGCGGCCGGTGCTTGGGAAGACGACGATTCTAGCGGTGTCGGTGCTCCAAAAGCTATGAGGGTTGGAGAGGATGTGAAGAGGGGGTGAAGGAGGTGTCAAGGCTCCATTTAAAGGCTTGGACAGGGAACTAGGCATCGGGAACGCGGGCATGATCAACGGTGTCGTCTACAGCTCGGTTTGATAGAAATGGACAACACATTGAATGGCGCGATTGGTGACGCAGTGCAAGGGCGCACGGCATGGGCGGTGCGACTGACACAGGTGGCGCGATGCTAGGCGCAAGGCACATTGCGATTCGCAAAGATGGGAGCAATAAGCAAGGCATGGCTCGGGACGTGGCGAGGCGCGGAGTGCAGCACTAGCGCCCAGAGAACAGAGCCAGGCAGAGGAGAGGAAAGGAAAAGAAAAGAGGGAGGAAAGGGAAAAAGAAAAGAAAAAGGTTTTCGTCCTAAGAATTGAAATGAAATTATGAAATTTACATTTCTGAGAAAATTCAAATAGAAATTTGAATTTTAAATTTTAGCTGAGGTTTGAATTTGAGGTGAGATGAATTCAAAATAAGAATTTGAATTCAAAATTGGCCGAGAAAAGAATTGATTTTGGAACAAAGATTTGAATTGAGACAATTGACTTAGGATTTGAATTACGAATTTGGAATTTAAATAAATACAAAAACTCCAAAAGAAATCCAACACTTTGAATTAATTAATTTGAAATAAATTTTTGAGAAAGGGCAAAATTTGGGATGTTACAGGTGGTAGGGATGGCAGGTGCAACAAGGCGATCACGGGAGGCTTTGGTGGGGGAGACAAATAGAGAGTAAACAAGATAGCTCAATGGTGGCCCAGGAAGGCGAGCCGCGCCACCATGGTTCTCGAGGAGGTGGTGGAGGTGGAGGCGGCGAGGGCAAAGAACAACGCGATGTTAGGGCAAGAAAGTGGGAGGGGGAGTGGGAGAGTAGGAGAGAGAGGTGGGTATAAAGGTGGCCAAATGGGTCGTGGTTCCGCTGGGCCGGGCGACGAAGCACGATCATCAAGGGTCTGACTCAGCACTGCAGACGACCCAAAGAAGCCATGTCATGCTTCGGCCGGGACCTCGGCCCACTGGGCTGGCCTAACACGCATAATACCATGCCTAACACAGCCTGGCCCATGCACGGCACGACACGGCTGGCGCGGTGAAAGAACCCTAAAACTTAAATTCATCTAAATAGTAATAAGTAGTAAATTACATACTAATTATGAACACATGACACATCAGTAAAATACAAGATTACATTATCAGAGTTTACAATGGGGCTTCTAAAAGAAAAAATAAAACATTAATACTAGCTCCGAATTAATTACAAGAATTTCTTACATCAAAGCAAAATAAAATTACAACATTGATTTTATTACAAAAGAAATTCCTGTAGGCTTGGAAGCCTAAAACAATTGCATCCTATTTTCCGTGTACTGCCAGTGAGTAGAGCCTTCCCCAGCCGACCCAAGATCCTGCCACCATTCCATTCCGTTGTTAACAAAAGCCAAAAGACCAAAAGCAAACCAACATCAATAAATTGGAGTTAGAGGAAAGAAGGAATGCCGTTAGATAGCGTGAAGCTCATCGTGGTTCCCCGACTATCCGGGGCCAGTCGGCATCCTCTCACTAAGGTGGGCTTCATCATTTGGCAGTTTGAAAAATCCTACACACACGTTTTCGACTTACCTCAGCCGTAGAAAATCCAAAGCATAGTGCCCTATGGACTATTGACCGATGCCATTTACCCAACCAAACAGCCACCACAGAGAGAAGAGGGGATAAGGCGAGGGTGTTTTGGGCAAGGCACAGGAGGGAGAGAGAGACCAGCATAGCCAAAGCCACAGCAAAGCCCCAGATAAAAGCCCCTCACTCATAGAATAGCCAAGCCACATTGCTTCCCTCTACAACCAGCTGAAACCACAAGCCAGCACACTGCCAACCCAAGGCAAGAACCAGAGCAAGCCGAAGAAACCCCCTCAACACCCACAACCCCCAGAGGGAGGTCAAGGAAGGAAAATAGGAGGCAAGAAGCTGAGAAGGTAAAGGAAGGCGACCGGTGGAACGACCACGGCAACCATCCCCGACCACGACAATCAAAAAACCAGTGGACTGACCAAGCCATTCAGCCAACCAGCTATTCCCCGACCAACCAACCGTCAGGTAAGCCCACAAGTTAGCCATTCCCCCACACCATCCCTCTTAGCATCATCACACAACACTCGCACTACACACCAACACAACTGACCTGGCAAAGCGACCAAGAAGAAAGGACACCATGCCTTAGTCGGCATGCATACCACACTGCCAGTGGCAAGCCCGAAAGAGCCACTGTGCACCCTCGGGTGCGGGGATGAGCTCCCCGGCGCAAACCCCCACCCCGAGTATTGTCATGGAAACCCTAGCTAGCTATCCCAAGCATGCATGGTAAAAATTGAGCAAGAAGCTAAATTAAAACCTGACCAAGTATAAAAACAGAAAAGGAAGTTATCTGGGTTAGGGTTTGAAGCCATGGTCGAAGCCCACCATGCCCAGCATGCCACCACCAGAACCCCACCGAAACCGCCAAGCCATCACCAGCATCCAAGCCACAACCCATCACCGAAGCTCACCACACCCAGGAAAACAAAGCAACCACTGAGCATGCCACCACCACAAAGCCACCACCGAAACCCACCAAGCAACCACCATGCCATCCCCAAGACCACCATCAAGCATGCCATCACCCACACCAGCACCAAATCCACCATCGAGCATGCCATCACCCACACCAGCACCAAATCAATCACTAAAATTCCCCAACACCCACCAAGAATGTCACCAAGTATCACCAAACAAATTGGGGACAAATCAGCATAATGGGAAAAAGGGGTAGTAAGAGTAAAAGTTAAAGGGGAAACCGCCGGAGTAGATGAATCGGGTAGCAACCGAGTAGGAGCCAAAGGAGAGGAAGGAGCCCACCCGAAAGCAATCGAGGCAATGACATAGAGGTGGTGTAGAACCAACGAGGAAGGCGACTACAAGAGCCCCACCGGGAGGTACCAGAAGCAAAGGGGATGTTGTGCCATGGCAAGGGTTGCCATTTGGCTGGGTTGAACCAAAAATGATTTATACTCGGACGAGTGATCGTGCAATAAAGAGGATGAATTTGGGATGTGGTTGCCTCGACTGAGTAGTCACTAAGGACTTAACTTTGTGCGCCATTGATCTGGGCCATACCGTACAACCACAAGTCCATTTATGGGGTGGAATGGGCCAACTAATTAGGAATACTTTGAGTCGGTTTTGTTTGGGTTGATAAGTAGCATAAGAGGGGCCGACTAATCTTAGCGAAAGCGTAATCCAGTCAAAACGGAGCTTTGTAGAAGCTTTGTGATAATCACTTAGTCGCACACCTCGGAAGTGTGTTAAACAGACATTACAAGATGGTTACCTCTTGTGGGTCAAGCTATACAATCTCTGCAGAGTGTAAAACTATTCGAATAGTCATATCCCAGTTATGGACAATGCCTGGTGATTTCACACGAGGGGTAGATTTTCATAAAATGTTGGAATGGTTTGGTTGGGAAGCGATCTGGATGTTGGTTGATGGTTGGGAAGCGAACAGGGTGTTCACTAGTTGTTCCAAAGAAACTTGTTTACTTATGTATTAATCTTTTAAATTATGCTTTTTAATCTAATTACTGTATTTACTATCAATACTGCTTTCTACAAAATAGCCATAAAGCTATCCTTGTCAAGCCTTGCATGAATACTATTTGCATATATTTCCCTATGACTTGCTAAGTACTTTAAAGTACTCATGGCTTTGTGCCATTGTTGAACAATCATAGAGGAAGAACCAGGGAATACAGAGATTTTTTATAAATACCTTGAAGACTATGCGAACTAGGATGCATTCTCCACTCGATTGCCTGTGGGCATGTCAGATGGCTACCACGAGATTGTTTATTCTCTGTTGCAAGTTTACTCTGTTATCGTTAAGCCCTGCTTGGCAAACTCTGTAAAACTTGACCATAAGGTCCTTTACTACTAAGTAATATTAATTTGTCTGCTTCATTAGCTATCATGTTGTATGGATATGATTTCATCGATGTTGCAACTATGTGAGCTAGCTATTGATCATGGAACTAGTTCAGGATAGACAGAGGGCTCGGGTCCAGTGATCCGGGGTCCCGGCAGGACGTGAGGGATCCAAGGCGCTTATATTAGCGCAGGTGGAGTGTTGGGTAAAGGGACAACCGGCCCAACTGACACTATTGGAAATTAGTGGAGGACTGGGTGAGCGTCCCAGGACACTGATAGAAAATAGATGGGTGGAGACTTAATCACGTAACATGGAAAACATTTTGTACTCTTAACTTGACACCGCATCGAAGGAAATGCGGGAGATCTAGCTTCAAGAGGGCTCAGAGTAGCTATGGGTACAGTGGCACAAGCCTGCATAGTGCAAAATAAAACCATGAATTCATGCCTATCTCTAGGATTGGAGGCTACGGTGACCGCTAGGGGGTCTATCTTCTCACCGAGTGATAAGTAGTCTTTTCATAATTTAAAACTTGCCACTTAATTTGGTAAAGTATTTTCCAGAGAAAGAGATGAGCTAGAAAATATGATAACCAAACAGAGAAGAGTCATACATTGCATCTTTACTAATAAATGCTTGTTGAGTACACTAGTACTCATTCTTCCTATTACTTCCTTTGTTAGATCCTAGTCCAACCAGGGATTATCCCAAGTGGGATGAAGGACGCACAGGTGTCGAGGAGGCCGTAAGAAGCGAGGGTGCTTACTACGGGGACCAGGGTGAGGTGGACACCCTATTTGGCGAGTGGGACGAGTAGGCATCCGATGTAGCAGGGTAGGCAAGTGAGTGGATCTGTCCTGTTTTGCAGTTGTATTTACATACCTGTACTAAAGACCATAGCCTCTACACGCTGTAATAAAGTACAGTTTCTATCTTATCGTTCTGCTACGTTAACTTTGGTAAGGCTTATTATTCATTGGAGCGGTGTCCTACCGGACAAACGAATAATAATCTGTTGCTTAAGTGTGATTACCCTCGGGGTAATGACCCAGGGCACCATAGTTGGTATCAGAGCAATCGGTTAGGGCCACACTAATAAAATAGAAACTGTTGCAAAACTTAAGTATGTTTTTCTCGCTAGCTATATAGCACTAAGTACCTTATTAATTCTTATCCTCGTATCAAATTCTATTTCGATCTCGTCTCAAAATTATTATGTTAAATCCTTCTTAAAGTGACACACCAATACTAACGTGGAACCATCCCTTTTGCAGGATGACTAGGTTCAGTATTTTGCCTGAGAGAGTGCGGGAGGAGCACGTGCTGCTTCTAGGGAGACTACTACATCACTTGGAGGCACCTTTCCCTAAGTGCTTCCAGGAGGTCCGAACGGGAGATGCTTCACCTTTAGTTGGGGTCGTAGTGACGGGGATTCCCTTGAACTTGGCCTATAGTTTGGAGTGTGTAGAGGAGTGGAATTCTGCCGACAATTATGTACCCCTATAGAAGGTAGCCCACAGGGCCATCCACGCTCTTAGGGCCTATTTTAGTGATCAGTTGAGAGGTTCACAGTTTGGGGAGATACCACCCATTGCCCCAGGGAGCATCGGGTTACAATTTGGTCCTAGCCATACCTCTAGCCACCCTTACCCACCACTTTCCCCAGCCACCTCAGCCATACAGAGAGAGACCATCGGCACAATGCTGTTGGCTAGCACTATGCTTCATAACATCACCCAGGGAGCCTTAGCTAGAGCAGAGGAGAGCTCAGTACAGAGCCCTAGAGACTCTACGAGAGGCCTGCCATTCCACAACCCCAGAAGGTGCCTGCATTCCACAACCCGAGAAGGTGCCTGCATTCCACAACCCCAGAAGGTGCCTCACGCCACCCCACTTACCCCACCACTGACCCAGGGACCAGTTTTCCTAGAGCTCCACCCCCAGATCTACCCCACAACTACCCAGCCGCACCACCTCCTTCTGCCTTTGACCCATATATAGCTGACAACTTCATCCCAATGCCTCCAGCAGACCACATTCCTACCCTATATTATGACCATTACCCCGCCATCCCTACTCCCTTGTACCATCCCTACCCCCATATCCCTACCCCACCACCACAGGGAGATGTAGGAAATACCCCAGCACCTATACCTGATTGCCCACTTCACCGCCGTTTGAGGCCTAAGCTCCGTGGTCCCTGTATCACTATGCACCCGGACCTGGTCCGAGACATGACCAACTTAGAGGAGCTTTACTGCACTTACTTCGGGGATCCCAGTAACAGTCACGTAGCTGGAGGGGGAGCAAGCACCAGTCAAGGACTTGAGGACGAGGAGGAGAGTGACCCAGAGGAGATGGAGCCAGCGAGCCCTTAGTCAGTATAGTCCGCCCCGGGGTAAACTGAGGTCTACAGGCGTATTCTATCTGTGCTCTTGTTTTGTTTTGTAGTCAGCTTGAGTCCTGAGTAGTCTTTGTATCAGCTTGAGGGTTTGTTTGATATACTTGCCTCTGCTGCCCTTATTTATCTTATTCCTGTCAGCATGTTATTTTCTTAAGATTTGTGTTGTTATCTCATGTTAGTAAGCTGTTCGACTAGCAGCTCGACCTAAGATAGGTTGTTTGAAAATTTAGACGATGGAGTATTATTGTAAGATTGTAGACTATAGTGCTTGGACTAGAGGCATGAAGTTAGAATTCTGGCATGGATACGCTTTTCCACTTTTGGATAAGTACGGACCATACCCATAGGATTCCTTACCTCTTCATCTGTATAACTAAAATGACCTATCAGCATTCCAAAATAAAGAAAGTGTAATGAAAGAAAACAAATAAAGGCTGACGGCGTAAAAAGGTGACTTACCTCATTTTGAATACCAAATTTCCTAAACGAGTGATTCGTGGCGCTCCCGGGTGCGTAGCTTGGGCATACCCAGGAACGAAGTCTTGGATGTACTTAGGAATGAACCCTGAGCACTCCCAAACGTGTGGTTTGGGTGGACTCGAACCAGATCTCGAGCGTGTCTGAATGCGTGGATCCAGGGTAGTGTAGGTTCCCACTCAGAGCAAGCTCTGAGCATTTCCAAACACGTTGTTTGGGCGGTCTCAAGAATGGGTACTTGAGCGTGGCTGGGCACGAGAAACCCAGATAGTATAGGGTTTGGATCTTTTTGCCTATCATTGTTTCTTGGTGTTATTCGTTCGCCATGTGTGGCCTAACACACCTCAACCAAGGGTTAATCTCTGCCAGATAAATATGATACTATCTTCCATACCACAAATTACTGCTGAAGAAGCAAGAAATTAGTAACCAACGAAAAGACTCCTCAAAAATAAAGTGCTATAAGTCCAACTACTAATTCAAGCAATTCATTAACACCTCCCCTATAGGATGGAAGGTCAAGGATGCGATGAACAAGAATTGGGGCTAAGACTAGGACTCTTGCCGCAGGACAAACCAATAGATAACCTACTAGTACCGAACTACCGCAACACCAGAAGCCAGCCACCCGACATCCACAGGAGCAGTAGATCCTCTAGAAGTAATGGCAGATGTCCTCAGATTCCTAGAAGACAAGCCCAGGAAAGCCAAAACCGCTTTATGGAAACCCTCTTAACCCGAGTAGCACCTACAGCCCCACAGCCAGCCCACGGGGTTAGTTTGGGTGACTTTCTCCAAACTCTCCCTTCCACTTTTGCTAAATCAGTTTATCCACTAGGCACAGGCAACTAGCTAATAGAGGTAGAAAAGAAGCTTGACACCGTAGGGTGCTCTAGTGCAGAAAAAGTTCGGTATGCGTCACACCAACTGACTAGACTGGTAGCTATGTGATGGCTCAACTACAACCGTAACTGTGTCAATGATCAGCCAATTACTTGGGCCGAATTTAAATTGTGTTTTTCAGAAACCCCATGTGCCCACGGGAAGAATGGAGCTTAAGAAGCGAGAGTTTAGGGCGTTAACCCAAGGAGGGAGAAAGATGATAGAGTATCTTAGCCAGTTCAACGAACTTTCCCGCTATGCTCCGACTAACATAGATACCGAAGAAAACAAGATATAAAAATTCCTGGAAGGAATGCACCCCTACCTTAAAATGCTTCTATCCATCTACAAGATCACCGAATTTCAAGACTTGGTCAATAGAGCCATAATATTGGAAAATGAGCACTCTAACCTGACTGAAGAGCGAAAGAAAAAAGCCAAGACAGACCACCGTCCACCACTTACTCATAAGCCTCGTCCCCACATGCTGCAACAACCACCACCTCGATATGGACCACCCAGGCTGAGACCCTTCAATCCCTCTTTCCAGAGACCTATAGCTCAATAGCAGCTTATTGCAATAGCACTTAGATGTGCGAAGTGTGGAGGAATCCATCTAACAAAGGATTGTTTGAGAGGCACAAATGCATGTTTCAATTGTGGGATGCCTGGGAATCGTAAGGCCGAATGCCCCATCCACAGAGGACCGTTGGACCCCCAATGCAACCAACTTTTGTGCCAAGACTACCGGCTCTGGCACTACCGCAGATCAACCACCTAAATCAGCCTAGGGGCAACCAACATGTCATGGGAGGAACTAAAAGAGGAGGACTAGTACACCTTACCCACGTGATCGCAAAGCAGATCGGAGAAGCCACAGATATAGTTACGAGTAAGCTTTTGATTCCACCCTTCATGGGTACTGTTCTTTTTTTACCCTAGAGGACTCACTCCTTTATATCCCGTAAATTCCTAGCGGAGCAAAATTTAACAGCGGACCCACTAGAAAAACCCATGGGGGTTAACACACCTGCCGGAACGATAGAAGTGACGTCAATTAGAAAGAAGCAGACCATTATAATTCACAATACCAAGTTCCTAGCCAACCTTTTTGTAATCAGTTTAAGTGGCCTGGAAGTAATTCTAGGTATGGATTGGTTATCAGCCCAAGGGGTAAGTATAGATTGCAAATCCAAAGTTGCATCTATTAGAAAGCCCGACGGGACAAGACTACACTACTTAGGAGTCAAAACCCGATCGCAACCATATAACCTTAGCTTGGCCAACCTGCAAGCGAGCGAAATAAAGAACATACCGGTAGTAAGAGACTTTTCAGATGTCTTCCCTAAAGAGCTACCGGGTATGCCCCCAGATAGGGAGGTAGAATTTACTATCAACCTAATTTCGGGAACTGTGCCAATTTCCAAAAGGCCCTATAGGATGAATGCTTGGGAGTTGGTAGAATTCAAAAAGCAGTTGGATGAACTTGAAGCCAAGGTTCTTATCAGGGAAAGTACGTCACCTTGGGAGCCCCGGTATTATTCGCAAAGAAGAAAGATGAATGAGTAAGGTTATGTACGGATTACCGGGAGCTGAATAACGTTACTGTAAAGAACAAATACCCATTACCCAGAATAGACGACCTATTTTACCAATTGAAAGGTGCACGGGTATTTTCAAAGATTGACTTAAGGTCTGGATACCATCAAATCAAAGTCAACCCCACTGACATTGAAAAGACAGCCTTTGTTTCTCAGTATGGGCACTATAAGTATACTGTAGTTCCCTTCAGAATGACCAATGCCCCTGTCGTATTCATGAATCTAATGAATAAACTCTTCATGAAATATCTTGACAAATTCATCGTTGTCTTTATCGACGACATCCTAATCTACTCTAAAAGTGAGGAAGAACATTTGCAGCACCTCACTATCGCCTTGGAGATCCTCCGAGAAAACCCACTCTTTGCCAAATTCAGTAAGTTTGAATTTTGGCTTGACCAAGTGGTATTCCTAGGATATATTATATCTGGGAGAGGAATAGAAGTAGACCCTACCAAAATTGAAACTATCACCTCATGGGATCGTTCAACAAATACTACAGGAAATAGAAGTTTCACGGGATTTCTTTGGATTTTATCAAGATTCATAAAAGGATTATTGGTGTTTTAGAACCGAACTTACGTAAAGATTGTTTGATTCGGAGGGTCTCCTAGACTCAAATCACGCAGAGAGAGTGACACAGGGATTTTTATATAGGTTCAGGCCTTCTCTAGAGAGAATAACAACCCTACCCCTGTGTGGATGTATTAAGTATGCTGGTTTACAAAATCAAGAGAAAGACTCGAGTGAGATGTCTTGTGCTCCTGATTGCCCTCTTTTCTCTTTTCCTGATGATCTTGCCTTTTATACAATCTTCGAAGTGGGTTACTATTTCTCCAAACCAAATGGCGTCTTAATGCTTCAGATGATGGAGCCATTACTAGAGATTATTATGGGAGTAGTAACGTTCCCACACTGCTAGGTAGTTATCACTGTGACAGAGAGTTAAATCATGCTATTATTCTAGAGAATAACAGTGTAATTGACTGCACATATCCTTAGATATGGTGCAGAAGATTCCCTGATCGACTAGGCCCACATGTCTGTAAGCTCTATCAACTAGAGACTGATCGTAGAAGAACTTACGACCAGGTGGTGGTCGTAGTAAAGCTTACGACCACAGACTGATCGTAGGATGACTTACGATCAGGGGATAGTCGTAGAAAGACTTACGACTATGGGATAGTCATAGAAGGACTTATGACTATAGGGTGGTCGTAGAAGAACTTACAAATGCGACTTCTCCCTTATAAATGTCAAGGGGTATACTCAAGAACAATACGATGGTATTTTTATCCATAATATGAATTACAGATAAATAATTAAATGAGGATTATTAGATCCTCGTCAAGGATTTTCTCAAATCACCTCTCCCCTCACAAAACTCTTGAGGAAAGATGTGAAGTACGCATGGACAAACGTATGTGAGAGGAGCTTCTAGGACTTAAAACAACGCTTAACCATAGCACCCATCCTAGCCCTACCTAAAGACGGAGTTGAATACGTAGTATATTGCGATGCCTCAAAGTATGGACTAGGATGTGTGTTAATTCAAAAATAAAAGGTCATTGCCTATGCTTCTAGACAACTGAGGCCCCACGAGATGAATTATCCCACTCATGATATTGAATTGGGAGCAGTAGTCTTTGCCCTAAAAATTTGGAGACACTATCTCTGTGGATCTAAGTGCGTGTTGTACAGTTACCACAAAAGCCTCAAATATATATTTACCCAGAAAGAGCTAAATATGAGGCAAAGAAGGTGGTTCGAATTAATTAAAGATTACGAGTTAATCATCAATTACCACCTCGAAAAAGCCAATGTGGTAGCCAATGCCCTTAATCGAAAAACTCAATGGCATCACCTTTCTGCTGAAAGTCATGGCTTAGACCTACTTCAAGCCTTGGCCAGAATGAGGATAGAAGTGAAAACTCCCACCTCAAAAGCTACTATTGTAGCCATAGTATTCCATCCTACCCTCCATGACCAAATACAAGAACAACAACTCTCGGATCCCTTCATCAAAGAACAAAGCCAAAGGATTAAGTCAGGCCAACTCTCGAAATTCAACATAGATGATTCAGGAGTCCTATGGCGACGAGCACGGATCTGCATTCCCGACAACCCTCAGATTAAAGAGACCATACACGCGAAGCCCATGATACCCAATACCCAATGAATCTGGGTAGCATGAAAATGTATAGTGCATCCGGGTAGCACGAAAATGTATAGGGACTTAAGGGAAAACTTTTGGTGGGCAAACATGAAGAGAAAAATAGCGGAATACATAGGACAGTGTGACACCTATCAAAAGGTAAAGGCTGAGCACCAACACCCAGTAGGGTTGCTAACGCCCTTGGAAATACCTGAATGAACATGGGAGGATATCTGTATGGATTTTATAACAGGCCTCCTCCTAACAATCAAAAAGAAAGATGCAATTTGGGTCATCGTGGACGACCTTACCAAATCAGCCCACTTCATTGCCACCAACCAAAAATATTCAATGGATAGACTAGATGAACTCTACGTGGAAAGGATAGTCACTCTACACGAGGTACCAAAGACCATCACATCAGATAGGGGATCAATATTTATTTAAGGTTTTTGGAAGAGCTTACACACTGCCTAGGGCACCAAACATAACTTCAGCACATCCTATGTCGGGACCCCGGATATGCAACTCCAAGACCCTCTGTGTATTCTGAACAAGTCCCATGATCAGTAGCTAGCTCACACAGTTGCAACATCGATGAAATCATATCCATACAACAAAGTATCTAAGAAGTAGAAAAAATAATATTACTTAGTAGCAAAAGGACATTATGGTCAAGTTTTACAGAGTTTGTCACACAGGGCTTAACAATAACAGAGTAAACTTGCAGCGGAGAATAAACAAACTCGTGTTAGCCATCCGACATGCCCATATGCAATCAAGGGGAGAACACGATCTAGTTCGCATAGTCTTTGAAGTAATCTTCCTCGTAGAACTCGATGCTGCCTAGTTCTTCTTCGGCGACTAATCAACAAGTGGCGCAAAGCTGTGAGTACTTTAAATTACTCAGCAAGTCATAGGAAATGTACGCGAATAGTATTCATGCATGGCTTGAACAAGGATAGCTTTATGGCTATTTTGCAAAAAGCATGATTTACATTAAATACCATAAGTAGATGGTAAAGCATAATGTATGCGAATAGTATACCACCACTCACTACCTTAGGTAAGGCCTAGAGCACACGCCAAGGTCTTTACAAAGTTCTGCTTTTGACCGGTTACGCTCGCTAAGGTTTCGCCATTCTAGACCCCTCTTGCGCTAATTCATCCACCAAAACAGAACCAAATCAAAACATTGCTAATTAGTTAGCCAGGTTTATCCCAGTCTAGATATGTGGTGGTACGGTAAGGCCTAGATCAATGGCGCACAAAGTTAAGTCCTTAGAGACTACTCAGGTGAGGCAACCACATCCCAAAATTCTCCCATTTACTACACGATCATTTGCCTGAGTATGAAATTATTTTTGGTTCAACCCAACCAAATGGCAACCCTTGCCATGGCACAATAAATTTTAACAACAATGGCCATGCCATAATTCCATATTTCATTAAGTCAAATTTATCATTATTGAATCAGGTGATCGAGAGACCATCGCATAACTAAAGCACAACTAAGCATAATATGATACCCATGTCAGCCTTACAATATGTCCAACTAAAATAAACCATCCTATGGTGTCCAAGGATTTATGTCATTCAAGAGTACATGTCAATAGCAATTATACAAAGAGGCATAATGACAATTAGGCATTTAGCTATTCCCGAAAGCATTTATTATAAACTTAGCAATGCATGTTGATATAAATCAATATAGATTTATAAAATCGGTACGACATGATCAAAGGTTCACGACTTGCCTTCGTTGAAGGTTTTAGTTGCCGATCGTTGGGTCCAAGAATTCTTCTAAACGGAATCTATACATGCAAAAGAGCCAAATAAATAAAACAATTCCAAATAAAATCCAAAAATTACCAAACTATAACCAAAAGAAAGGTACTTTGGATTTAGATGACTTTAGAAATTTGAATCACTTGAATCGAGATCGAAAGAAGGAGAACGGGTTTGGAAGGAGGTTTCTACTACACGGTCGAAAGGGGTTCGACTACCTGGTCGAAAGGGGTTTGACTACCTGGTCGAAAGGGGGTCCGACTACAGGACGTGGTCGAAAGGAGCATGAGGACGAACAGGGCACAGGGAGCTCACTAAGACCAAGAGAGAGGCTGGATGAGGTCGGTGGACGGCGAACGGCGGTGGGGAAGCTCGGGGTCGAAGGCGAAGGAGGACAGTGATGAAGGGGGGTCGGCCAGGACTGAAGGGGAAGAGGAAAATGCGGCGGCTCTTGTGAAACAAAACTAAAATCGAGTAAGGGGATTATTTCAAGGACCTCTGGGGCACGAATTGACGTGGGTAGAAGAGGAGGGGGCTACACTGGTTGCCACGTAGGCGGGCGAGGAGGTGCGCACCGGGTAGGCCCCGATCTTGTGAAGCCAACGGTGAAGTCCACGTCGGCGGAGAAGATTTAACGACGGCGCTAGAGGCGGTGGCGCGAGCTCCGGCCAGCGGTGGCAAAACTCGAAGCGCGGTGAAACGAGGATGAGAGAGAGAGGGAGAGTTGAGGGGAAAACAAGAGGGGAACTAGGGGGTCCTGGAGCGCTATTTAACGGGGAAGAAGGAGTAGCGGAGAAGCTTCGTGACATGGGCGGAGCTTCGGATGGCATGGGCTTGGAGCAGAGCAGGCGAGGGAGGGGATGGGGGCAGAGGCGGAGAAAAAGAAGGGCAACAGGCGTAGCGGAAGTGATGGCATGTAATGCGCGTGATGGGAAGGGAAGAGAGGGAGGAAAACACGCCGGGGTCGAGGACTTTTGCGACGATCGTGATGCGCGCGAGCGCTAGCGGCATGGGTGCGACAAAGAAGATGGTGACCAGGCGAGGAGGAGACTGATGGGTGGGGCTGGTCGAAACCTGGTCGGAGGGTCTGGTCGAAACCAAGAGGCGGTCGAAACCGAGAGGCGGTCGAAACCGAGAGGCTGGTCGAAACCGACAGGCTTCAGCCCAAATAGAGAAAGGGAATTTCAATTATGTTTTGACTTTAAATACCAGAAAACCCAATTAAACCAAATTTGAATTACTTGGAGTTTTATTAATTCGTATTAAATTGTTTTTGCTTTCTAAAATTCCAAGTTAAGCTTTAGCAACTTCAACAAAAATCAAATGGTTATTTTTATTTTCGAAAATTTGCAAAAAGCACTAAAAATTGGGATGTTACAAACCTACCCCCTTAAGGGAATCTCTACCCTGAGTTTCGGGCTGGCTAGAGAATAGTTGGGGAAACTCGGCCTTCAGGTACTCTTCACGCTCCTAGGTGGCTTCCTCTTCAAAGGTGGTTGCTCCACTAAACCTTGCGTAAAGGGATGATCTTGCTTCTCGTCACGCCGCTCTACTACTTCCAAAATCTTGACAGGCTGCTCCTTGAAGGTGAGATCTTCCTGCAAATCGACTACTTCTAGCGGCATCTGCTCTTCTGGCACACGCAGACGCTTCTTCAACTGAGACACATGGAATACGTCATGCACATCGGCGATACCGAGGTGGGAGCTCCAGTTTGTAGGTAACTTCTCCTCTTCTGACTAGAACTGGAAAAGGTCCAATGTATTTTGGTGCGAGCTTCCGCTTACTCGAGCGGCGTATTCCTTTGAGAGGTCGACCTTCCGTACCGTGGTCTCCATGTGCAAAAGCTAAATCTCAACGATTATTATCAAGATAACTCTTCTGCTTGGACTGAGCAGTCCTCAACTTTTCTCTGATTGACTGAACTTGATCTTCAGCTTCCTTCAAGATATCTAGTCTAAGTACTTGTCCTTTGCCTGTTTCGGTCCAATACAAGGGTGTTATGCACTTTCTTCTATAAAGAGCTTCAAACGAGGACATCTGCAAACTTGATTGATAACTGTTGTTGTATGAAAATTCTGCATAGGGTAAGTTTTGATCCCAACTGGTCTTGTTTGTTAGGGTGCATGCTCTGAACATATCTTCTAGGATTTGATTTACTCTTTCTATTTACCCATCTGTCTGCGGGTGATAAGCTGTACTGAAATTCAAGTTAGTGCCCAGAACGCTATGCAGAATCTTGAGGTGAACTGGGATCCTCGGTCCGACACGATCTTCTTTGGTACCCCATGCAGACACACTATATTTGCCATATACAATTCTGCAAGTCTGTCTCTTGAGTAAGTAGTCCTGACGAGAATGAAGTGTGCAATTTTTGTTAGGCGATCTACAATTACCCAAATAGAGTCAGATCCTGCCCTTGTTCTCGGTAGGCCGGTGACAAAATCCATACCAATTTCTTCCCATTTCCCTTCAGGTATCTACAAAGGTTGTAAGAGTCCAGTAGGTCTCTAATGCTCAACTTTAACTCACTGGCAAACATTACACTGGGATTCATACTCAGCAATTTCTCGTTTCATACTAGGCTACTAATAAAATTCCTTGAGATCTTGATACATCTTAGTGCTCCCAGGGAGAATAGAATATAAGGTTTCATGTGCTATATTGAGTATCAACTGCCTAAGCTTCTTTTGGTCCGGTATACAAATACGTTTATCAAACCAAATGGTTCCTTACTCATCCTATGAAAATATTAGGAATTTACCCTTCTTCATGTTACTCTTTATCTCTTTGATATCCGCATCTTCGACCTAAGCTTTCTTGATCTGATTCTGCAGAGTGGGTTGAACTTCCAAAGCGGCTAAGAAACCTTCTTCAACCAACTCAAGTTTGAGCATATGAAATTCTTAGTTCAACGTGATCGACTCTTCTTGATCATCGTGAGTATTGCGAAGAGACCTTTATACTTAAAGCATCCGCTACTACATTAGCTTTGCCTGGATAATAATGAATTCTCGTATTGTAGTCTTTGATCAACTCCAACCATCTTCTTTGCCTCATATTAAGATCAACTTGAGTGAAAATGTACTTCAAGCTCTTATGGTCGGTGTAAACTTCACAACAATTACCGATGAGGTAATGACGCCATATCTTCAAGGCATGCACTACGGCAGCCAACTCTAGGTCATGAGTGGGCTAATTTGCTTCATGAGGTCTCAACTGATGGGAAGCATATGCTACTACCTTCATTTCTTGCACTAGGACGCAACCGAGACCTTGTCGTGATGCATCACAGAAAATCTAAAAATTCTTTCAGACATCGGGTAAAATCAACACTGGTGCAATGGTCAAACACTTTAATTCTTGAAAACTTTGTTCACAATCTGGCATCCATTAAAAAAATTTCTCCTTCTTCAGCAACACAGTGAGGGGTCTTGCTATTCTAGAGAATCCTTCTATAAACCGGCGGTAGTATCCTGCCATTCCAAGAAAACTTCTGATCTGAGGCACTGTTTTGGGTTACTCCCAGTTGAGCACATCTTTGACTTTTCTAGGGTTGATGGTGACTCATTCAGAGACATGATGTGCCCCAAGAAAGTGACTTCCTTCATCCAAAACTTACACTTGTTGAATTTGACATTGAGTTGATGATCTCTAAGCTTTTTTAGGATCAAGCGGAGGTGCTCTTTATGTTCTTCCTCACTCTTGGAGTAAACTAGAATATCATCAATAAAGACAATGGCGAACTTATCCAAATACTCCATGAATACTTTATTCATCAAGTTTATAAAGTAAGCAGGAGCATTGGTCAATCCAAAAGACATGACTGTGAACTCGTACAATCCATATCGGGTTGAGAAAGTTATCTTGGGAATATCCTCTTGGCAAATCTTCAACTGATGGTATCCTAACCTCAAATCTATCTTGGAGAACACTCTGGCTCCTTTAAATTGGTCAAATAAATCATCGATCCTAGGTGGAAGGTACTTGTTCTTGATGGTGACTTCATTGAGTGAGCGATAATCCACACACATCCACTGAGTACCATCTTTCTTTGCAACAAAGATCACTGGGCTCCCCAAGGTGAAGAACTTGGCCTGACAAATCATTTATCTTGCATCTTCTCGATTTGCTTCTTCAGCTTGACTAAATCATTGACAGGCAAACGGTAAGATCTCTTGAAAATGGGTGAAATTCCAAGAACTAGATTGATGACGAACTCTAGGTCTCTGTCTGGTGGCATCCCGGGCAAATCATCAGGAAAGACATCCAAAACTCTCTGACCACTAGCACATCTTCCAAAGATAGAACATTGACGCTTGCGGACTAATGCTCCATCATGCTTTTCTGTGGAAGCTTCAAATTTTACTTTGGTTCCAACTGGATTGACCAAAGAGACACTTCGCCATCACAATCCAAGATCTTGCAGTGATAAGCAAGCCAATCCATACCCAAAATCACATCTAAGGACTTGGCATCGATGATTATGTGGTTGGCTAGAAATTCTACCCCTTCTATGGTTACTCTAACTTTTGGGCAACCTTGATTTGTACTCAACTCCGAACTAGGGGATTGAATCAATAAAGCATTTTTAAAAGTCAAAACCTTCAGTTGATGCCTTGCAACAAAACTTCGAGAAACAAATGAATGTGAAGCTTCAAAATCAAACAAGACAATGGCAGTCTTTAATTAACTAGAACTTACCCAAAGACGACGTCCGGGTTTGCTTGGCTTTTCCATCTGTGACATGGTTCACACGGCCTCCCAAAAGGTCAGGGGCCTTGGCTGTTGCAACTGGAGCCTGAGGTGCTCCACGTCCTGCTCCTAGCATGGGGGTTTTGGTTGGAGTAGCTCCTAAATTGAATCTGATAGGTGATAGAGCTTGCTTCTGTGCGCAGTTGCTAGCGTAGTGTCCCAATTGCTGACAGTTGAAACAGGTTATTTCCACAGCATGATTGATGCTTCTGGGCTGCTGATTGTTGGTATTATTGTTGTTGTCGGTCATGAATCCTGGAGTAGCTGGGCAAGGTGCTGGTGCAGGGGTCTTGAATACAACAGGAGAAGCAAAATGGCCAGGGTGCTGCACATTCATTCTGGCTCTTTGTGGGTGACTTTGATGTGCATTACGCTGCATCATCTTCCTCTTACGAGACTCATACAGCTGACATTGACATTCCTCTTGCACAAGGGCCTTATTGACCATCTGCTGAAAACTAGGGTAGTCAACTAACACCAACTACACTTTAATGCTGGGGTCAAGTCCTTCCATGAAGCATCAAATCTTCGCCTCCTCAATTGCAACATCCTCCAGTGCATAACTTGATAGTTGGGTGAAACTGTTGAGATATTCTAGCACATTGAGGTTGCCCTACTGCAGCTTGTGGAATTCCCTCTTCTTCATCTCCATTATTCCTATAGGAATGTGTACTATCCGAAAGCGGTAAAAACTCTACCAAGTAATGGCACGGACGTTCGGTGAGTCATGAGTAGTTTTCCCACCAAGTTCCTGCGGTTCCATTGAGTTGGTGAGCCACATAGAGTACTTTTTCTTGGTCATTGCACTGAACCAAGATCAGTTTCTTCTCAATATTCTTAAGCTAGTCATCAGCTTCCAGGGATCAACTGAGCTGACAAAGGTTGGTGGCTTGGTCCTCATGAATTCTCCCAATCTGGACTAAGGTGGAAAGGCTAGAGCTGGAGCTAGCTGATTGACTTGATTCTGAGCAAGAGCCTGAAGTAGTTGCAGTTGCATGGCCATTATTTGCTCTAGGTTTGATTGGGGCTGACACGGGGGTGGTGGCGTTAGGGGTTCCTCTTGACTTACGGAGTTGCGGGTCTGAACCATCTGAAATAAATCTTTCCGGGTTTAATAGACGAGAAGAAGAAAGCACGAGAATTGAGAGGGAAAAGTACAGAAGATGAGAGAGGACAAGGGAGAAAGACAGAGCAATCTAACTGGGCAAGTTGGTTTAGCCCAATGAACAAATAGCCGAAAAGCTATCTAGAAGAAATATAAAAAGGCGACACTTACTCAAAAAGATCCTATTACGGACTAAACGAACCTAAAACTAGGAAGGACATCAGTGAGACCCGATTTATTAGGCTCATAATACTTGGTCATCCAATTGACCCTAGTATTATCAACTAAATAAACCGTGCCTCGAGATATATGTACTTCCCAAGAATGCAAGACACACAACTCATTACAAAAGAATGCATCAATTCCATTCAAACACATAGAATGTAACAAGCAACAAACCATAAGTTAATATAAATAAAGGATAGTTATTACAAAAGAGAGGCCGACCGCCAAATAACCACAAGTCTACAAGATAACAATGAAGCAAAAGTGCCATAGAGATGGCCATAACAAGAGCCAACCAAAGGTGCCTTAACCCACAAGGCAATCGACCGACCGCCAAGCTAGTCGCTTTCTCAACCACCGCACATCTCACAAAAGTAAAGCCCTTTGGGCTCTACCTCCTCTGCAACAAAATTATTAAGCAAAGCAAATGAGTACAAAATGTACTCGCAAAACCGACGTGTAGTATAATGTAACTATAGTTTAACTACATGCAAGCTTTATTTAAGTGGATGAGGCTTTGACTCATTTTTAGCATAAAGCAAGTTTTCATTTGCAATAATGTAATAGATTGAAAGCGATTTGACAAAGCATTTTTAATTGTTGAAGTAACAACGAGATAATAACATAATAACAACAACACGAACAACCGGAAGTGACTAACCCAATAGCCACCACAACAATAGCATGAATTACCCATTCATACCACCCATGTCAAGTTTTAATTAAAGGTTGTAGTCTAGTTCTCACGGGCGATCCGAGCGTGTCCATAACCTAGGGCGAGGCTATTCAATAGTTTTAACCTCAGAGGGTGTACCAATGTACCCACACGCCGACCGCCTTTTCGCCACATGATTTAGCACACTTCCTTTGGTATGCTTAAGCACGGCTAAGTCCTACGAGACATTTCCAATGGATGATGCTAATTAAGAGCCAAGAACCCACGGGATAAGGACACATTAGATGCCCTAGCCGGCCTCGCTAATGCTCCTCCCAACACCACACACACACATTTTATTTAAACATACCCACCGACCAGCTCATAATTAACACCTCCCAAAGTACTTAGTCAAGAGAGGTCCCATATCCCCCTCGTGTGGTTAGTACGCCATAATGCTCAGTACGGTGGCGCAAGTAACTCGGTCCTTGTTGACTCAGGCATACCACCACATTCCAAAAACCACACCATCCATCCAATATGCCCAAGTCCAAATCAAACTTTTATTTTTAGATTTTGACTTTACAAATTAACAAAGCACAAGTGCTGGACATAAAGGAGTAGTAATTAGATTTGTGTGATCAAGACCATCGACTAAGTCGATGATCGCCCATTACTACCGATACTAAGCATGTCTAAGCAATTGGAATCGAAAACTACTAAGTGATAAGAGCTCATCCAACGAGCCCAAACCACAGCAAATAACCTAGGCTCATGGTAGAAGAGGATAAACAATTCCTACAGATTATGCAACTATAGGCTTGCTAGCGATACTTTAACACAAAGTAGTATGCATACATACAAGTAAAACAATATATTAACCTTTAAAGTAATGGGACGATAGAGGGGATATGATCAAACTGCTTGCCTTGCTATTGCTGGTCAAATTGTTGCTGAGGATCGCTCACGGGATCAACACACTCGTCAACACCTAATCGAAAAGACGAAAAGAAACGATAAGAACGATTTAAAAACGACAAAGACAGCACAGCAAACAAACTCCAAATACTCTGAATTTTCTACAGCAGCAAGAGGATGATTTTTAGGGAATTTAGCAACAAGAACCAATTGATTTAGATTCTCAATACAAAAGTTATGAGCAAAACAAATCTGCTCAGCCCTAAAAATACCAAACTGCCACTATTCACTAATTTAATTATTTGGCAACATTTTCTAGAAGGGTGGTGATACTGAGATTTTTACTATAAAACCAGCACCTCATGAGATGAATAACACAATTGAGTTCATCTCATTTGGACCTATTATGCATTTTCTATAATTTTTTAAAAACAAGAACTTGAACAAAATTATAATGCACAAGTACTCTTTTTGACAACAGCAACATGTTCAAAACTAATTTTCACAGTAAGTTCATTAATAGAGGAAACCAACAAAGTTGGATTCACTCAAAAATAATCTACAGAGCATTACCTATGCATTTTACAAGTTAAACACTATTTTGAGTGTACATTTAAAGTTAGTTTTAAAATCTATTTGCAAAACCACGTTCTGGAGCTGAACTGGGCTCTTAACCATTTTTAGATTGGAGCCCAGGTCGAGCCAGAGCTAACACAATTTGAATCACCCTATTTGGATTTAAATTGAATTAGTTATGCAATTTTAAAGTTCATACCCTTTTCGCCACAAAATAAGAGTTCTCTGGAAAATCCCAAAATCACAAAGGCTGGGAGGACATGAGCCATAGATTTTGAATCTAACGGCTCAAGACCTCGTAGGAGTTAACGCACATGCGCGCTCGCGAGCTCTTAGAGGACATGGGCCGTTGATCCTGGATCAGACGGCCCAAGACCTCCCAATGAACGCTGCGACGTCTGCTGTGAGATAGAGGTCGTGGCCGTTGATCCGGGATCCAACGGCTATGACCTCAAGATCTCGCTACGGCTTCGCACCGCTGGACCTCATGCGCGATCGAGAGGAGGTCGTGGCCGTTGATCTGCGAGATGGACGGCCCACGACCACGCACCTCACGCACGCGCGTGCGGGCGAGTTAATGCGTGGGACAACGAGGAGGTCCGAGCGCACTAAAGACAGCAGTAATTGCTCCAATGATTGAGCATTTACTGAGCAAATCTATGTCCTAAACCGACAATGGCACGGTCGGGACGTCCGACAAAAATTTGAGGACGTCCCACGGCTTATCGCCGGCGATTTAGGGCACGGCGGCGCACACTGAGGGCACCGTCGGGACCGCAATAGCCAGGCGCACCTAAAGGACCTACTCTCAACGGCGGCGGCGGCCTAGAGCGCCGACGAGCCGGAGAGGAGCAAGGTGACCACACGGTCAAAAAGGCAAGAAAAGGAGCTCCGATGCTTGCCATTCAAGCGGTGCCCAAGAAAAGCTCCGCAACAACATACACGCTGGTGCCAAAGATTCACGGACTACCAGAGGGTTATCAGAACATCCCAAATGTATAATTAGGGTTAATCAAGTATAATTATATGTGTAGAAATTAAAACTTTTTCTCACATCTTGAAAAACCCTAAAATCTTATGTAATTCGTCCAAGAGTTGTGTAATCCAAAACACAAAGCTCTTGTTGACCACAAATCAAACTCATTTTCCAATTATCTTAAATCTTGTGTCAAACATTTGGAATATATTTTCCTTCGTCCCAAAAACTGATATGGGACCCCTCCAAAAAATATCATGAGTTATAACACTTGTTGATAATTTTTGGAGGCAAAACAATCCTTTAAACAACCTTCATGAATTTCCTGAGAAAAATGCATTGCATAATAACCTCTGGAAATTTTATGCAAAGTTGATCTCATTGTCAGCAAGCTCCAGCTAAAATTTCATCAAATTTGGAGTTCATTTGCTATCTCAAATAATTCTGCTAAGTTTCAGCCGTTAAAACTAAATTTTAAAGCCTACACTTTGTTCCTTGGGCTAGCCATGTTCAAGCCGGTCCAGCTCAACCATGTCCGCACCTCAACAGACCTCATCTCCATTTTGATCAGGTCGCAGTAGCTGGATTTACATCCAACGACCACGACCTCCTCCGCGTCAACACCGCAAGGACCTCCTACCTCATGAGGTCATTGCCGTTGGATCAAAGATCCACGGTCATGACCTCCCCGTGTTAAACCTCAAAGACCTCCTCGAGTGTTAAACCATCGCAATGAGGTCATCCCATTTGTTGAGGTCGTGGCCAGGATCAAATCCAACACCACGACCTCCTCCTCAACATACTCAACAGTCCTCCCACTGCGTGAGGTCATAGCCCTTGGATCCAAGATCCATGGCCTCGACCTCCCTCACTGCTTAAACTAAGCAAACCTCCCATTTCTAACCAAGGTCGTAGCCATTGGATCAAATCCAACGACTCACGACCTCCCTGCTATCAAGCACTCACAACCTCCCCCATCTTTTGTCAGTGCAATCGTTAGATTAAAATCTACAGGTCACGACCTCCTTTGTCTCATGCGCACTGAGACCTCAACAAGACGGAGGTCGTGAGTCTTAGATCTAAATCTAAAGGCCTTGACCTCCCTTGTGCGTTGCGCAAGCTCGGGACCTCCACCTCTTTTGATCGGAACCCTTAGATCTAAATCTAACGGTCCTGACCTCCCTTGCTGCTATGCATCATATCGATCTTCCCCATCGTGTCAAGTGCCCTTGGATTTAAATCCAAAGGCCATGACCTCCCTCAGTCTTTTGATCGCGTGCAGTTAAGTCCTCACCGGAGGTCCACACCGCTGGATGGAGATCCAACGCCGGACCTCCCCGTCCCTTTTCCCCACGTCGTTTTCTCGATTAAGAAATCGGAGGGCCACGACCTCCCCATCTCTTGATCGTGTGGCCGGGACCTCCTCCCACCACTTAAAACATAACGGTTCAAAAATTGATCCGATGGTTAGGACCTCTCCTGTGTCTTATCCAACGGTCACCAAGACCTCCCTGTTCTTCTCCTTCCTCTGGCGCGCATGCGTGCTCGAGCGGTGGAGCACGCGCCCAGCCTCTGTGCACCTTTAATGACTCTTTGTTGACCGCATTTAATGCAGTCATTTTCCGCTTTCAGTCAAGACACCGCCTTTTGTCAACCTTTATGTCATGTCCACCCCATGGACCAACCCTGGGCTAAGCTCACCATGGAGCTTAGCCCCACTCATAACCTTCACCTCGGGCTATAAGTGTCCACTGAGCTCCCCTGCTGGCTTCCTTTACACACTTGGAGCTCACATACCAGAGTTTGGCCGAGCTCCTCCCTCACTCACCTCCTCTCTAGTGGTCGCCATTGTTGAAGTCCTTGAACTCCTCGCTGACTCAAGGGTTCCAGTGGCTCCCTTCTTCAACCCTTGCCCACTTTGTGCTCCCCAAACCTCCCGAAATAACCCTAACTTATTTTGTTTGGGCATTTTTCAGAGGTGGACAAAGCCGAGCTTGAGCCGGTGCCGTGAGTCGGCTTCACCGCCTTCCCCAACTCCGGTCATCACCTCCACGACCTCCCAAAGACCTTAGGACCTCCAGTACACCCCCGTTAGTCCTTTAGTGCTTTGCACCCGCTGAATGCATGTTGCGGAGTTTGTTTGCTTGACACGCTTGAATGTCGCGCTGAGCTTCATTTTGCATTTGCGTAGTTTGGCCGCTTTGGTCATCTTTTTGACCTCTCCGGCTCGGACAATGCTCAAGGCCGCCGCCGCTTGAGAGGAGGTCCTTTAGCAAGATGGTTATTGCGGACCCAACGGTACCATTGGGTCTCGCCGGCCATGAGGTCTACATCGCCGCGATGATCACATCTTTGCGCCGGTTTTGTCGGACACAACGGCAGGTGTCGTTGTCGCTTTTAGGACAGAAATCCTCCATGTTTAATGCGCTAATCATGTGTTCCAATCATTGTAATCATTGATGTCTTAACCGCTTTAATCCACCCTTTAATGCGTGCATTTAAGACCTCCAGCCGCGGACCTCCTTGATGTCCGGCACGCATTTATTCATGTCCAAGCGCTGCGGCGCGAAGTTAAAGCGCTGGTCTGCGACGCGTCGCACCTCCTCCGAGGGGATCTGGAGCGCCCAAGACCTCCCTTGCGCAATCGTGGCCGCCTGCACTCTCCTCGGAGGTCTCGTGACGCTAGACCTCCGCTTAGGACCTCTCCAGAGCCATCTCACCGCTCATGACCTCCCGGTAGATCTTGACCGTCAAGGTCCTCCCTCGACGATCTGAACCATCGAAGACCTCCTTGAACATCTCAGCCGCCCAGACCTCCCGTGAGGTCCCCGACGATGTAGATTTTCCTCGGGAGATCTTGATAGTTTGGACCTTCCTTTGGAAGATCTCAACCGTTGAGGACCTCCCTTAGATCTGGTCCGCTCCGGACCTCCTTTCCATGTTGTGGTCCGCTGGATTTCGCATCTCACGCCCCGACCTCCCTCACCTCGCGCATGATTGCTTAGGAGGTCCAGACCTCTGGACCTCCCGAGCGTGTGGCGTTGTTCACTGGGAGGTCTGAGCTGCTAGATCTGTGATCTGTGGCTCATGACCTCCCATGCCTTTGTGATTTTTAAAAATTCCAAAGGAACTCTATTATGAACTCAAATAAGGTATAAACTTTAGAATTTCATATCTCTTTCATTTTAATTCCAAATGAGGTCATTCAAACTGTGTTAGCTCTGATTGAACTTGACTTTAATCCAAAAATGATTGTAAGTCGAGTTCAGCTTCAGAGCACGCTTTTGCCATTAGATTTTAAAACTCACTTTAAATATACACTCAAATTGATGCTTAACTTGTAAAATACATAACTAATGCTCTATAGATTATTTTTGGGTGAGACCAACTTTGTTAGTTTCTCTCTTAGTGAACTCACTGTGAAAATTGGTTTTGAGCATGTTGTGTTAGGAAATTGAGGACTTGTGCATTATAATTTTGTTCAAGTTCTTGTTTTGAAAAATTGTAGAGAGTGCAATATAACTCCAAATGAGATGAACTCAATTGTGTTATTCATCTCATGAGGTGCTGGTTTTACAGTAAAAATTTCAGCTTCACTTCTATTCTAGAAAATTTTGCGATGAACAGTAGCATATTTCTAATTAATAGGCTGAGCAGAATTGATTTCATCATATCTTTTGCATTAAGAATCCAAATCAATTGGTTCTTGTTGCTAAATTCATGATAAATCATTGTCTTGCTGCTGTAAAATTTTCATAGCTTTCGGAGAAGTTTCTCTGTTGCGTCTTTTTGGTTTTTCGTCGTTCTTATCGGTTCTTTCTCGCTTTTCCGTTAGGTTTCGACATTTGTGGTGATCCCGAGAGTGACCCTCTGCCACAACTTGGCCAGCAACAACAAGGCAAGTAGTTTGATCATTTCCATCATTGTCCCATTACTTTAAAGCTTAATATATCGGTTTACTTCTATGTATGCATGCTACTTTGTGTTAAATGTCGCTAGCAAGCCTATAGTTGCATAATCTGAGGAATTGTTCATCCTCTACTACCATGAGCCTAGGTTATTTGCTGTGGTGGGAGCTCGTTGGATGAGATCTTATCACTTAGTAGTTTCGATGTAAATTGCTTAGACATGCTTAGTTATCGGTAGTAATGGGCGATCATCGACTTAGTCGATGGTCTTGATCACACAAGGATAATTATTCCTCCTATATGTCCAGCACTTGTGCTTTGATTAATTTGTAAAAACAAAAACTGAAAATAAAGGATTGATTTAGACTTGGGCATATTGGATGGATGGTGCGATTTTTGGAATGTGGTAGTATGCCTGAGTCATTATGACCGAGTTACTTGCGCCACCGTTCGAAAGCAATTTTGCGTGCTAACCACACGAGGGGATATGGGACCTCTCTTGACTAAGTACTTTGGGAGGTGTTAATTATGAGCTGGTCGGTGGGTATGTTTTAATAAAATGTGTGTGTGTGGTGTTGGGAGGAGCATTGGCGCATCGGCTAGGCTGTCTAATGTGTCCTTATCCCCGTGGGTTGCGCTCGAATTAGCATCGCCCATTGGAAATGTCTCGTGAGGACTTAGCCGTGCAAGCATACCAAAGGTAGTGTGCCTAAAGGAAAGGCGGTCTCGACGTGTGGGTACATTGGTACACCCTCGCAGGATAAAACTATTCAATAGCCTCGCCCCAGGTTATGGACACGCTCGAAACGCCTGTGAAGAACTAGACTCAACCATTTAATTAAAACTTGATGGGTTGGCATGAATGGATGTTCATGCTATTGTTGTGGTGACTTGGGTTAGTCACTTCCGTGTTGATCTTGTTGTTGTTACTATGTTATTATCTCGTTGTTACTTCAACATTTAAAAATGCTTTGCCAAATTGCCTTCAATCTATTATGTTATTGCAAATAAATGTTGCTTTATGCTAAAATGAGTCCAAAGCCTCATCCACTTAAATAAAGCTTGCATGTAGCTATTTATAGTTCTGTTATCTCACACGTAAGTCTTATGGAGTACTTTGTGTACTCATCCGCCTCGTGGTTGTGGCAATTTTTGTGGCTTTTGTTGCAGAGGAAGAAGGAGAGCTCCAAGAGCCTCTCTTTTGTGCTACGTGTTGCGCTTTCTTGACGACTAGCTTACGCGGTCGGTCGATGCCTAGGGGTTAAGGCACATCGATTGGCTTTGTGTTACCATCTTTATGGCACTTTTGCTTCATTGTTATCTTTGTAGAATTGTTGCTATTTGGCCTAAGGGCCCCTCTTTGTAATAGCTTTTCCTTATTAATATTAACTTCGGTTTGTTGCTTATGTTCTATGTGTTGTATGGAATTGATACATTCTTTGGTGTGAGGTATGTATATCGCATCCCGGGAGTATACATCTCTCGAGACCGGGTTTATTTGGTTGATAATACTAGGGTCAATTGGATGACTAAGTATTATGAGCCTAATAAACGCTCTGGGTCTCACACACTGGAGGTCATGAGGTGCCGAGGATGTTGGGGACGAGGAGGACCTACAGTGAAGACAATGGGTGCTCCACGACCGACAAGCTCCAAGTCTCCAACTAGCCCTCACTGAAAAGGTCAACCCCAAGTGAAGTTAGGGTTAAACTTCCAGGAAGTTAGAGGAGCAAAAATGGAGCAGAGGTTGAGCGAGAGAGCCACTGGAGCACTGTGCCACCGAGGGCTCCAAGCTTCAACAATGGCGGCCAAAAGGGGAGGTCAGTGGAGAGAAAACTCAGAAGACACAGGTGCAAGCTAGAGCTTGAAAGTGTGCCAAAGAAGCTAAGGGAGGAACCCAATGGGGGTTTTATAACTTGGAGAAGCAGGCACATGAGCTAGGTTGCTTATGGTGAGCTTAGCCCATGGCTCGGTCCATGGCTTGGACAAGACGTGGAGTTGACATGGTGACAGGCCTGTGCAGACTTGAGAGGCAGAAGGCTGACCAGCATTTAATGCGGGTCAACAAAGAGTCGTTGTAAGGTACACAAGTTGATAGGCACGCTTTTTCTCTCTGCCTAGGAGCACGCATGCGTGACCGAGGAAGGAGAAGAATAGGGGAGTTCATTTTGACCGTTGGATAAGACCACGGGGAGGTCCTAACCCTCGGATGTTATTTTTGGAACCGTTCGCTTTAAGTGATCGGGAGGAGGTTCCACCACCACGATCTTGGACGGGAGGTCGTGGTTCTCCGATTTTTTAACGCGATGCATAAAGGAAAGGGAATAGAGGTCCAAGGCGTTGGATCTAAATCCAACGTGCGGACCTCCTAGAGGACTTAACGCTTATGCACGCTACAGCCCAAGATGTGGAGGTCATGGCCTTTGGATTTAAACCAAGGGCACATAGCGATAGGGAGGTCCCGAAGCTTGCGCAACGCACAAGGGAGGTCATGGCCTTTAGATTTAGATCTAAGGGCTACGACCTCACGGCGCGAAGGTCTAATGCGCACGGTTAAGGAGGTCGTGGCCGAGATTTTAAATCTAACGGCACACAACAAGTGATGGGGAGGTTTTGTGCGCTTGATATCGCCGGAGGTTGTGGGTCGTTGGATTTGATCCAACGGTTGTGACCTCAAGAAGGTGGGAGGTCCAAGGTTTTGATAAGGAGGGAGGTCATGGCCATGGATCTTTGATCAACCAAGACAAGACCTCGATGGGTGGAGGACCTCATCAGTGATAGTTTGCGTGAGGAGGTCGTGGCCTTTGGATTGAATCCAACGGCCACGACCTCAACAACGGCAAAGGGAGGTCCGATGGTTAGGTTGAGAGGAGGAGGTCGTGACCATGGATTTTTGATCCAAGGGTCGTGACCTCATGTAGGTGGGATGCCTTAGTGGTTTAATGGCTCTGGGAGGTCATGAGTCGTTGGATCTTAATCCAAGGGCTATAACCTCACCAAGGTGGGAGGAGGTCTGCAGTGCCGAGGAGGTGGTTGGGTTGAACTGCTTTGCAAAGCGGCTCACCCCAAGGAACAGTGCACCCTTTTAAATTTAGTTTTTAACAGCTGAGATTTTGCAGAATTGTTTGAGATAGCAAATGAACTCCAAATTTTCTGAAATTTTAACTGGAGCTTGCTGACATCATGATTAACCTTACATAAAATTTCCAGAGGTTATTATGTAATGCATTTTTCTCAGAAAATTCATGAAGGCTGTTCAAGGATTTGTTTTACCTCCAAAAATTATCAAACAAGTTTTATAACTCATGATATTTTTCAGAGGGGTCCCACAACATTTCTAGGACCAAGGAAAAATATTTCCAAGGGTTTGGCACAAGATTTGTGACAAATGGGAAATGAGTTTGACTTTTGGTCAACAAGAGCTTTATGTTTTTGGATTACACAACTCTTGGACAAGAATTACATGAGAGTTTAGGGGTTTTCAAGATGTGAGAAAAAGTTTTAATTTCTACACATTTAATTATATTTGAACAAACACCTGTTTAGGTATTTGGGATGTTACAAACACTTAGGTGCATCACTACTAATCTATCTTATAGGGGCGAGACATGAAACACTCGGTGTCTCTTGAAACTTCCAGGGCATCCATCGCTTTGATCACTGAAACTCGATCCTATAGAGATTGCTGAGGTGTCGGGACCCAAAAATGCAATTCTGGACCCTCTCTGTATAATGCACTAGTCCAAGATCACGCTAGTGCACACAGTGTCAACATAGATGAATATCAATGCACACAAGACGATTAATAACATAAACGAGTAATTTGATTAACAAATAATGGTTTTGACCTTATGGTCTAGTTTACACTTATTAAGCCACACAGAGCTAACAGAGAATTAAATAGCAGCGGAACAGATAACTTCAGCGGAATCCCATCAATTCGCCACAGGCAACCAATCGATCAAGACCCTAACGATCAGGCACCTTCAGAGAACTCCTCCTCGGCAAAGCGAAGACTCCTCCTCTTCTGCTGATTGATTATAGCAAGCATGAGTACACAACCGTACTCGCAAGTCATACCACATAATACAATTATACATAATGGCTTATTCCAAAGGGATGGCTTTATGGTTTTTTTTTTTTGCAAAAATGCAACATTTGCAATTTGAATATGAATAATAGATTAAAGGTATAAAGTAAAACAAGTAAACAATATTAATTTTAACAGTTTGATTTCACAAAGACACATAGCCTAAACAAGTTATTCACACAACCATATGATTTAGATCACACAGCTCCCTTCCCAAGTGTTTTATGAAAATTTACCCCTCGTGTGAAATCCCTGAGCATGTCCATAACCACGGACGTGGCTATTCGAATAGATTAATTTAACACTCTGCAGAGGTTGTACACTTTACCCATATGATACAACTAGTGTAGCTAGCACTAATCATAACAAAACGTTTCAGAAACTTCATCTCAAACATTGACACTCCCGATGTGTTTTATTGCCAAACCAACCCACGGAGAAAGCCAGTCCGACACACATCGTTGGACCTGAAGACGGCAAACTACTCATAGATGTGAGTCGCCACGGAGACAGAAACACACCTCCACTCATGCAACACAGCCTAACCCACTACCTGAGTAATCAATATCGAGAATCCACAACTTACTAAGTTAGGTCCGTCCCATACCAGGCATGTGGTCGTACAGTAAAGCTCAGTTCAATGGCGCACAAAATTAAGTCCTTAATTGATCAAGGCAAGACTTCTAGTTTCTAGCTATGTCACACAGATTAAATCCCATGCACACAGCTCCACCATAACAATACACAAGACCACTTGCCTCCGCTTCAAATCTTTTCCCCACCCAGCTTGGTTAAGTGCAACATATGTCATTTACGAGTAATAGCACACAAGACACATTGTTTTATCACATAGTTCCATAATCACTTAGTCATGTTCATAATTGAAACTTACATGAAATGATGACTCGTAGCATGGCTAAGCAATCTAATCGTATCTAACCAAGCCACGTTGGTGCTACGATAATACCAACTAAATAATGAACCAATCTAGGGTGACAAAAGATTATGACATAACAATGCACAAGGTGGATATATCAAATTGAATTGATAACTAAACCCAAAAGCATTTAAATAAATACTTAAGGTAAATGCAAGAATTTGAATCAAAGTATTTTAAAAACTGGGTTCAATATGGTCAAAGGTATAACTTGCCTTGGAATAGGTCTAGGTAATCGATCTTGCTTTGAGGTGCTCCTTCTTCAAAGTTTCCAAGTACCGATGTCTACTCGCAAAATGAAGCAAATAAATAAAATAAATAAATAATAGAGGAAAAACAAACTCTAAAAATTAAATAAAAATCTCAGACAAATAGATCTTGAATTTAAATGAATTTAGACATTTGAATGGGCTCAATCGGAGTTCGGATGCAAAAGATATGGGCTTTGGAAGTTTGAATCTAAAAGAAAACCCTAATTTAGATTTATTCCGAATTATTTCTTAAAAGAAAAATCGGATTATTGCACAATGATGACATTAGTGAAGAATTTTCGGAAATAAAAGAAATAAAAAGAAATCGACATGTGGGACCCACATGTCACCATAATGCTCACGGTGAACCGAGTGCTTATCGAGCCTTGAATCGAGGTGCGGTTGATCGCCACGCACGCTGGCCGACGGCAGCCCACGCGACGCGACACGCGGGACGACACATGCACACAAGGATGAGGTGGCGGCTGACGTGGCTCGCCATGTCGACTGAACGATGGTGGAGCTCCGGCGACCTTTGGTTTTGGTGACCGACGGCGATTAGGTGACGGCGGAGATACGCATCTGGACCACCGCGACAAGACGAAGGTGGTGACGCAGTCAGATCTCATCGGCGATGACCACAACGGTGGCGGCAACAAGTCAAGCAGCGGAGCGGTGCGGCTCAACGTGGCGACTGCGTTCTAGGGCTCCTCCAGGGAGGGGAGAGAAGGAGGTGGGCTGCGGGATTTTTGGGCTGGAAAGGGAACAGAGTTGGGCTGAGAGGTGGATTTCGGCCCAAAACTATTTCTGAGATTTTAATTAGGTTTTCTATTTTAGAAAATAGCAGAAATTCCAAATGACAATAGAAAATAACAAATGAACTTGGAAAAATTCTACAAAAATCTAGAAAATATATCCAAGCACATAGAATCCACATAAAATAGTTTTGACTATTGCTCATGTTGACTTTAATCATATTAAATTGTTTTGATATCCAAAGTCCATATTTAAGCTTGTGAATTAAATTCAAATAAAATCAAATGGTGAATTTTCTCCCTACTAACTATTCAAAAGATTTTTAAAGCTCAGAAAATTGGGATGTTACATGAGGTGAGAAAGATCAATTTAAATTCAAAAACAAAGTTTCAGAAGAGATAAGATGCAAAAACTTATGGATGATATGAGGAAAGATTAAAATAAGATGAGAAAAAGAATAGAATAAGACGAGAAAAGAATATCTATTCATGTTAGAAAATAAATTTTAAAACTTTCGACTAAAACGACCATGCTAACTAAGGTTATGTCCGACAGTCGATATGGCTATGATACCACCTCTGTTAGGACCTCAGATATGCAACTCTGAGACTCTCTGTGTATTCTGAACTAGTCCCATGATCAGTAGCTAGCTCACACAGTTGCAACATCGATGGAATCATATCTATACAACAAAGTATCTAAGAAGCAGAAAAAATAATATTACTTAGTAGCAAAAGGACCTTATGATCAAGTTTTACAGAGTTTGCCACGCAGGGCTTAATGATAACAGAGTAAACTTGCAGTGAAGAATAAACAAACTCGTGGTAGCCATCCGATATGCCCATAGGCAATCGAGTGGAGAACGTGATCTAGTTCGTATAGTCTTCGAAGTAATCTTCCTCGTAGAACTCGTTGCTGCCTAGTTCTTCTTCGGCGACTGATCAACAAGTGGCGCAAAGCCGTGAGTACTTTAAAGTACTCAGCAAGTCGTAGGGAAATGTATGCAAATAGTATTTATGCAAGGCTTGAACAAATATAGCTTTACCATAAGTAGATGGTAAAGCATAATTCAAAAAATTAATACATAATTAATCAAGTTCTTTGAAACAACTAGTGAACACCCCGTTCACTTCCCAACCATTCCAGCCAACAACCAGCTCGCTTCCCAACCAAACCATTCCAATATTTTTATGAAAATCTACCCCTCGTGTGAAATCACCAGGCATTGTCCATAACCGGGGACACAGCTATTCGAATAGTTTTACACTCTATAGAGGTTGTACAGCTTTACCCACATGACACGACTTCTCTAGTTTATTTGGCATCTGTCGATACCACTGCTCACTACCTTAGGTAAATAGTCTAGAGCACGTGTCAAGGCCTTTACAAAGTTCTGTTTTGACTTGGTTCTGCTCGCTAAGGTTTTGCCATTCTGGACCCCTCCTCTTGCGCCAATTCATCCACCAAAACAGAACCAAATCAAAACATTGCTAATTAGTTGGCCAGGTCTATCCCAGTCTAGACAAGTGGTGGTATGGTAAGGCCTAGATCAATTGTGCACAAAGTTAAATCCTTAGAGACTACTTAGGTGAGGCAACCACATCCCAAAATTCTCCCACTTTACTGCACGATCATTCGCCTTAGTATGAAATCATTTTCGGTTCAACCCGACCAAATGGCAACCCTTGTCATGGCACAAAAAATTTCAACAACAGTGGCCGCACCACAATTCTATATTTCATTAAGTCAAATTTATCATTATTGAATCAGGTGATTGAGAGACCATCGCATAACTAAAGCATGACTAAGCATAATACAATACCCATGTCGGCCTTACAATATATCCAACTAAAATAACCCATCCTATGGTGTCCAAGGATTTATTTCATTCAAGGGTACATGTCAATAACAATTATACAAGGAGACATAATGATAATTAGAGCTATTCCCAAAAGCATTTGTTATAAACTTAGCAATGCATGTTGATATAAATCAATGTAGTTTTATAAAATGGGTATGACATGTTCAAAGGTCTACGACTTGCCTTCGTTCAAGGTTTCAATTGCTTCGATCGAAAAGAGCCAAATAAATAAAATAATTCTAAATAAAATCCAAAAATTACCAAACTATAACCAAAAGAAAGGTACTGAATTTAGATGACTTTAGAAATTTGAATCACTCGAATCGAAGCTCAAAAGAAGGAGAACAGGCTCTCGGAAGGAGGTTTCGACTACACGGTCGAAAGGGGTTCGACTACCTGGTCGAAAGGAGTTTGACTACCTGGTCGAAAAGGGGTCCGACTACAGGACGTGGTTGAAATGAGCATGAGGACAAACAGGGCACGGGGAGCTCACCAAGACCGAGAGAGAGGCCGAAGGAGGTCGGTGGACGGTGAACAGCGGTGGGGAAGCTCGCGATCGAAGGCGAAGGAGGACAGCGATGAAGGGCGGGTCGGTCGGGACTGAAGGGGAAGAGGAAAATGCGGCGACTCCTGTGAAACAAAACTGAAATCGAGTTAGGGGATTGCTTCAAGGAGCTCTGGGGCACGAGTTAACGTGGGTAGAAGAGGAGGGTCAGACTGCCGCCACGCTGGTGCCGATACAAAGCGGGCGGGCAGGCGAGAGGCTTGCGCACTAGGTAGGCCAACGATCTTGGCGGCCCACGCAAAGACCACATCGTGAGAAGCTTTGATGGCGGCACTAGAGGCGGTGACGCGATCTCCGGCCGATAGTAGTGAAACTCAAAGCACAGTGAAACGAGGACGAGAGAGAGGGAGAGTTGAGGGGAAAACAAGAGGGGAACTAGGGGGTCCTGGGGCACTATTTAACGGGGAAGGAGGAGTAGTGGAGAAGCTTCGTGGCATGGGCGGAGCTCCGAATGGCATGGGCTTGCAGCAGAGCAGGTGAGGGAGGGGATAGGGGCAGGTGAGGCGGAGAAAAAGGAGGGAAACGGGTGCAGCGGAAGTGATGGCATTTAGTGCGCACGTCAGGAAGGGAAGAGATGGAGGAAAACACTCCGGGGTCGAGGACTTTTGCGACGACCGTGACACACGCGAGCGCTGGCGGCATGGGCATGGCGAAGAAGATGGTGACCAGGCAAGGAGGAGGCTGACAGGCGCGGCTGGTCGGATGGTCTGGTCAAAACCGAGAGGTTGGTCGAAACCGATAGTCGGTTTAAACCGAGAGGCGATAAAACCGAGAGGCATCACCAAACAGAGAAAGGGAATTTCAATTAGGTTTTTGACTTTAAATACCAGAAAACCCAATTAAACCAAATTTGAATTACTTGAAGTTTGATTAATTCATATTAAATTATTTTTGCGTTCTAAAATTCTAAGTTAAGCTTTAGCAACTTCAACAAAAAATCAAATGGTTATTTTTATTTTCAATTTTTTTTCAAAAAGCACTAAAAATTGGGATGTTACATCCTATCACCCACAAACTGATGGCCAGACTGAAAGGGTAAACCAGATCTTGAAGAACATGCTACGAGCCTGTAGTTGAACTTTGGGGACTCATGGGAAAAATATTTAGCTTTGGCGAGTTTGAATACCACAATAGCCACCAGTCCAGTATTCAAATGGCTCGCCTCTACTACAGAAGTGTAGATCACCCATCTCTTGGTATGGAGTTGGAGAAAGACCATTTTGGGCCCAAAACTTGTACAGAGAATGACGAGAAAATGACCTAATTCACTTAACATCTCAAGATTGCCCAAAGTAGGCAAAAGAGCTACGTGGACCAACATAGGAGAGACCTAAAGTTCGACGTTGAGGACTTTGTATATTTAAAGGTATCACCTATGCACGGGTGCATCAATTCGATTAAAAGGAAGATAAGTCCACGGTATCTTGGACCATTTCAAATCCTAGAACGAAAGGCACCCTAGCGTATCAATTGAATTACCGAGTCGGGCTTGTCAATAATTCACGACGATTCCATGTTTCCCAACTCGTAAAAATACCGAGGAAGCCCTCACAACACTTAAGTAATCTCGACATACCACTGCAGGATGATCTAACCTACGAAGAGAATCCAGTGAAAATCCTAGAGACAGAAGACCAACAGTTAAGAAACCGGACTATACATTTTTGCAAAGTACTGTGGAAGAACCACTCCGTCCGTGAAGCTACATGGGAGAAGGAGGAGGAGCTACACGACACCTACCCCAACCTTTTCAAGTGAGAACTGATTTCATGGTAGAAATCTTCCTGAGGGTGAAAGAACCCTAAAACTTAAATTCATCTAAACAGTAATAAGCAGTAAATTACAGGCTAATTATGAACACATGACACATCAGTAAAATACAAGATTACATTATTAGAGTTTACAATGGGGCTTCTAAAATAAAAATAATAATACCAGCTCTAAATTAATTACAAGAATTCCTTACATCAAAGCAAAATAAAAATTACAACATTGATTTTATTACAAAAGAAATTCCTGCATGCTTGGTAGCCTAAAACAATTGCATCCTCTTTTCCATGTACTACCAGTAAGTAAAGCCTTCCCCAGCTGACCCAAGGTCCTGCCACCATTCCATTCCGTTGTTAGCAAAAGCCAAAAGACCGAGAGCAAACCAAAATCAATAAAATAGAGTTAGAGGAAAGAAGGAATGTCGTCAGATAGCGTGAAGCTCATTGAGGTTCCTAGACTGTCCGGGGCCAGTCGGCATCCTCTCACTAAGGTGGGCTTCATCATTCGGCAGTTAGAAAAATCTGACACCTACTTTTTCGACCTACTCAACCGTAGAAAATCCAAAGCATAGTGCCTATGGACCATTGGTCCATGCCATTTACCCAACCAAACAGCCACCACAGAGAGAAGAGGGAATAAGGTGAGGGTATTTTGGGCAAGGCGCAGGAGGGAGAGAGAGACTAGCACAGCCGAAACCACAGCAAAGCCCCAGATAAAAGTCCCTCCCTCACAGCACAGCCAAGCCACATTGCTCCCCTCTACATCTAGCCAAAACCACAAGCCAGCACACTGCCAACCCAAGGCAAGAACCAGAGCAAGCTGAAGCAACCCCCTCAACACCCACAACTCCCAAAGGGAGGTAAAGGAAGGAAAGCAGGAGGCATGCAGCTGAGAAGGTAGAGGAAGGCGACCAGTGGAACGACCACAACAACCATCCCCGACCACGACAAATGGAAAACCAGTGGACCGGCCAAGCCATTTAGCCAACCAACTATTCCTCGACGAACCAACTGTCAGGTAAGCCCACATGTTAGCCATTCCCCACATCATCCCTCTTAGCATCATCACACAACACTCGCACTACACATGAACACAACAGACCGGGCAAGGTGACCAAGAAGAAAAGACACCATGCCTCAGTCAGCATGCATACCACATCGCCAAGGGGCAAGCCCGAAGAGCCACCGTGTGCCCTCGGGTGGTGGATGAGCTCTCTGCACAAACCCCCACCTCGAGTATCGCCATGGCAACCCTAGCTAGCTACCCCAAGCATGCATGGTAAAAATAGAACAAGAACCTAAATTAAAACCTGACAAAGTATAAAAAGGGAAAAGGAAGTTATCAAGGTTAGGGTTTGAAGCCGAGGCCGAAGCCCACCATGCCCACCATGCCACCACCAAAACCCCACTAAAACCCACCAAAACCACCAAGCCATCACCAGCACCTAAGCCACAACCCATCACTGAAGCTCACCATGCCCAGGAAAACAAAGCAACCACTGAGCATGCCATCACCACAAAGCCACCACCGAAACCCACCAAGCAACCACCATGCCATCCCCAAGGCCACCACCGAGCATGCCATCACCCACACCAGTACCAAAGCCACCACCGAAGTCCACATGCCACCACCGAAATTCCCCAACACCCACCAAGAATGTCACCAAGTATCCCCAAACAAATTGGGGACAAATCGGCATAACGGAAAAAAAAGGGGTGGTAAGAGTAAAAGGTAAAGCAGAAACCGCCGGAGTAGACGAGTCAAGTAGCAACCAAGTAGGAGCCGAAGGAGAGGAGGCGGTGTAGAACCAATGAGGAAGGCGGATCCGGAGGAGAGCCGGTGAAGGGGGGCGCAGTTGGAGGTCCACAGCACACCGGGTGGCGTCGGATTTGAGCTGGAGAGGGAGATCCACCACGGAGAAGAAGGAGAGGAAGAGGCGTAGGAGAGCGAGTGTGAGTGCGAGTGCAGTGTTGTGTTGTGTTGTGTTGTGCTATGTTGTGTGCGTGTAGTGTGTAGTGCGTAGTGTGTTGTGTGTTGTGTTGTGTTGTGCTGTGCTGTGTTGAGTGCATGTGTGCGTGAAGTGTAGTGCAGTGTGAGTGTTGAGTGCTGTGTTGTGTGTTGCGGGGTATGTCGTGTTCAGTGCGTGTAGTGTTTTGTGTTTTGCGTGCGGGCGTGTGTTGTTAGATTAGGAGTAGTCTAATTTAGGAAAAATTTAGGGACTCGGATAAAAGTAGCTTGGTCCTTTCTGTTCTAAGCCAACCCAAACTAGGGGCGAGCATGTGTGAGTTTCGCGACCTTAGGTTCTAGAGCTAACAGGTCGTAGGACAATAACTGTTGGGAAGCACTAACCTAACCGAGATCCAAAAAAATTAATTAAATTAAAATATGCTGAAAAAGGGAGCAGTGAATTAATTTAAGCATAGTAGCACCCAAACAACTAAGTATTTATGTTATACGCGTCCGCCATATAATTGCAGAAGATGAACTAGCTCAGGCAGGAGTAGTTGATCCAGGCTTCGTTGATGCCGAGCTTTACTATGAATACGCAGGCAAGCCTAATTTCTTAACCATCAATCTAATTATATTAAATGTAAAAGTTACCTTTACGTATCATCTTTATATATGTGCATTAAAACTATGTCTCAAATCAAATCGAAAAAGAGATAATAGAAAATAGATGAAGCATGAGAAAAGAGTAGTACAACTAAGAGGAGCAGCTGCGCTGTATGAGTAAATATTAGGATGGTAAAGGGACCCTGGGCAGGAAAGAGAGGGAAGGTGGGACCCTTTACATATGCATAATACATAAGGACCAATAAAACTCTCACTCGGAAAAGAGGTCGTATTTAAATGTCAACTATTTTTCCGTCTTCGGTAGGCAGAAAATGCTACCTTGTTACGTTACTATACTCTCCACATCGGTTAAGTAATATAATGTGAGAGTGGTGGAGGAACTCAGGACCGGTAGCGCAAGTCCGGAAGTGAGGGATCCAAGGCGCATATATTAGCGTAGGTGGAGTGTTGGGTGAAGGGATAATCGGCCCAACCAACACTATTGGAAATCAGTGGAGGACCGGGTAAGTGTCTTAGGACACGACGAAAAATAGATGGGTGGGGACTTAATCACGTAACATGAAAAACGTTCCATACTCTTAACTTGACACCGTATCAAAGGAAATACGGGAGACCAAGCTTCAAGAGGGCTTAGAGTAGCTATGAGTACAGTGGCATAAGCCTGAGCAGTGCAAAATAAAACCATGAATTCATGTCTGTCTCCCAGATTAGAGGCTACGGTGACCGCTAAGGGTTTATCTTCTCACCGAGTGATAAGTAGTCTTTTCAAAATTTAAAACTTGCCACTTAATTTGGTAAAGTATTTTCTAGAGAAAGAGATGAGCTAGAAAATGTGATAGCTAAACAGAGAAGAGTCATATAGTGTATATTTGCTAATAAATGCTTGCTGAGTACACTAGTACTCATTGTTGCTATTACTTCCTTTATTAGATCCTAGTCCAACCGAGGATTATCCCGAGTGGGATGAAGGACACATAGGTACCGAGGAGGCAGCAGGAGGCGAGGGCGCTTACTACAAGGACCAGGGTGAGGTGGACACCTTATTCACCGAGTGAGATGAGTAGGCGTCCGGTGAAGCGAGGCGCAAGCGAGGATCTGTCCTGCTTTGTAGTTGTATTTAAATACCGTACTAAAGATCATAGCCTTACGTGGCTACCCGCTGCAATAAAGTACAATTTCTATCTTATTGTTCTGCTGCGTTAACTTTGATAAGGTTTATTATTCTTTAGAGCGGTATCCTATTGGGCAAACGAATAATAATCCGTTGCTTAAGTGTGATTACTCTCGGTAATGACACGGGGCGCCACGTGGGCTTGGCAAGGCCACGCGGAGGCAGATAAGGAGGTGACAGAGGAGGATGCGGCGGCGGCTCTTACGATAATGGCGAAGGAGGACGCGACAACGGCGAAGGAGGACACGACGACGTTGAAGGAGGAGCCGTGCGGCGGCGACAGGCTTGGCAATTTTTATAGACGGGCTAAATAGGCTGACTCTAACCCGCTGACATGGCACGCGCGAGCTCACAGAGCTCGGTGTCGTGCTTGGTCGTTGGCTACGCCCAAAGACAACACAACCTAACGCTTAATGGACAAACTAGTTGACCCGTTCCTAAATGGGCCTTGCGGGCCGTTTGGTCACCTCTAGGCTGGTAGTTCGCAAAAATTGCCTCACTTCGGGCCCCGAGCATTTCGGGCTTCACATGGGCTTGGCCCACGAGTGAATCGGCCCGCACCCCAAGAGGCCCGACCAGACCGCAACTCCGGACCACTCGTAGTCGTGACCAGACACCGACCCGAACCCCGTCGCGACGAATCCGACGCCGTGCGCCGCAACGCCACGCCCCCTCCCTCCTCTCGGCTCCACCGCCGCCGCCGCCGCCGCCGCCGCTCGCTCGGTCCGTCGCCAGAGGGCGAGATGAAGACGACCAAGGGAGGGAAGGTCATGAACCCCACCGACGCCTACCGCAAGGAGCAACGCAAGAAGGAGCTTAAGCGGGTGAGTCTCCAACCCTAGGGTTCCTGCTGCAAGCGACGCGGGTTTGTGGGGGTAGCGGAACAGGCCTCATCGGTGCGATGCGGGGTTGCTCTTGCTTCCTAGATTGCGATGGCGTTTGTAATTTGATTCGTTAGGTCTATTAATTTTTCTTAGGCGGATTAGGGCTATCTGTGCTCACGGCGGTCGATTGAGATGCTGTCACCTAGTAAATTGGTAGGTGATTTTGGTTCAACTGGATAATTCAATGCGGGAAATTTTGCATGCAACAAGCGTATTTAGATGTGCGCTGCTAGATATTGCTGTTGAAGAGCTTGAATGCAGCAGGTCAACCAAGCAATTACTTACTTGTATTGATGTGCACACCAGGCGAATAGGCATTGGCGAGTACTGCTAGTAATTTTATTCGTTTGGCAGTCTTGACCGGAATTTGTAGGTTGTTCTGGTGTGCGATTGCGACTCGTCTGGTTGTCTGTTATTTTAGGTGGATTTGGAAATTCCCGGGTGGAATTGGGGAGGTAGCTTGATTTACTCAATCAGTTCGATGTGAAATTTTGCTATTTGACGCTTACGAAGGTTAATACAAATGTTATTGCCTAGTAGATTGGTTGGTGGTCTTGGCTCTGCAGAAAATTCTGCAGAGTACCCAAGCTTTATTAGATATCATATTATTGAGCATGGCACTTTAGGAGCAATCTAATTTGTCATAGTGACCAAGCTAATTGCGGCAATTGTTCTTTACTGTTGGACTCTTGCACTTTGGTACATGTTGTTTTGATCTGTAAATGTGTCCCTGGTCACAAATCCTGTTCGCTGTTATCAAGGCGTCACCTAGGCGTCCTGGCGCACCAGAGTGGACGCAAGGGGTCATCACCTAGGCCGCCTATGTCCTAGCGCTCTGGCACCTCCTCCGCGCCTCTTCCGGCCCTCCTATTTGTGCCGAGCAACGACGCAGCTCTTGCGGGTGACGCAGCCTCACGGGGAAGAAGGGATCCCGCTGGATCCGTGCCGAGCTGACGGCGCCGGAATCGAGTGGATCTGACCTTGACAGCGATGGAGACGAGTTGGCTGCACTGAAGACGATGAGATCCGGCAGCCCGAGCGGCGCAGAACGCGCTGGAGGCAGAGGGGCGCACGGATCGGGCGCGGGAGGCAAAACCGGCGGCGGGAGACAGGATCCGGCGGTGGCGCCAAGGATCCGGCGGCGAGGAGTCTCCGGCGGCGCAGAGAAGGCCGGGCGGCGGGAGAAGCAGAGCAGAGCAGAGCTTCTTCTCTCTGCTCACGTGCGGGAGAAGCAGAGGTAGAGGCTCGTGCAGGAGTAGGAGTAGGGGAGGTTGGTGCAGGCTAAGCCTTGCGCTCTAGTGCTCTAAATTGCATACTTAGTACTCTTAATTGCCCCTCCTCCGGCCCCTCCTCTGCCCCTCCTATTCATGCAAGTGTCAACTATCAACTATGAACTATCATATTTTCCTATTTTCCTGCCATCGTCTAATCATCGCCTAGGCGCCTAGGTGTCCTGGCGCCTCCGGAGCGCCTCGCCTCGTCTTGTCGCCGTGACAACATAGATCCTGTTACACATATACCCACTGTAAGGCGACCATAGTTGTCAGTAGAGCCTCAAATATTATTAGCTGTATGGGTTTTATCAGTTTTGCAGATTTTGTTTAGTCTTCTTAACTTCTGTTTTGTATTAGATTGCTGATAAAGATGTGGTAGGTTGGTGATTTATCATTTATTTAATCTCTTAAAATTGGTTTAACTCATCTTCATTTTTCTAAAGCTTCTGCATCTGTTTTTTACTTTCCAGAACAAAAAGGAAAGGAAGAAGGTACGTGAGGTTGGTATTTTGAAGAAGGACCCAGAGGCTATACGGGATCAGATTGAGAAATTGGAAAAGATTAGTAAGTATAATGCGTAATAATTTATGTTAATGCAGACCTGGATTTAATGTATTAGCAACTAATCATTCTTTAAAATAAACTCTTGAATGTTTTTATAAACCTCTGTTTATGTATAACTCAAACGATCATAATGCTACTGTTTTAGGTATGCAATGATGTGGTTCGGCCATTTTTATTGTTTCATCATGATTAATCATTCATGGTCTACTTTGTTTTTTTCCCTAATAAGGTTGAAGTGATTTCTAGTCTTGCAGTTAGCCAATTATCACTCCATTGTGGTGTTTCTAGTATGCCTTTGTTGTTAAACCTTTTCAATGTCTCCGGCATCTCAAAGCATCATATGATATTAGCATATAGTTATCCCAAATATATGTATTGTAGCCTGAGGAATCGTTTTCTTGATTTTGCAATATTTACCTCCTTCCCTCTTCCATTTGTTATCTGTTCTACCTCTATTTGCTGGATGGCATTTCGCTCATTTTCTAGTTTGCACTGACCTTTATTTTTAGGCCTGATAACCTCAACTGTTATGTGTCTTATGACCAATCCTCATTTTAGCATAGTAAATGTAAACAGATCGTGCTTGAACCCTCTGCTTAGTGTTCATTGTGTATTTGTGTTATATATGTATATGTCAATTATATAACTAGCATAACTTGGTGACATTATCGGGGCAGCTTTTTTGTTTTTGAATCATGCACTAATGCTACAATTTGAAATTAGAGTGTCATTACCTCTTTTACTTGCACTGTAGGCGTAATTGCAAAAGTGTTGCCTGTTTTGATTTGTGTGCTTGCTTGGAGGAACTGTGTGGATGTGTAGCATTAATGATTGCTTTTGGCTAGTTTGGTACTTCTGAATAATGAAATTACTTTTTGGTTGATGCAGAGGCCGATGGTGCTCTGGATAAGGCTAGGAAACATAAGAAAAGGCAACTAGAGGATACTTTAAATCTTGTTGTGAAGAAAAGAAAGGTATTTTGATTTCTGCAGATATGTTCAACCTTTTATTTTGGAATCCAGACTGTTTTTTACCACTATATGATGCCATTTGCAATAATGTTTTAGTCCACCCAACATATAAGGTTTTGACTCTTTCTTAATTTTTTTTTTATCTCCTTGGAGATATTTCTAGGCAGTGCCTTAGCTTGTGCTATTTACTGTTAGATATATTTTTTTTCCTTTCATGACATTCTTGTACTATAAAATTTGATGTTAAGTTCATCAGGATTTAGGAACATGGTATTTGAAAGGATTTTGGGTAAACGTCCCATGCTGTTAGTGAATACTGTCTTGTTTCACTGGAAAGTTGAAACTAGAAAGGCATCATACTCGTGGAATTATTTGTATTAACTCTGTTGTGCAAACTAACTGAAGGCTGATATTGATGAATTATACACCCCTCGACGCATTGTTGTGCAGTATGGGTGATTTTTATTGACTGTTAGTTTCAAGACTTACTCATCACTGTTTCGCCTGCAAGTCTATTTGGATCGTTGTATTGAACATCTTATTTCTAAAGAACTTGTGCATGGTCTATGTTATCATTACTTCTTTTTTTGGGAGGACATGGTAGCTCATTAATTTATCACTATCTGTGCCAGGAATATGAAGAAAAAATGAAAGAAAAGGGTGAGCAACCAGTTATGTTCAGGTGAGATTTATTGATTTTTTTATTTGTTCATTTTATTAAATTTCTTATGTAGTTATTCTTGTTATTCAATATGTATTCCTTTTCCCCCCAGCCATCTTGGACCACCAAAGAGGCGGCCTGCAGCAGACGAAGATGAGAGAGCTAAAAATCCTATGCCTGAGGTATGGTATTTAGTTTTTTTACAGTTCTTCACAAAGCTGTCGACCTATTGTTACAGCATAGTGAGTGTAGATACTAACCAGGTTTGCATTGCAGGATTCTGTTTACTATCATGCAACCTTGAATCCATCTGGGGCACCACCACCTGGCAAACCTCCCATGTACAAATCATCTATAGGTTAATATTTTCTCAGTTTCTCTGTATAATTTGTAAAAACCGTCTCCCTTTTTTTCCCTCAAATTCCACATTTCGCTTAACAGAATCCTCTTGCAATTCTCAGTTTTGTTTATTGGATGACATACAGGACCAAGGATCCCACTGCCTTCCTCATCCGGTGCTGTGTCCTCATCTTCAATGCCAGAATCTGAAGAAGCAGGTCCTTCCACCCTGCCACCCCCTCCACCACCCCCACCATTGCCAGCCTCTTCAGAACCTATCGATCCATCTGCTCCTTCTTTACCTTTACCCCCACTACCGCCCCTCCCCCCCCCCACCTAAACCTGCTAACGATGCAGCAGCACCAGGCTTACCTCCGCCACCTCCACCTCTTCCTGGCCCACCTCCCAGAGAACCTGTGTTAGGTCATACATTACTACCACCACCTCCACCACCACAGCGACCTTTGCAACCACCACCCCTTCCTGGTACAAAGGAGCTTACTAATAAACAAACTGTTGGAGAGGCTGCATGCTTGACAGATTCTGCACAGGTGCTACTTGTAGTTTCTTTTACATATTCCAGAAAAAAATTGAATATATTACTGTTTATGTATGCGCTGGAAATCCTTATTGTTAATGTATTATCAAACTGCCGTTCCTCATGTTTGGATGGTTCCCCTTGTGACTTTCTCTGAATGAACTTTGTTTTTGCAGGCCCCAGTTGTGCTACCTCCACCACCTCCCCCCGGGTTGCCACCAAAATCAAATGAAATGCAAGCTGCTGACAATAATGCCAAGGATGCTCCTGGATTGAAAGAAGATGCTAAAGTTTCAAGGGTTTTACCACCACCTCCACCGCAACCATCAAAGTTGCCACCTTTACCTCCAAGACCTCCAATGATGCCTCCAATACAACCTGATATGCTAACTCCAGGAGTTGCCAGATTTCTTCCACCTCCGCCACCACCAGATTCAAGACCACCATTTATGGCTCCTGGAGTTACTGCCAGGCCCCCTCCACCTCCTCCAGGATTACCTGCAGCTCAAATGCTAATGGCACCCTTTGGTGTACCTCCTGGTCCACCACCAATGCTTAGGCCTCCATTTTTGCCAGGACCACCTATTCAAGCAGGTGAATTTGCTGCCTTTGCTCCACGGCCACAGTTACCTCAGCAGCCATCATATGTCAAGTCAGCTGCTCCAACAGTTGTAAAGAGACCATTAGCACAACATACTCCTGAGCTAACAGCTATGGTATGTGTTCTTTACTCTGGTTGTTAACTGCACTAACACCATGGCTTGATTATTACCTGAAAAATTATTGCACAGTGTGAGTATTAAAACTGTAAGACACTGCTTGATCCTTAAACCAATTATAAACTACAGCTTGGCTATGTCTATCTAAGGAGGAAGGGATATAGTAGCAATGGTGACCCTGTGCAGCAAATAATATATTTTGCCTTATCAATTTTGACAACTGGTATACTCTCCATTTATAAAGGGATGTGGAACAGCTTTCCAAGAAAGCAACAATTTTTCCAATCCGAATACTTAGTTCTAGACTATCGTTTCATTATCAGGCATCTATCGTCCGCATAACATGTTGCTAAGATGTTCTTTTAGACATACAAGTTTTCTTACGGCACCAGTGCACCACCACCAACTCATCGTCTAGAGAGTCCCCCATAGATTGGATCCATCTTATGTTCCTACTGATTGTAGGACTGCTTCTATGGATTTTGCCTGTTATAGATTACAGTATCCACATCCCACAACAGAGAACTCAGAAAAGTAAATGCTTGTTGGCCATTTCAAATGATAATCATGCTGTCCTAACAGTTAGTATTAAAAATACACTTTCCCTTTATGTTGTCTGCATAAAACAAATTGGCCACTCAAATTTCAACGGTTGAGGCAGTTTAACTTGTCTAAAGTTTTGTTCGTGCAGAGTTTTGTAATAACTACTTCTTGTTACATTTACATTGTTAGCCTTGCGTGTTGCCATTGCGCCAAAAACTTAAAATGAAAATTTTGTTACAGGTTCCTGCATCAGTTCGAGTTAGGAGAGAATCTGCTCTCCCCAAACCAAAATCTAAGGTGCAGCAGTCATCAACGCCATCATCTTCAGCTCTGAAGCCTTCAGTGACCCCCATAAAATCTGAGGCCCGGCCATCATCCTCAGCATCCAAGCCACAAAGCATCGATGATTCCTACATGGCATTCTTGGAAGATATGAAGCAACTAGGTGCTCTTGATGAGTAGCTCGACTAGACCAGATGCCTGATGACATTTAGCAGCTGCAATCCTGAAAAATGAGCCCTTTCTTTGCATTGTTGCTCATGAATAGTTTTCCCTGCTAAGATCTCAGAAACCATTTCCTTTTCCCCCATGAGCAAACAATATCTCGTATCTGTTTTTAGTTAGAAATGGGGAAAGAATCATAATCAATATTTCCATTCTAAATTGTTGTTGCAACACGATCGTATCAAGTCAAATCATTAGACCATTTAACACTTGATTGGTCACTCTAGCCAATAGAGCAAGAATATCTTCCCATATGTATGTTCAACGATTGCCCTGGGCAGATATTCTGATAATACCAGTCGTGGGGAACACTACTGGTAGCTTTACTTGGTACTTTGTGGAGAGACTTGACATAGCAGCTAAGCTAGTGCAATCAGAGCTTTGTTCGATCATACTGGCAGAACGAGTCATAGCTGTTGTGAACCTGTAACGTTCGTGCGTACCTGTAAGAATCTTCTTCCATCTTCAAGATACATGTTTGATGATGCCATAAACATATATGGCATCTTGTGGCATTGATGATGCAAGCAAATAAAATGAAATGAAATGGATGCATGTTTGAAGTTGGATGTATCAATGTTTATGTGGATTAACAGGGCCTCTGCTTAGAAACCGTGTCAAATGTTCTGACATGTCTGGAGCCGACACCATTTTGATTCATGCGTCGGACGGTGATGCCTGATTCCTGCCATGAGTTTCTGGGTACCTGTCCGTATTTCTGGGTTTCGCGTCTTGCAAAGGAATCTTTGAAGCACGAAGAAGTCGGGATTCTACTGTTTGTATTGTTCACATCGCTTTATACAGGAATATATGACGTTTTGGAATATGTTTATAAAAAATTATATCTGAAAGAGTAAAGTTCGATTATCGTCCTAAACTTTTTATGTTGTGTCATCGGTCTACTTTCAAAGTGTGTCATCCCGTCCCTAAACACTGCTTGGGTCTCAAACATACTCTAATCTTAGAAAGAATGGCACACTTTGAAAGTCTATGAATAGATTACACAACATAAAAGTTAGGACTAATTGAGACCAAACAGTGTTTAGAGACCGATGACACACTTGAAAGTCTATGGACGGGATGACATAAATATAAAAAGTTTAAGGACCGGTAATGGACTTTACTCTATCTGAAAATATTTTTCATGACTAATATAATGCTACTGTTTTCATACATCAATCTAAATATTTTTTTTATATTAGTAGTCAAAAGTTTTTAAAAAAAGTTTAATTGCACGCTTAAAATGCCATATGTTTTCACATTAGGAATTAATCGGCCTTAACCTTTGTTTATAGCTCACTTCATGCTAACCTTTGTTTATAGCTCACTTCATGCCAAGCGGCAAAGATTTCATGCCATGCCGACTTCCTGCAAGTGTTCATTCTATGAACTTGCAGGCTGTAGAATTAAGTTCTAGGATCCAGATTCTCTATATTACCGTAAAGATCCACTGTGTGAACAATGGTTTTGAGAGAAGATGAATAGTGCTCCACAGAAGTGATGTAGCAAAGGCGAAATTTGTATTGCCGCGATTTTACTGTAGCAATTGATCTGGCCATTCACTTTTCGATCGGACGGTGGAGATTGCTCCTAATACCATGCTATTGTAGATCCTCTATATTGACTACTTCAATACAGATGATCCCAATCCTTACATTCCATGGATATTTCTCCCTATTGCTAATTCTATTACAATGACAATCAGGGTTCAGAAAAAACCGCATAGTTTTCCCTGAATTTCGGTCAAAACCTGGATCCCTTTTCTTTTACCTTGTGACATAAAAAACCGGAACCCTTGCGACAATCATTTTATTTTTGTGTCATCTGTAACCAACAGGAGCTCGTTCACCATTGCAATTTGCCGTGTCCAGCCCAAGATCTACATCATATTTTTGTGGATTATTAAGCACACAAATAACTTTTTATCAAGAAAAGGCGTGCATTTTTTTGCCTCTATAAGTCACAGTAAAGTCGAAATTATTGAAATAAATTATGCATCTGATTGGTTGGCTTATCGGATAATTTGAATTGAGCATATCCTGTTGGTCTTTTTTTATTATGTAGCATTTGAGTTTGAATTATTTAAAGTTTAGCGCACATTTTGTAGAACAGTGTGACTTTAGTTAGTCTCCGAGTAACAGAAATATTCCTTGGTTCCCTAACAATATTCAAGGGAGAAAGAATAGACTGAACTCCTATATGGTTACTCAAATGATTCTTCTATAGAGAGACCTTGACATGAATTGAACTTAGCCTAGTCAAAGAGACATATTCTGCTCCAAACTGGTTGTTTACACCTAGTGGCTTAAAGGCATATGGAACAACAGCATGATGAGAGTTGCCACAAGCAGTTGGCATCTACAACAATTGTTCTATGATTGAGATAGTTCACAATATGCCACTAAATAACTACATGATTCACAATATACCATTGAATAACTATATGATTCACAATATGCCACTCAATAACTATATAATTCACAATATGTCACTCATTGTGAGGTTGATCAATGGTATATTATGAAGATTTGAAGTTATTCAATGACACCAGTGGCATATTATGATTCCGTATACAAACTTCGTGAATTCATTCACGTTTCTCTTCCTTTTGGGGAATTCGATGAAACCTTTCAAAAAAATCAAGAGAAGATTTTCAAATTTCTGCTTAAAAGTACCACTAGAATACTGACTACTGACAAGCGAAGGAAGAAAAGGTTGCACACATGCAGTACCATCTTTGCTTTCCTTTTTTTTTCCAACGCTAATAACTATTTTACACACTACTACAGAAAAGATAATCACAGACGGTTCAAAATCATTATCACAGATAGTTTTCTCAACCGTCTGACTTTATGGGTCAGTAATGACATGAGGTCATCACAGACAGTTTTTGAACCGTTTGTGAAAAAAGCTATCACAGACGGTTCTAAACAAGAACCGTCTATGATAATCAAATATCACAGACGGTTCTTGTTCAGAACCGTCTGTAAAAATAGACTATCACAGATAGTTCTTGTTTAGAACCGTCTGTGATAGTTTTTGTATTGCAAAAAAAAAATCAATTTTGAGCCAAATCAATCAATTCTTTGGACGGTTGGACCCGAGTATCTACATATGGTTGATTACACAATCTGGAATGAAAGAAAACTCAAACTAGACGTTCGAGCGAATGGCTAAAAACAGTGTTGAAACTTCGGAGGCCGTTTTGAGGCCCTGGGTTTACCTTTTTTGGGGATTTTTACTTTTGGGGG